>CM042685.1:282909167-284121667 GCA_023614405.1 Avena insularis | reverse complement strand
ACACTCATTGGACCACACACATCGGTATGTATGATTTCCAGTAAGTCTGTAGCTCCCTCCATCATACCAGAAAATGGAGTCTTAGTCATTTTACCCATCAGACATGCTTCGCATCTTTCAAGTGATTCGAAATCAAGTGATTCAAGAAGTCCATCGGAATGTAGTTTCTTCATACGCTTCACTCCGATATGACCAAGACGATAGTGCCACATATAGGTCGAGTTATCGCTCAATTTCAAATGTTTAGCTTCAATGTTATTAATATGTGTATTTTCACTATCGAGATTCAATAAGAATAGACCATCTATCAAAGGTGCATGTGCATAAAACATATTACTCATATAAATCGAACAACCATTATTCTCAGACTTAAACAAGTAACCGTCTCGCAATAAACAAGATCCCGATATAATGTTCATGCTCAACGCAGGCACCAAATAACAATTATTTAAGTATAAAACTAATCCCGATGGTAGATGAAGAGGTAGCGTGCCGACCGCGATCACATCAACCTTTGATCCATTTCCAACGCGCATCGTCACCTTGTTCTTCACTAGCTTCCGTTTATTCATAAGACTGTTTGAGTTACAAATATGAGCAACCGAACCAGATCAAATACCTGTGCACTACTACAGTACTAGTGAGATACACATCAATAACATGTATATCGGATATACCTTTCTTCTTGATGTTGCCGTTCTTCAAATCCGCAAAGTACTTTGGGCAATTCCGCTTCCAGTGACCCTCTCCCTTGCAGTAAAAACACTCAGTATCAGGCTTAGGTCCAGCCTTGGTCTTCTTCGTCGGTGCGACAACTTTCTTACCACCCTTCTTGAAGTTTCCCTTTTGCTTAGACTTGCCTTTCTTGAATTTGGTGGTCTTATTGACCATCAACACTTGGTGCTCTTTCTTGATCTCCACTTCTGCAGATTTCAACATGGAGAAGAGTTCTGGCAACTGCTTGTTCATGCTTTGCATATTGTAGTTCATCACAAAGTTATTGTAACTTGGTGGCAGTGATTGGAGGACACGGTAAATCCCCAAAGCATTAGGAATCACTATACCCAAGCTTTGGAGTTTGTTTGCGTGCCCAGACATCTTAAGCACATGCTCACTAACGGAGCTGCCCTCTTCCATCTTGCAGTTAAATAACTTTTCAGAAGCCTCATAACTCTCAACTGCCGCGTGAGTCTCAAATATCAATTTGAGTTCACGGACAATATCATGTGGGTCATGGTTCTCAAACCTTTTCTGAAGCTCCGATTCCAAACCATACAAGATAGCACACTGAACTGTGGAGTACTGATTCTTCCGAGCGAGGTAAACGTTCTTTACTTCATCGGTAGCATCAGCTGTAGGCGGGTCACCTAGCGGTGCATCCAGCACATAGGTTAAATTACCAGCATTGAGGACAATCCTCAAATTGTGGAACCAATCCGCGAAGTTGCTTCCATTGTTTTTCAACTTTTCTTTCTCTAGGAACGCATTAAAATTGATGGTAGGGTCCGCCATTGATCTATAACATATTTGCAATAGTTTAGACTAAGTTGATGACAAATTGAGTTCTAATTAATAGTTAAATTACTCTAGGTGAACTCCCACTCAAAACAATATCCCTCACATTGTTTTAGTGATTACACGAACCAAATCCACCACATCAAAACTGATCATCACGAGAGTTGATGTAGCTTCAAAGGCGAACAATCAACATGTTCATCATATCTACTATATGACTCATGCTTTACCTTTCGGTGATCCGTGTTCCGAGACCATGTCTGTACATTCTAGGCTCGTCAAGATCAAACCTTAGCTTCCGCATGAGCAAATCTGGCTTGCTCACGTTGTATACACTTGCAGAATCTAACACACCCGATCATCACGTGGTGCTTCGAAACAACAAGATTTAGCAACGGTTCTTACTAAGTATGAACACTTTAAAACTTGAAATTTATGTGCATGAGGGATCATCTTATAATGCTACCATCGTTAACTAAGCAATACAAGATGCATAAAGGATTAACATCACATGCAATTCATAATATGTGATATGATATGGCCTTTCTTCTTTGTGCTTCTGATCTCCCTCTTCAAGCAAGAACATGATCTCCATCATCACCGGCATTGCATCAAGGTCAATGACGCTGCTCCATGGTTGTCGTCCACCAGCTTCAACTATTACAACTACTTTGAATAGACACGCGAGTCTTAACAAAAATTAAAGACAACCATATGGCTCCTTCCGGTTGCCAACTTACAATAAGGAACATTGCATACATCAAATATAATCACAATCTTGGCCATATCACATCACAGCACACCCCTGCAAAACAAAGTTAGACGCCTCTAATTTTCTTTGCATATTTTACGTGGTTTGGGGCTTTCAATAAGTGTCGCTCTAACTTACGAACAAGAACCACAACGTTGATGCTTGAACTATCAAGTGCCCGTTGTAAATTGGATCTATACTATAATGGGAGAGACAGAGACCCGCAAAGCCACTTATGCAATACAAGTTGCATTTTGAGCGTGGAGCAAGTCTCATGAACGATGTCATGTAAGGTTAGCCCGGTCCGCTTCATCCCATCATACCGCAAGATACAAAGTACATAAGAAGCAATTGATAATAAAAGCACCACCGCCCACAATGACCATTGTGTTCTACTCGTGCAACAGATCTACATATAGACACGGCTCTGATACCACTGCAGGGGTTCGTAGCATGGAAAACAAAAAATTTCTATCGCATGCAAACAAACAAGCCAAGATCTATCTACTAGATTTTAGCAATGAGACGATGGAGGAACTCACCCTCGAAGATTCCAAAGCGGTTAACGAGAGCAAATTCTTGTGGGTGATGTAGTCGTACTCTTGCCGATCTCAAGATCGTGTAGACGATCCTTCCGGCACCGCGTTCCGGCAGCGCTCCCGCAGTCGGTCACACGTTCGGTACTCGATGAAGACCTTCCTCTCCCTTGTTCCAAAGAAAATGGAGGTTGTAGCACTCTCCTCGCGATTCCTGAAGACACGGCGTGGTACCGAAGTAGAGGAGATCTGTGAGGCTTCGCCTTAAGCCGGAGCGAGTATGGTGGACTATGAGAGAGGCCTTGGAGATCTAGGGTTTAGAGGCACCAAGGGGCGGAGCTAGGCCGACGGCTAGGGCTTGGAGAAGCCCCAACTCGGCGGCTTGGGAGAAAACCCTAGGGCGGCGGCTGCAGGAGGGCCGGCGGCTAGGGTTAGGGTTTTGGTGGGGCAAGGTGTGTGTCTAGAGGGGCACCCCTGCCCCTCCTTTTATAGGTGGGAGGGCGCGGCCAAGGGGGAGGGAATCCTCCCCCAAGTCGGCCTCCTTGGCCGGCGGTGGAGGGAGGAGGACTTCCTCCCCAAGTAGGTTTCCTACTCTCCCTCCACCAAGCAAATTTGCCGTTTGACTTTTTCAAATTGGCGTTTGACTTTTCAAACTAGGATTTGATTTATTCCTTTATTTTGCTCAGCGATGACACCTAGTACATGATGTAACCATTCCACATTGTTATGACACATTCATGTACCCTTCCCCTCCGGAGTGCCGGACCTTCCGGACCCTTCTAGAACATTCCCGATGAAAACACCGGAATCATTCCCCAACTCCGAAACAAGACTTTCCTTATATGAATCATATTCTCCGGACCATTCCGGATCTCCTCGTGATATCCCGGATCCCATCCGAGACTCCGAACAACATTCGGTCTCTTACTCATCATTCCATAACTACTCAACAACATCGAATCCTTAAGTGTGTCTCCCTACGGTTCGTGAATTATGCGGACATGATCGAGACACTTGTCCGAACAATAACCAATAGAGGAATCTAGAAATTCATATGGCTCCCACATATTTCTACAATTACTTTGCGATCGAATGAACCACTTACATACAATACCAATTTCCCTTTGTCTCACGATAGTTTACTTATTCGAGGTTTTGATCGTCGGTATCTCTGCATACCTAGTTCAACCTCATTACCGATAAGTACTCTTTTCTCGTTCCAGTGATATGTGATCCCTTGTGAGCCAGTCAATGCTTGAAATCTAATTGGATGATATTCCACCAAGAGAGCCCAGAGTATATCTATCCGTCATATGGATGGTCAAATCCCACTCTTGATCCATGTGTCTCAACCCATACTTTCCGAACACTCAATGCCACCTTTATAGCCACCCAGTTACGGTGTGGTGTTTGATGTCATCAAAGCATCCTTCCGATGATGGTGATAAGCATGATCTCATGGTCGAAGGAATTAGGTTACTATGTATCAGAAAGCTTATAGCAATTGAACTATTAAAATGACTTGATCTTTATGCTACGCTTATCTATAGGAGTATGTCCACCATATCATTCTCCTAATGATATGATCTTGTTATCAACAATATCTCAAATGTTCATGATCAATAAACCATGATCATTTATTAATTAACAAGATAGTATTATGAAGAGGCTTTACTAGGGACTCTAATTTAGTTTACAAATCACACAAGTATTAATGTTTCTGGTTAATACTATTATAGCATGAATGTAAACATTTATCATAACACAAAGATATAATAATAACTATATTTATTATTGCCTCTAGGGCTTATCTCCAACAATTACTTCTGTAATGACCTCTCCTTATCTTTTTTGTTTGATTTCTGTGCCAAGAATGACCTCTAATGAGAGGGAAATAAGATTTGGGGAGTTGCTGTCCCGAAACAGATTTCTATCTTCCACCAAAAAATCTGCGAGGAGTCTCTATAACTTGGATAAAGCTTAAACTTTACGAATAAATCCCTCGGTATGTTAGCTAACTTTCGTTAGTTTTACACTTTTTGATTTGAGCAACAGAAGATGTTAGAAAAAATCGGTTTCTACCTGCTGGTCTGTTTTGACAGATTTCTGCCATTATTTGCATTTGCTTCTTATTGATTCCTTTTTGAGTTATCTTTAGGTGAATTGAGCTTTTTGAAGGAGTTACTACAGTATCTTTTGTTTTTAGTGAAAAGACTGGCTGTTTCAAAGCTTTGCCAGAGGTCTAATATCTTTTGAATACACTAATGTTGCTAATGAAGATTGTGTGAAGGAAAAATTTCAGGTGTAAAGAGAGAATGATGCAATGAGATGAAGAATGGACAAAAGCTCAAGCTTGGGGATGCCACCATGGTGTCACCCCAAGAAATATACAAGAGTTAGAATCTTCAAAGCTTGGGGATGCCCAAGGCATCCCCTTATTCATCAATAAAAAGCTCAGGTCTATCTAGACACTTCGTTTTTATTGTTTCATGCACAGTTGTGTTGTTCTTGGAGCGTCTTAGTTTTCGTTTGCTTTGCTTAGTTTGTTTAGTTTTCTTGAGTAGTTTGGAACCTCATTCTCTCTGTGTTGTTTTGCAAATAAGTTGCTTGGTGTTGAAATGGAGTAGTAAGTTCTTGCTTGAAGTGCAAGAGGAGCTTGCATTGACTGTGACTTAAACTTTAGCGTGACATGCTAGGTATTGTTTTGACCTTATGCTTAGTGATTATTGCTGTAGCATGTATTGTTCCAAATAATTGGGATTCCTTAGTGTGCCTTGAATAAATTATGCGTTGTTTTAGCATGCAAAAGCATAGTATTGTGGTATTCTCCTTTGATGTTTTGCTTGGGTTAACTTGGCACATGCTCACACCATGTTATGACTATGACAAGTCACCATTAGCCTCTATGATCATTTAGTCCTAGACTTGTAGTACCACTCTTTGCTTTGATTAGTATGCTTTGTTGCACTGCATGATTATGGCCATTATTGCTCTCTTAGTTGGTTTCTCCCAGTCTTTTGCTAGCCTCCACTTGTATGAGTAAGTTCTACTCATGCCTCCAACTCCCAAGAAACCAAGTTATTCCAAAGTGTCCACTAAAAACTCCTGTGCATGGTGTGTTACACCATTCCAAGTATATTCTTGTTTTCAACCATCTTCCAATTAAAAACTATTTCGTTATGTGAAAACTTAGTGATTAAAGCCCTCACGAACTTGATGGCACACTTTATTCTTTGCCCCGAATAAACTTGAACCATTGTTACAACTTTGTTGTATATGCTTGCACTTATAAGTTGGAATTAGCAGAACCGTGCTGTCACGGAGAACGTTTTCAACATTGCACTTGTACTTTGTACTCAGTTGATATCATGTTCTTTTGTCTATGGATGTCACCGGTGTGAAATAAAGAGGGAACTTGTAAGTCCATGGAGTTTGTATCCTGTGTTAGAGAAACGCCTGGGCCGCTAGCCTAATCCATGCCTAATCATGGTGGAAACTTGTAGGATCACCATAGTGATTCTATGAAGCATTCTTCTTTTAAAAAAGAGAGACACATTGAGAAAAGAGGAAAGAGAGAAAAAGCATCTTATTCTCATGGTAAATAAGAAGATTGCTGAGATGCTCATTGTCTGCTTGCCTTGTCATTTTGGTTATGGGAAAGCTCTTGTACCATGTGCAAGGGGTACCCCGTTGGCGGGTCTCAATGATATGCAAATACTTACAATGACAAGAACGTACGTGGACCCAAAGTTGAGTATGCATGAGGTGTGGCCCTCGTATTCAAGGGGCATGGGATTGCCAACTTATACTTCGTCAAGCATATACTCCATCTTTGCCACTTTAACCTTAACCACTTCAAGAAGCTTATGATAGGGGCAATGAGGGCTGAAAGCTAACAAGTACCATAATTTTTGGAAGATCTTTTTGAAACTTGTAATCCCTACTTCCTTTACAAATAAAAGGCCTTTCTTCCACCATTATTGAGTCTCCAGCTTCTACCTTTAGGCACCATTAAGAGAGCATAGTTGTCATTCTGTGTCCAGTGTTCCAAAGCTTATTAATTGATGCATATTGTGATATTACTTGTTCTTTTGATATTTGTTTCTAGTCACCCTTGTGAACTTTGAAGGTGTCCTATGCATATATATTGGTACTCTATGAGGGACAAGCTGATTGCCACTATGCCATGTTTTCTGTATGTGAAACAAACAAATGTTTTTCAATGCATGTTATTCATGATCTCTGTTTGTAACTTGCCATGTTGCATGCATAGTTACTATGTCCTATTGTTAGAACTCCATCTTGCATGCATAGTTTCTTTGATCCCAGCTTTCAATGCTTGCAAATGGTTGGATATTTATTGTGAGGGTGCATGTCACCTCAAAAATTATTATTTTTATCACTTACCTACTCGAGGACGAGCAGAAGTTAAGCTTCGGGATGCTTGATACGTAGGAAGCGTATCTATAATTTTTGATGCTCCATGATTGTTTAGTATCTACTTTGCTTTACTTGTCTACACTTTGAGGTGCTTTTCACATGTTTTCTGGTACTAACCTATTAACAAGTTGCAACAGTGCCAGATGCCTGTTTTCTGCTGTTTTTGGTTTTAGAAAAGTTAGTAAAGAAATATTATTGGAATTGGACGGGACAAACGTCAAAGTCAATTACTTTCTGTGGGGAACACGAAGTCTAGAGGGGAGCCGAAGGGGCCGTCCAGGGAGGCCAGACCCACCCAAGGCACGGGTGGGCCCCACCCTACGCCTGGCTAGGGTTTGCCGCCCCTGGCCGCCTCCTCGGTCTCCCCCTTTGCCTATAAGAAGCCCCCGATGCAGAAACCCTAAGCACCCGATCAAATATCCACGAAACCGTCTGTAGCTGCCGCCACCATCATCCATAGATCGGGGGATCTGAAGTTATTCCCGGCACCCTGCCGGAGGCGAGATCATCCCGGAGGCCTTCTCTCTGGTATGATGTGTGAGTAGTTCCACCTTGGACTATGGGTCCATGTAGTAGCTAGGTGGTTGTATATCCTCCTTTGTGCTTTCATGTATAGATCTTGTGAGATCCGTTCATGATCAAGATCTAATCTATTTGTAATCATGCATGTTGTGTTTGCGGGGATCCGATGGATATTGAGATTATTATGTTGGTTTGATTAATGGTTTTGTCTTTATGATTCTATCATGTCTGTATTGTTTGTGATCTTGCATGCTCTCCGTTGTTAGTAGCTATCTTGGCCAAGTAGTTGCTAGTGACTCCAAGAGAGGGTATTTATGCTCGATAGTGGGTTCATGCCTCTAGTTTCCAAGGGAAGTGACAATAATCTCTTCGGTTATATATGTGTTGTTGCTACTAGGGAGAAAACAACGGTCTCTTGTTCATGGAACATGTGGACTGTTTACCTTACACACTTTGCTTAAAGTAGTTGTCTGTTGCTTGCAACTTAATACTGGAGGGGGTTCGAATGATAGCCTGAAGGTGGACTTCTAGTCATAGATGCAGTTGGATGGCGGTCTATGTATTTTGTTGTATTGCCCAATCGAATCTCATAGGATCTTTCTGACTAGTAATTGCATTGTTATGCCTTGCTCAGTTCCTGTAAATTGCCCCACTGTAATTTGTTTACCGTTCATGCCATGTTGTTTATCTAAGGAGAGCACCTCTAGTGAACTATGGACCCCGGTCCAATCTTTACCATTGATACATCTTCCACTGTTACTTGTTTACTTGCTGCAAACCATTACCTTCCACACCATACATTTAATCCTTTTTTACAGCAAACCGGTGAGCTTGACAACCTCACTGTTCGTTGGGGCAAAATATTAAGTTTGTGTTGTGCAGGTCTCCGCATTGCTTGCAACACCTGTGTGACATTTCGTTCCTTATTTTGGTTCGATAACCTCGGTCTCAACTGAGGGGAACTTGCTACTTGCTGCTTCACACCTTGCTCTTGGGGTTCCCAACAGGCTGTGCGTAGACAGTCGTCAGTGTCATGTAGATGGCGCCACTGTTGATGTTGATAGATTCTTTTAAAAAGGAAAAGGAAATGCTGAAAGAGAAACTATAAAATATAATTGGCAGAAAAGGAAAGATTGGAAATATCCAGTTTTAGGTATATAGATGATATACATGTTATGGTTGTATTCTTTGCTTGTTAAACAATGTGGTTCTTGGGTATTGGATACCGAATTGGTTGGTATGATATTTCATACAGAACGACGCAATTCATGCACTACAATGGCCTAAGTAACTAGCAAGAGAATATGTGATGATGTTCATCGAAAATAAACAAACCGTTGTTTGTATTTCTCGTTAACATCAAAGCTTGCCTTCAAGATTTGTTATAATAAGTGTTATTTAAATCTGGTATTATGAGAACAAAGGTTGTTCAAATAATTACCGTATTCCATATAAGATGGATGATTTACAAATCTAGTTGGAGAAATCACATCCATAAAGCTAATGCTAAAATGTCGCAAGACAAATGATTGGAAGATCACTTATGAAGTGACATCGCCGTTTAAATTATATTGGAAAGAAAACATGAAGAAACTCCATTTTCATGAATTTTTGGAGTCTTTGATTTGATCAAATGACGCTTGTGAGACTTTCCTCGAGATAATTAAAACTTCGTTCAAAGGCCAAAGAAGAACGATCGACTAAATTATTGGAATTTATACATATCGATTTATGTAGTCCATTATGTGTAGTCGTAAGTGATGGATTTCAACTTCATATGCTTTCTCCAGAAATTTGAGTGAATATTCACTTAATGATAAAGAAGTATGAAATATTTGAAAACGTTTCAAAGACTTTCAAGATGAAGTGGAAAATCATTGTAACAAGAAAATAAATGATTTATGATTTTATCATAAAGGGATTTATTTGAGTTACAAGTGTAACAAGAAAATAAATGAATAATGATTTTATCATAAAGGGATTTATTTGAGTTGCAAGTTCAGCAAAACACCTAGATTTACATCTCCCGAAACCCCATAGGAGTATGGAGTGTTTGAGATTTGTAATGAAACCTTGTTTGAAATGGTTAAATCAAAGGTGTTATTTATAAAACTGCCATTATGTTTTAAAAGATTAAAAGCTTTAGAGACTACCGCTTTTATACTGAAAAGAGCTCCATATTGATCCGTCGAAATGACACCATGGAAGTTATGGTTTGGGGTAAAACCCAAATTATCGTTTCTTAAATCTTGGTATGCTAAGCATAAGTAAGATGTTTACAACCAAAGTCGGATGAGCATGTCTTTGTAGGTTATTTTGAATAACCATTGGGTATTCCTCCATAACACCAAGGACGAAAGGGTTTATCGCTTGAAACATGAAGTTTCTTGAAAAAGAAGTTTTTCATAAAAGGTTAAGTGGGAGGACAATAGAACTTTAATAAGGTTAACAAACCTTAGCTATATATGCTGAGTTGCGCAGTGCCGGAAAATGTTCCAGAGGCATCCAGAATGCTCATGGCTCACGTGCCTCAAAGGTTGCGGTCACGGAGGTCTAAGTTCCTATTGAACCAAGTAGGTCGGTTAAACAATCAAATGCTAAGATTTGAGAGTAAATCATTATTGTTTGATAATGATGAACCGAATACATGCAAAGAAGCGATAATGGGCCCTGACTCCGTCAAATGGTTTGAAGCCATAAAATTCATGATAGTTCTATACACGAGAAATCAAGTTTTGAACTTGGAAGATCCTTCGGAAAGGTGTAAAAACCTACCGGTCGTATTTGGATCTATAAAGAAATAGACATGGATGTTTCACATCTATAAAATAGTCGACATGTCGTAAAGTATTTTATGACAATGTTCAAGGATTTGACTATGACAAGATTGGATCTTTCATAGCGATATTTAGTCTGGACGGATTAATGTAGAACCACTACATATAATTTGGTATATGGTAGATGAATAAACAAAACAAAGTTCTTCTAATAGAATGGTTACCTAGGACGTGTGCATGACATGGTCCAAAGGGTTTTGTTAATTCAAAGGATTCTAAAAGGCATGCAAACTTCAATGGTTGAAGTAAGCATCGCGGAGTTGGAATCTTCACCGTGATGAAAAGGAGTTTTCATCAGGAGACGATGAAGATGCTTGCATTTGCAAGAAATTAAGTAGGAGCGCTGAGACATATTTCTAATACATTATATGGAGGACATCTTGTTGATTGGAAATGATGTATCTTTTATTGACAAAGGTTAAGAATTTCATTTTGATGAAAGACGTAGGCAAAACCCAAATATTTAGCATGAATGTCTATATGGATAGACTGTGATGCTAATATGGTTGTGCCAAACATGCATATATGAGATATTGAAGGGGTTCAATATAGAAACAACGAGAAAAGGATCTTGTCGCATGGAAAAGAATTGAATCAAGATTCAAGTGTATCGACACTTGATAAGTAAAATAAGATTCAAGTACTTTGACACTTGATGAGTGAAATCACAAGAATGTTTTGATCAGTCATACCATGATATGTACACATCTAGATATGTCCTATGCTCTAAGTCTTATGAGCATATACCAGAATGAATCATAGAATGATCATTGGACGATAGTAAGGAAATTCTTATGATCTTTTGGAAGAACTAAGAATATATTTGTGTAGAGGTGACAAACAATTACAAATAGTTCATTGTAAAGCGTTACATTGATACTAGTTTTGTCACAAGATACAAATTAAGTTCATCTCAATTTAAACTATGGGTGGCAAAATGAAATGGAAAGGAGTTTCCATGACGGATTTGGATGAATTCCAAAGTTAAGATATTGTGACGGATACTACAACAAAAGGCTAAGTATATGACTGCTACAATAGCAGCAATGGAGGGCATTTGTGTCAAGTAGTTTGTTAACAAACTAAGGTGTGGTTCGCAACGGGCTAACACTAAAGATATATAGTACGACAATAGTATCGACATGATTTAACCCCAAGGAACTAAAGGTCTCACCAAAAGACCAAATTTATACAATGCCATCTCATTGGAGAATGAATAATGCGTGGAGACGCAAAGACATGCAAATACACACAGACCTGAAAGTGTTAGATCCGTAGATTATGTTAACCACTTGCAGTTGCATATATGGAATACCAGAAAGACATAGGTATTCAATACGCAAAGTTTTCAAACTAGATTATTGTCTCTAGTGCAAGTGGGAGACTGAAGAGAATATGCCCGAGAGGCAATAATAAAGTGGTTATTATCGTATTCCTTATTTATGATAAATGTTTATTTTACATGCTATAATTGTTTTAATACGGAAAAATTAATACATGTGTGTTTAATAAACAAAAGGAAGTTCCTAGTTATGCCTCTCTTATAAACTAGCTCGTTGATTAACAAGATGATCAAAAGTTTCATGGTCATGGACATTGGATATTGTTAATAACGAGGTCACAACATTAGTGTAATGGTGTGATGAACATTCATCCAAAGTATAGCATTAAGATCAAAGTCATTGAGTTTATATTTCTATAACGTCATACGAAGTGATCCTAATCCTTAGACCATGAGATCATGTCAATCGCTAACACCGAAAGAGTATCTTGATAACATCAAACATCACACCGTAACAGAGTGATTATAAACATGGGTATAGTACTACTAAAGTGTTATGTTGAGGCCCATGGATCGAGAGTAGAATTTGTTCATCCCGATGACAGGTAGATATGCTCTAGGCCCTCTCCATGATATCACATTGATTAGCTTGCAAGCAAGTGATTTGATCGCTAGAATGTTATATCACGGGAACGAGAAAATAGTGCATGTCAGTAACGAGATCAAACTAGGTATGGATATACCGATGATCGAATCTCGGATATGTAATATATCGTGAAACAAAAGGATTAAGATACTAGCGTAAAAGGTTTTCGCGATCACAAGAAATTCATAGCTGAATGTGTGGGAGTGAGTATGGGTCTCCAGATCCTGCTTCTGATTATTGATCCA
This sequence comes from Avena insularis, assembly GCA_023614405.1. NCBI lineage: Eukaryota > Viridiplantae > Streptophyta > Magnoliopsida > Poales > Poaceae > Avena > Avena insularis. The sequence goes on along the minus strand of CM042685.1, from coordinate 284,108,893 downwards.
AGAGGGGTCTCGATCATGTACGCATTATTCGCAAACCGTATGGTGACACACTTAAGAGACACCGACATCCATTTGGAGCAAAAGTTTTATGCCGGAAATAATAAAAAGCGCAAAAATTTATTTCACTAGATACTGAAACGGGTTTTCGGGTGAATTTGCAGAAAGTGTTTTTGCATGTGAAATGAAATACTAGCAAGGGGTTATATGAGAATTTTTTCATTAAAGTAATTGACAAAATTCTGAATAAATAAAAGGAATTTTATTTAATGAGAGTTTTCATTAAATTTGGTGGAAATTTAATGAGAATTTGAGTGGGTTGGGATCCGGAGAGATTGAATTCAACAAACCTTAGCAAGTACAAGAAGTAGATTGACAAGTAGGGTTCCCGCTTCACTAAGTGCGGGCCTTTCTTTAGCGCATATCACGTTATAAAGTTGTCTTTTATATCCGCGGAGGAATTTCTTCATTGCAGACAAGATTCTAGTGAGGGACCTGCTAAATGCGGATCGTTCACCTCGAAACTTATTAAATAGGGGCATTGGAATTGATCATTTATATGGAAATCCTTCTCGTTATTTCCCCCTTTTCCCTGTACACCACAACTTCATACTTTCATTCCATCAATCTATAGATTGAGTTATCGATTTACTGTGGTCTGGCTTACTAACTATCAATGTTCTCGTAGAAGGGAAGTGGCATGCGATAAGTTATTCATTTATTGATAGATGGCAATTACTTCAACTGAGTATACAGGGAACCAAGATTGGACTCCTTCGTAGTGGTCAACAGGTTTGGTATCTCTGGGTTACTATTGCACTTTAGCTTTCTTATTTCTCTTCTTGCAGTAACGTTCTCGAATAGAATAGTTGACCCTATTCACTAGTCTAGGCGGGACAGTTCTCTCGCATGGGTGTTCTTTCTTAGATCCGCAGACAGGATAAGTGGGGTCTTTGGATATTAGGTATGCTGTGTTAGAGAGCATTGGTGATATTATCCATCTTATAACCCCCGTTAGACCGACAGATGATAGATTCCCTTCAAAGCCATTGAAACCTCACTTTTCTTAAAATTAGAATATGTTTTCGATTGAATAGGTTCTATCAGCTTCCATTCATTATCTGTGTGCTTGTGAATTTATTAGAATCCATTTCAGTAGGACAACAGGGCTCTCGCCTAGCTGATTCAAAAGTGGAAGCAATTCAGGTATCAGCAGATACAGGTACTAATTCACATTTATGTCGCTACCCCGTGGTATTGGAGCTTGTAGTGATAAGGATTTTTAAAATAGATAGTTTGTTTTATCCTTGAAGTAAGAGCACTCTAGTCTGGAAGATCTAAAAGGATGAGGCCCCTATTGTGTCCATATAGAGGGCCTGGTAGACTACCAAATGATAGATCACCTTCAAAGGCATTGAAACATGCCTTGATTGATGAGACTTTCGCCTTTCACTACGAAATTTCTTGGAAGTTGTCTTTAGTTGAAGAAAAAAGGTCGCAAAACCAGAGTCTCCTCCTCACGATGGCACTCGAGGCTGGAGGGAATGGAGAAAACCAGTGCCCACTTCTTCATGTGCATCCCGAAGAAGATTGGAAGCATCAGTTTCTAAGATATGCATGCTTTTCACATTCATTCGAAAAATGAGAGTCAAAGTACAAAGTTGCGACTTAAGAAATTCGCGATTGTGTGGGTGTATAGTTCATTCAATGAAATAAGAGCACTGAGAATAGCTTAGCTTTCCAGTCGAAAGAAAGCATAGAGAACCATCAAACAAATACTGGATGGAAAATGCACTCTTTGTTGCCCAAGGGAAGACGGAGGAAAATGGGCATTTCTCACAAACTAGAATAAGAGTCCTAAAGGGAAAGCATGGACCGAATAATACACATACTCTGTCTAGATAGACGATTTCTTCTTTCATTTCCACTCAAATAAAATTTGCTTGAGCTGTAAAGAAAAGAGCAAAGCAATTCCAACATAAACTGACACTTTAGGATCCTCTAAGCCTTTCTATAGACCCCCTAAGTGGGTAAGGTACTAAAAACAAACTCAAAACTAGCACTACTAACACAGGCTGAAGAAGATGACCTCGAAAAAGAATAGCCAGAGATGGATTTCTTTCCGTATCAATAGGTAGCCTTACAAAATATGCTAAGGAAGTTACGACATCTTGAAGGGCATGATGATAGAATATACAGGGTTATACAAAATAACCCAGCCTCAAATTCATAACATGGGTAAGCTAACTTCGTTGCAACAAGTTGTTGAATTTTCTATGCAAGAAAGGGATATGAGTTGCGACAGCTGAGGGACATGAACGATGTGGTACATTAAGTGTCATAAATCTCAAGAATGTTACTGGGAAGGATGAAGCAGTCGAAGTTAGAGTTCTAAGAAAAGTCATCTTGGAAGATTACGCCTTGTCTGGAGTTGCAAGAATGATATCACTATCACTATCAGATGATAGCATTAGATGAACGTGTGGGGCCTTGGGGGTTTCTTCCTCCGAACGTGAAGGACTTGGATTTGCCAGTTGCTCTGTTCCGCCGAGGGGAGCATAGCGCTCCCGTCCACTCCAGGTCTCCCGCATTTCTATGAAAAAGGCCATTAGAATGTGAAAAACAGATTGCAAAACCGATAGAATCGATTCCATGATTAGTTCCATAACTTGATCGGACGCGATCCAAGAGGGATTCATTTCAAAATAAAACGGTTGCTATTGCAATAGGCATTGCAGTGAAAATAACCCAAAACAAATAGCCAGATGCCCGCTTTTTCCCTCCTTTTGGGGAAGAGGTTGAGGAGTAGGCGACTCTAGCGGCTAAAGTGGAATTCAGAAGTTTTCTTTCTTCCGTTTCCACCTTAATCTCATTCTGTTCAATAATCACTGTTTTCATGATCCAATGACAAAAAAGTATACTATTTCTATAGTATCTCGGTCGATTCTTGTGCTCCCTATGCGCGTGTTCTTGATCACCGAACAAGTTCAAAAATCAGTTTATGCGCTTCTATTCTTGTTCTTGTGAGTCCTTGTGAAGCTACATTGGTGATGGTTGGTGGTAGATGCGGATTACCAGCGAGCTCTGGATGCTACTCTATATTAGGGATATTATTACCGTGCTTTTTTTGCTATGGTTAGTCATGATTACTGATCAGTTGGGAAGTTCTTTTGAATGTACCAATTTTTTGGATTTTCACTTGACGTGTTCTCTCCATTTCTTGTTATATGCTGCTATAGGGCTATAGGAATACATATTTCAATTTGTTTGTATGATAAAATATTTTATTATTGATTCCATTCTTCTTCTTCTTCTACTCGCAGCATCTGTTCTATTAACTTGTAACTGCCTTTTTTGAGTGGAGGAAATTGAAAGGCATTTGTGTGAGTGGAGTGTCCACCCACATGAATGAAAGGAGGGGAGGAGGCAGCCCCATGGTTGGGCGCATGGCCCCTTGGGTGCCCCCCTCTCCCTATAAAAGGAGCCCCCTCCCTCTCTCTCACACCTCCTCATGAAGGATCTCTCTCCCCACTAGTATTTATCCCCATGGTCTCGGACTAGCGAGATACATGTTCCCGGTAGCCATTCGGCAAGAAAGAGTTGTGCTTCCGCTGCATCGCTGGAGTGAGGATGCGGAGGTTGCTCGGTGCCTCGGACGTGTGTGCGAGCACGGATGCGCCGCTGATTTGCGGTGTTAGGACTTCCTCTCGATCTTGAGATCGACAAGAGATCGTCTACATCAACCACACGGTGTTGGGGATACACGCTGATTTGCGGTGCTAAGGACATACTGGCCTACAGTCTACCGATAGCACACGGTGTTGGGGATATGCTATATGGGTATCCTCATAGCATGTCTCTTATCCGACTAACCCGGGTGACCCATAGTCGGTAGCATGACCAATGGTCTGCTGGGCGGCCCAGTTAGGTGGATCCAGAAGGGAGGCCCATGCCGGATAAAGGAAGGCTACGGTGGAGTCACCAGCGTACCCGGAGCCTTGGAGTGCAAGATACACAAGACTAGTGATAGACGGTGTAGGACTCTGTAACCTGTCCGGCTAGGACTTTTCCCTGTAACCCTAGGATCTGACGACTATATAAGTCGGACCTATGGGAGCCTTTAGGGCACAATCTCGCACGATCATAGACAATCTCATACAACCTCGCACAGCGAACCTATCTCTGTAACTTGGCGTATTGCCATTATAGTGATTTATAGCAGGAGTAGGATTCCGTCACCGTCGTGGGATCTGAACCTGGGTAAGCTGTGTTACCTCGTACCCGTCAACCGTCCGCCTTACCCCACGTCTCTAAACACGCACTGTGAGGACCCCTCCATGGCGTACTCGTCGGCAATACCACGACAGTTGGCGCCCACCATGGGGCAAGAGGCGCTTCAGGCTCTTCAGCGGGCGAGGACCAAGATCTTCCCGGGAATCGGCGAAACTGTAGCCATCAGTCGTGTTCTCTTCTCCGGCAACGTTCCGATCGTCCCCCTTGACGAGTTCTAGATCCCGGCGAAGACGAACCCTACGCAGTGTTCGATCGTTCCTATCGGAGACATCCACCTCTTCATCGGCAAAACCGACTCGGGCACTAGTTCCCGGGGAGTCGGAGGAGCATCAAGACCCGCACGGACCGCCCACAGGCAGGATACGTTCGCGGAAGGATCGATGTCGAATCTCTCTTCGGAGTTTGCCGGCAAAGATCGGAAAGCATCAAGACCCGCACGGACCGCCTACGGGCAGGACACGTTCGCGGAAGGATCGATGTCGGATCTCTCCTTGGAGTTTGCCGGCAAAGATCAGAAAAATTCAAGGCCCACCCAAACCGCCCCTGTGCAGGATATAAAGGTGGAAGATCACTGCAAATCCGCCGGCTTTGTCCACATGTCTAGACAGCAGAGATCCAAGTTCGTCCGCGTGGTTACCATCTTTGATCTGGCGCGCTGCGTTTAGAGAGAGGGCGAAAACCCCCGCGACTACCTCGCCAGGTGGCTCCCTATGCGGGCCGACTTGGCCAACTACCCCAATGATGATGTTATCTATCACTTTGTGGAAGGACTGGACCATGGCACGCTTCTCTGACATTCTCTAAGGCGGCAGCAGGCGTCAGGACGCCTTACCTTCAAAGGCATGGTGAACACCGTCAACAACTACGCGGAGGCCGAAGCAGCAGCTCAGACGGCGCTTGTGCTCATTGACGGAGCCCCTCCGGTTCAGCCACCACCACCGCCACCGGCCGCCATCGTCGTAGCAGCACCACCACCTCCAGTCATCGTCGAGGCCGTTGCACCTCCACCGCCCGTCATCGAGGAAGTCCTGGCACCCTCCGACTCTGTCATTGACGCGCTTTATGCTGACTTTAGTGCAGATTCAGAGGAGACAGATTTCAGTCCAGAAGAGCTAGACTCCGCTATGCAGGAGATGGAGGAGGAGTACTCGCGCGACGAGCAAGCTAACAACACCATCATGTCTCGAGGGGTGTTCGTCACCATTGGGACGTCGATGGACGAAGATCAACCCGGGCAAGCTCTGCCTACGGCGCTGGAAAAGGGGAAGGGGCCACTTATTGCTACTGATGATGATCGCGCAAAGGTCATGCCTCCTCCGCCTAACCCAGTGCAGCAGCCACAGGAACTCAGCACCGGCCCAAGCAACAACAACACCGCAAACTTGCCGCCTCCAGCATCCACGTCGGCAGCCACCCATGTTACTCCAGCTGATAGAGTGATGTACGGCAATCTCCTCGTCGAGTCACTAACCGTTGCTCATATACGGAACGTGACTCAGCTTGACGAGAAGCGCCAGCAGCTGCTGGAGGAGGCGCAAGCCATCGCGAAGCAAGGCGCTAAACTAGATCGAGATCTGGTCAACGCGCAGAAGTCCATAGAGAAAGCTAGAGCAATGGAGGCCGAGTACAAGACTCTGCTACAGCAGCAGAAGGCTAAGAAAGCTCCGGCTCGCGTCATCAACGATCCTGGTGTACGACGCAACCTAGGATGGGCTCCCTCGAAGCCGGCACAGGCCAAGCCATACATTGATAGTGAAGGCAAGCAGGTGATGCCCACCCCACTCCTTAACCCCGCCATCGCCAAGACCCTTCTGGAGCAGGATAGATCACCTAAGGCAGTAGAACAGGTCTATGACCAATTGGCCAAGACGGTAAAGCAGCAGGAAAAGGCCACCTCTCAGAGGCTCGAGTCTGACCCAGCGCTCTGCCGATCTAGCCAGTACAAACCGCCAAGGGACAGATCTCCTCAGGATGTCGGCTCACAGACGGGTTCATCAGAACGAAGGCGGAGGGATGCGCGCAACAGGAAGGATGCTATCCCCATATCCTCCGACCACGGAGAAAAAGCCCGACCTCGCCGCCCATCTCCACCGCCCCGATCCCCCCAACATCAGGAAGATTATAAGGCTCACCATCGTACGGATATGCCCCCTCCAAAGTAGTGCGGCATCGTCATCCGCAACAACGCGGCACAGACCCGTCATGATGAAGAGCGCCACCAAGGACACAAGAGCAGGTCACACCATGATCCTTCCCGTCCGACAAGCAACCGCGACAGGCGTGAGGCGTCGCAGGAGGGTAACAGCAAGAAGGCTAACCCACCGCCACCTCTGCCTCCGTCGCCGCCAAGCATTCACAATGGCGGAAGAGGCCCGCGTCGTTCACGCAGCCCATCCCCTGTTGACAACAAGAAGAAGAAGAACCCGGAGCCGTACGACGCACGTTCGCGGATCGATAAGATCCACGAGGCCTGGGAAGGACCATACCTGGGACCACGTTGTTTTGGACCTACAATACGGTCCGCAACTTACCCCAAAGGTTTCCGGATTGACAAGACCATCAAGCCCTATGACGGCACAGCCAAGCCTGCCACATGGTTGCAGGACTACGGCAACGCGGTGGAGATTGCCGAAGGCAACCCAATGTCGCCGTCAAGTACCTCCCGTTAATGTTGGTGGGCACGGCCCGTCAATGGATCGATGACTTGCCGGAGAGATCTATCTACAACTGGATGGATATGCAAGAAACATTCACCAAAAACTTTGTGGGTACATACAAGCGTCCCTGCACTGTGGGCGATCTACAGCGGTGCGTGCAAGAAAAAGACGAGACATCTCGCGCCTATCTCTCCCGCTGGCTGGATATGAAGAATTCTTGTGCAGGAGTGCATGCTCAGACCGCCATGGCCGCCTTCATCGACGGATTGGAAAGGGGCACGTTGCTCCGACATAAGCTGAAGCGCTTGCAGGACAATTATCAGCTTGACTTGAATCAGATGATTCAGTTAGCTAGTGAGTTCGCAGCTGCCGACGATGATGCTCGTGGCTCTTTGCCGGCAACGGCCGTTCCAAGTCAAGCTTGGAGGAACAGCAGTACAAAGCGGAAAACCACTCCAGAAGAAAAGCAATCTACCGACATGGTCGCTATGACTTTTGCAGGACGAGGAGAAGGCGGACAACGTGGCCGAGGAAGGGGAGCAGGCCGCGGGCAGCAGCGAGGCAGTGAAACCAACTCGGCGCCGCTCCGCGTTCCCCAAACATACGAAGAGTACCACGATATGCCGTGCCTCGTGCACCTCGACGCCAACGGCAAGGCCACCCATACCAATCGACACTGCAAGTTCGTCAACGACCTCAAGGAAGACCCGGAGTCCGGCTACAAGCAAAGTCGGAAGAACAGACCTCGAGGCAAGGGCAAGGGGAAGAAGAAGGAGGAGGAGTCCAAGGATTCAAGTGACATGGACGAGGACGTTGACCCCAAGCACGCCGCCAAGAGCGACGACAAGGGCAAGAACCCCTTCGCAAAGAAGGCCCCAGCCTACCACACTTTCCTTGCCACCCCCACCATCCGACAACAGAAGACCTCTCTAAGGATCCTGATGGCCACTCTTCCCCCAGTTCCCTAGTACCTGCGCTGGTCGGAGGTTCCAATAACTTGGGACAGGACGGACCACCCAGACCTTCTGCCCACGGAGAACCAGTACGCCATGGTCATCAACCCATTGATTGACGGTGTGGAGTTCACCAAGTGCATGGTGGATAGTGGAAGTGGCATCAACATCATGTACCTGGATACACTGCAGAAGATGAACTTGACGGAGGCAAACCTAAGGCGGACCAACACCGTTTTCCATGGCGTAGTTCCTGGTCGGGAGGCTCGGTCCCTTGGGTGCATTACGCTTCAGGTAGCCTTTGGCGACGTTAATAATTACCGCCAAGAGCGCATGACCTTCGAGGTGGTCCCCTTCAAGAGCGTGTACCATGTCATATTCGGCCGCGACATATTCCACACGTTCATGGCCAAGCCATGCTTCATCTACAACAAGCTCAAGATACCCGGACCAAACGGTGTCATCACCGTATCCAGAAGCTTTACCAAGGCAAGGGACTGCGAGATCAATGAAGCAGCCGTTGCAGAAGCTGTCCTCTACAACAAAGAATTCAAGGAGATCCAGAGCAAGGTCGATGACTCAGAGATGCCCGCGTCGAAGAAGCAAATATCCGACTCCGCTCCTGCGTTCAAAGCCGCCATCGAGACCAAGCCGGTGGAACTTGTGGTAGGCGATGCCTCCAAGACCGTCGCCATTGGGACGAACCTGGATCCCAAATAGGAAAGCACGCTCGTCGAGTTCCTCCGTGAGAATAGGGACATCTTTGCCTGGGAACCTGCCGACATGAAAGGTGTACCTAGGGAACTTGCCGAGCACAGCTTAAACATAGATCCAAAATGTAAACCAGTGAAACAACCTCTACGATGCTTCGGAGATGAGAAGAGACGTGCCATAGGCAAAGAGATAGCTAGGTTACTTAAGGCTGGGTTTATCCGAGAAGTCCTTCACACCCGATGGGTGGCCAATCCTGTACTTGTCCCCAAAAAGGGAACCAATGAATTAAGAATGTGCGTTGATTACACCGGCTTGAACAAAGCATGCCCCAAAGATCCGTTTGCTTTGCCTCGCATTAACCAAGTCATTTATTCGACGGCTGGCTCGGAACTTTTGTGTTTTCTCGATGCATACTCAGGATACCATCAGATCAAGATGAGGAAGTCGGACCAATTGGCCACTTCGTTCACTACCCAATACGGCATGTTTTGCTACGTTATGATGCCCTTTGGGCTAAAAAACGTAGGTGCTACCTATCAGCGGACAATGCAACGTTGCCTTCACGACCAAATTGGTCGGAACGTTCACGCCTGTGTGGACGATATCGCGGTGATGTCTAAAAAATCAAACGACTTAATCTCCGACTTGAAAGAAACCTTTGATAATCTCCGTATATACAACATGATGCTCAACCCTAGGAAGTGTGTCTTCGGGGTTCCAGCTGGCAAATTGTTGGGCTTCATCGTTTCCCTACGCGGAATCGAGGTCAACCCGGAGAAAATCAAGGCCATCTTAAACATAAACCGTCTGACATGCCTAAAGGACATTCAACGACTAACATGTTGTGTTGCAGTAGTTAGTCGGTTCGTCAGCCGACTTGGAGAGAAGGCTTTGCCGTTGTACAAGTTGCTGAAGAAGGCGGACAAATTCACGTGGACGGACGAAGAAGATGTAGCATTGAAGCAGCTCAAGGAGATTCTCTCCTTAGCGCCCATCCTTGCAGCACCCGAGCCTGGTGAGCCCCTGTTAATTTACATGGCGGCAACCAACCGGGTTATCAGCATCGTCGTCGTCATAGAGCGGAAGGAACCAGGCTATGAGTATGGAGCTCAACGACCAGTTTACTATGTAAGCGAGGTCTTGACGGAGTCCAAGCAGCATTACCCGCACTACCAAAAGATAGCTTATGGAGTATTCCTTGCTTCACGGAAGCTGAGGCATTACTTTCAGGAGCACCCAATCACAGTGGTGAGCAAGACTCCACTGTCCGACATTATCAATAACAGCGACGCTATAGGAAGGGTCGCGAAGTGGGGAATTGAACTTGCCGCCTTCGAGATCACCTACAAGAGACACGACGCTATCAAGTCACAAGCCTTGGCGGATTTTATTGCAGACTGGACGGAGATGCCAGATGCTACTCCATTGTCAGAACCAGAGTACTGGGTGATGCACTTTGACAGATCAAAGTTGCTCAACGGCTCGGGGGCTGGTGTACTGCTACAGTAACCAAAAGGAGACAAGCTACACTACATTCTGCAGATCCACTTCGAGGCTACAAACAACATGGCGGAGTATGAAGCACTCATTCACGGACTATGTGTAGCCAAGGATATTGGCATCAAGCGCATAGTTTGATGTGGATATTCCGACTTGGTTGCCCAGCAGGTGGCTGGCACCTGGAATGCGCGGAACCCTATGCTGGCGGCATATCGAGACGAAGTGGACGAGATAGCCAAGAGCTTCTTGGGCTACGAAGTCAAGTATGTGCCTAGGGAGAAAAACGAGGTGGCTGATCTGTTGTCTAAACTGGGATCAGGCCGAAAGTGAATTCCGCCAGGAGTTTTCCTAGATCATCTAGCACACCATCCGTGAAGGGCGCCGACATCGACAACCCGGATAGAGCAGACTCTTTTGTTAACATGGTGACAAAGATCCTTCCGGCTTGGACAAAACCGTTCATGGAGTATCTGGAACACGGAACTTTGCCCGACGACGAAGTTGAAAGACGGCAAATAGTACGACGAGCAAAGGGTTATACCATAATCAATGGGTAACTCTACAAGAGGAGCACTACTCGTGTATACCTAAAGTGTGTTTCCCAGCTAGAAGGTATGGAAATACTACGCGAAATCCATCTCAGAGATTGCAGGCATCACGCCGCTCCTCGATCTTTGGTCGCGAAAGCCTTCCGGCAAGGATTCTCTTGGTGACGCACAGCGCCGACAAGCTGGTTGAGACATGCACAGGATGCCATTATTATGCCCGACAACCACATGTTCCTGCTGAAGAATTGCGAACAATACCAATAACTTGGCCGTTTGTAGTCTGGGGGCTATACATGGTGGGGTCGTTACAGACGGCACCATGTGGATTTACGCATCTGCTCGTAGCAGTTGACAAATTCACCAAATGGATAGAGGCTAAACCCATTAGAAAGCTTGATGGGGCAACTGCCCTCGGGTTTGTCTCGGATCTAGTGGTGAGATTTGGTCTCCCACATAGCATCATCACCGACAACGGAAGCAACCTATCACTCAGAGAAGTGGAGGCCTATTGCTGGGACAAAGGCATCCGACTTGACCTTGCATCCGTGGCACACCCACAATCCAATGGTCAGGTTGAGCGAGCCAATGGATTAATTCTACAGGGAATCAAGCCACGTCTTGAGGCACCACTACATAGAGCAGCTGGAGCCTGGGCGGAAGAATTGGTATATGTGCTGTGGAGTTTACGAACTACACCCAACAGATCCACCGGCTACACCCCCTTACTTCATGGTATATGGATCAGAAGCCATCCTACCTTCCGACATCCTCCACGATGCACCAAGAGTTGCCGCCTACGACGAAGATGATGCTGAAGAATCCAGACGCCTAGATGTGGACCTTCTCGAGGAGGAGCGCGTTTTGGCATGCCAAAGATCCTCCATCTTCCAGTAGAAGCTACGCAGCTACCATAGTCGCCGCGTCCGGCATCGCTCGTTTAAAGAGGGGGATTTGGTGCTTCGACTTAAGCAGAAGAAGTCACACAAGTTATCCCCGCCATGGGAAGGATCGTTCATCATAAGCAAAGCGCTGCTCAATGGGTCTTACTACCTTGTCGACAATCACGAACTCAAGGATAGACCCAACGAGGATCATAAGCGTAAGCGACATGACCCGGATGATGACTACCCGGAGCTTGATCGGCCATGGAACATAGCACAACTACGTCCTTTCTACACTTAGCATTTTTTATCTAATTGTGTACTTCTTATATGATCAATGAAATAAAGATCTTTGGTTCACTCATATTGCTAAGTCTTTTACCTCCTTTAGTGTTCATTTTTGTATCATGTAAAACTTTTTATGCACAAGTATTGCGATTGCACTTGTGAAAACTCTGCCTACGGGCGTTAGCTTAAGTTTTCTGGTCTACACATTCTTTGTTGTTTTTATGTGGATTCTAGAGTAGTGACTTTTGGCACTTATTGTCGGTGATTTTGTGCTCAGGTTATTGACGGTGCCATTGGGCATCATCACCTAAGCGCATGGTTCTGACAACAAGTCTTCCGACTCACAAAAAGTCAAGCATAAAAACCAAAGTAATGGATAAGCCAGCACTTGCTTAAAAAATATATACATACTGGGAATTAATTCTTAAGTAGCAGGATACGACAACCACTGTTTTCCGCCTTAAGATTACATCACCAAGTTTTTCCATACGCACTTCAAAGGTGAAACAAGAATTACAAAGTGTTTTTCACTCTTTGGGCGCAGGGGACTTGGAGGCCGCATCATCACCAGCCGGAGAAACACCCTCGGCATCGGCGCTGTGATGAGACTCGGAGGAATCCTGGTCGATGTTGTCGATGAAGTTTCTGGGCACGAAGATGTCCATGTCCACCAACTCGGCAACCCTGGTATCATACCCCACGAGTGATGACAGGATGGCTTCGTGATCGATCTCCTTGTCGTCATCGTCCACGTCGGGGATACCTAAGGTTACCGTGTCGACGTCGGCATCTTCATAGTGTGCCTTCACCATCGACAGCGCCATCCTTGCGCCAGCCCATGCACAAGAAGCTTTCCAGCTCGTGACACGCTCGGGGGCTCGGCACAGGATCTCCGAGTACTTCGTCACGGAGTCCGATGCCTTGATATATATTTGGAGGGGCTTGGCGATCTTCTTGGCTTGGGTAATGGCGGTGTTGATGAAGTTGCCGGCAAGAACCATGCATTCCTTGTCCGAAGGAGGCGAGCGGGTTAAACCCATAGGAGCTGCAAATTCCGACAAGGAGCGTATGAGTTCGATAAATTCTAAGTATCCAAACTACATGAACATAAGGCGGAGGAAACTTACTGAAGATGCTGGCCTTGGCTTGCCAAAGGATCTCCGCCAAGGATTCCTTCTCTTGTTGGAGGAGCTTAAACGCCTCGCTATGGCGAAGGTTTTGCTCATCAGCAGCTTGCTTCTGATCCTTTAGGATCGCAAGCTCCTCCTTCAAGCGATTGATCTCCACGGAGGTGGAATCCTGGAAGGCTTTCATGGAGTCCTCGTGCATCTTCAGCATCTCCTTCCTCTCCTCCTTCAGGATCTTGTTCTCGCTGTCTAGCTGTTGGATATGCTTGGACTGCTCGACAATATCCTTGGCTTTGGCGACATGTTCTGCAAGTCGGAGAAAACACAGTACATAGTGAGTACTCGGAGATTGTGGGCACAACAATAAGACGGAAATGCGTAATAAGAAAACAGACTATTGTTTTTGGTGATCTGTTCCTTCAAGATGGCGGTTTTACCCTTTTCACCTTCAAGGTCTACGCGCATCTTCTGGTACTTGTCATTGGCCATACCCCTCCGAGCATTCTCGTTCTGTGGAAGCAAATACAAAGTTAAATCGTTGTTTGGTCTGCTTGGAGCTTCTAGTCGGAGATTTTCCACCTAGATGCTCGGGGGCTACTGCGAGAGTTTTTAACTTAGCTAATATGCTTAGCTTTTCTTTAAGCATCTAGTCGGAGCTAATTCAGTTCTCGATTAGAGGCTTGGGGGCTACAGTATAATGTTTTTAACTCATAAAATGCTTAGTTTTTCTTTAAAGCATCTAGTCGGAACTAATTCAGTTACAACTAGACGCTTGGGGGCTACAGCATTGAAAATTATGAACACTGCTTGTGCTACTCTTAAAGCATCTAGTCGGAATATTTCATTCCATCTAAAGGCTTGGGAGCTACAGTGAGAGTTTTTTCTAAACTTAGTCACTCTTAGAGCATATAGATGTGAAACCTATGGTTTTCCGTCTACATCCTCGGGGGCTACAGTGGGATACTCATATGAAATATAGAAGGCAAAGTAAAAACTTACAAGTGCAATGATCTTGACGTTTGTAGCACTCTCGGCTAGCAGCTTGCCAAAGGAAATGCTATTTCCTCGAAAGATATCCGCTTGTCGGAGTAGCTCCTGGAGACCGCACGTCGGAGATGACGGCACTCCTCCAGCAACCATAGTAGTGTTACTCGGCAGAAGCGCCGGGTAAACTATCTTTGGGAACTCAAAGGGTTTCTGGGGAGTAGGGGCGCCGCCTTCGGCAGAGGTACCAGCTCCAACCACCGCCTTGCCACTACCGATGGCATCCTTAGCCGGAGCTTCAGCCATTTGAAGAGCAGCGCTCTCCTGCGTCGCCTGCTCATGGCACAGCTCGGTAGAGGCGCCAGAATCCACTTCCATGGCGGAAGGGCCTGGTGCCTCCTGGACTTGAGAGCTTGTCGGAGCGGAGGAGGGCTTGACGGCAGGAGTGGCAGGGGAGATGGTGGGGGAGGAGTCGCGATGCAGCATTTCTTTGATATTTCTAGAAACCCAAGAGTCTTGGAGGACTTCTTGAGGCTGGTTGTGGCTTTCTTCCTGAAACGTGCAAAATGCATAAGTACGGGAACAAGACAGATAAATAGACAATGTCGGAGAGTGAAAGTCTTACACTAGGGGGGCTGCTTTGGCAAACATCCCGGTGGCTTTTCTCTTTTCCGCCTCTAGGGCGGCGGTAGTCTTCTTGGAGGCTCCACCCTCCGTCTTCTTCTTCTTGCCTCCGTCGACAGCGTCAGAGGTGGAGCTCTTACGCTTTCGCGCCAACGGGACATCGTCGTCGGACACGACCGTGACTTTCTTCATCTTTGGATCATAGACTTGGGCAGCCAGGTTGCCCTCATCTAGATCGCTAAGCTGTTAAGTGAGAAATCATCGTGTTAGACAAGATGGTATTGGCAAGACGGAAAAACTGGAGCAATGTCATACACGGAGAATAAATATCTACCTTTGGGCACTTGCCGTCTACGAACATGTCGTAGGTGAGGGTGAAGCCATGCTTCTTATCCTTCACCTTGACGATGTCCTTAAGGCGGAACTTGACGGAGTCGCTCGAGAAGTTGTCCTCGGAGATCCGGAGGGTATCCCTTCGGTCGCCGGTGTACTCGTGCATGAACTTCGTGCGGTGCTGCAAAGGTTGGATCCGCCTGATGAACCAGCACATGGCTAGGTCCAAGCCGGTCAGACCCGTCTCTACGAACCACTCGATCCGTTTTATTGCGAGCGAAGCGTCGAGGTCGGAGGAAAGGGATGCATGGGATCTCCATGTGGAGACTTCAGCGGCGGCTCCATCCACGAAGTCCGGGTACGTCACTTCTCGGCCCGCCAAAGGAATGTCGGGGCCGTAGAAGTACGTCCGCTGCCAGTTTTTGCATGACTCGTGGACGACGATATCGGGGAACCGCCGGCCAGGTTGGATCTTGAAGCTTATGGTGCCGCAGTGTTGGAATTATGCCCTAGAGGCAATAATAAAGCTGTTATTATTATAATTCTTGTTCATGATTATGTTTATATTCCATGCTAGAATTGTATTAAGCGGAAACTTTAATACTTGTGTGGTTTGTGAACAACACCGTGTCCCTAGTACGCCTCTATGGACTAGCTCATTGATCAATGATGGTTAAGGTTTCCTAACCATAGAAATGAGTTGTCAATTGATAATGAGATCATATCATTGGGAGAATGATGTGATGGATAGACCCAAACTAAGCGAAGCAATTAGATCGTGTCATCGTGTTCGTCTTTGCGAAGCTTTTCTTATGTCAAATATTGTATTCCTTAGACCATGAGATAATACAACTCCCTGGTATCGGAAGAAAGCTTTGAGGTCATCAAACGTCATCCTATGAGAGGGTGATTATAAAGGTGTCTCTCAGGTGATCGGAAAGTATCTGTTGGGTTGTATGTATCGAGATGGGATTTGTCCCTCCCAAGTTGGAGAGATATACTTCGGGCCCACTCGGTAATCGATATCAATACCGCTTGCAAGCATGTGGTTAAGGAGTTAATCACAAAGTGATATCGGATTACGGAACGAGTAAAGTACTTGCTGTGAACGAGATTGAACTAGGTATGACGGTACCGACGATCGAATCTCGGGCAAGTAAAATATCGCGAGACGAAGGGAATATATATATGGGATTGTTTGAATCCTGACATCGTGGTTCATCCGATATGATCATCGATGAATGTGTGGGAGTCAATATGGGTGCCCAGACCCCGCTGTTGATTATTGATAGAAGATCATGTCTGCATATTCTCGAACCCGCAGGGTCACACACTTAACGTATCTCGACGCTAGGATAGATTGGATAATTGGTTTATGAATTTTTGTTCGGAGTCTCGGATGGGATCCGGGATATCACGAGAGGTTCTGGAATGGTCCGGAGAATAAGATTCATATAAGGCGGTGCAGTTTTTGGAGTTGAATTGTTAGGGTTAATCGGTATTGTACCGGAAGCTTCTAGAACCTTCCGGAAGGGGACCAACGTGGCCCCACCTTCCGGGAGGGGGCATGGGCCTATGAGGGAGTGTCCTGGCCGCATTGGGCCAGGGGCACAAGGCCCCATAGGGCCCAGCCGATCCTAGAGAGTTTAAATCGTTTAAACTAGAGATAGGGTTTCTAGAAGAGGGGAGAGTCCATGCCCCCCACTCCTTATCCTTTGGGCTTGGGGGAGGGGCTAGGGCTGCGTCCCCCCTCTATATAAAGAGGGTGGGGCGCCAACCCCCACACCTTCCCCTCAAACCCTAGCCGCCCTGCTGCCCTCCTCTCTCCCTCCCGACTGCTTGTAGGCGAAGCCCTGCTGCAGAAATTCTCCACCATATACACCACGCCGTCGTGTTGTAGATCCAATCCATATCTCCACCATACTTGCTGGTCCGAGGAAGGAGGAGACGTCGAGGTGCCGCACGTGTGCATCTCACGGAGGCACCGCCACTTGTGGTGCTAGATCGGATCGGATCGCGAGGAGGAGAAGCGAGTACGACTACATCACCCACGTTCCGGAGCGTTCCGCTGTCAGTAATCTTCAAGGGTATGAAGATCTAATCCAATCTCTCGTTGTTTGCATCTCCTAGATTAGATCTTGGCTTTCCCTTTGTTCGCTTCCGTAGAAAATTTTGATTTACTATGCCGCGAAACCCTTCAGTGGTATCAGAGCTAGATCTATGCGTAGATGTGTTTCACGAGTAGAACGCAACATGGTTGTTGCGGGCGTTGATGTTTTCTGTTGCAAACCTCTTGTTTGTGTTCTTCTTATGACGCGGGATAGTGAGATTGAAGCGGTCCAGGCCAACCTTACGCGACGTCGTTCGCGAGACCGGCTCCGCACTTGACGTGTGGCTTGTTCCACACATGCGGCTGGTGGATGTCAGTTTCTCTCACTATAGTTGTCATGGGATTAACACCGGAGTTTGGCAACCATAATATCACCGTTGTGGCTTTCCGTAGGTAAGAATCGTTCTTAGCATCTACTCCCATAAGCCACGTAAAACATGCAACAACAAAGTAGAGGCGTCTAACTTGTTTTTGCAGGGAGTGTTTTCTGTGATATGGTATGGCCCAAGATGTGATGTGTATATTGTATGCGATGATCATGTTTTGTAATGTTTCACGACTTGCATGTCGATGAGTACACAACCGGCAGGAGCCATATGGTTGTCTTTATAATTGTGTATGACCTGCGAGTCAACTTCTTATACGCCATGTAATAGTTTCACCTTATCGCTAAGTAGTTAGCAATAGTTGTAGTTGCTATTCGTGGTGGAGGCAATCATGGTGGAGTGATGGAGATCATGCTGGCACGCACAAGATGGAGATCATTGCGCGAAGATTGGCTATACCATGTCACATAAAGTTATATGCATGTGATGTTTATCCTTTTATGTATCTTATTATGCTTAGATCGCGACGGTAGCATTATAAGATGATTCCTCACTTAAAGATCAAGATAAAACTGTGTTCTCCCCATGTATGCACCGTTGCGAAAGTTCGTCGTGTCCAAGCATCACGTGATGATCGGGTGCTATAGACTCTACGTTCACATACAACGGGTGCAAGCCAGTTTTGCACACGCGGAAATACTTGGGTTTTACTTGACGAGCCTAGCATGTACAGACATGGCCTCGGAACACATGAACCAAAAGGTTAAGCATGAGTCATATGAATGATATGATCGACACTTCGTTGTCCACCATTGAAACCACATCTCTTCTCGTGAAGATCGGATTAGGTGTGGTGAATTTGGATCGTGTTCACTAAACAACTTGAGGGATGTTGAATTTAGTGGGAGTTCATCTAGTAATTTGATTAAAAGTTGAACTAATTATCATGAACATAGTCTAATTTGTACTTGCAAATATTGTAGATCAAATGGCTAAGTCCAACTTCAACTTCAATGTTTTTGCTGAGAAGGAAAAGCTTAGAAACAATGGGTCTAACTTCACCAATTGGTTCCGCAATCTAAGAATCATTTTGTCTGGCGGACAAAAGGACTATGTCCTTGGGAAAGCGTTAGGTGACCCCCTGCGCAAGCTAACCGATGATGAAAGCTGTCTATCAGTCGCGTAAAGATGATTATGGTGTGATTAAGAGCACCATGTTGTTTGCTATGGAACCGGAACTTCAAAATCGTTTTGAAGAGTATCCCAGGCCCTTTGAGATTCTCGAGGAGCTGAAAACCATGTTTCAGACTCAGGCCCGTTCTGAGAGATATGAGATCTCCGAGAAGTTCTTTAACTGCAAGATGGAGGAAGGGAGTTCCGTTAGTGAGCACGCCATTAAGATGACGGGCTACACTCAACGGCTTGAGCAACTGGAATGCACGATTCCAGAGGAGCTCAAGATTGACGTGGTTGCAATCACTCCCTCCCAGCTACAAAAGTTTTGTAGTGACTCATAATCAGATTGGTTCCACTGATACGATCACCGAGCTCTTCGCAAAGCTGAAGGCTGCGGAGGTGGACATCAAGAAGGATAATCAATGTGTTGATGGTCAACAAGCCCTCCTTTAAGAAAGGTAAGGGAGCAAAGAAGCCCTTCAAGAAGGGAGGCGGCAAGCGCGCCCCTGCTGAGAAGAAGCTCAAGTCTGGTCCTAAGCGGACCTTTGAGTGCTTCTATTGCAAGGACAAGGGTCATTTGGGCATAAATGTCCAAGTACTTAGCGGACAAGAAGGCTGGCACCATCAAAGGAGCTACGGAATACGGCAGCTTGCGAGGGATGAGGTGACGCGCTGCTGGCAGCGGATCAAGAGTTGATGTGATGGCCGTCGACACGCTCTCCTTAGTTTTACCTTCGGGATTAGTTTTAAACCTTAATAAGTGTTATGTACTGCGTTGAGCATGAACATTATTTCTGGATCGTGTTTATTGCAAGACGGTTATTCATTTAAATCGGAGAATAATGGTTGTTCTATTTATATGAGTAACATCTTTTATGGTCATGCACCTCTTGTGAATGCTTTATTTCTTCTAAATCTCGAAAGGGATGAAACACATCCATAACATTGAGGCTAAGAGATGCAAAGTAGATAGTGATAATACTACTTATTTGTGGCCGTCGTCTAGGTCATATTGGTGTAAAGCGCATGAAGAAACTCCATTCGATGGACTTTTGGAGTCTCTTGATTTTGAATCATTTGACACATGCGAACCATGCCTCATGGGCAAGATGATCAAAACCCGTTCTCGGTATGATGGAGCGAGCAACGGACTTGTTGGAAATCATACATACCGATGTATGCGGACCGATGAGTGTTTCGACGCGGTGGATATCGCTATTTTCTCACCTTTACCGATGACTTAAGTAGATATGGGTATATCTATTTAATGAAACATAAATCTGAAACGTTTGAAAAGTTCAAAGAATTTCAGAATGAAGTGGAGAACCATCGTAACAGAAAGATTAAGTTTCTACGATCCGATCGTGGAGGTGAATATTTGAGTTATGATTTTCTCACGCATCTTAAAGCAAGTGGAATCGTTTCATAACTCACGCCACCGGAACACCACAGCAAGCAATGGTGTGTCTCGAACGGAATCGAACTCTATTAGATATGGTCCGATCAATGATGTCTCTTACTGATTTGCCGTTATCATTTTGGGGTTATGCATTAGAAACCGCTGCATTCACTTTAAATAGGGCACCATCTAAATCCGTTGAGACGACACCGTATGAACTGTGGTTTGGTGCTAAACCTAAGTTGTCGTTTCTTAAAGTTTGGGGATGTGAAGCTTACGTCAAGAAGTTGATGCCGGACAAGCTCGAACCCAAAGCGGAGAAATGCGTCTTCATAGGATACCCTAAGGAAACTATTGGGTATACCTTCTATCACAGAACGAAGGCAAAGTGTTTGTCGCAAAGAACGGTTCCTTTCTTGAGAAGGAGTTTCTCTCGAAAGAAGTGAGTGGGAGGAAAGTAGAGCTAGACGAGGTTGTTGAACCTTCTCTTGAATTGGAGAGTAGCGCAGCACCTGAAATTGTTCGATGCTTTGCACCAACAATAGAGGAAGCTAATGACAAGGATCATGAAGCTTGGACGATCTTGCTCTTGAACGTCGAAGTCAACAAGGTCGCGTGCCCCTCTGAGTGGTACGGCAACCTGTCTTGTCTTGTTAGTAGAAGACAGTGAACCTGCGAACTATGAGGAAGCGATGATGAGCCCAGACTCTGAGAAATGGCTAGAAGCCATGAAATCCGAATTGGGATCCATGAGCGAAAACCAAGTATGGACTTTGGTGGACCCTCCTAGCGACCGAAAGGCCGTTGAGTGCAAATGGATTTTCAAGAAGAAAACGGACGCGGATGGTAATGTTACCGTCTATAAAGCACGGCTTGTTGCGAAAGGTTTTCGACAAGTTCAAGGTGTTGACTACGATGAGACTTTCTCTCCCGTAGCGATGTTTAAGTCCATTCGGATTTTATTAGCAATTGCTGCGTTTCATGATTATGAAATATGGCAGATGGATGTCAAGACTGCGTTCCTCAATGGCAACATTGATGAAGAGTTGTATATGATGCAACCCGAAGGTTTTGTCGATCCTAAAGATGCTGATAAAGTATGCAAGCTTGAGCGTTCCATTTATGGACTGAAGCAAGCATCTCGGAGTTGGAACCTTCGTTTTGATCAAGTGATCAAGAGCTTTGGATTTGTTCCAAATTGCTACGAAGCTTGTATCTACAAGAAAGTGAGTGGGAGCTCGGTGACGTTTCTGGTACTATATGTGGATGACATATTGATTATCGGAAATGACATCAACATGCTTAACGATGTGAAGAGTTATTTGAACAAGTGTTTTTCAATGAAAGACCTAGGTGAAGCTGCTTATATATTAGGCATCAAAATCTATAGAGATAGATAAAGACGCCTGATAGCTTTAAGCCAGAGTACATACCTAGACAAAGTTACGAAAAGGTTCGAATGGATAAGGCAAAGAAAGGTTCAGTGCCTATGTTGTCGTGTAAGATATTGAGCAAGGCTCGATGTGCAGCTACTGATGAAATGATAGGGAAGCTATGAGCAAAGTGCCTTATGCCTCGGCCATAGGTTCTATCATGTATGCCATCTTGTGTACTAGACGAATGTGTCCAATGCTCTTAGTTTGACGAGATATCAAAGTGATCCGAGTGGAACCTTTGGACAGCCGTGAAGAACATCCTAAAGTACCTAAATAGAACTAAAGAAATGTTCTTAGTCTATGGGGGTGATGAACAGCTCATCGTAAAAGGTTACGTCGACGCTAGTTTTGACACCGAGAAGGATGATTCTAAATCTCAGACAGGATACGTTTATATTTTGAATGGAGGAGCTGTGAGCTGGAGAAGCTGCAAGCAAAGCGTGATCGCGGGATCTACAGTGGAAGCGGAATACATGGCTGCTGCGAGCGTCAAGTGAAGGAGTTTGGATCAGAACTTCATCATCGAGCTTGGCGTGGTTCCAAGTGCATTGGAGATATTGTGTGACAACACTGGCGCCATAGCACTCGCTAAGGAACCAAGATATCATCCAAAGACCAAGCATATCAACCGCAAGTTTCATATAATCCGAGATTATATAGCAGATGGAGATCTGAAGATTAGTAAAGTACATACAGATCTGAATGTCGCAGATCCATTGACTAAACCTCTTCCACGTGTAAAACATGATCAGCACCTCAGTGCCATGGGTGTGAGATTGTTGCCAAATGTAAACTAGATTATTGACTCTAGTGCAAGTGGGAGACTGTTGGAATTATGCCCTAGAGGCAATAATAAAGCTGTTATTATTATAATTCTTGTTCATGATAATGTTTATATTCCATGCTAGAATTGTATTAAGCGGAAACTTTAATACTTGTGTGGTTTGTGAACAACACCGTGTCCCTAGTACGCCTCTATGGACTAGCTCATTGATCAATGATGGTTAAGGTTTCCTAACCATAGACATACGTTGTCAATTGATAATGAGATCATATCATTGGGAGAATGATGTGATGGATAGACCCAAACTAAGCGAAGCAATTAGATCGTGTCATCGTGTTCGTCTTTGCGAAGCTTGTCTTATGTCAAATATTGTATTCCTTAGACCATGAGATAATACAACTCCCTGGTATCGGAAGAAAGCTTTGAGGTCATCAAACGTCATCCTATGAGAGGGTGATTATAAAGGTGTCTCTCAGGTGATCGAAAAGTATCATTGGGTTGTATGTATCGAGATGGGATTTGTCCCTCCCAAGTCGGAGAGATATACCGGCCCACTCGTGTCGATATCAACACCGCTTGCAAGCATGTGGTTAAGGAGTTAATCACAAAGTGATATCGGATTACGGAACGAGTAAAGTACTTGCTGTGAACGAGATTGAACTAGGTATGACGGTACCGACGATCGAATCTCGGGCAAGTAAAATATCGCGAGGCAGAAGGAATATATATATGGGATTGTTTGAATCGACATCATGGTTCATCCGATATGATCATCGATGAATGTGGAGTCAATATGGGTGCAGACCCGCTGTTGATTATTGATAGAAGATCATGTACGCATATTCTCGAGCCCAGGTCACACACTTAACGTGTCTCGGCTAGGATAGATTGGATATTTGGTTTATGAATTTTTGTTTGGAGTCTCGGATGGGATCCGGGATATCACGAGAGGTTCGGAATGGTCCGGAGAATAAGATTCATATAAGGCGGTGCAGTTTTGGAGTTGAATTGTTCGGGTTAATCGGTATTGTACCGGAAGCTTCTAGAACCTTCCGGAAGGGGACCAACGTGGCCCCACCTTCCGGGAGGGGGCATGGGCCTATGAGGGAGTGTCCTGGCCGCATTGGGCCAGGGGCACAAGGCCCCATAGGGCCCAGCCGATCCTAGAGAGTTTAAATCGTTTAAACTAGAGATAGGGTTTCTAGAAGAGGGGAGAGTCCATGCCCCCCACTCCTTATCCTTTTGGCTTGGGGGAGGCTGGGCGCCCCCTCTATATAAAGAGGGTGGGGCGCACCCCCACACCTTCCCCTCAAACCCTAGCCGCCCTGCTGCCCTCCTCTCTCCCTCCCGACTGCTTGTAGGCGAAGCCCTGCTGCAGAAATTCTCCACCATATACACCACGCCGTCGTGTTGTAGATCCAATCCATCTCTCCACCATACTTGCTGGTCCGAGGAAGGAGGCGCCGAGGTGCCGTGCGTGTGCATCTCACGGAGGCACCGCCACTTGTGGTGCTAGATCGGATCGGATCGCGAGGAGGAGAAGCGAAATCGACTACATCACCCACGTTAAATGAGCGTTCCGCTGTCTTGAATCTTCAAGGGTATGAAGATCTAATCCAATCTCTCTCGTTGTTTGCATCTCCTAGATTAGATCTTGGCTTTCCCTCTGTTCGCACCCGTAGAAAATTTTGATTTACTATGCCGCGAAACCCTTCACGCAGTTCCTAAGCTCCTCCCTACTGTGTCCGGCTTCACGTTTGACGGTGAAGAAGTACACAAACAAGTCTAACCTAGGCCTAATCCCTAGGTAACCCTCACAAAGTGCCGCGAAGTTGCTAAGCACTAAGATGCTATTGGGGGAGAGGTCATGGGGTTGGACCTTGAAGTGATTCAAGACGGACAAAAAGAAGTGGGAGATGGGCAGAGAAACGCCGCGTACCAATTGAGCCTTGAGGTACACCTTCTCTCCGGCTTGGGGAGAAGGAGTCACCTCGCCGGCCGGCGCCGCCCGCCAGGCGAGCCCCTCCGTCGCGGGGAGGTAGCCTTCAGCGACCATCTCTTGGATGTTGCGGGCGGTGATGTCCGGGCCACGCCAGTCGCCTTTGTGCGAATCTGGTTCCTCTTCCAGAGGCTCCAGCGCCGCCAGATTGTGGTCGCCGCCGGTGGATTCAATGACCGCCGACGCGGGGATGACCAGGCCCTCTAGGGGCACGACAACGGAGCTCGCCGGCTTCGCCGTGGCTTCGCTCGACGCCGCCATCGACGGGGATGAACTGCTGCTGGCCATGAGGAATGGAAGGGTGCGACTGGTGCGAGGAGGACTAGGGTTTCTGCGAGGTTTTCCGCGGAGAGCTCGAGGAGGCGTGCGACTGGAGGAAGAAGAAGCTGACGCGAGAGAATGAGGTGAAAAAGTGTCAAGTGTCCCACGGTTGCTATTTATCTTATTCTGCGTCAAGATTCGTGCAGCTAATCGGACGGTTGCCGCGTAGACGACGTGGTCGAGAACGTGCACGATAATTCCGGCACGTCTCCAGCCGTCGCCGCCAACGGTTCGTATCGCTCGCGCGGGAAAATCGGCTATGATTACGTTCTCTGCATGTGTGAGTTACGAGGCGTCGCTGACCTAAGCCTACGTCGTCATAACTGACATGGAAGATGATCCGTCGCATCGTAGATTCCGGCATGGACAGATTTAATCCGACTAGCGGAAGAGTACGATGGAAGATTTAGCATTTCTCCGACTTACTAATAGAAGACGGAGAAAACTTTGCAGGGTTCTTTGGGAGGACTACAAGATGTTGTTTGACGATTTGCCGACATCCATCTAGACGGAGCATTCCATGTGAAGAGGCAAGACGGCGCAAGATCTCGAAGTTCTCCGGGGGCTACTGTTGGGGATATGCTATATGGGTATCCTCATAGCATGTCTCTATTCGACTAACCCGGGTGACCCATAGTCGGTAGCATGACCAATGGTCTAGGCGGCCGATTAGGTGGATCGGAAGGAGGCCCATGCCGGATAAAGGAAGGCTACGGTGGAGTCACCAGCGTAACCAGAGCCTTAGAGTGCAAGATACACAAGACTAGTGATAGACGGTGTAGGACTCTGTAACCTGTCCGGCTAGAACTTTTCCATGTAACCCTAGGATCTGACGACTATAAGTCGGACCTATGGGAGCCTTTAGGGCACAATCTCGCACGATCATAGACAATCTCATACAACCTCGCACAGCGAACCTATCTCTGTAACTCGGCGTATTGCCATTCTAGTGATTTACAACAGGAGTAGGATTCCGTCACCGTCGTGGGATCTAAACCTGGATAAGCTGTTTTACCTCGTACCCGTCAACCGTCCGCCTTACCCCACGTCTCTAAACACGCACTGTGAAGACCCCTTCATGACATACTCGTCGGCAATACCACGACACACGGGCGGAGAGGGCCCTGGGCGCTGGAAGCGCTGCTGGTTTGGTTTGCCTTGCCTCTGCCTGCCGTGGCTTCGTCGTGCACGGTCGCGGTCGCGATCGCTGCCACGTAAGTCGGCACCAGGCCGCCCAGTTTGGACCTGGGCACAGCGTGATTTTTTCACCGCTTTGTAAAAGTCGTGACGGCGCCGCCACTGCGGCACAGCGTGATGTACGTGTGCGACAAAACAACACTTGACTTGCAAGGCTCTTCACCACACGCCTGGTCGCGGTAAAATAATAAAGAAAAAGGAGCTCCGATGGATGGATAGGTACGGCCACGAACTACTGCGGGACGCGGTATCACCGCAAAGGTCCAAGCCCCGCCGCAAAAACAGGGGCGCGTCCCCTTCCATGGCAATGGCATGGCAGCCCTATCCGGATCGCAGAGGGCGAGGCCAAGCCGATCTGCCATCGCGTCACGCGCAAAACCGTCGGACGGAATTAAACCGTATGCGCAGCGCACCTCCGAGAAATTAGGCGCCCGAGCCAGGAAGAAGGCTCGAGATCCTGCTGTGTAAATTTCCCGACCTGTCCTAGACAGACCGCCCACGCGTAACCGCCCCGCTCCGAACTCCTAACGGCACCAACAGCCCCGTCACCTCCCCCAAACGCGTTTTCCCTCCTATAAGTACGCCCGGCCTCTCCCCCAAATCCCAATATCCCCCGTCCAACTCGATCACCCTCACAGGAACAAGCCGCCCAAGATCATCCGATCCGCAAGCGATTTCGCCTCGTCCATAGCGCACAGACAACCAGCACTCGATCCATCATCCATGGGCAAGATGCGGTCCCTCTTCTCCCGCAGCGGCAGCGGCAGCGGCCGCCGCTCCTCCACCTCCTCCAGGTCCTCCCCGCCGTCCCCCGCCCACGGCCCCACCTCCTCCCCCGCTCGTACCGCCCCACCCCTACCCGAGGACGAGATGGAGCGCGTCTTCCGCAAGTTCGACGCGAACGGCGACGGCCGCATCTCGCGCTCGGAACTCGCCGCCCTCTTCGCGAGCGTGGGCCACGCCGCCACCGACGACGAGGTGGGCCGCATGATGGAGGAGGCCGACGCCGACGGCGACGGCTTCATCAGCCTCGCCGAGTTCGCCGCCATCAACGCGGCCCCCGACGCCGCCGTCGTCGAGGAGGACCTGCGCCACGCCTTCGGGGTCTTCGACGCCGACGGCAACGGCGTGATATCCCCGGCCGAGCTCGCGCGGGTCCTGCGCGGGCTAGGGGAGGCAGCCACCGTCGCGCAGTGCAGGCGCATGATCCAGGGCGTCGACCGCAACGGCGACGGCCTCGTCTCCTTCGACGAGTTCAAGATCATGATGGCCGCCGGCGGAGGACGCGGCTTCGGCAACATCCGCGCCTGATGAGCCTGACTGAAGAAAGCCGGCCGGCCGGCCCCCAATGTGGCTCGGATTATTGTTTGCCGACATTCCCTCCCCCCGGTTCATTCGTTTTTTTGTGATCGACCTTGTAAATATTACCCACCTCCGCGCGCTAAATATACTCCCACTAGATATATATATAGCTAAATGCATAAGTCACGCCAACATTGTCGTCGGAGTGCCTATGATGATTTTACTGTATATACTAGATCGGAATTGCTTGCAAAGGGATCTTCCGTTCCGATTTTTACGTTTAACTCTGCCGATTATTTTGGCACCAATGTTTAGTCAGATTATTACAACATACTTAATGACAAAATATCTGGACGATCTGTCAATTCGCACTTGTTACTTTTACGGTTCTGCATCTAATTCTAGCTATCGGCCTGCTCAACTTTTGAAGTGATTAAGAGGGCAATAAGCAGCTTCATGTGAACATTTATCAACTGATGCAAACCGCGGAGCTGCGACACTTTGACAATGCCTGGCCTGGGTCAGTTGTTTTCGTGAAAACAACCGGGCAGCTCGATTAGACTAGAGCTAGACAGCAAAACCTCCAGTTTCGTAACTTGCAAAATTACCTCGCTATCAGATTGAAAATGTGCCAGCTGAACTGAAACTATTGATTCTGACGACAATGACGCACCTCAAATATGCAAACCTAAATTTTGTATTAGTCTGACAGGTGTACGTAGTTTATAGGAGTATAGACAGTTGACTGAACATTAACGAAGAAAGTCTTGAAATACTACCATGGTTTCGGCTGGTGGCGATTACAGACGAAATGACTTAGAGCATCTGGCGTTTTTTTCTTATTCAGATGGTGAATTTTCCGCGTTCCCAGGAAGCAAAATAGCGCGAAAAAACGGGTAGACCAACCCTGTCGGCGACTCGAGGCCGCGCTCCCGCCTTTTCTTCTCCATTCCCCGCCACATCTTCTGCCAGTTCCCCGAGCTCCCGCCCACCATGCTGCCCAAAGGTTTCGTCAAACCCTGATCCACCATCGGCGAAACGAAGGAGAAAAAGGTGAGGAAGCTGAGGGCACTGAAGCCGAGGCCGGTGGGCTTGACCGACGCCGAGTGGTTGGCTCAAGTTCGACGGAAAAAGATCGAAACGGACAGCCGCAAGGACATGGCGACAAGGTCGGAGGGCGAAGGCGCTCGTCGAGGCCCAGGCGATGAGGGAAGCGAAGGCGACTTCGAAGCATGCGGCGATGTCGCGGCCGACGCCGATCGTCCCTGCGCAGTACGCCGCGCACTGGGGAAGCCAACCGAGTTGCTGATCTTCGGTCGGGTTCTTGCCACTCACCGACCATGTTCCAGAAGAGCCGGGCGAACCAGGACAGGAAGCTCGACCTTCTCAAGGAACACTTTGCTACCAAGAAGAGGAACACCAATCTCCAGTTTCTCATGGGCGACGAAGACACCTCGGCGATGAGCCCCCAGGTCAAGTCCTGTTACATGGCGCGCCGCAACGCCATCCTCGACGAGGACGTCCCCTCCAACCCGCCAAGCTCTGTGCCGACCAACTCGGACGCCACTCCTTTGCCGAGCTCTGCCTCCACCTCCTCCAATCCGTCGTCGGGCCATGTCCTGGCCGAGGAACCCATCCCCATCGCACCGGACACGCCGGAGGATTCCATCCCCATCGACGATTGATCGCCGAACCATTTATCATGTTCTATAATAATTTAATCGCTGAACTTTTTAGACGTACTTTTGTCGAACACTTTTGGCCGAGATTTCGTCGATGAAAAAAAATTCAAATATGTCGCTGTTTTTTGCGTCGCCTGAAAACTTGGCTGGAAACGCGAGTAAAAAACTGGACGTTCGCAAATCAAAAGTTAGCGCTAAATAGGGCCGGAATTTGGCAAAGGCCCAATGAGTGAAGGTGCTCTTCATGCACAATTCATGGCTCAATTGCCCGGAACTTGCGTATAGTTATTCGGTAGGCCCGTACGTGGTACGTATGCATTAATGACAGCTTTGACACCGATACTTCGTATAGTAGTAGTACCATGATCCCAGTCTGTACGTAGATATTGGATGATGACGCGGAAGGACAGATAACCCACGATGACCTTCCCAGCTTCACTGAGATCACGCCCGCCGCCGGACAGGCAACCCACGAGCTACCCTACCTCCTCATCATCTTCAGCTAGTTGCATATATACAATAAAGTTGATCAGAACATGCACCTTGAGAAATTCCATCAACATCGTCTGGGACAAGATCATCTGACTAACTGATTGCTGTTCAGAGGACGTCTGGCAATGTCTCACTCCACAGGCTAGCTGGCATTACTCGAACAGGGGGCAGCTAAGAGCAAGTGGTGTGGCCGGCTACATCATGGCAGGTCGTATTCGATTTGGTTGCGGGAATGTACGAATAACGAACACATTCTGCATGGGCGCTCCAGCAACGGACTATGGGGACACACGAGGATGGTGTCGTGAACTTCACCCAAATATCGTCGGACAAAAATAAGGAAACCAAGGCGAAATTTACATGACATTATTATAACTATAGTACCTTCACAGGAGTAGTATAGCCGTTAGAAAGAAGTCTACATAGCCACCCTATGTATCAGGTTTGGTGCACTAACCCCTCTAACTATTATGTGGGATACTTAACCCCTCTAAGGATCTAATACCGGACAAATTACCCCCTTAAGCCAACAATGGCTGTTTTGGGAGCAGTTTTGTCCACGTGGACAGTGGTTTAAGCAGAAGCTTGCCTTTTATCCAGCTTTAGCCTGCTGTAGAGCGCGAACTCCAACCAGAGACGAAAGAGGGCATTGGCTAACAAGCATGGACCAACATGCTTATCCTGCTGCAGAACACGAACTCCAACCAGAGCAATATGCTGATCCTGTAGGAGTGTTGCACGGACGCCATGGACACGCGCCATGGTTGAGCACGTCCACACCGCTGCGGCTCCCTGCCTCTTGCTTCTTGCCCACGCGAACACGATGGAGCACACCGGGCATACGCACGTCCGCGAACAACAGCCTACACACCCGTGCTGCTGTCATGTAGAGCACGTCCTCGATTCAGACAAGCTAGCTAGTTTTGCACATATTCTTTCGATCTAGCCCCCTGCTTACTTTCGTCTCTATTTTGCTTTAAAATATCATTAGGCATCTCCTGGATGAGGCATCCAGATGCGCGGCAGCGGAAGTGTCCACGCGCGACAGCAGAACGTAAGCGGTTCATGGAGACATGACGACCGGAGTGATGCTTGTAGTAGCGCAGAGATTGGGTTTCTCGTGTTGGCACTAGCGGCGATGGCATCTTTGCTACTTAAACCACTGTCCACATTGACAAAACTGCTCCCAAAACATTCATCATTGGTTTGAGGGGGTAATTTGCCCGATATTATATACTTAGGGAGGTTAAGTGCCCTAGTTAGAGCAAGTCTAACAGGCCCCGTAAACAGCCGGCACCCCGTAAATTTCTGGCGAGATACGGGGTGCCGGTGTTTTGGCCCGCCTAGCACGCCCCGTAAACAGGCCGGCCCGTATCGCTCGGATACGGGGCGGGGAAAATCACCCACCCGGCCCCGTATAAGTATAGGGTGAGGGTGCGAGTGAGGGTCCAACCCCTCACTCGCAACCCTATCGCCCGCGCCGCCAACTCCGGCGAGCAATTCCAGCCGCTCGTTCACGAATCCACGCCGCCAAGCCACAGGCTCCTCCTCCCCAGCCAAGCGCCGCGAGGAGCTCACGCTCGAGGAAGCGTGGGTCCTCTCATCGCTATCTCTGCGGCACTGCCGCGCCATCTGGAAATGGGTCGGGTGGCCGGGGACGATGCCGCGGTCGCTCGTCGACTTCGCGCCCGGCGGCTGCTACTTCAACATCGATCCGCCGCTGCCGCCGATGACCGGCGACAAATTCGAGAAGTGTCGGGCACAATGGGAGATGGACCGCGCCAATCTCGCGGCGTGGCGCTCCAGGCACGCTCCCAACTGGGAGGAGGGGGCTCGAGCGCCGCGGCGGGGACGGCGGCCGCGGCGGAGGAGGCGGAGGAGGGGGAGGATCCCCTCTTCCTGCAGGCGGTCGAGGCCTCCAAGCAGGAGGCCACCGACAGGGCGGTCGCGGATAAGGAGGAGGAGGCGCTCGCCATCGCCGCCGTCGAGGAGATGAAGAAGGCGGAGGCTGCCGCCGCCGCCGTCATCGTCATCGACGATGACTAGGCGTACTGCCGCCGCGGCAGCGACAACCTCGCCGACAAGGAGGTCTCCGGCGAGGTTCTTTTGTGCAGTTTTAGATTAGGGTTAGCTTAACAAGTCGCGATCTACCGCTAGATCGCGCAATTTTGCCTGTATTTATGATGAATCGAAGTCTATCTATGAACAATCTGCTTTTATCTCGCGCGAAATTTAAATTTTAAATATACGGGGCTCGGATACGGGGTTTGTTAGACGGGCGATGAAATCAGTGGGGAATTTCAGAGCAAAATCGAGTACAGGTCTCTGTACTCGAGTTTTACGGGACAGAAATTTAAAGGGCCTGTTAGACATGTTCTTAGTAGTTAGAGGAGGTTAGTGCCCCAAACCTGATACATAGAGGAGTTATATAGACTTCTTTCTTTTAGGTACTACTTTCCGGTCTCCATGTTTGGTGCCCATCCCTCGGCTGGAGGCCGGAAATTTACGAAAGCTCGATCGCAAGGATAGTCAAGCTGGTACCTTCAAAAGTCAAAACTCATGCATGGTACCCCAGCCCAGAATCAAGTAAGTTTCCTACCTAGCACATGGAGAAGATTCATGCATTATTTCTCATTTCTGGCAATCGGAGCCTGACAGATCTGCACAAGAGTTGGTATCTTACCTAGAACAAGCAGTGGCGACGTCAAATTCAGTTATTAGCTAGCTGCAGGAAATGTCCGGGCAGCTTCCCGTTCATGTGCCTTGCTGCTTGGCACGGGAGGCTTTCCTTGTTTTGGCAGTTCCTTCGGCAAACGCTTCGGTCGGCTGGCCAAACCATGCCTTGTACCAAGAGCACCCCTACTCGTTGGCGTTTTCGGGCCGAAATTCGGACGTATTTTTGGTCCGAACGAAAGTAGTTTTTGTCTGGAAACATCGAGTTTTCCATTCACGCTTTCAGGCCGAGTTCTCGTGTTTGGCTAAAATTTAATAAATTTTGATAAACTTTAGATGAATATAAGCAGTTTTGGATGAATATGAGTGAACTTTAGGCGAATATGGATGAACTTTGGACGAATATGGGAGAATATGGTTGAATATGGGCGAACTTTGGGCAAACTTTGGATAAATATAGGCGAATATAGGCTGACTGGGCGGGTCCACTCGCCGAATTTTTTTTACGCCAAATTTGCTTCGTCCGGTGTTTCAAGGGCGTTCTCAGGATCTTGGGAATGGTCTGAAAAGTCCGGACCAAAGTTAGCCCAAATCCAGACAAAACCAGGATCCTGGAAACACGATTGGGCCAATTTTCAGCGTCCAGACAAAAAATCGTTTTGGGTTCGACATACTGAAAACGTGAGTGAAGATGCTTTAAGAGCATTTCCAGCGGGGCACGCACAATACGGCGTGCCATTAGGTCTATTAGGCGTTAGACGCGATTTGGGCTCACACCGGCGACCAATAGGGCGCCAGGAACTTTCCAGACTCAAAACAATTGCCGGCAAACCTAATCTAGGCCTGGCCCAGAGGACGCGGCATAGGAGCGCCGGCATGTCCAGACATGTCGAATGCAGCAAGTTAGCCCCAAGTGGTAGCGAAATTATTGGCAAGCCTGCCGCGACACCGACTTATCCCATCGCCTCCGACGCATGCCAGCACGGCTCCAGACATTAGAGTAATGTCACCCCCACCGTATCGTTTTTCTCTGCCGACAATAAAACCCCTCCCAACGACCGCACTGCGTCGCCATCCCTCACACCGCCTCCTAATCTCCCTTCTCCCACCTCACCTGGCCTCCAACATCGATGGTTCCGTAGGAGAACCACCTTCTAGTGCCGCGCGACCACGGGCTGCCACACGGCTGGAACGTCTTCGCCATCGGCTACGGCGTACCCCTATCCCAGAGAGGGACGCGCTAACGGCGTACATCGACGATCGCAGGAGGATCCATGCTGGGCGATAGGCGAACCGGTGCTCTGGCTGACTGGCTCCCATTGTTCCAAGAAGAGCGTGAGTGGGAGCTCGCCCGCCTCTTCGGCCCAACTAAGGTTGGTTCAACCGCGTGGGCGACACCCATGGTGGCACGGGAGCGTATCAACAAGACGTTGTGTGAGTATGGCTACATCCTGGCTCCCCTGCTTCATCTCTGGCATGCATTCCTCTTCTCCATGGCACCCTCACGTTCGCCGTCGTTCTCGTCTCATGCTCGGTGCCAAACCCTCCTCCTCCTCCTCGCCGCGTAGGCAACATTTTCATCCCCGAGGGCAAAACAAGCCCAAGTGTTGCTTCCTCCAAAGCCAGAGAGGCACGCGCCACCGCTGCGTGGCCACCTCTCTCTGACGCCCGAAGTAGGAGAAGTCGCCATCACCACCGCATGGTGACCTGTCTCTCCGGCACCCGAAGAAGGAGAGGATGCCGTTGACTCTACCGCCGAAGAACGATAAGGTGTGGTTGGAGTTGGAGGTGGAGGTGGAGCTGGAGCTGGAGCTATAGGCTTCCTTTGCTGACCCCGTCGACCCCGACGACAAGCCAGGAAAAAGAGATGCTAATGCAGGCGTCGTACAACACCTTCCCGCCGACCACCGATGTGTTCGCGCAGTGGTGGTATGTGGAGGACAACGTCCCAGTGGCGGACGCAGCAAAGAAATGCTGGGTGGGCACGCTTCAATTTTTTTCAACACTAGAACTTGTGCGATGAAAAAATGCCAAACGAATAATATAAGTAGATAATTGATTCACAACATTCTAGTTCATCATTCCAATACAAATAGTCCAAAATATCAAGTGAGTCGTACAAGCCAAAATATGACATAATAGTCTTACATGACATCAAGATAGCTATTTGGGAACTCTACGTTCTCGCATTGTCATGAAAGTATCAACTATGTGTTCTTCACTTACCTTTAAGAACACATCTCGCTCAATAAATGTCACTAAGCAATTGTTCAAAAGATCATCACTCATGCTATTTCTCAACTTGTTCTTCACAAGAATCACTACAGAAAATACCCTATCAACACTAGCGGTCGCCACGGGTAAGATTAATATCAATTTGAGAAGCCAGTAGACTATATCATAAAAAAGATGCTTTTTTTGTTTCAACAAGCTTAATAGAGAGCTCACCAAGATGATTTACACATTTGAACCTATCATCTCTTCTCATATCTTCAATGAAAGTATCAAGTTGAAATTCAAGTCTCATCAAATCAACACTTGTTATGTCATCGGGGTAAAATTTGGCAAGTTTCATTACCTTTTTTTATAAAAAGAAGCAAATGAATTCACGGGATTCAAAGCCGACATGCAAATAAGCAACTCCATGTTAACCTCATCAAACCGGTTGTCAAGCTCTTGAATAATTTGGTCAACAACACCAAGATACACTTCTCTTCTATAACGATCATTATTTGTTTGTACTTCATAATACCGGCGTGATCTTCCATGAGCCACATAATTATCTTCCGGTGAAGGAATTTTAATGCCATGTTTGTTGCAAAACAATGTCACCTTTGCAAGAAATCCCTCCCATCCTTGAGACCTCATAGGTTGCATTTGATCCTTTGGCAATCTAACAAGTGCCATTGCATTAACAATATCTTGATCCCTCTTTTGCAAGGATTGAAACAAGTCATTTGTATAGCCAAGAATAACAAGCATGAAGTGAAGATTCAAAACAAAGTCAAATGATTCGAAGGCCGCGGCAACTCCACGTATTCTTGTCCACTCACTCTTTTGTGAAGGATCTTTCCCAATCCTTACAAGCACTTCAAGAATTATGGGATACATGTCAACAATGTGTAGAATGGTTTTAAAATGAGAACCCCACCGAGTATCACCGGGTCTAGACAAACTCATTTCTTGATTTAATCCACTTCCACTTTCAATTTCGCCAATTTCAAGTGCTTCCAAAACCTTTTGCGCTCTAACATCTCGAAGCATGTCATGACGCTTGTAAGAAACTCCAATAATATTGAGCAAGTAAGAAACATGATAAAAAAACCAAACACATGCTTCATTGTCTTTTGCCACCGCAATAAGAACCAATTGGAGTTGATGTGCAAAGCAATGGGTATAATAAGAAGATGGTGACTCTTTCATGATCAATGTTTTCAATCCCTTAATCTCACCCTTCATGTTGCTATCCCCCATCATATCCTTGTCCACGAATTTGAGTGGGACTCAAATGATGATCTTTTAGCAAGGATAAAATTGCATCCTTAAGTGACAATGAAGTAGTATCGGAAACATGAACTACTCCAAGTAACCTCTCACATATTCTTCCCAATTTATCAACATAACGCAAGCAAAGAGCAAGTTGTTCTTTGTGAGAAACATCACTAGACTCATCGGCTAGAATTGCATAGTGGTCACAATCAAGATCTTCAATTATTAGTCTTGTAGTTTCCACCGCACAACATTCAATAGTGTCATGTTGTATCCTAGGACTATTCAAGATACAATTTCCCGGAGCATTCTTCAAAACAACCTTATCAACTTCTTCATTATTTTTAGCAAGCCATTTGAGAAGTTCAATAAAATTCCCCCGGTTGCTTGATTCTTCACTCTCATCATGTCCACGGAATGCCAATCCTTGATTCAAAAGAAACCTCAAGCATCTAATAGAATGAGTTAGCTTTGTCTTGTAAAGAAGTAGATCCTTGTTAGACACCCTCACAAGAACATTATCAATTTTTGTGTTGGGTGTAACAAATAAGTTATACTTCTCATAAGCTTCGTTGTGAATGCTACTAACACCACCCACATGTTTCCTAAATGCTTCGGGTCTTTTCCAATCTCTAAAACCATCTCTAACAAAGGGATCACCCTTAGGCCCTCCATTGTATCTTGCTTTGAACAAGTAGCATACAAAGCAAAACGCGGCATCCTTTCCAATACTATATTCAAGCCAATTGTACCTAAGAAACCAAACGGGGTTGAAGTGTCGATTTTTACCCTGTATTTTTCTGGTTGGGAAAGAATTCTCATATGGTTGGCATGCACCTTTCAATATATATCCTCTCCGAACATCATCTTGATCATTAACGTTATATTTTGAAATAGGAATCCTTTCTCCTGGATCATATCGAAGGAAATGAGAATCATATGACCTTGTAGAAGGTTGTTGGGGTGATGGTGGATGTGGTATTGCATCTTCCTCAATATCGGTATCGGATTGGATCGGAGGTGCGGAATCAAGACATGTCAACCAAAGCCCAACATCTTCAATGTGTTCATCATGTACCACCAACGGTGATAAAGAAGGTGCAATATTCTTTGCTTCATGTTTCTCGAAAAGTGTCGCAATATGGTTTTTCCTCTTCATATCCAATTCTACAATTACCAAATAAAACATATTAACAATATGGTATAAGAGCATAAAATTGTAGACAATTACTTTAGGAATTATATTAGACAATTTAGTGGCTTAGACATCATACAAATTTGGTGCAGCAAACCAATTTGGAATTGAATAAAAAAGAAAAACGCCCAATTTATACCTAGATCGTGCGCCTGTCAGCCTGTGCCTCTCCAATGTCGATACATCATGCAGGGGAGGCGGCCGGAGCAGTGTCCAGTAGACCGGTCACTCGGCCACGACGGCCAGCAGTGGCGCGGATTGAGAAGGAGGCGTCCGGAGTCGGCCGGAGGGGCGAGTGGAGGAGGGGGTGGTTCGAGGAGGAGGCGCTGCCCGCCGCTGGCGGAGGAGGGGATGCGTCGAGGAGGAGGCGCCGCCCGCCCGCCGTCGGTGGTTGGTCTCGCCGCGTGGCTCGCCGTCCGTCTGGCCCCTCCCCCCGTATTCGTCTCCTGGAGGCAGACGAGCCAGCACCACTCGTTCACGAGGCAGCACTTTGCTCCGCTCGGGATGAGAGAATTAGGGGGTCAAAAAAAATTCCCAAAATTCTGGGTGGTCCGCGGCCCGTCCCTGCGTCCGCCCATGACAATGGCGCCACCATCGACCTCGCCACGACGTCGAGTGCTGTAGAAGAAGCAGGGCCATCAAGTGTGTCAGCGCCCAAGCCAGAGCCGGATGACGGCAGGTTCAATGAGGCATGGGGCTGCGGCGATGACGATGGTGGCGGCCTAGATTTCAGCGTCTTTGTTCGACGGTAGACTAGGGTTTCTCGACGACGGCCATATTTTGTTTTAATTTCATTTAAATTATGCATGCTATGGGGCATCTAATATACTTCCTCCGACCCATATTAGTTGACTCAATTTTTTTTAGATTCATATGTATCTAGTTAAGTATCTAGTCTAAATTCATTCGTATCTAGACAAAATTGAGTCAACTAATGAGTCGGAGTGAGTATTTGTTTGTATATTTTGATTTGGGGTTCAACGTTTGGGACTCGACGGTGTGGGACGGCCCTCCTTTCAATTTGGAATAGGACTGCTGGCGCCCCCCGTTGAGATGCTCTAAAGAAAGACGTCGATCGGTCGATGGCACGATAGCGGTCAGTTGAGTCTGTCTCGTGCCAAGAATCAGCGCAGAGTTGGTGGCTGTCAACATTCAACTGCCTCGAGAGGTTACGACCTAGACCTAAAAGTGATCGAGTTGTTTGGGTGTGTTCTTGGTGTTTCTTCGTCTAGAAAAGGTCTATGTAGATGGGCAAACACAAAGGGCAATCCCACGCGCTGAAACATTTACGGCGATCTTTCTTACTCTTTCTGACCCATATTAGTTTAATTATCTAATCTAGATACATTCATATCTAGACAAAGTTAAATCAACTAATATGAATCGGAAGGAATAGTTGTTTTACTACTACTCCCTCCGTTTTAAAATATAAAATGTTTTAGATTTGTAAAGAAAATGTATCTAGACATCTGTTAGTGTGTAGATTCACTTTAAATCTGAATAAACCTAAACACTAAAAGTAGTCTAGATATATTTGCTTTACAAAACTAAAACATCTTATATTTTAAAACGGAAGAAGTACTATATAAGAGAAGCTAAAAACCCGTGCGCCAACCACGTGGCAGCACACTCCGGCGTACTCACTCTCGTGTGACCGTCGCAGCATCCTCCTCCTATCATTTTGCTTCTCATGCCGTATAAGAAAAGCTCACACCCTCCTCCCATATGGAGCATCTCTATATAAATAGGTGTGCCTCGGTGTTTTCCCCCTCCTGCTAAACTTAAAAAATTGATAATACAAGAAGGGCTAAGATTAACCAATAACCCTTTGTTTCGAATATCATGAAGGGGTATTAACCAATTTTGATCGTCTTTGTGTTTTCAGTTGTCTAAGTTTTAGAGGAGGGAGAGAACACCGGAGCAAAACTCATACAAATATCAACTGCAAACCAATTTTTTTGTTCTCTTGTCCAATCTCAACAAACAAAACGTACTTATGAAACCCATAAAAACACACACACCATGCTTGTTGCATGTGTGTCTAATAGTTCACGGAAGGATAACTTTTTCACTCATGTAATCTGTGAAGGCGTGCAACCCATTTCTCTGCCATGCACGCTGCCTTCTATGAGATCGTCTCCGAGGACACGCATCAGAGATTGTCTTAGAGATTGGGTTCTTATGCAATGATCTATGTTACGCGTGTTAATCCTTTGCATTTATATCTCATAAAATGTTATAATATCGTCTGAATTTTTTCCTTGTATTTCTTAGCGGAGCTGTGTGGTGTCTGAGTCGTTTGTGACTTCAGACCTAGGTTTCCCGTGACTATTGTTCTCTATCTTAATACTATATGAAGACACGCAAGCCTCTTGTATGTTTTTGAAAAAAATAACATCGAAATTAACATTGGAGAAGAATTAAAATAGATGAAAAATACATTAAACATGCATATATCTTTTCATTAGTTGTTTTACAAAGTCTTTCATACGTCACTGGTGAAAAAAGGGCCTCAAGTCCCGGGCCGCAACTGGCTCTAGTCCCGGTTTTGGGCCCGGGACTGCCAAAACGGCACTAGAGCCCCCCCCTCTAGTCCCGGCTCGCTACGGCCCGTGACTGATAACAGCCACATGGCTGTTTCAGCGCCGCGGGGGACGGAAACCCTCTAGTCCCGGGCCGTAAGATCACCCGGGACTATAAGGTTTCCTGCCGCGGCAGAGAATTGTGTGTTTCTCTGTCACGGTAGAGATTGTGTATTTCCTTTTTTTTTGCCATTTCGTTCCTTTTTTGTTTTGTGTTTCACTATAATTTCAAACATATATTTAAGTACACATATTCTATGCTAGTACATACACAGTACACGTTGATGCATCTATATAATTAATCGATCCCTTGCAAGCATACATTGATGATATATATATCAAAAGAAAGAAATGTTTTGAAATTACATGGTCATTGATGAATATATATATCATATCAACTACATGTAGATCACTAAGGCAAATCGAGTTCCACATCATCCGCATAATGCTCTCCATGTACATTAGGACCTTCTTCATCATAAATCCCGTCAGCTCCTCTTGAATTGCTCTTATGCGCTGGTCTGGCTCTAGTTTCTCCTGCAAACCATAAATATAACGTGAGTCAACTTTCCGCTCACTGGTCAACTCGCGGATATACTCGCAGACGTAGTATCCACATAAATGAGTTTCCAGTGGCTGCTGTAAACTCTTCGCCATTTTATAAGTTAGCTCCTCTTCGAATGGACCTGGTATTTTCTGTCTGAACCGTGTTCAACACCTGCTCGGCAAAGAAAATGAACAAAGGAGTTATTAGTTACTTGATATCAGGAAATGAACGAAAGAGGGCGATATAATGTGATAATGAACGAAAGAGGCCGATATAATACGACCCGAAACTAATAGTCCATGAAAAGACCAGCTGGCCTGCTCCAGGTTATTAGTTCTGGCCGTATTACAGACCGAGACTAGAGATCTGGTCCGGTCCGGGACTAGTGTCTACGACTGTTTCTAGCCGTTAGAGGCCTCACGGCCTGGAACTAGTGCTAGCACTAGTCGCGGGTTGTGACAGGCCGGGACTGCTGGCGTTGTTCACATCAAACCGAATACCCTTTTTCCAGCTGTGCGTTTTCATAAGTGTTAGCCTATTCCAGACTTGGCAATGCCAAAGACGGCTTTTATTCTGTAGAGGGTCAGAATGATGAGGACAAGACCACTTTGGATTTTTTTTTAAAATCAAAGAGGAGGTGGCTATATGAAGCCTCGTCGGGGCTAAAGCACTTAGTAATGTAATTCCGTGAGAGTAGTCTATTTTACAAATCTTGGCTTTTTGACAGAAAGTTGGTTTGTAAGACTCCTAAAAGAAACTTCTTTCTCTATCAATAAATATGACAAGTCTTTTGCCTCGATTTCAAAACACAACAAAAACACTTTGGATTTGGTTACGGGAATGTACGAACCCCGGTAACTTCACCAAAAGATCGTGGGGACACGAAGATCGTGTCGGGAACTTCACCAAAAGAGACTGGACAAAAAATAGGAACCCAAGGCGAAATTTACATGACACTATATCTAGTACCTGCACTGTTCCTTTGCAATTTACTCGATCATTTCACTTGAGTAGTATAGTTGTTTTAGGTACGACATTCGGGTCTCCATGTTTGGTGGCCATCCCTCGGCGGTAGGCCGGAAATTTACCAAAGCTCGATCGCAAGGATAGTCAAGCTTGTACCTTCGGTCCTTCAGTACTCATGGTACCCTAGAATCAAGGAAGTTTCCTACCTAGCACATGGAGAAGATTCATTCCTTCTTCTCATTTTTGGCAATCGGGGGATGGCAGATCTGCAGAAGAGCTGGTATATCTTACTACTTAGAACAAGTGGCAACGTGACATTCTGTTAGCTAGCTCATACAGCTTTGTGCTGCAGGATGCCATGAACTATCGAGGCAACTTCTAGCTCATGTGCCTTGCTGCTTGGCTGGCGAGGCTTTCCTTGTTTTGGCAGTTCGTTCGGCAGACGCTCGCCGGACCCAACCGTTATCATTACCACCGCGCGTGGACATGACCGTCGTCGGCGATAATCTGACGTACAATCATATTTTTTTTTGCGTAGAGCTCGTAGTAGTACATGCACAGCTAGAAAACGTATTATTTGGTTGATTTATATGAGGTTATATACAAGATTATATATACGTGTATATACTAATTACGAAGGAGTGTCAAGCGATCTAAGTTATCCTTGTATTTTACATTATACAAGTTTGTATGAGTTTAAAGGGATTGGATAATTTTAGATCAGAGCCCTACATTGGCTTTACAAAAGCTAAAACAACTTATATTGTGAAATAGATGGAGTAGTTCTTACTCCAAAGACTAGCTAAAATAGGTGCGCCAACCACGTTGCAGCACACTCCGGCGTACTCCCTCTCGTATGACCGCCGGGCACCGAAGGACTCCTACTCCTCGTCCTCCTATCATTTTACTTTTCATGTGGTATAAGAAAAGCTCACATCACTAGTAGAAAACAGGCTATCCGTTCGTGCCCCCTAACA
This sequence comes from Avena insularis, assembly GCA_023614405.1. Classification (NCBI taxonomy): domain Eukaryota; kingdom Viridiplantae; phylum Streptophyta; class Magnoliopsida; order Poales; family Poaceae; genus Avena; species Avena insularis. The sequence goes on along the minus strand of CM042685.1, from coordinate 284,067,341 downwards.
GCATTAGTCCCGGTTGCGCCACGAACCGGGACTAATGCTGGCACGCGTCCCGGTTCGAGCGGGCACGGTGGCCGGAGGCATGCGTCCCGGTTCGTAAGGGGTCATGCGTGGGCGTCAGCCACGTGGCGTGGCACACACCTTTAGTCCCGGTTTGTGTTACAAACCGGGACGTATAATCCCGCCCTCTATAAATACGACGCCCCAGCCCTCTGCCTCCCCTCTGTTTTTTCTTGGTGGAAGGTGTGAGAGGTGTGCTAGTTTATTTTTTTCCTATGCATGCATTCAAGGTGTTTGATGAAATGTTTGAGTGAATGATCCCGTTCAATTTCTCACAGAACAAATATAGAAGGTGTCCGAGACGCACTTGAGCTTTCTCCTCTTTATTTCCCTCGATCGAGGTTAGCAATCTTATCTTTTCTAGGTCATTGATACAATTCATGTGTCGGTGTGAATTGGTTATTTCACTATTTATGATGTCCTGTTTTTTGATAAACTTACTTATATGATGCAGATGAACGGTCGGAAATGGATGTACGGTGACCGGCGGGTAGCCGGGTATATCAAAGGCGTGGATAAATTTATCGATGTGGCTACGGCAAACAAAGAGAATGGATTTATACGTTGTCCATGTGTTCAATGTCGGAACAACAATGAGTACTCTTCCTCGAAAATCATTCGCGGTCACCTGATTATGAAAGGTTTCATGCCCAACTATAATTGCTGGACCAAGCACGGGGAAAGAGGGGTTATGATGGAAGATGGTGAAGAAGAAGATGATGATAACAACTATCATCATATGTTTTCTGAATACAGTGATACTGCAATGGAAGACAATGAAGAGGAAGGAGGTGAAGAACGGGCATCAGATGAGCCCGCTGATGAACTTGGTAGGTTCATTTCTGATGCAAAGCGAGACTGTAAAACAGAAAATGAGAAGTTGAAGTTAGAGGGCATGTTAGAAGATCACAAGAAATTGTTGTACCCAAATTGTGAAGATGGCAACACAAAGCTCGGTACCACACTGGAATTGCTGTGATGGAAGGCAGAGTGTGGTCTAACTGACTCCTCATTTGAAAAGATGCTGAAAATAATGAAGCCGAAGTTTCCAAAACATAACGAACTTCCCGAGAGTACCTATGAAGCAAAGAAGACTCTCTGTCCTCTAGGATTAAATGTGCAGAAGATACATGCATGCATTAATGACTGCATCCTCTACCGCGGTAAGGAGTATGAGAATTTAGATAAATGTCCGGTATGCAATGCATTGCGGTATAAGATCAGACGAGATGACCCTAGTGATGTTGAGGGAGAGCCCCTCCGGAAGAGGGTTCCTGCTAAGGTTATGCGGTATGCTCCTATAATACCAAGGTTGAAACACATGTTCAGAAACAAAGAGCATGCCAGGTTGTTGCGATGGCACAAAGAAGACCGTAAGAAAGACGGGAAGTTGAGACACCCTGCTGATGGGTCACAGTGGAGAAAAATCGAGAGAGACTTCCCGGACTTTGCAGGTGATGCAAGGAAATTATGGTTTGGTCTATGTACGGATGGCATGAATCCTTTTGGGGAGAAGAGCTGCAGTCACAGCACCTGGCCTGTGACTCTATGTATCTACAACCTTCCTCCTTGGTTGTGCATGAAGCGTAAGTTCATTATGGTGCCAGTGCTCATCCAAGGCCCGAAGCAACCGGGCAACGACATCCTTAGGCCATTAGTTGAAGAACTCTTACAGCTGTGGGGCAAACTAGGTGTACTTGCGTGGGATGAGAACAAACAGGAGCCATTTGACCTACGAGGGTTGCTTTTCGTAACCATCAATGATTGGCCTGCTCTTAGTAACCTTTTAGGACAGACAAACAAGGGATATAAGGCATGCACACACTGTTTAGATAAGACTGAAGGTACATATTTGCATAAATGCAAGAAGGTTGTGTACCTGGCGAATCGACGATTTCTTCTAACCAATCATCCCGTAAGAAAGAAAGGCAAGCATTTCAAAGGTGAGGCAGATCACCAGAAGAAGCCTGAACTCCCTGCTGGTGATGATGTATTTGGTATGGTCAAGGACATAGAAGTAATCTTTGGAAAGGGTCCCGGCGGTCAATCAGTTCCGAACGACGTCGCTACAGGACACACACCCATGTGGAAGAAGAAATCTATATTTTGGGAGCTGCCATATTGGAAAGTCCTACGTGTCCGCTCTTCAATCGACGTTATGCACTCGACGAAGAATCTTTGCGTGAACCTGCTAGGATTCCTAGGCGTGTATGGGAAGACAAAAGATACACCAGAAGCACGGGAGGACCAACAAATTATGAAAGACCCAAAGAACATGCATACACAGAACAAGACGGATAAAGGGCGTCACTTAAGTCGTGCCAGCTATGCTCTTACCAAAGCAGAGAAGGAAATCTTTTTTGAAGTCCTTTACAGTATCAAGGTGCCGTCTGGCTTCTCATCTAATATAAAGGGGATAATAAATATGGCAGAGAAAAAGTTCCAAAACCTGAAGTCTCATGACTGTCACGTGATTATGACGCAGTTGCTTCCGACTGCATTGAGGGGGCTTCTACCGGAAAATATTCGAGTACCCATTGTGAAGATGTGTGCATTCCTCAATGCAATATCTCAGAAGGTAATCAATCCATATATTCTGCCAAGGTTACAGAAGGATGTGGTATAATGTCTTATTAGTTTTGAGTTGGTGTTCCCACCATCCTTCTTCAATATTATGACGCATCTCCTGGTTCACCTAGTGGAAGAGATTGCCATTCTCGATCCTGTATTTCTGCACAATATGTTCCCCTTTGAGAGGTTCATGGGAGTCTTAAAGAAATATGTTCATAACCGTGCTAGACCAGAAGGAAGCATCTCCAAGGGATATGGAACAGAGGAGGTCACTGAGTTTTTTGTTGACTTTATTCCTGATCTTAAGCCGATTGGTGTTTCTGACTCGCGGCATGAGGGAAGACTAAGTAGAAAAGGCACGCTGGGAAAGAAAGCAATGATATGTAGGGACGGGGATTCTTTCACTAAAGCACACTACCTAGTTCTACATAATTCCACCTTGGCAGCTCTGTATATCGAGGAACACAAGAATATTGTACGCTCCAAAAACCCGGGGAAGCCGGACTCATGGATTACAGATGAACACATGAAGTCTTTTGGTGGTTGGATGCAGACACATCTCTTGAATGACACCACAGTTGGAGATCAGCTATACTTGTTGGCCGCGTCACCATCTTCTACTATATTGAATTTCCAATGGTACGAAATAAATAGGAATACATTCTACACGATCGCCCAAGATAAAAAGAGCTCCAACCAAAATAGTGGTGTCCGCTTTGATGCAACAGACGAGAATGGGCAAAAGGATACATACTATGGTTACATAGAGGAGATATGGGAACTAGACTATGGAGTCTCTTTTAAGGTCCCTTTGTTTCGTTGCAAATGGGTCAACCTGAATGGGGAAGGGGTAAAGATAGACCAGTTGTACGTGAAGGGTTTCGCGGCATAGTAAATCAAAATTTCCTACGGATGCGAACAGAGGGAAGCCAAGATCTAATCTAGGAGATGCAAACAACGAGAGAGATTGGATTAGATCTTCATACCCTTGAAGATTTGCCTGGAACGTTAAATCTGAACGTGGGTGATGTAGTCGTACTCGCTTCTCCTCCTCGCGATCCGATCCGATCTAGCACCACAAGTGGCGGTGCCTCCGTGAGATGCACACGTGCAGCACCTCGACGTCTCCTCCTTCCTTGGTCCAGCAAGTATGGTGGAGAGACGGATTGGATCTACAACGCGACGGCGCGGTGCAATTGGTGGAGAGTTTCTGCAGCAGGGCTTCGCCTACACGCAGTCGGGAGGGAGAGAGAGAGGAGGGGCAGTAGGGCGTCTAGGGTTGGAGGGGAAGGTGTTGGGGGTGGTGCGCCCCCAGCCCACTTTATATAGAGGGGTGTGCGGCAGCCCTAGCCCCCCCTCCAAGCCAAAACCGGCGGCCCCAAGGAGGAAGAGTGGGGGTTAAGGAACCCCCCTTCTAGAAGCTCTATCTAGGGTTTAAACCCCTCTTGGCCGGCTGGGCCCTATGGGGCGTTGTGCCCCTGGCCCAATGCGGCCAGGGCACTCCCTCATAGGCCCATGCCCCCTCCCGGAAGGTGGGGCCACGTTGGTCCCCTTCCGGAAGGTTCTAAAGCTTAGGTACAATACCGATTAACCCGGAACAATTCCGAACTCCAAAAACTGCCTTATATGAATCTTATTCTCCGGACCACTCCGGAACCTCTCGCGATGTCCCGGATCCCATCCGAGACTCCGAACAAAAACTCATAAACCAATTATCCAATCTATCCTAGCATCGAGGCACGTTAAGTGTGTGACCCTGCGGGTTCGAGAATATGCAGACATGATCTTCTATCAATAATCAACAGAGTGCTGAAACCCATATTGACTCCACACATTCATCGATGATCATATCGGATGAACCACGATGACAGATTCAATCAATCCCATATTTATATTCCCTTCTCGCGATATTTTACTTGCCCGAGATTTGATCGTCGGTATCGTCATACCTAGTTCAATCTCGTTCACGAAAATACTTTACTCGTTCCGTAATCCGATATCACTTTGTGATTAACTCCTTAACCACATGCTTGCAAGCGGTGTTGATATCGATTACCGAGTGGGCCCGAAGTATATCTCTCCGACTTGGGAGGGACAAATCCCATCTCGATACATACAATCCAACAAGTACTTTCCGATCACCTGAGAGACACCTTTATGATCACCCTCTCATAGGATGACGTTTGATGACCTCAAAGCTTTCTTCCAATACCAGGGAGTTGTATTATCTCATGGTCTAAGGAATACAATATTTGACATAAGAGAAACTTTGCAAAGATGAACACGATGACACGATCTAATTGCTTTGCTTAGTTTGTTGCATCCATCATATCATTCTCCCAATGATATGATCTCATTATCAATTGAAAACTCATGTCTATGGTTAGGAAACCTTAACCATCATTAATCAATGAGCTAGTCCATAGAGGCGTACTAGGGACACAGTGTTGTTCACAAACCACACAAGTATTAAAGTTTCCGCTTAATACAATTCTAGCATGGAATATAAACATTATCATGAACAAGAATTATAATAATAACATCTTTATTATTGCCTCTAGGGCATAATTCCAACAGTCTCCCACTTGCACTAGAGTCAATAATCTAGTTTACATTTGGCAACAATCTCACACCCATGGCACGAGGTGCTGATCATATTTTACGTGGAAGCGGTTTAGTCAATGGATCTGCGACATTCAGATTCGTATGTACTTTGCTAATCTTGGATCTCCATACGCTATATAATCTCGGATTATATGAAACTTATGTTGATATGCTTGGTCTTTGGATGATATCTTGGTTCCTTAGCGATTGCTATGGCGCCCGATGTTGTCACACAATATCTCCATGGGTCCAATGCACTTGGAACCATGCCAAGCTCGATGATGAAGTTCTGATCCAAACTCCTTCACTTGGCGCTCAGAAGCAGCCATGTATTCCGCTTCTCTGTAGATCCCGCGATCACGCTTTGCTTGCAGCTTCTCGACTCAGCTCCTCCATTCAAAATATACACATATCCCGTCTGAGATTTAGAATCATCCTTGTCGATTGTCAAAACTAGCGTCGACGTAACCTTTACGATGAGTTTCATCACCCCATAGACTAAGAACATTTCTTTAGTCCTATTTAGGTACTTTAGGATGTTCTTCATGGCTGTCCATGTTCCACTCTGGATCACTTTGATATCCTTTCGTCAAACTAAGAGCATTGGACACATCCGGTCTAGTGCACGACATGGCATACATGATAGAACCTATGGCGAGGCATAAGGCACTTTGCTCATAGCTTCCTATCATTTACCGTAGTGGACACCGAGCCTTGCTCAATGTCTTACGACAACATAGGCCTTTGAACCTTTCTTTGCTTTATCCATTCTGAACCTTTTCAGAACTTTGTCTAGGTATGTACTCTTGCTTAAAGCTATTAGGCGTCTTTGTCTATCTCTATAGATTTTGATGCCTAATATATAAGCAGCTTCACCTAGGTCTTTCATTGAAAAACATTTATTCAAGTAACTCTTCACATCGTTAAGCATGTTAATGTCATTTCCAATAATCAATATGTCATCCACATATAATACCAGAAATGTCACCGAGATCCCACTCACTTTCTTGTAGATACAAGCTTCGTAGCAATTTGGAACAAATCCAAAGCTCTTGATCACTTGATCAAAACGAAGGTTCCAACTCCGAGATGCTTGCTTCAGTCCATAAATGGAACGCTCAAGCTTGCATACTTTATCAGCATCCTTAGGATCGACAAAACCTTCGGGTTGCATCATATACAACTCTTCATCAATGTTGCCATTGAGGAACGCAGTCTTGACATCCATCTGCCATATTTCATAATCATGAAACGCAGCAATTGCTAATAAAATCCGAATGGACTTAAACATCGCTACGGGAGAGAAAGTCTCATCGTAGTCAACACCTTGAACTTGTCGAAAACCTTTCGCGACAAGCCGTGCTTTATAGACGGTAACATTACCATCCGCGTCCGTTTTCTTCTTGAAAATCCATTTGCACTCAGCGGCCTTACGGTCGCTAGGAGGGTCCACCAAAGTCCATACTTGGTTTTCGCTCATGGATCCCAATTCGGATTTCATGGCTTCTAGCCATTTCTCAGAGTCTGGGCTCATCATCACTTCCTCATAGTTCGCAGGCTCACTGTCATCTACTAGCAAGATGTTAAGGGGTTGCCGTACCACTCGGGAGGGCACGCGACCTTGTCGACTCTGACGTTCAGTAGTAGCATCGTCCGAAGCATCATGATCATTATCATTAGCTTCCTCTATTGTTGGTGCAGGCGGCACTGGAACAATTTCAGGTGCTGCGCTACTCTCCAATTCAAGAGAAGGTTCAACAACCTCGTCTAGCTCTACTTTCCTCCCACTCACTTCTTTCAAGAGAAACTCCTTCTCAAGAAAGGAACCGTTCTTCGCGACAAACACTTTTCCTTCGGTTCTGTGATAGAAGGTATACCCAATAGTTTCCTTAGGGTATCCTATGGAGACGCATTTCTCCGCTTTGGGTTCAAGCTTGTCCGGCATCAACTATTTGACGTAGGCTTCGCATCCCCAAACTTTAAGAAACGACAACTTAGGTTTAGCACCAAACCACAGTTCATACGGTGTCGTCTCAACGGATTTAGATGGTGCCCTATTTAAAGTGAATGCAGCGGTTTCTAATGCATAACCCCAAAATGATAACGGCAAATCAGTAAGAGACATCATTGATCGGACCATATCTAATAGGGTTCGATTCCGGCGTTCAGACACACCATTGCGCTGTGGTGTTCCGGGTGGCGTGAGTTGCGAAACAATTCCGCTTGCTTTAAGATGCGTGAGAAAATCATAACTCAAATATTCACCTCCACGATCGGATCGTAGAAACTTAATTTTTCTGTTACGATGGTTCTCCACTTCATTATGAAATTCCTTGAACTTTTCAAATGTTTCAGATTTATGTTTCATTAAATAGATATACCCATATCTACTTAAGTCATCGGTAAAAGTGAGAAAATAGCGATATCCACCGCGCGTTGAAACACTCATTGGTCCGCATACATCGGTATGTATGATTTCCAACAAGTCCGTTGCTCGCTCCATCATACCGGAGAACGGGGTTTTGATCATCTTGCCCATGAGGCATGGTTCGCATGTGTCAAATGATTCAAAATCAAGAGACTCCAAAAGTCCATCAGAATGGAGTTTCTTCATGCGCTTTACTCCAATATGACCTGAGCAGCGATTGCCACAAATAAGTAGTATTATCACTATCTACTTTGCATCTCTTAGCCTCAATGTTATGGATGTGTGTTTCATCCCTTTCGAGATTTAGAAGAAATAAACCATTTACTAAAGGTGCATGACCATAAAATATGTTACTCATGTAAATAGAACAACCATTATTCTCCGATTTAAATGAATAATCGTCTTGCAATAAACAATATCCAGAAATAATGTTCATGCTCAACGCAGGCACATAATAACATTTATTAAGGTTTAAAACTAATCCCGAAGGTAAAACTAAGGAGAGCGTGCCGATGGCCATCACATCAACTCTTGATCCGTTGCCAACGCGCATCGTCACCTCATCCCTATAAGCGCGTCTATTCCGTAGCTCCTATTTGAGTTACTAATATTAGCTCGAACCGTATCAAATACCCGGGCACTAGCGAGGGCTAGTAAGGAAAACATCAATAACATGTATATCAAATATACCTTTGATGGTGCCAGCCTTCTTGTCCGCTAAGTACTTGGACGATTCGCTTCTAGTGACCCTTGTCCTTGCAATAGAAGCACTCAGTGTCCGGCTTGGGACCAGACTTGAGCTTCTTCTCAGCAGGGGCAACACGCTTGCCGCCTCCTTTCTTGAAGGGCTTCTTTGCACCCTTACCTTTCTTGAAGGTGGGCTTGTTGACCATCAACACATGATTATCCCTTTTGATGTCCACCTCCACAGCCTTCAGCTTTGCGAAGAGCTCGGTGATCGTATCAGTGGAACCAATCTTATTGTGAGTCACTACAAAACTTTTGTAGCTGGGAGGGAGTGATTGCAGAACCCTGTCAATCTTGAGCTCCTCTGGAATCATGCATTCCAGTTGCTCAAGGCGTTGAGTGTAGCCTGTCATCTTAATGGCGTGCTCACTAACGGAACTCCCTTCCTCCATCTTGCAGTTAAAGAACTTCTCAGAGATCTCATATCTCTCGAGCGGGCTGGAGTGCGAAACATGGTTTTCAGCTCCTCGAGAATCTCAAAGGGCCCGGGATAGTCTTCAAAACGATTTTGAAGTTCCGGTTCCACAGCAAACAACATGGTGCTCTTAATCACACCATAATCATCTTTGCGCGACTGATAGACGGCTTTCTCATCAGCCGTCATGATTGCAGCGAGGGTCACCTAACGCTTTCCCAAGGACATAGTCCTTTTGTCCGCCAGATAGAATGATTCTTAGATTGCGGAACCAATTGGTGAAGTTAGACCCATTGTTTCTAAGCTTTTCCTTCTCAGCAAAAACATTGAAGTTGAAGTTGGACTTAGCCATTTGATCTACAATATTTGCAAGTACAAATTAGACTATGTTCATGATAATTAGTTCAACTTTTAATCAAATTACTAGATGAACTCCCACTAAATTCAACATCCCTCAAGTTGTTTAGTCAACACGATCCAAATTCACCACACCTAATCCGATCTTCACGAGAAGAGATGTGGTTTCAATGGTGGACAACGAAGTGTCGATCATATCATTCATATGACTCATGCTTAACCTTTCGGTTCATGTGTTCCGAGGCCATGTCTGTACATGCTAGGCTCGTCAAGTAAAACCCAAGTATTTCGCGTGTGCAAAACGGCTTGCACCCGTTGTATGTGACGTAGAGTCTATAGCACCCGATCATCACGTGATGCTTGGACACGACGAACTTTCGCAACGGTGCATACATGGGGAGAACACAGTTTTATCTTGATCTTTAAGTGAGGAATCATCTTATAATGCTACCGTCGCGATCTAAGCATAATAAGATACATAAAAGGATAAACATCACATGCATATAACTTTATGTGACATGGTATAGCCAATCTTCGCGCAATGATCTCCATCTTGTGCGTGCCAGCATGATCTCCATCACTCCACCATAATTGCCTCCACCACGAATAGCAACTACAACTATTGTTAACTACTTAGCGATAAAGTGAAACTGTTACATGGCGTATAAGAAGTTGACACACAGGTCATACACAATTATAAAGACAACCATATGGCTCCTGCCGGTTGTGTACTCATCGACATGCAAGTCGTGAAACATTACAAAACATGATCATCGCATACAATATACACATCACATCTTGGGCCATACCATATCACGAAAACACTCCTGCAAAAACAAGTTAGGCCTCTACTTTGTTGTTGCATGTTTCACGTGGCTTATGGGAGTAGCATGCTAAGAACGATTCTTACCTACGGAAAGCCACAGCGGTGATATTATGGTTGCCAAACTCGGTGTTAATCTCATGACAACTATAGTGAGAAGGCGGCATCCACCAGCCGCATGTGTGGAACAAGCCACACGTCAAGTGTGGAGCCGGTCTCGCGAACGACGTCGCGTAAGGTTGGCCTGGACCGCTTCAATCTCACTATCCCGCGTCATAAGAAGAACACAAACAAGAGGCTTGCAATAGAAAACATCAACGCCCGCAACAACCATGTTGCGTTCTACTCGTGAATCACATCTACGCATAGATCTAGCTCTGATACCACTGAAGGGTTTTGCGGCATAGTAAATCAAAATTTCCTACGGTTGCGAACAGAGGGAAGCCAAGATCTAATCTAGGAGATGCAAACAACGAGAGAGATTGGATTAGATCTTCATACCCTTGAAGATTCGCCTGTGAGCGTTAAATCGGGCGTGGGTGATGTAGTCGTACTCGCTTCTCCTCCTCGCGATCCGATCCGATCTAGCACCACAAGTGGCGGTGCCTCCGTGAGATGCACACATGCAACACCTCGAAGTCTCCTCCTTCTTTGGTCCAGCAAGTATGGTGGAGAGACGGATTGGATCTACAATGCAACGGCGCGGTGCAATTGGTGGAGAGTTTCTGCAGCAGGGCTTCGCCTACACGCAGTCGGGACGGAGAGAGAGAGGAGGGGCAGCAGGGCGGCTAGGGTTGGACGGGAAGGTGTTGGGGGTGGTGCGCCCCCAGCCCTCTTTATATATAGGGGTGGGTGGCAGCCCTAGCCCCCCCTCCAAGCCAAAACCGGCGGCCCCAAGGAGGAAGAGTGGGGGGCAAGGAAACCCCCCCTTCTAGAAGCTCTATCTAGGGTTTAAACCCCTCTTGGCCGGCTGGGCCCTATGGGGCCTTGTGCCCCTGGCCCAATGCGTCCAGGGCACTCCCTAATAGGCCCATGCCCCCTCCCGGAAGCTGGGGCCACGTTGGTCCCCTTCCGGAAGGTTCTAGAAGCTTTCGGTACAATACCGATTAACCCGGAACAATTCCGAACTCCAAAAACTGCACTGCCTTATATGAATCTTATTCTCCGGACCACTCCGGAACCTCTCGTGATGTCCCGAATCCCATCCGAGACTCCGAACAAAAACTCATAAACCAATTATCCAATCTATCCTAGCGTCGAGACACGTTAAGTGTGTGACCCTGCGGGTTCGAGAATATGCAGACATGATCTTCTATCAATAATCAACAGCGGGGTCTGGAAACCCATATTGACTCCCAAACATTCATCGATGATCACATCGGATGAACCACGATGCCAGGATTCAATCAATCCCATATTTATATTCCCTTCGTCTCGCGATATTTTACTTGCCCGAGATTTGATCGTCGGTATCGTCATACCTAGCTCAATCTCGTTCACAGCAAGTACTTTACTCGTTCCGGAATCCAATATTACTTTGTGATTAACTCCTTAACCACATGCTTGCAAGAGGTGTTGATATCGATTACCGAGTGGGCCCGAAGTATATCTCTCCGACTTGGGAGGGACAAATCCCATCTCGATACATACAACCCAACAAGTACTTTCCGATCACCCGAGAGACACCTTTATGATCACCCTCTCATAGGATGACGTTTGATGACCTCAAAGCTTTCTTCCAATACCAGGGAGTTGTATTATCTCATGGTCTAAGGAATACAATATTTGACATAAGAGAAACTTTGCAAAGATGAACACGAAGACATGATCTAATTGCTTTGCTTAGTTTGGGTATGTCCATCATATCATTCTCCCAATGATATGATCTCATTATCAATTGACAACTCATGTCTATGGTTAGGAAACCTTAACCATCATTAATCAATGAGCTAGTCCATAGAGGCGTACTAGGGACACAGTGTTGTTCACAAACCACACAAGTATTAAAGTTTCCGCTTAATACAATTCTAGCATGGAATATAAACATTATCATGAACAAGAATTATAATAATAACATCTTTATTATTGCCTCTAGGGCATAATTCCAACAGTACGGAATGACAACAGTGGATCTCAACCATCTTGGTTATAGAGATGAACCATTCGTCCTAGCTAATGATGTGTCTCAGGTTTTCTATGTGAAGGACATGTCCTCCAGACCGAAAAAAAGAAAAAATATGCAAACGAATACATCATATGATGAGCCAAAGGGTCATATAGTTCTTTCAGGGAAAAGAAACATCGTGGTAATCGAGGACAAGACAGACATGTCAGAAGATTATAATAAGCTCGATGAAATTCCTCCCTTCACAGTGAAAACTGACCCAAGCATTCCGTTAAGTAAAGAAGATTCTCCATGGTTACGTTTGAAGCGATCATAAGGAAGGACATATGCCAAGAAGTTCATGCTCATATTGTGTAACTCTAGTTCATGTCTGGCCGGGATATCTTATGACGTTTGCAATTTTTCAAGTTTAATAAATGTATTGAGTGTTAGTCCCGATTTGTGGCTTGACCGGGACTATATATAGGGGGGCCTTTAGTCCCGGTTTTGTAGTCTCGGTTTTTAATATTAATAAATGTCTTGAGTGTTAGTCCTGTTTTGTGGTTGGACCAGGACTAAAGGGGGCCTTTGTCCCGATTCGCAGAAAGACTTTCCCAAACTATGAAGAAGTTGTCCCGATTTGTACTTACCATTAAGATTTGATCTCCAAACGCGCGTGGTCACATATTAGGGAGTGCCTCTATGACCAGTTTCTTGGAGATGCCTCGAGGATCGGATCGGCATCTCCTCAAAACTGGTCGTGGTTTCCTGCTCTCACACCATCTTGCAGCTTGTAACTTCTCTAACTAGATCAATACACCTGGGAGCTAACTAATTTCACATATTAGGGAGTGCCTCTATGACCAGTTTCTTGGAGATGCCGGAGGACTGGGATCCGGCGGCATCTCCCTGAAACTGGTCGTAGTGGTGTCCCTGCTCTCGAAAACTATATTGGAGATGCCTCAATCTGGCTGGAGGGCTGGACTCACAAGGATGCCTATTTATAGTACAAGCAGCTCGACATAGTGTCGACACTTACAACATAATGTCGACACTCACCCCTATTATTAGTGTTGACTCGTGTTTTGTCCCGGTTGGTTTCTCCAACCGGGACTAAACCCTAAATGTCTTGATTGTTAGTCCTGTTTTGTGGTCACATATTAGTGTTAGTCCTGTCTTGAGTGTTAGTCCTGTTTTGTGGTCACATAGGTTCATCTTTAGTCCCGGTTGGTGACACCATCCGGGACAAGGTACACGCCGCACGACATAATGTCGACACTCACCCCTATCATTAGTGCGATATCGAGATCGAGATCGAAGCCAGAGATCAACACCGTCGAAGCTCAAAGACAAATACTTGACCAACTGTAATCAAGTCAAGTACAAGGATCCTGAAGCTCTGCTTTCGGCTATCAACAGGCAAAGGCAAGCATAGCCCCACCATGATATAATCCTATGATTTCGAAAGCATTTCAATTCTTGCCATGATGCATATGATTTTACTGTGGTCTTTTATCGATAGATAGAGTGTCCTATCTATTGCATTACTCCCTTTGAGCTTATATTACCTGATCCACTACTCCTAGCATAACTAGGTTTGGCTTGTGTGCACTGCTAAAGCTTATATTTGTGTCCTGCTTAGCCATGCATAGCTATGTGTCTAAGCAATCATAATACATTGTCAAGCAACTTTAAACCCTAGTTTAGTTAAAGAAACATCGACACCCCTTATGTTGCGCATTGTATTATGCCATGTATTGATTGCCGCCTTTCTTTCCGGTATTGGTTCTTCGCGATAGGATCCGAGCCCGATGGTTTCTCCGAATTAGGGTTTCTGATATTGTAAATTCATTTTTATTATTGTGTATGTATATATTAGGGTTTCTCCGAATTAAGGTTTATATCTCTCAACACCGTACCTAACATTCTCCCTTAGCCGCTTTGACTTATCCGTTTTTCCACCTATGCAGAAAATATGGACCCACACGACAGAGACGAAGAAAAGGAAGAGTTGATCCAAGGTGTGATCCGCAGGGAAGAAAATTTAGATGTATCGATGTTTCTGAACAACTCCGGTGAGGGTGATACTCTTTTTGCCGGAAGAGACGACTTGTTTGAGGTTAAACGTGATGCCTTCCGCGAGGGAGAAGGCGATGCCTTGTGTGATCGAGAAGACGACCGCTCCTACGAGGTGCATGTAATATAATTAATTCATTAATTAATCATCTTCTATGTATATAGAAATAGTAACGATGATCTTTCTTCTTTTAGCCCTCCGGATCAAAGAAATCTACTGAAAAGAGCAGACGAGGCCCAACCAAAAAGTTGGAAGACCATGAGAGGTTCAGGATCGAAGATATCGGTGAAGATGGCAAACCGATTGCTCCCAAAGTTGTCGCAAACAAATTTGTGGCACAATGCGGAGTAATCGTTAGGGACTTCATCCCGATCACCATTCGAAATTGGAATAGTCCTGCTGATGCGGAAGAAGAGGGAACGTCTTTATTTCTCCCTACCGTGGCCAAAGATTTACTGTGGAAGAGGCTCATGGTTAATTTCAAACTACCGAAGATAGAGCTGGATCCAAATGCGGAGGATCCAGTTGAGGACACCTTAGAACATGCGCAAGCCATGGAGGCTAAGGTCAGGGAGTGGGCTATGAAGAAGATGGCCTAGTGTTTCACCAACTGGAAGAAAAGATTGCACCTTGACTATGTCATGAAAGAGAAGACTCTGGATTTCAAGAAGATTCAGTTTGAGAAGATAAAACCATTCTGGGCTGAGTTTGTGAATTACAAGACATCAGAAAAAGCTAAGAAAATGTCTGCAACGAATAAGCTGAATGCTGCTAAGAAGAAGTATCATCATACTATGGGGCAAGGTGGCTACAGGGCTGGCATTCCTAAGTGGAAGAAACTTGAGAATGAACTACGTGCTAAAAAGATCATCCCAGAGACAGACAATTGGATCGAACGTGCAAATAATTGGTTTTACGGGCATGGGGGCACGTTGGAATCGGAAGGGAAGTGTATATATAACATACGTCATAAAGAAGACCCCTTGCCAATCGAGAAGATGAGAAAAGCAGTAAAGGCTATTAAAGATGGGGACTTCATTCCCGATAGAGAGAATGATGAGCTCACACTCGCCCTTGGAAATATGGAACATGATGGACGAACACGAGGCACAATAGGCTCCAAACCATGGAGCACTGGGTTTCCTGAAGAGAGGAAGAAATATCCTGATAGAAGTCATAAGAGGAGAAAGGACAAGGAGGAAGTTGAAACAAATATTTAGAAAGAGCGAATGCGTATAATTGAAGAACGAATAAAGCAACAACAAGATCAAATTAACGCACTTAGCCAGCAAGGTACTACCGGCCCATCTCAGCAGCACATGGTGGTAGAACCTGTATTCGATGCTACCGGCCTATCGAATAATCGAAAAAGCAGTGTGGCTTCCACCGAGGTCCGGGTGATGACAATGACGATGACGATGGTGCACCGACGATGGCTCCTGTTGGCTACCCAGCGGATGATATCACACAGATGACACACTGCGAGCTACATGTCAAAGTTATGAACATATCAATGAAGGTGGCGGTGGGCTATGCCTTACTAATTGGACCCACACCAACTTACCACCTGAAAGAACATTTCTTAATCCCTAGTGTTTTATGTGTTAGATAACAATACCAAGGATTATTTAATGTGTGTTGAAGTGTTGCAGCTCTCTTTGAGAAAAAGGGAAAAGGACTCTGCCTTTGGGGGCGGATAATCCGCCCCTCCCTTTGCCTAAGTAGGCACAAGCCCTAGAAGGGGGGGGGCGGAGTTTTAGCCGGATTTTCTGGCCCCGCCGGATAATATGCCCCTCAGGGGGCCCGGATAGTCCGCCTCCCTTGCTCATCACCAAGGCGCAAGCCCCAGAGAGGGGGCGGAGTTTCTGCCGGACTTTCCGGCATGGCCGGATAATCCGCCCCTAGAGGGGGCCGGATTATCCGCTCCCCAAGATCTTCACCAAGTTTCGCAGGCGCCAGCCCTAGAGAGGGGGCAGAGTTTCCCCCGGAGAATCCGCCCTTGGGGATGAGTTTTCCCAGGGGGCGGATAATCCACACCATCCGCCCCCAAAGTTGTGCAACAGCCAGATCTGGGGAGGGGGTATTTAAGCCATCCTTCCCCCTCCTTCCAGAACTCTTGATTCATTCGAAAAGACAAGATCAGATCTAAAATCTTCATCCAAGAGAGCTCCACCTAGATCCACCCAAAGGCCCCGTCCCTTGGGGAATCGAAGGAGGAGAACTCCATCATCATCATCATCAGGAATCAAGCGCTTCATCTTCTCTCCATTCATTTGGAGAACCACCGATCTAGTATTTCTTGCAAATACCTAGATCCTTGTTTTTGTTTATATTGATAAACCTTGTTCTTGTGGCAGCTTGTTGTCATCTCGGGAGCCCCCAATTCGGTTGTGGGTGTGTGCCCTGTTAGTGTTGTAAAAAGGCGCCGGTTCCCTCCTCGAAGGGATCCAATAGTGGAGAAGGTGGATCAGGCCTCTCGTGGCGAGATCCATCGGAGAATAGGGTGAGGCCTATTGTGGCATGGTGGTCTTAGAACCGCCCACCCCTCCAACGTAGATGTACTTCCCTTAACAAGGAAGGAACTGCGGTAAAACAAATCCCTGTGTCTCCGCGTGCTCCACTACGGTTTCCTTGCTCCTCTCTTTACGTGCTTAGTAGTTAGGGTTGCATATAGGGAAATTCTCGTAGTTGCATATCTAGAGAATTTACTTTGTGTCAAGCCTAAAATTGAAAAAGTATTAAAAATTGATTAGCACCTATTCACCCCCCTCTAGGTGCCCATACGATCCATTTCAACTGGTATCAGAGCCTCGGCTCTTATTTCGGGCTTAACCGCCTAAGAGAAGTATGGGTTCCAAGGTAGATGGGAATGATGCTCCGGAGGTAGTCACCATGAACGATCTCAAAACGTTGGAAACAACCTTGGTGAGTTCAATGGAGGCTAAGATGGAAGAGATGCGTCAATTGATAATGTGTCTCTCCACATCCGCAACATCACCTCCATCTAACTCTGACGATACCACTCCGCAATCCAAGGAAACGGGTAAAACTGTTTCCAAAGATAACGAAGTGGTTGGTGATGATACTAGCAAGAGTTTCTCCTCGAAAAAGGATAGCGGTAAGGATGGATACAATGAGGTCTCTCATGTGTATTCTCCTGATCCACCTATCCCTCACCCACATATACATAATAGGGGTGATCCACCCAAACTTTCTGCATCTACTTTTTCTCAATGGCAATTTTTGATGAAGTCTCATGTGTGCAGCTCCTCTATTGAGTTCTGTAAAATCATAGAAAATGGTATCCATGTTGGAAATCCCAACAATCTCACAAGAAGAGAAATTTTTGATAGCCAACTCAACGCTACAGCCCTACACATTATACAGCTTGGTGTGGGTGACAAGGATATGCCACACATTCAGCATCTTAGCACAGCTAAAGAAGCTTGGGATGCCCTTACCGAGCTCTTCATTGGAAATGAAAGTATGAGAAGGAATAGATATGATGCTTTGAGCAATGAAGCTGAAGGATTCTATATGTTGGATGGAGAAGACCACGAGGACATGTATAAGAGGCTCAAGGCAATAGCCACAACCTTCAGAAACCACGGTGCAACTCATGTTGATGATGCCTGGATCAAGCACAAATATGTCAGTGCTCTTATGCCATTCGAGCCCACCGATTTGAAAAGTCTCCAAGGTAGGCATAACTATCACCTCATGTCATCCAATGAGGTAATGAAAGAAATGGCTGCTTTCAAAGTGGCTGCCAAGAATGCCAAAGATGCTCGTGCTCGAGCTATGGGGATGCAAAAGGGGGTCAATATGGCCTTGAAGACTAGTGTGATTGAGCATGATGATTATGCAGTAGAAGGTCTGGACTGTCCCGAGGATATAAAAAGGATCCACGGACAATACTTGGCTCTTTATGCAAGAAACTTTTGGAAAGATCCAGCCAAGGCTAAAGCTGAACTAGAATGCAAGAGTGGAGCCTATGGAAGAAAAGAAAATGGTCCCAAGCTGAGAACATGCTTCAATTGTGGTGACCGGCTGCACTTTGTAGCTGAGTGTCCATATCAAAGTAGGGAAGATAATGGAGGACGACTTATTTTCAAGGACAAGTCAAAGGCTCCACGCAAGAAACAATTTGTTAAGAAGAATGCTCCTTTCAAGAAGCAACCTAAGATTGTTCTAGTGGCTCAAGAAGAATATTCATCGGGAAGTGAAGATGAGGAAGATGACGATAACACTCAAGAGGTGGCTGCTATAGCCACCACATCTACAACAACATCTCTCTTCGACTCTCCGAATGAAAACATCATCAACAAGAATGCTACTTGTCTCATGGCAAGAAGCTCTGAGGTAACGACTTCTAACTCTTCTTTTCCTAAGGCTATGATTGACATGGATGATCCTACTAGTATTAAGGTTAAAGAAGAGATTATTGCTGTGGACTACTTCTACACTAACTTGCAAGGTGAGCACAAAGTTCGTTTTGAAGCTCTTATGGATCAGCTGGCCCAATACGAAGCTCTCCTCGAAGAAAAGGGGAGAATTGAAAGAGAGGACGCAATGGAAATTGCATCCTTAAAAAATGCTCTTGAAGAAGAAGAAGAGGCTCGGATATCTCTTGAAGAGAGGCTTGAGTCTATTGAAGAGTCACATGAAGAAATTGTGACTAAACTTGTTAAGGAACGTGACCATGCAATCACCAAAGCAAAGAAGTTAAAGAAAGAAAAGATTGACTTTGGGGCTGCTCATGATAGACTCTCCGAGGAATTGGAGAAACTTGACAATGCTCACAAGGCGTTGAAAAACGATTTCTCCATTCTCAATGAGTCACATGATCAGCTTCAAATTTGATTGGCCAAATATGATGTCCCTAGCTCATCCAACTTAACATATAGTCACAAGGAAAATGCTAGTGTGGAAAAAGAAGTGATCAAGGACACCACTCCCAAGGACAAAGGTGTACTTGATGAGGTTCTTGGCAAGCAAAGGTCAAATCATGGTAAAGAGGGACTTGGGTATGTCTCCAAGTCCAAGACAAAGAAAAACAAGAAGAACAAGTCCAAGAATGTGCAATCAAAGACAAGCACCGCTGAGAAGAATGTCACAAAAGATAAGACTAACAATATTAGTTTTGCAGGGTCTCACAATCCAAATTATGAACTTTTTTGTGATGATTATGGCGATGTTTATGCTTATTATGTCCGTCCCTTTGATGAATATATTTCTTGGTCTATTTGGGTCCCAAAGACCCTTGTTACTAACAAGAAAGGACCCATTGAAAAATGGGTACCTAAAACCAAGAAGTAATTCTCTTGCAGGGCTATGCTTCCGGTGGGTCGAAATGGGTGCTGGATAGTGGATGCACTAGTCATATGACCGGAAGCAAGGAGATCATCTCGGAGATGCGTCCAAATCATGATAATATCACAGTCTCCTATGGTGATAAGTCTAAATCTCAGGTATTGGGTCTTGGCAAGGTTGTGGTTGCCCACGATATCTCTCTCGTGGACGTCATGCTTGTTGAGACCCTCGGTTACAACCTTCTTTCTGTTTGTGCCCTTGGCAAGATGGGATTTGCTGTTTTTATCGATGATGATTTGGTGGTACTCTTATGGAGCAAGTCTCTAAAGGTTGCTTTCGTTGGATACATCGAAAATGACCTGTATGTGGTGGACTTCTCGGGGAAAACCACTTCAGGTCCGATGTGTCTGTTCGGAAGGTCGACGTAAATGTGGCATCGTATCGCCGTTTAGCCCATGTCAACATGAGAACTTTGCAAAGTCTCCAGAAGGGTGGCCACATCCTTGGACTAAAAGAAAATGTCTCCTTTGCCAAAGATCGCGTTTGCAGGGCTTGTGTTGAAGGAAAAATGCATGACTCTCCCCACAAGAGAAATACTATTTTGTCATCAAAGAGGATCTTGGAATTACTTCATGTGGATTTATTTGGTCCTCCCTCTCATGCAAGTCTTGGTGGGAAGAAATATTGCTTGGTCATTGTCGATGATTACTCGAGATATACATGGGTTTATTTCTTCAAGATAAAAAGCGAGACTCAACAAACTGTCATTGATTTTGCAAATGAAGTCCAACGTCAACACAATGTTCCTATCTTGGCAATAAGAAGTGACAACGGCTCTGAATTCAAGAACTACACTTTGAATGAGTTTCTTAGTGAAGAGGGGATTAGACATCAATATTCCGCTGCGTACACCCCCCAACAAAATGGTGTAGCCGAGAGGAAGAACCGGACGTTGATGGATATGGCAAGATCAATGTTGGCTGAATTCAAGTCTCCTTATAATTTTTGGGCTGAAGCCATATCCACTGCTTGTCACTCTTCGAACCGGCTCTATCTCCGAAAGATTTTGGACAAGACTCCTTATGAAATACTTACCGGTAACAAGCCCAACATCTCATACTTCAGGGTATTCGGGTGTAAGTGCTTCTTTCTTATTAAAGGTGTCTGTTTGTCAAAATTTGAATCCAAGGCTTTAGAAGGTATTTTTGTTGGTTACGGTGCCGAATCCCACACTTATAGAGTCTACAACAAGCTCACTGGGATTGTTGTAGAATCTTGTAGTGTGGAGTTCGATGAAAATAACGGCTCCTTTGTAGGGCAAGTTGATGTTTGTGATGCAGATGTTGAAATACCCCAAGATGCCATAAGAAGAATGGGCGTGGGATTTTTCCGCCCCATTGAGGAACCCCTTGTGGCGGATCGGGAAGGACAATGCTCCACTCATGTGGAGCCCTCATCTACACAAGATCAACAAGCTCCTACTGTTCGAGAAGACCCTGCACCATCACCGCAACCTGCTGAAGGTCATCTGTCCCCTGGACAAGTTGGTAGTCCTAGGCCGGACTATCCGCCCCCTCCAAGGGGCAGACAATCCGCCCCTGGCACTCCAACTCATTCTAGAGGATCCGGAGGAGAAGTCAACAACTCTTAAGCTCCCAGGCCAGACTCTCCGGCCCCCGAGGGCGGATTATCCGGCCCTGGGTCTCCAACTCCTGTCAGGCAATCTCAGAAAGAAGGCTCTGGTGCTTCACCTCCCAGGCCGGAAAGTCCGGCCCCTCCAAGGGGCGGATTATCCGGCCCTGAAGAACAATCTCAGCAGTAATCTTCTGATGTTAATGCAGATCAAGATCAAGGGCAAGGCAGTGATCATGACAAGGATACAAATACTGAATCAACTCCTTCCAGAAACAATAAGGACATCGAGGCTCGTCGCAAGGCTCGTGCTGATCGGAACCTTGAACTAAGGGGTCACACTCTTGACAAGGTTGTTGGTGATTTACGAAGAAGAGTATCTACTAGAAGAGAACTTGCAAGCTTCTGTGATCATCAAGCTCACATTTCCATGGTTGAACCGAAGAAGGTTTTTGATGCTCTTGAAGACCCCAACTGGGTTGTTGCAATGCATGAAGAATTAAATAACTTCGAACGCAACAAAGTTTGGAAGCTCGTAGAGAAACCAAAGGATTGCCGCAATGTTATCGACACCAAGTGGATCTTCAAGAACAAACAAGATGAAAATGGCATTGTTGTGAGGAATAAAGCACGACTCGTGTCTCAGGGATTCTCTCAAGTGGAAGGAATTGATTTTGGCGAGACTTATGCTCCTGTGGCTCGTCTTGAGTCCATCTGTATCCTTCTTGCATATGCAGACCATCATAATTTCAAATTACAACAAATGGATGTTAAGAGCGCTTTCCTTAATGGTCCTCTACATGAGTTAGTATACGTCAAGCAGCCCCCGGGGTTTTAGGACCCCAAATTTCTGAACCATGTCTACAAACTCGATAAGGCGCTCTATGGCCTTAAACAAGCCCCACGTGCGTGGTATGAGAACCTTAAAGAACTTTTGCTAGACCGTGGATTCGAAGTTGGGCAAATCGACCCCACTCTTTTTACTAAGAAGGTTAATGGGGAGCTTTTTGTATGCCAACTTTATGTGGATGACATTATTTTTGGCTCTACTAACCAAGCTTTTAACGATGAATTTTCAAAGCTTATGACTGACAGGTTTGAGATGTCCATGATGGGTGAGCTGAGGTTCTTTCTTGGATTTGAGATCAAACAACTTAGAGAGGGAACCTTTATTAATCAAGCTAAGTACATCCAAGATATGCTCAAAAGATTCAAGATGACGGATCTCAATGGTGTTGCTGCTCCTATGCAAACAAAGTGTCATCTTGAGATCAATCCCAAGGGTAAAGACGTGGATCAAAAGGTATACCGATCCATGATCGGCTCTCTCCTTTACCTTTGCGCATCTAGGCCCGATATTGTGTTAAGTGTAGGAGTGTGTGCAAGATACCAAGCCGCTCCTAAAGAAAGCCACTTAGTGGCGGTCAAACGAATCTTCAGATATTTGGTTCATTCCCCGAATTTTGGGTTATGGTATCCCAAGGGTTCAAGTTTCTCTCTATGTGGGTACACTGATTCAGACTAGGCTGGTGACAAAGATGATAGGAAATCAACCTCTGGTGCATGTCAATTCTTGGGCAGGTCTCTAGTGTGTTGGTCTTCAAAGAAACAGAATTGTATTTCACTCTCAACCGCCGAAGCTGAATATGTTGCTGCTGCAAGTGCTCGTACCCAATTATTATGGATGAGGCAAACTTTAAAGGAATATGGTGTCAATTGTGACAAAGTGCCTCTATTATGTGACAATGAAAGTGCTATCAAAATTGCTTACAATCCCGTGCAGCATACAAGAACAAAACATATTGAGATTCGCAACCACTTCATTCGGGATCATGTTGCTCGTGGTGATATTGCCCTATCTTTTGTGAGCATGAAGAACCAACTTGCTGATATTTTCACGAAGCTCCTTGATGAAGCAAGATTTTGTTATTTGAGGAATGAGCTCAATATCATAGATTCAAGGAGCTTGGCTTGACTACCCTTGCACACTCACTAGCTCTTATTCATGTATTTGGTTTAGATGCGGGCATATACATAGGGGGAGTGTGTTCCTAATTGATTGGGCCAACCTTCCCCCCATAATGCCGAAAGCAAGTAAAATCATTTCCCTTAATATCACTTTGTGATATGTGGGTCATCGATGAGCATTAGTTTTGAACTCAAGATACATCTTCGCGGTGTCATGCCATGCACTCCAACATGGTGGCTTCGGCCACCGCCCTCTTCCTAGAGAAGAGTTGGTTTCTCTTGGGTCTCTTTGGTTTTTCCTGCATATCTCTTGTTTTTATGGAAAACACACTCAAATTTGGTTTTGGTTGATTTGATTCTTGCAACTTTGGGTGTGTAGTACCATCTCAGTTTGATGCTCTCAACCCAAGCCTTTTTCTCCCTCCTTGAACCATCTACTCTTGCACACAAGTCCTAAAAACACCATCAAGGGGTTTTGCAAAGTTGCTCCGGCCTGAATCTGCACTTGACATAATTTTCAGAGGGGGGGCGGACTATCCGCCCTAAGTGGGGGGCGGATTATCCGCCCCAGGCGAAATCAGCCCCATATAGGCTGGGTCGGGGAGGGAAGGCTCAAACAGAGAAGCCAGTCCTCCCCCAACCCTACCTCTTTGGCCCAGCTTGAGCATCCGCCTCTCCCGGAGTCGATTCGACCACCGGATTCTCTGGGCTCTCCCCGGATCTTCTTCACCTTGCCTCCGGGTATCTTCTCCTCCGTTATTTTCCTCCAATGAGTGAGGGTAACTCCCTCATCACTCTCCTTTTGTATGGGATGCATTTTATTTGGTGGAAATCTCGTTGTAGAAGATCCTTGGTGTTGTTCCTTACATGCTAGAATCAGTAGAATCGCAACCCTAGTACCCGATCTGTTTTGCCATGGTAGATCTGGGCCAATCCAGAAAATTTCTGCGGGGGGCAGATTATCCGCCCCTGCCAGGGCCGGATAATCCGGCCTGGAGATTAACGCTCTGGTCTGTTTTGGTTCTGCTCCTGCAATACACATCGTTGGTTACGGGTTGCCTTGCTACTCCTTCTCCATGTTTTCTCCTGGACTTGTGTGTATGCTCATCTCCATGCTACCTCTCTAAATGCTTTTCACAGGTCGTTCCAAGCCGACCAAGACCTTCGCCCGTCGTCCCCGTGCCCGTTATCTCAAGCCTACCGCAGAAGGGAAGTTCATTGACGAAACCGAGGTCAGCAGGGCAGCAAGAGAGGCTGCAAGGATGGCAGAGGCAAGTAAGAAAACTAAGTGGACCGCTTCTCGCAAGGGCAAACAGTCTCGGCCCAATTACAAGTCTATGGACAACATTCAGTATGCCACCATCCGCTAGACAGATTACTATGATGAGGCTGACAGTGATGTCCCACCCGAGGAATCTATGTTTTGGAATGCCCATTTTCGCGCTATTCATGATGATGTGTATGCCACTCTCAGGATTCGACCCATGCACCCCATCAACTTGACTGAGGCTCAATCCAAGGCACGGCTCCTTGATGCATTGGATGTGACCAACAAGATGGGGCTTCACCACCTCATGACCATTCAATGCAACTATGACTCATCTGTGGTGCGCCAGTTTTTCTCCACACTTGTGATCTGCGGTGATGAGCGACGCACTATGAAGTGGATGACCGGGACTACAATGATTCAATCGGACTTTCACAACTTTGGGCAGGTTCTTGGAAATGCATTCCATGGTCGTGGCACTCCCTCTGGTCACCGCATCATTACTCCACTGAAGCCATCCAAGGACACTGTGCTGGCCCCTTGCCTTTCTCCTGATGGTATTGCTGGTACTTTTGCTGGACTCTCTCCCTTGTATGCCTCCCTTGTTGGCATGTTACGGGACTGCATCGCTCCTAGTGGTGGCAACAATGACAGAATCCGTGGCCACCTGGTTCCTCTCCTTGCGTTTGCTCACGAGTGTGCCACCAATCCTGGATCAGCCACATGTTACAATCTGGATGTCATGGACTACATATATCATGAAATGACGGATGCTATGATCAACAGGCTTTCTACTCCTTATGCTCCTTTCATTATGATGCTTTTCAAGCATATGTTTCCCCATGAGGATTTTGGCACTGCTATGGATGGTGTTTACAAACACAAGAAAATCTACAACAAGGCTCAGAATACCCATCACCCTTCCACTGCCCCGGAGTCCTTCATGCATGATGCTCGGGCTAGTGGTCGTCGTTCAGCGGTGTCCCCAATGGCACGCGAGGTTAAGTAGCTCACTTGGTTCAAGCGGCACATTCTTTGCATGGGCATTGATACTGAGAAGGGCCAATATGAGGCGTACCACAGGGATCATGAGAGGGATCACACACAGCAGCTTATTCTCCACCATGTCTCTGGTGCCACTGGCCACCCACCTCCTCCCACTGCTCCAGACCCATATGCTCAGTGGAACACTTCAGGGATCAACTATGGCGAGCTCGAGAGTTGCCTCTTTCCTCCACCACCGAGGGCACCCACTCCTCCCGCTGATGACGATGATGATGAGTATGATGAAGAGGAAGGGGACGGGGATGACTACGACAAGGATGAGGAGGAGTGATCTCCAGGGGCGTTAGCATCGCTCTTCTTCCTTTTTGGCGTTTCGATTCCAAAGGGGGAGAAGTAGTTCTATTAGGTCTCGTGGATTTGCAAGGGTCGGGCGCAAGCATTTTTTCAGTCGCTTTATTTGCTTGCTTGCCTTTTAGCATGAACTCATTTGCCATTTGTGTTTGATTTTGTAAGACTTTGTTGTGCTCAACTAAATTTGGTACTATGTACGATATTCATGGAAGTCTGGATTCATCTATTGTGGATCTCATGGAATTCTGGATTTATCTATGGAGGCATATTTGATGGCATATGGAATCATGGTCCTATCTAATGTTTGTATCAATATTGTCGGTATTGTTGGGATGATTGGAGGCTATCAAGCTAATTGTATTCTTTGGCTATAATCCCATCCCGGTGGTATGACCTTGTTTCCCAACCCACCTTTGTTTCAATTATCTTTGCTATGGAAGTTGTGCTCTCTCTAGTGTGTGTATTTGTATTCAAATGCAAATATTAAATATGCACACATCTAGGGGGAGCGCCTTTCACCTTAAGGTGGCGTTAGCCGGTTTCATCGCAAATCCTAGTATTGTCATCTAACACCAAAAAGGGGGAGATTGAAAGAACATTTCTTAATCCCTAGTGTTTTGTGTGTTAGATAACAATACCAAGGATTATTTAATGTGTGTTGAAGTGTTGCAACTCTCTTTGAGAAAAAGGGAAAAGGACTCTGCCTTTGGGGGCGGATAATCCGCCCCCACCAGGAGCGGCTAATCCGCCCCTCCCTTTGCCCAAGCAGGCGCAAGCCCCAGAAGGGGGGGGGGGAGTTTTGGCCGGATTTTCCGGCCCCGCCGGATAATCCGCCCCTCAGGGGGGCCGGATAGTCCGCCCCCCCTTGCTCATCACCAAGGCGCAAGCCCCAGAGAGGGGGCGGAGTTTTTGCCGGACTTTCCGGCATGGCCGGATAATCCGCCCCTAGAGGGGGCCGGATTATCCGCCCCCCTTGGGGCGGAGTTTTCCCAGGGGGCGGATAATCCGCCCCAAGTGGGGAGGGCGGATAATCCGCCCCCAAAGTTGTGCAACAGCCAGATCTGGGGAGGGGGTATTTAAGCCAGCTTTCCCCCTCCTGCCAGAACTCTTGATTCATTCGAAAAAGACAAGATCAGATCTGAAATCTTCATCCAAGAGAGCTCCACCTAGATCCACCCAAAGTCCCCGTCCCTTGGGGAATCGAAGGTGGAGAACTCCATCATCATCATCAGTAATCAAGCACTCATCTCCTCTCTATTCATTTGGAGAACCACCGATCTAGTATTTCTTGCAAATACCTAGATCCTTGTTTTCGTTTATATTGATAAACCTTGTTCTTGTGGCAGCTTGTTGTCATCTCGGGAGCCCCCAATTTGGTTGTGGGTGTGTGCCCCGTTAGTGTTGTAAAAAGGCACCGGTTCCCGCCTCGAAGGGATCCAATAGTGGAGAAGGTGGATCAGGCCTCTCATGGCGAGATCCATCGGAGAATAGGGTGAGGCCTATTGTGGCGTGGTGGTCTTAGAACCGCCCACCCCTCCAACGTAGATGTACTTCCCTTAACAAGGAAGGAACTGCGGTAAAACAAATCCCTGTGTCTCCGCGTGCTCCACTACGGTTTCCTTGCTCCTCTCTTTACGTGCTTAGTAGTTAGGGTTGCATATAGGGAAATTCTCGTAGTTGCATATCTAGAGAATTTACTTTGTGTCAAGCCTAAAATTGAAAAAGTATTAAAAATTGATTAGCACCTATTCACCCTCCTCTAGGTGCCCATACGATCCATTTCACCATCGTCGTCCGGTTCCACAGGGCTACGCTATCGTCGGGGTGGATGAAATCATGCCCACCTTTGAAGGTTTGAAGCTTGACTACCCTGCAGGTGAAGGGGATGTGACTGAACTGGGAGAAGCAACAAACGTCACCATTCTATGGCCAAAGGAATGTATCGTGCTTCTAAATCAGACGCCAAGGCCATCTTCGCCGCCACCTCACCCGTCTCCGTCGCCTCACCCGGCTCCGTCGCCTCACCAATCTCCGGCGCAGCCATCGCCGGTGCCTTTGGATAAAAAGCGTAAGCGTACCACCGCTACTCTGCGTCGTGGTAAGCGATTGCCGAAACATAAACAAGAGCCTCTTCTAAAAGTACCAAAGGTTCCTCCCAAGAGAGCTTATGACTATACTGAAGAGGAGACTACGGCTATCGTTGATGCGGAAACGACAACGTTTTTCGCTAAGCTGAGGCGGCCGAAAGAGCCAGAGTTCCCCAGCACCAAAGAAGAAAAAGCCCGAGTGTTAATGCTAAAGAATCTTCATCAACCCGAGCCAAAGCTGTCATCAGACTATGAGCGTTCTATTCTCAAGTCACATGCGGCACAACAAGCCTCGAAGAGTAGTACTGATGCAAGCGAGAAATCTGTTGCCCAGCTCGGAGAACAAGCAAAACAGTCTTGCGCCCCTCTCAAGGTGATTTCTCATACCAATGTGGGGTTGAGCAAATATGCGGCCGAAGAGTAGTATGATCCAGATATAGTTGCACAATACAGAGAAGCTGCCGCTGCTCAAGGTATGAGTATTGTCCAGTACTTATCCCAGTTATAGTACTTCCCCGTGTGTGAAGTAGCATACAAATACCAGTACGTCAAACATCTCGTCAAACCTGAGGAGGTAAATAATCTTTCAACAAAAATGCGAAGATTGCATAACTGGTACATGCATGCCACAAAGGCCAGGGCTAACTGGATAATGCTGAGGGTTACAAAAAAGCATTATGGGAAAGAAATAGATGACATGATATCCATTGAATTTGATGAACTATTTCAATTATTCAATCAAGACGCCTTGGACAAATCGATCATCAGTGCCTATTGTGTGTAAGTACTAATTCTGTATTAATTTAGTCTCTAGCTATCTCACCTCGTTTATTGCATGTATATAATCATACTATAATATGCAGAATGAAGATTCTCGAATGCAGCAGAGGACAAATCTATGACATTGGGTTCATTGATCCATATTGGGTTCATCAAGCTAATCTCAAAACAAACCCCCCGGATACGGAGGATAATATCGTACACGCGTAAAGGTTTCAATAAACCAGAAGGGAAATACTATTTTCTTACAACTTTGAGTGAGTGTTATTTTCTTGTATACACTTTCTATTTCGCTTACTCGATGTTATGTATATAATTGATTAGTTATGCATGCGCAGCTTCCACTATATTCTGTTAATCATTCAACTTGACAAAGGGCGTGTACTAGTCATGGACTCGAAACATAAACCACTTGAGACGTGGAAGGACATGCAGATGCTTCTTCAGCGGTAATTCTAATCATTACGACACTATATCGGCAACGTTCGTGAATTTTATGATATCAAGTAATTAATAACTTCTTTTATTCGCTTTCTTCGCCGGGCAACGCTTGGAAACGGTTCACCAACAATGCTAGGGGTGTTTGGAAAGATGAGCTTACATTTCAACCACTAGATGTAAGCACCACTAGCTATATCCGCGCATCTCTTTGATTCTAGTTTTGATACCGTTATTATCACGCTTGATTATTTTTTTGATTGAACTCTGTTCTCATAAAATGCCTGACGCAGGGACCAGGGAACAATTTATGTGGATACTATATTTGCGAGTCCATCCGTCAGACGTGCTGTGAGAAGGACAGAAATTTAGAGCAACTCCACGTACGTAAACAATTTCTATAGTTCTTAATTACCATCAAATTGTGTTTAGTTTCATTCATATAAGTTGACTCTTTTTTAAATTAGATCGAACGTCTACGGGACGGTCTTCTGCCAAAGGATTGCGTACGAGCAATTCAGGAGGAATTGGCGAGATTCTTGGATGCAGAAGTCCTAAACCCAAAAGGAGAATACTATTCAGGTGTGTATAAACAATAGGGATAGTACAAAGAGCTTATTTTGTATGTAGTGCATGAACTCCGTGTATCGAATGTAATATGTTCGACACTTGGATCTATATTGTCATGATGATCTTGTGTAATATAATGGTTCCTTCATTGATGAGTGCAAAACACTAAATAAAAAATAAAACAACATAAATGAATTCTCTGCCGCGGCACAAAAAGTGGCCAAAATGCTGCCGCGGCAAAAAAAAGTTGCCAAAATGAATTCTCTGCCACGGCAGAGAAATGTGTCAAATCTCTGCCGCGGCAGAGGGTTATTTCTTATTTGTCCCGGTTCGTGTTACGAACCGGGACGGTTGCTCCTCCCCCTCGCTCTCTGACGCGGCCACGTGTACGCCCTTTTGTCCTGGTTGGTGGGGCAACCGGGACTAAAAGTTAGGCTTTTGTCCCGATTGCCCAGTCCCGGTTGGGTAACCGGGACTAAATGCCCTTACCAATCGGGACACATGGGGCGGTTTCCACTAGTGCATCATCCTCCCATATCGAGCATCTCCATACAAATATCATCTCTGCAAACCAAATCTTAGTTCTCTTGTCCAATCTCAACAAACAAAACGTAATTATCGAACCTAGAAAAACACACATCATGCTTGTTGCATGTGTATCTAATACTCCCTCCGTTTTAAAATATAAGATGTTTTAGGTTTGTGAAGAAAATATATCTAGACTTGTTTTAGTGGGTAGATTTACTCCAAACATGAGTGAACTTATATACTAAAATAAGTTTAGATACATTTGCTTCACAAAATTAAAACATCTTATATTTTGAAACGGAGGGAGTAGTTCACAGAAGGATAACTTTTTCACTCATGTAAAATGTGAAGGCGTGCAACTCGTTTCTCTGCCATGCACGCTGCCTTCTATGAGAGAGATTGTCTTAGAGATTGGGTTATTATGCCATGGTCTATGTTACTCGTGTTAATCCTTTGCATTTGTATCTCATAAAATGTTATACTCCCTTTGTTTCATATACTCCGCACGTTAGGCTCAATCAAATTCAAGATTCACAACGTTAATTTGACCAAGTATATGTGATAAAATACCAAAATCTACAATACCAAATAGATATATATGAAATTATAATTCATTATGTTTCTCGTAGTATAGATTTTACATTTAAAAAAACCATATATTTTTCAATCTAATTGGTCAAACATAACGAAGTTTGACCTTGACCGAGGGAGTAATATCGTATATTATTTTTTGCAACATTCATATACCATGCATATATCTTTTCGTTGGTTCTTTCAACAAAGTCTTCCATATGTTTTCATATGTGTTAGCCTATTCCAGGCTTGGCAATACCAAAGACCCCTTTGGATTTGGTTACGGGAATGTACCAACGAGAACTTCACCAAAAGAGATTGGACAAAAAATAGAAACCCAGGGCGAAATTTACATGATACTATATCTAGTACCTGCACTGTTCCTTTGCAATTTACTCGATCATTTCATTTGACTAGTATAGGTGTTTTAGGTGCGACTTTCCGGTCTCCATGTTTGGTGGCCGGGTATCCCTCGGCAGTAGGCCGGAAATTTACGAAAGCTCGATCGCAAGGATAGTCAAGCATGCTGGTACCTTCAAAACTCATCGCATGGTACCCCAGCCCAGAATCAAGAAAGTTTCCTACCTAGCACATGGAGTAGATTCATTCATTCTTTTCGTTTCTGGCTGTCTGAGCCCGACAGATCCGCAGAAGAGCTGGTGTATCTTACTACTTAGAACAAGTGGCAACGTGACATTCTGTTAGCTTGCTGATACAGGTTTGCGCTAGCTGCAGGAAATGCCCGGGCAACTTCTCGTTCATGTGCCTTGCTGCTTATTCCTTGTATTGGCAGTTCGTTCGGCAGACGATTCAGTCGGCTGCCCAAACCAGGCCTAGTAAAGAAAAACGTGGATGGGTCGGTGCCAGGATACCGGTCAGTTGAGTCTCGCTCGTGCCAAGAATCAGCGCAGGGTTGGTGGCTGTCAACATTGGGTTGCCTTGCGAGGTTATGACCTAGAGAGACCTAAAAGTGGCGAGGTTGTTGGGTGCCTTCGCACGAGCGGCGATACGCAGGGTATGTTCGCCGAGTTTTTCTTCGTCTAGAAAAGGTCTATGCAGATGGCTGAAAATAAAGGGGTATCCCACGCGTTGAAACATTTTTCGGCGATCTTGCTTTTTTCTTTTTTGGAAAAAAATATATATTAATATCATAAGGATACCAATTACACCAGTCTCTGCAACAACGCATGCCCTAACGGCTCTACGGATGCACACAACTCAGAAAAAAATTACAAAAAATAAAAGTTCCACTATAGAGAACTAATCCTCAATGCAACGACACTGACACTATCAAAACAACACTAGTAGTCCTCCACTCCAATAACAACGCCTTTAAGAAAAAAACAGTGCCTAAGCGCCGTCATTGCCCGATCAAAGATCGTAGGTTTCACCCTGGAGAAAGTCCTTACTCACAAAACAATGTCTTCAACAAAGTCATTATGAGGCACAACCACCCAGACCTTGCAGGGGCGGACCCAGGACAAAAATGTCCCGGTGTCCAATACTCCAACAACGTATACTATGAGCATGTGGATATCAAGCAATATTATGCATAAAAGTAACACACCTCACAATTTATTATATCCAGCAGTAAAATGCTTACCAAAATAAAGAATTCCCCTCGATCTATTATTCCAGTACAATAAGGCATAAACAAATCTGAAAACTATGATTGCCGAGTAAAAAAATACGATGTAGATCTCAATAGCCTACAAAAGAAAAAATGTTAGTAACATAATAAATAAACTTTTGTCATAAAGCATATAAAGTTAGGAGTAATACATTTTAGAATGGCTTTCTACGCTCATGCAAGATCTCAAAACGATCAATGACCGCATCATTGGTAACTCTCCTCATTTCTTCTTTCTCCACATAGCAAATAACATTGTACTTCAAGGCATCATCACTGAGACGATTGCGCAAATATGTCTTCACAATTTTCATGGCAGAAAAACATCTCTCAACAGTAGCAGTGGCAACAGGCAAGACTAATGCTAGCTTCAATAGTCGATAAACAAGAGGTTAGCAAATATGTTTCCTTGTATCCACCATTTTCTGAGAGAGCTCACAAATATTATTTATGCTAGAGAATCGATCATCTGCTCGAACATCATCAATGTAAAGGCGAAGGTGGTGTCTAAGGTCCCTGAGTTCTCCATCATCAAAATCTTTTGGATAAAGTCTAGCTAGATCCATCAAATGCTCTAAATTGAAATCTCGAAATGATTCACTTGGGTTCAAAGCGGCTGAACATATTAGCAACTTAGAATTTTTCTCATTGAAACGGCTATCTAGTTCTTGAAGCAGCCAATCAATAACATCATTGAAACAATCCACTTCATAATGGTGCTTGTTAGTGATACCTGTTTTTTGCCGTGGCTTCTTTGGATTGACATATTGTTCTCCCATTTTCAACTTGGAAAGGTCATGCTTATCACAAAAGGCATACGCTTCACCTAGGATTAATTCCCATCCATTCATGCGTAGGTCATTCAAAGAGTTCCTCGTTGACTTGACACAGTTTATGGCATTAACAATGTCCTGCTTCTTCCGTTGGAGAGCCAGTGACAATGTATTTGTGATTGATAATATAGTGGACATAAGCTGCAGGTAGAACACAAAATCAAATGACTGGAAATAAACGAGGAGACCACATGCTTGCCTTCTATTTATGTCATCCCTGTCTTCTTCTTCCACATATTCAAGTACTTTGACAACTGTAGGAAATAATTCAATCAGACCATTAAGAGTTCTATAATGAGAACTCCATCTAGTGTCTCCTGGTCTTTGAAGTGCCAACTCTTGATTTAATCCTGTCCCACTTTGAAGCTGACCACAACCTAAGGCTACCCGTACTTGTTCTTTATATTTATCTCGAATCATGTCTTTTCTCTTTGAAGATCCATTTACCACATTCAACAATACCAATATCATATCAAAAAAATTACCCACCCATGTGTGCTTCCTTACAACAGCCACAACGACTAACTGTAACTGGTGTGCCAAACAATGAACATAATAGGCAGTGTTGTTTTCTTTCATGATTAAAGACTGCAATCCATTAAACTCACCTCGCATATTACTCGCACCATCGTATCCCTGGCCTCTAACTTGCTTGAAACTTAACTTCAGTTCTACAAATAAAGAATCAATAGCAGACTTGAGGTACTTAGAAGTCGTTTCCTTCACATGAACAAGGCCAACTAACCTCTCTTTTACAGATCCGCATTTACCAACATATCGCAGGACCACTGCCATTTGTTCTTTACCAGACACATCCCTTGACTCATCAACAAGCAAGCAAAATACATCGTGTCCAATTTCTTCAAGAACTGAATGCAAAATCTCCTTTGCAAAACATTCAGCCAAGGCCTTCTGAATCTTTGGGGAGGTCAACTGATTATTACCTGGAGCATTATGTCCCACAACCTTGCCTACAGCTGGATTTTGTTCTGCTGTATAATCATGAATCTCCTTAAAATTTCCTTTATTAAATGATTCCTCAGACTCGTCGTGACCCCGGAAAGGCAACCCTTGCTTCAATACAACTCTAGTAACATCAACTGAAGCATTTAGTCTAGTGTAATATGCCTTCTTCGCGGCATTACTCTGATTATTTAGAGCAACGTATATGTGCTGCTCTTGTTGCAATAAAGCATCACAATCTCTTTTTGCTTGGTTATGAACACTGTTGATATCTCCACGTGCTCCTTCAGCCTATATTTTTTATTCCAACCACACCAACCATCTGACACAAACGCTGCATACCCAGCTTCTTTATTACCGCGGCGTCTGAAGAGGAAACAACAAAAACAATATGCTTTATCTGTGGACTCACTATACTCAAGCCAACTACCATTCTGATCAAACCACACCGGATTAAATCTTCGATCTCTACCAGAAATTCTCCTTCGTGGAAATTCATAAGTCCGAGGTTGACAAGGACCATTAGCCAAATACTTTCTTCTTACCATATCCTTCATATTAGGAGGGTATTCATCTATGCTTCTCCGTTTGCCAGGATCAAATTGAATTTCCTCTTCCCAGTTGATTTCTTTCTGGGCTTGAGATGAATTCCATGTATTAGTGGCAGTATCATGTTCCTGTTCATGTGGTGTGCCATCTCGCGGATCATCATCCGAGTCATGTGATGGGGTGTCATCCGAGGCATCATCCATGGCATCATCAACATCCAATTCATTCGATAGGGCATTATCGAGGGAATCATCAAGAGCATCGTTTCGTTCACTTGATGGACCAGCATTCTCATCTTCTGGGCTCTTCCTCTTTTTCAGAAACCTTTCCATAAATGCTCCTGCAATTTAAAATTTCAATTTAGTGTTAAATAATTTATGACGGTCAGAACCAACATTATGACATATCAATAATCAATTGACTGTACGTCTGTGAGTATTGGAGTTTAACTTACTAGACATCTGCTTCTAGTCGTCAATTGAGGAATAACGAAATCAATTTTCTATGATGATTGAATGAATCGTACGGCAAGAATCTGATTCCCAAAATCTCAAACCCTAGTACCACAGTTCAAGAGATAAGAATTAGACAGAACAAAACGATTAATTTTAGAGGATTGCAGACTGGAAGATGTATACCGTTTATTCTCCACTTCTCTGGCGGATTTTTCCAGCGATTTCCCCAACTGGGCGACGCGCGATCCCGGATGGCGAGCTTGGCGGAGAACAGGCAGACGAACAAGGGAGTTACGCACGCACGAAACCAACTGATCGATGGGATGGGATCAGACTTTTTTTTTCTCGCGTTCGGCCATGTGTAGCTAGCAGACGACTACTCGGTAATTGCTAATTAGATGGGCTATGCTAACTACGTGCGAGCTGCCGCTGGCTTCCCGGCCTTCCCGGTGTCCACAAATTTTTTTAGGGGTGTCACAACCTGAACCTAAGCTATATATTAGAGGTAAGAGAGAAATCTACCGGGTGTCCAGTGACCCCTGCTGGGCCAACGTGAGTCCGCCCCTGAGACCTTGGATTTTTACCCTGTAAGATAAGACTGGGAACTCCTCCTGTGTTGTCTTCCCGCACCAACGGTCGCTACAACGAGTCCCAGATCACGCAGCCAGTTCTCCGTCGCCACAAGAACAAAAATCACCATCGCTACCCTCATATTTCCGCTTTCCTGACATTCTCCGTATCTGACTTCACCATGGCTCTAAGAATGGCACTTGGTGGAAACAAACAACAGAGCTTCGCAACGCTTCCGCTGAAACCAAATGGCCAGAAAAACAAGGTGCGCACGACCGAATATCTTCCGATCCAGCAATCTCCAGGCATGATACGCCCATGGGACTTCACCGGCGGAGCCTTCCGGAACCCGCCTCTCCAAAACAGATCAACGAGGGCAGACATCAAGCAGACCTTCGTCTTCGTGTGAAAGAAACCAAAGGACCACCTCCTTTATTAGATCCTACACAGCGATACCCACACCGCCGGTCGGTTTCCAGAGAACGGATCAAGCAGGCAATTAGGGATAGAGAGCCGATATAGGTCTTTCAACTGAATCCCATTGTCGGCACCTCCTCCACCAGATCACCACCCACCCCACTCCGGTTAAGGCCGCCACCTCCAGATCCAAGGTCCCACGAAGCCACTACTGGCCGGAGCCGCGAAAACGTCGATGGCGAGGGGGGCCCGTCCAGCGCCGAAGATCTCCTCCCTACCGCCACGCTGGGGCCGGGAAGCCAGATCCCCGCCGCCTCCATCACCGGCGCCGCGCACTTAGGCCGGCTGCCCTCCGGGGGCGACGTGTTGGAGATATGCCCTAGAGGCAATAATAAAAGTGGTTATTATTATATCTTTGTGTTTATGATAAATGTTTACATTCATGCTATAATAGTATTAACCGGAAACATTAATACTTGTGTGATTTGTAAACTAAATTAGAGTCCCTGGTAAAGCCTCTTTATAATACTAGCTTGTTGGTTAATAAGATGATCGTGGTTTCTCGATCATGAACATTGAGATGTTATTAACAACAAGATCATATCATTAGGAGAATGGTATGATGGACATAATCCTATAGATAAGTGTAGAATAAAGATCAAGTCATTTCAATAGTTCGTTTGCTATAAGCTTTCTGATACATAGTAACCTAATTCCTTCGACCATGAGATCATGCTAATCACCATCACCGGAAGGATGCTTTGATGATATCAAACACCACACCGTTACTGGGTGACTATAAAAGTGGCATTGAGTGTTCGGAAAGTATGTGTTGAGGCACATGGATCAAGAGTGGGATTTGTCCATCCATATGACAGATAGATATACTCTGGGCCCTCTCGGTGGAATATCATCCAATTAGCTTGCAAGAATGTGACTAGCTCATAAGGGATCACATATCACGGGAACAAGAGAAGATTACTTATCGGTAACGAGGTTGAACTAGGTATGCAGAGATACTGACGATCAAACCTCAGATAAGTAAACTATCGCGAGATAAAGGGAAATTGGTATCGTATGTAAGTGGTTCATTCGATCGCAAAGTAATCGTAGAAATATGTGGGAGCCATAGAATTTCCAGATTCCTCTATTGGTTATTGATCGGAGAAGTGTCCCGGTCATGTCCGCATAATTCTCGAACCATAGGGAGACACACTTAAGGATTCGATGTTGTTTAGTAGATATGGAATGTAAATAGGGAGACCAAATGTTGTTCGGAGTCTCGGATGGGATCTGGGATATCACGAGGAGATCCGGAATGGTCCGGATAATAAGATTCATATAAGGAAAGTACGATTCTAGATTCGGGAATGATTCCAATGTTTTCATCTGAGAGGTTCGAGAAGGGTGTAGAAGCTTCACCGGACCGGAAGGGGAATGGTTCATGAATGTGTCATGGTTAAGTGGAATGATTGGATCATGTCCTTGGTCACTTGGTTGGGCATTTGTGAGAGAGAAATAAAGCTCTAAATTGGAAGTTAAAAGGGAGGTTTGAAAAGTCAAACTGGAACAATAGTTTCCTAGTGGAAGAAGGAAAGAGTCCTTATTTCTCTCCAACTTGGGTTTGTGGAATGATTCAAACTCCCCTCTCCCAAGCTCCCCCCTCTCATAAATAGAGGGGAGGGGCTGCCCCAAAGCAACACAACCAGCCCTCCCAACCTTGCGCCACCGCTGCCCTAGCCACTGCCGACACCTCCTCCTCCTCTCCGGCCTTCTAAACTGCGGTGACCCAGCATACCACTGCATGTGTAGTATACTATAGTCCTTGACATGACATCCACAGAACACCGTTCTGTAAATATCACATCCCTCAGAGTGGTACAACAGAAACATTGCGGGTCCATATTACAAACATTCACACATTATTATTATTACAATACCAGAAGTTCAAGACTTCAGAAGGATTCGACTTACAAACCAAAATATAAAGTGTTTTCAGCGGAATTTAAAAGTAGCAACTCCCACTAGAAGTTGAGCTCAGGAACTTATTCTATAAAGTTCATGCTGCTCGGCTCCATCAGTTACTACTTAACTATCATACTTAGTTGGACTCATTGTCATCGACACCATAGCGGATTTCGTAATCCACTCCTTCAACACCTCCTGACAGGTCAGGCTCCTCGTAGAACACATCTTCTTGGCATTCGGCTGCATACATTAGCACATCTTCAGGATCCTTAGAGTCTAAGCAAGGGATCAAAGGAAAGGATGAGTAACAGCGTTACCCAACAAGTTCATTATATGCAAGGTGGGAAGTTTGATGCTCTAACTACCACCTCGGACTATAAGTCCTTGGCACTATGCAGTTTTTGTAAATCTTTCTTCAAAGATTGATTTTATTATGAAAATCTATGACCATCAGCCTTCACAGGTTGACCAGAACTTTCATGGAGTTCCTTTCCTGCGGCGTTCGCAGCTCCTTCCCGGAACAGGGAGTAACAAGTTACAATTCTTACACTTTGCAGAGGTGCGTTACTTTACCCATGAGAGATCAACTCCTTGTTGCACAACCGGACATACTTTCCCGTCTACAATTCCATGATGTGGGGCCCAGTAGTTGGTCCTAGCCAATAACTGCCCCCTTCGCGACCTCGCATGCCTCCTTGGTGTACACCATGCCCACATATTGAATTACGACAAGGTTTGTACATACCGTTAGATGCCAGAACTATCGTGGGATGTTGAGGGTTCCCACCCATATACTGCATATCCGCTACAAATTACCAATTAATATGCATGCTACAAGGATAACAACCACGACCTGCACATCCGGCTACATGCGAGAGGAAGAAGTATAGCTGACTTCTCTGTCTCATTCAAAATCTCATGGCTAACGCGTAATATATGGCGCTAGAATTACTGATGTCATGGGTTATTAAGTCCCTAATTGATCATCATTGTTGCAACTAGAACCCTAAGTTCTATTGCCCCATCATATCATCACTTAGGATGATATCTAAGATTTATTATCTTGAGAAAATAATATTTTCTTTTTCTATAATATAGATGATAACACACAATTTGTAAATACTTTTATAAATACTCTTCAAAGGACATGAGCAAGTGATGAAATTGCCTTGTGATTGCAAGGTAGTGAAGTCAGATGCTTGCACTGGACCTTGAGCTTCTATGTCTACAAAAACATCATTATTGCCCGGTAAGGACAATATTTAAAGAAGCAAAATGATTATGCAAAGTAATGTAATGCATCATTTAGATTTATATGTATTCTCCCCCATTTATTTAAATTATAAAAATTCTTTTAATAATAAAGAATTTATAAATATTACTTCTTAATATTTATTGAATATTGTATTCTTTTATTTTATTTCAATTTATTTGCATTTTATTTACTTAATAATTCCTTTAAGAATTATCATTAAATACCAAAAATTGATATTAAATATTTGTTTAGTATTTTTTTAAAATACTACAATATTAATATATAATGAAAGTGATTTTTATTTATTTTTATCATCTTTCAATAATTTTTTAAAATTAAATAAGGAATATATATTATAAAATTCTTAATAAAATTTATATGTCTAAAATTTTATTTATTAATTTATTTGGATAGTTTGGATTATTGTGAATCCAAAACTATTTTATTTATAATTTTTGGATTTTTATTTTATTTTCTAGAATTTATTTATGTTTAGGGGCATTTTGGTCTTTTCCTATTTATTAAAAATAGCCTTTAGGTAAATGGGCTACCTGTTTGGTTTATTGGGCCCTGGTGGCCTAATAGGACAGAACCAATACCACACCTCGAAGGTGTTTTGGCCCAGTCCAGCCCACTCCCTCTGTCACTCGCTCGACCTTATGCTTCTCTTCTCCTCCTCGACCCCGTGGTCGATGGCGCCGCCGCCATGGTTCTTCCTGGACGCTGCCGTGATGCAGGGCAAGGTTGTCGACCATGCTCTACCATTCTGTCCAATTCGATTTGGCTCAAGAGCTTTCCCGTGGCCAAACTAGTCTCATCCCGAACCCTAGGGTTTGGGGTGATACGGTTGCTGTCGCCGCCGTTGCTGCCGTGTGCTGTGGTGGTGCTCCTCGCGTCCAGGCGTTTCTATGGTCGCTGCCGTGGCGTTGTGTGGGTCGCAGCGCCCCCCTTGGGGGTGCTCCCCATGCCGCCGTGTTTGTCGGCCTTCTCTGCTTCCTCTTCTATTCATCAGCGAGGACCATAGGTAAGTTGTTCCTCTCCCCCTCGTGCTCTCTATGCTAGGCCATCACATGCTAAATGTTGGTAGTGGCCATTCCTGGCTAGTGTCATATCCTGATTAGGATTATTTGTTCTCCTTAGGGTTCAAATCCCTTTGTTAATTGAATATCTGATGAGTTGGATCATGTATTGATGATCCTTAAACCGGTTGAGTGGTGACTTGCTGTGGATTACTGCTGATGGTTAGTTTTGATGATGCTAGTGGCTTATCAACTAGGTCCCATTGTTAACTTTGATATGGGTCAGAGGATAAGGTTTCTTTGGAATTGTTGTTTGGAGATTCTAGTGGTTTGAGTGCTCATCACTGACATTACTTACGTGCTGACAGTGAGCTATGAGTGAT
This sequence comes from Avena insularis, assembly GCA_023614405.1. Lineage (NCBI taxonomy): Eukaryota > Viridiplantae > Streptophyta > Magnoliopsida > Poales > Poaceae > Avena > Avena insularis. The sequence continues at coordinate 284,026,604 of CM042685.1, read as the reverse complement.
GAGGTCACTGTATATTTAGTTATTGGCTTATAGATTCATATAAAGTGTGAGATCAAATGGTCTATTACAGTGATGATATATATATATATATGAATATTCTTGGTTATGATTCCTGTGATTAATAATAGGAAAATGATTTATAGTTGGTTGGTTGTATCTGTGAGGATTGGATGCTTAACCTGCTTAGTTCAGAACTGTTCTTGTGACACCATTCTAATATGGCAAGCAAGACTAGATTCTATTACTTAGCTTGGTTTTGTTGAAGCTTAAGATGAGTTTGGCATTAAAGATAAGTAGAAACTTCTTTCCTTAAATCCCTAAGACCTATGATGTTGGTCTGAGGTTTAGGGATTAGACCCTTCTCTTATTATTTCTCATGGATTGGTTCTGGTAGTGATACCAGCTATTGATTACTGAGTTAAAGTTTGGGAAAAAACATGAATTGTAGGCTTGATGAATTATATGAATTCATAAGATGAATTTCTAAGGTGCTACTCCTATTTAAGAGGTGTGCCTAGAAGTTTAGATTTTTGGCTATATTCATTCTTAAAATTTAAGTTGTATCCTGATAACAAGGATCAATGATGTTGTCTTGAGATCCTAGGTAGATCTATATAGTTTTCTGGTTGCCTTAATATTTAAAACTTCCATGATGGATTCACCCCACTTGGGTGTTTTTCTGAGAAGCGGAGTATGAGACAACTCATAAATATTTGTCTAGCTTAGACATATAGATTATGTGATGGTCTGTTACTACTCACCACACTTGTTTGTTGTTGTTGATCTTGTGGCTAGCTTGATCTGGTGCTCCCCTTGGTACTTCCAGTTTCTGGCTTGTCCTTGATCTAGCCCTCCACCTCCTGGTCCTGGTGGCTTGATCTTGGTCTTGCTATCCACCTGATCTACCCCCTCCTTATGTCACCATTTTGGTGATGTGATCCAGGGTTTTGATTGGTGTGATCTTGCTTGGCTTTGATTTGGTTTAGCTGGGCTGCTGTTCTTGGTGCGTATGAATAAGAAAATGGTGTGGGGTTGGCTTTCCCACGGCTGGGCTATGTAGTTTTGTGTGTTGGAGCTGTTGCTGCTGTGCTGACAGCACACACCATGCAGTTTGGTGTGTGTGTGTGTGCTGCCTGTGTGTCTGCTGCACACCTTGTGGATATGCTCTGGATGTGAAGTTACTTCTATATAGTTACACTTACTGGTCTTGGTGAAATTTTCCCTTCCTTGCCGTTTATTTGGATTATGACTTGAAATTATGAAAGATATATTCTTTCATATTGGTGAAACTTGCCCCTTAAATGATTACTCAATGATGAACTTTGAACAGTGCACTTCACTGTCAATTCTGAGAGTAAAACATTTTTAACTTTAACTTTCTTTCTTTTTTGTTTGTGTTTGTTTTGTAGGTACCAGACTTGAAGATCAAGACTTTAGTTTAGGTTTTTTCCTTTTCTTTATAGAATAGTCACTTGTAATATTCTCTTATTAAATTGTAGTCCTTATTTTATTCTTTTGTACTTTTTATTTTATTCTTTTGTAATAAAGATTGTACTATTTCTTGATATATAAAGATTATTATTTTATTTATTTACTATTGTAAAGATTGTTGTTCATTTACATAAGTTACATTTTTGTAACTTATGTATTAAAGTTATGGAATAAATATTCATTTTATTGATTATGTTATTTATTTAAAGTTTGAGTTACTAATTATCACCTCTTGATTAAATCAAATCACTCAAACCTAATTCTAAATCCTTCTACATTATAATTCCAACATTCAAATTTAAATTCAAATTTCATTTCCCAAAACACACAAATCCACAAAGATCATATCAAGGTTTATAACAATCATCCTCCAAGACTATACCTAATCTCAAAGCATGAAAGAAACTATGATCACTTTAGGTTTTTATTTGGCGAAAAATTTACCCACATTTTCACAGATGAATGCATGCAATATCACAAATTCCTAAATCTACCCTTCGTTGGTTCCTAAATGCTGGGATGTTACATAAACCTAGATCGCCGGAAACCCTAGATCCACCATAACCTGCACCGGGTTAGGAGAAGCCCTGCGGGATCTTCCCTCCACTTCTGACACCACGCCGTCGTGCTTCCAGAATCGCGAGGGGAGACTACAACCTCCACTGCCTGCTGGAAAAAGGGAGAGGAAGGTATTCATCGAAAATCAACGGTGTGACCGATCATGGAAGCGCTTGAGCACCAGAAGGATCGTCTACGCGATCTTGATATCGGCAAGTGTACGACTACATCACCCACGAGAATCTGCTCTCGTTAACCGCTTTGGAATCTTCGAGGGTGAGTACTCTAATCGACTCGTTGCTACAATCTAGTAGATAGATCTTGGCTTGTTTGTGTGCATGCGATAGAATTTTTTGTTTTTCATGCTACGAACCCCTACACGACGAGGAGGGAGAGGGATGGAGGGGGAGGAGGTGGCGGCGGCAGGATGGGGCGACGCGAGGGGGAGGAGGTCGACGATATTGCCTAGTTGTTAGTTCTATATAAGACTAGTTAAAATCGTGCGTTCATATGGATACAAAATATCACACGGTAAGTTGATGAGTAAAAACATCTCTCAACATGTTCCAACCAACAAAGCAACCGATACATGAAGAGGCTCCAGAGACGATATGTTGGCGGCTCAGACCCATCTAGGGTTTTGTTCCCCTCGCAAGGGACGCCGCCGGTCTGCTCCGTCTTTGGTGGCTTGGGGCCTTGAAAGCATGGTAGACCACGACCGCTCGCCGATTGGAGGGGAGGTTTCCATTTTTGCTTAGCATTTTTTCGTATTTTTTTGGGATGGTGATGATCACTACATTCTGATATCAGAATAAGATCCTCCCCATACTATCCTCGCTCCAGTGATGCGTATAGGGGCCGTTGAGAACGTGTGGAGTCGTGCATCCGATGGATCTCCTAGATCTGGTCGGTTTTCAACTTCGTTAATGTGATTGCAGGTTGGTCTCTTTCAATCTACAATGTCTTTATCGGTGATGGTTGCTGCTCTAGTGTGATGGTTCATTGGGGTCTTAGCATGACGACTGTCTGTCTGGATATTACAACAAGCTCTGTAACGACAAGCTTTGTCCGGCTCTGGTGATGGAGGGACGAGGACATCAACGCATCTTCTGCTCGTACTAGTGTTTGTAGTCATCTCTAGGTGGCTTATGGTCCTATTTATAATTCTTTTTATTTTAAAACTCTTTATTTATACTCTTGATAATTATTAATAGACGAATAAAATTTGGGAGACAATGTTCAACTAACCATGTCGCAACCACTAGTGGAGAAGGGGCCTCTAGTCCCGGCCCGTAAGGGGATTTTGTCCCGGTTGGCAAACCGGGACTGGCCAAGCGGGACTAAAGGCCCAAGCATTAGTCCCGGTCCGGTTAGCAGCCGGGACAAATGGTCCTCCACGTGGCCGTCACAACATTTTGGGCACTTTCACGTGGCCGACAAATGGTTTTCTATTGCGGCAGCATTTTGGGCACTTTCTCTACCGTAGCAGAGAATTCATTTTGTATTCCTTTATTTATTTAATTTTTTGGCTGAGACCCATCTAGTATTTCGTTCCCCTCGATAGGGACACCTTCGGTCCACTCCGTCTTTGTTGTCCTTGAGGCCTTGGACGTGTGGCAGACCACACGGCCTCTTATCGGCGGGAGGGGGTTTCCCATTATTTCTTTATAATGTTTTTCGTATCTTTTCAGGATGGTGACAACGACTACATCCTGATGTGAGAATAGGACCCTCCCCCTGCCCTATAATCACTCCGGCAATGCGTATAGCGCCGGTGGAGGACGTGTAGAGTCATGCATCCGACGGATCTCCTGAGATCTGGTCGGTTTTTATCTTCGTTAGTGTGATTTCAGGTCGGTTTCTTTTGATCTACCATGTCTTTAACGGTGATGGTTGCTGCTCTAGTGCGCTGGTCCATCAGGGACTTAGCACAACGACTACCTGTCTGACTATTACAATAAGCTCCAAAGCGACAAGTTTTGTATGGCTTCTGTGATGGAGGGGCGAGGACGGGGACGCGTCTTCTGCTCATGCTAGTGCTTGTACTCGTGCTAAGTGGTTTATTGACCTATTTATAATTTTTATAACTCTTATACTCTTTATAATTATTAATAGAAGGATAAAATTTTGGGGAAAAAATTTCAACTAACCACGCTGCAACCAACTCCATCTTACTTCATCGGTTCCTCTCATATGACCAGGGCGTACCCAATAACTCCTACTCCTCGCCACATATACTCCTATCATCTTGCTTCTCCTATATCGGGTGTCCCCATATGTCGTCTCGGTAAACAAAATTTTAGTTATATTGTCTAATCATCAACAAACAAAACATACCATCGTGTTTATAATGTATTGCTTGTTTGTCATCGGCATTTAGGACTAAGATTTGGCCATGGAAAATTGGTGCTCAGGCGTGATAGACGGCGGTCGCATTCGGAGAAGAATAGACAGATCCAATGGATCCCATCTATAATGTTTCTTAATCTTCCATATGATCCATGGGATTATAGCTCCCATGCGATGTCTTTACGCGGAATTGGAAGGAACACGACATCGTTGCAAAGAATAGCTCGCATGCGACGCTTCTGAGGCAGCTAATAGCCCAGGGCCAAACGGGCCATAAAACGGTCGTTAAGGACACATTTAACTTTGTTCCAAGATTAGGGTTAAGCCAAACCGGTCGGTTGGGACAGCCAGTCAAACCAACCGCTTCCGACCAAGAGCGTGCGTCACACTGACTGTAGCTTCCCCGATGGCGGCAGAGGACCTCACCCATTGTTCTCGGCACCAGTGGAGGCAGGGCAATGCTTTTAGGCGTCAGCGCTTTCGTTCGACGGCGAAGGTGATGAGTGCTATTTGAAAGCTAATTCCTCTCCCATTCTTCTCAATTTGAGATCTGAGCGTGCCCATTGATGCTAGATTGTGGAGGCCGGGCGGGTGTGGTGAACGGGGCGAGGGGGAACGAGATGGAGCTGGGAGAGGGGACTTCTAATCGGTATATCCCGCATCTCTACACTTAATTTTTGTAAGTTTTGGCTCCTTGTTTGCTTCCGCTAGCTCACAGTGCGCGCCAAAAATAGGGGAGACGATGTTGCGCGGAACACATTCAAATTTCGCATCAAATTCTTTCCCTCTAGGGCTGTTTTAGTTGATGGCAGCATGCAACTCATTGAGAGAGACATTGTTGTTAAATGGGAGGTGGCATTAGAACATGTTGATCCCCAAGAGATAATAAACATGGGAGAGGAGGCAGTGACGAAAATGGTGGAAAAAATTGGGGATAGTGTGGTTTGGGGGCCAGAGCAAGAAGTTTTTTTGTTACGATTTGATGATTGGAAATGTGACTATGTTAGGATTGAGACAGAGGAACATATAGTTGATGAAATCGATGAGCAAAATGGTTGGACAAGCAAAACTGTTCTGTTTTTAGCACAAGTCATTGATCTGGAACCTGATTCGAGGGTTCGATATGTGGCCTCGAAGCTGGCTGCTCAGATGGTCGAGGATGATTGGGCTGCACAAAGGCAAGTAATTCCTATACTTACTGAGTTGGCAGTGTTAACAGTGGATGCAGATGCTAATGCACAAGGAGCTGCACACAAGATTGTAACTGTTGATTGGAATTCAGTTGAGATACGTGTCCTGACTGATTTGGTCATTGCACCAATAGATGACATTGAAATGGCAAAGCTTTTTGGCATTCCTATAGATGAAAGAGACAATGAGAAGGATAGGAATGAAGCTGCAAATGATGGTGATAACCATTTAAGAGATGAAGAGGCATATATAGATCCAGAGTTGTTGGAAAATGTTGCAGTTCATATAGATGATGTACATGATGATGAGCTAGTAACAGTTTATGACAAAGAGGACCCAGTTATTGAAGTTGGGAGATTGTTTCCAAGCATGGATGAATTCAGGATGTGTTTCAGGACATATGCAGTCAAACGTGAGTTTGCTACCAAGACTATGTGGACTGATAAAAAGAAGTTCTATGCAAAATGCATAGGTTATGATGGTGGTGCCAGGCCTTGTAAGTGGTATATATCTGCTAGACGCCAGCCTGATGGAAGGACAATAAGAGTGAATCAAATTCCAAAAGCTCATACTTGCATTACAAGTTCTCAAACAATTACAAAGATGACATCACAATTATGGGTTGCAGAAAAAATCAAGCCTATTTTAGCCACAACACCAAACAACACTGCAAAGAGACTGAAAATAGACTTGGAAAAGCAGTACCCCATTAAGCTGAATTATACTACAGTGTGGAAGGCAAAGCAAAGGGCAATGATGGAGCTATATGGTGATTGGGCAAATTCCTTTCGAATGCTTTATAACTTCAAAGGAGAAGTAGAGAAGAGGTCACCTAGTAGTGTTGTGGAGATAGATACTGAGGTAACAGCTGATGGGAAAGTCTTCTTCTCTAAATTCTTCATGGCTTTAAAGCCTTGCATCGATGGCTTTAAAGCAGGGTGCCATCCATATTTGAGTATAGACTCATCTTTCTTGACTGGAAAGTGGAATGGTCAACTAGCAGCATTTAATGCTTTAGATGGACACAATTGGATGTTCCCTGTAGCTATTGGCATGTTTCAGTCTGAGACAGAGGCATCATGGACATGGTTCATCATGTAGTTGAAAAGATGCATAGGTCCAGTCTCTCCATTGGTAGTGCACACAGATGCATGTAAAGGTTTAGAAAATGCAGTGAAGATTATTTTCCCTCATGCTGAGCAGAGGGAGTGCTTTGGCCATATGTGGATGAATTTGATCAAAACAATCAGAGGAGATGATTTTGGACGCATGTGGCCAACAGCAAGATCTTACACCAGACAAACACATTCATATCACCTTGAAAAGATTAAGGCGACATGCTCTAAGGACGATAGGGTCAAGTTTTGTACATGGTTGGAAACCTACCATTCTCTTTTATGGTACAGGTCAAGTTTTAACACTGCCATCAAATGTGATCATATCAACGATAATTTGGCAGAAAGTTTCAACAACAAAGTGAAGGAGTTAAAAGACTTGCCTATCCATGACATGGTTGACCAGATCAGGATCATGATCATGAGGTTGTGGGAATTGAGAAGAAGTCTTGGTGATGTTCTTCAAGGAGATAAGCTTCCTGATGTTGTGCAACAGGTGGTCAACAGGAGCAGAAATCTTGCACATTTGCGTGTTGAGAAATCCTCATTGTGGGGTGCTGAAGTTAGAGATACAAAGACTGGCAGGAGGCATGTTGTTGACACTCAATTGCATGAATGCACATGCCTTGAGTGGCAACACACTGGGAAGCCTTGTGAGCATGCCATACTTTTCTTGGCCTCCAAACACAAGCTAAATATGCAACCATATTTGCATGAGTATTATTCTGTAGCAAAATTCAAGGCTGCCTATGGAACACCAATTCCAGTACTTACAGACCAGTCTTAGTGGCCTGAAGTGGACATTTAGTTATCCTTGTGTCCTCCTTTGATGAAAAGAAAGGCTGGCAGGCCCAAGCAGAGTAGATTCAAGGCTTGGTTTGAGAAAGGTGGGAGCAGCAAGAAGGGAAAGAAAGATGAAAAGAAAGATTCCAAGCCAAGAAGGGCCCAAAAATGTAACAAGAATAGATGCAAACTCTGTGAAGAACTTGGACACCGAGTTGGTTCTACGAAGTGCAGATACACTGCTGAAAAGCCAAAGTATGTTCATCCAAAATCTATGTATTTCTTGTTGATGATTTTTCTCCCCCAACTAACTTGCTTGTTTTTAGGAGGAAGCGTGGAGAAAAAGGCCCACCACTTGTTGTTGAAGAATGTTGGCCAGTGAAAAGGGCAAGAATCAATGGCCAAAGAAAGAAGAGAACTAACCAGATTATCTTTGGTTCTTTGAGGTGCAATCTAAACTTGTTTTGGAGGATGATGTGCAAACTGTTGAGGTGCAAAGTGAACCTGTTAATGCTGTTGAGGCTTTAGGGCACACCGTTTCTTATTTGGAAGCTCTGGTGCAAAATGAGGGGCAACATGAGCATGTTGTTGAGGCTCTGGTGCAAAATGAGCATGTTGATGAGGTTGTGGTGCAAACTGACCATGTTGATGAGGCTCTGGTGCCAGATTGTGTTTTTGAGGAGGTGCATGAGGTGAAGGAGACTCTTGGACATGTTGTGGGGAGGCCAGATGGTTATGGTAAGAAAAAGAAGAGCATAAACCTGTTGTGGGGTGTGAAACTTGTGAAGGAGAAGAAAACTTGTGGGGTGACTTTGAATTTGGCACTTGTTGTTGTTGGAAACATTTGTTATTGTAATAATTTGGCACTTTTTGTTGTAATAATTTGGCACTTGTTGTTGTAAACATTTGTAATAATTTGGCACTTGTTGTAATAATTTGGCCAAAACTCAAATATGATGGTAAATTTGAATTTCAACCAATGTAGCTATGTGTACTTTTTTATGTTTGTATGAGCTTCCAAAGTTTTTCTCATATGTAGAGTACAACTCATCCTCAACCTGATCCCTTTTGTGAAGTACAACTCACCCTCACCCAAAATATGGTAGAAATGGGATCCAAAGCTAGGGTAAGCCACCCCATTTCTAACCAAGTTTTTTTCGACCATTTATAAAACCAAGTTTGATATTTTTCCTCACAACAATGTCACATAACATGACACCATGTGAAGGTTTTGTATTTTTGTGATTTTTTTAATTAGTTATGCACATTTGAATGTCTGGTCAAACTTTGTGAATGATTTTCATAAATATTCTTAGCTAGGGGTTGAGGATCACTAAACTAGCATTGGATCTCTGATGAAATAGCATGTTGTGAACCTAAAATGATTTTTACAAAAAATCATCAGCATGAAATCATGTACCTGTAGTTCATATCTTACCCAGTTCCAGCCGATTCGACGGGATTTGTCTTTTCCACCAGGGATGGAATAAAAGGTTTGAGGTACTCAAGTTGGGACATTGTACATGCTAGGTGGTCTAGTATTTTTGAAAAATAGGATGTTACCATTTGGAAACTTCAATTTGGTGGTTGCTTCACAAATCCCACCCTCTTTCGGCACTCAGAAAATGGAAAATGGATTTTCTGTGCGTCGAAAAGGAAAACTTTGTACTACAACATTGTTAGTCATCGCATTATACACATGCATGCATAATATGGGCACATTATCACAAACTATGCCTTGATTCTAGCCATATCATTGGTCATTTGACTCGAAAGCCAAAAAACCTCGGAGGAGATAGGTCATTTTGTGAAGCTTTTTTGAAATATGATCAATATACCAACTTCGATATTTTCCTCACAACTATGTCACATAACATGACACCATGCAAAGGTTTTGTATTTTTTTTTGATTTTGTTTGAATTATTTATGCACATTTGAATGTCTGGTCAAACTTGTGAAAACCCCGTTGACTACATCCTAAACACAACTAACCCTAAGGCTGAATGAGGAACGTAGATCTAACCCTAGAACGACACTGTGGCCGTCCGATCGCGTCTTCTAGAAGGATTCCGCGGGTGGCTCTAAGCGATCCGTGGGAGGGCTTGTTCTGCAATATGATTGATTGGCGTCTCTTAGAAGGATTTCGTGGCTAGCTCTTGGCGATCCGTGGGATGGATGATTCTGGAATCTGATTGGCTCACATCTTTTTTGCGTGGCACACTCCATTGACCGTTGGACTGAGCGTGGCATGCGAGGGCGCTGGGCGCGGCGGGCTGCACCATGCATGCATGCCAGGCAGCTGCCTCTCGCGTCGCAGTCTAGCTATTTTGCGTGCAGCCAACCGATACAGCAGCGCTGCAGCGTAGTTACTCCCTCCGTCGCATTAAATAAGTGTACGTCTAACTTTATCTTCAATCAAACTTACTCCCCTCCGGTTTATGCACCATAGAATAACATGCAATTCCAAAAAATTACTCCCTGATTTATGCATTAATTGCCTCCATTCTACTCCGTCTGTTCCAAATTACTCTACATTTTGGGTTTAGTCAAAGTCAAAATTTATAAACTTTGACTACATATATAAGAAAAAATATCAAAATATAAAATATGTAATAAATATAATTAGATTCACCATAACACATACTTTTATATTATATAAAATTGATATTATAAATGCGAGTATTTTTTTGAATAAGTGCGTGGAACTTTGGACTCAGCGTGACCTGGGCGCCCACCTGACTTTGGATGTTTTTTCTCTCTTTCCATTAATGCATGCATGTAGGGGGGCGGCGGTGCAGGTCAGGGTCACGTCGCATCCTAGCAATTTTTTTGCACTGACCGTATTGATCATGCACGCGGCTACGCCCACTTCCTACACGCAACGCAGCGCACGCGGCTGCACAACGCAGGATTCCCACGCCGCCCTTCACGCCGAACCCCGCTGATTCATGGTTCCAGCTCTCAATAAATAGTGGCAACGCCTTTGCCTCCTCATCTTCAAGCTCGAGTTGAAAAGATCCCCTTTGCCTCCTCCCAGCCCCCAAAAAAGCCTCTCCGGCGAGCGACCATGGTGACCTCCCCAATCCGCTGGCCTTCGGACTCTGAGGTCAGCGACGAGGACAACCACCCGGAGCACAAGCAGTTCTGGGAGAAGGAGGCGCCCACGCGCCTGAGGCGTCGCAACAAGGGGCGATGCGCACGACGCAAAGCCCCGGCCGACCCTTGGGCCCAAGGGTCCTTCGTCCACAACCCCCGCCCCCGCTGCGGCGGCAACCTCCCCGACTCGGGCCCCTCCGACGAGGCCCTCATGGCGGAGAAGAAGGTGGAGGAGAAGGAGCTGGCTGCTGCCGAGAGGGCGGCAAAGAAGGAGGCCCAGCGTGCCCGAAAGAAAATACGGGAATGGGAGGAGAAGGACCAATGGGCGACAGCTCTCTGTGCCCTCGACGAGGAGTAGAGATGGCAGAAGGCGGCGTACTGGAGGGTGGCGGCGTTTCGCGGCGAGGTTGGCCGGCAGCCCTAGACGTAATAGCTAGGGTTAGGGTTTGGGCGCCCTTAGGGTTTATGTAATGTGGGGCCCTCATGTAATGTGGGGCCCCTCTCTATATTGTACCCCTCTCTATATTGTACCCCTTATATTATATAATATATTATCTATATGATCGACTTGTTTTTTATTATATTGTCATTTGTCAAAACACCCAAAAGCAACAAGTGCATAAAACAAAAGACACAAAAAAGGTTCTCATATAAGACTCGTGCAATATTTATAAAATGAGTAAAATTAGAAAAGCTCAAAAGGAAGAATAAGTTAACATTATGATGGTTGATTATTTTAAAACAACCCATGCAACACATAGTTTATTTTTAAACAACACATTTACATATTTACATAAGTTAAAGGGGCGCCCAAGTTAAAGTGCTCGGCTTGTAAGTTAAATGGATGCCCTTGGCCTTCATTTATATATTTACTATCGCAACAAATAAAAGATTGCGACCTGAGTACGAGTATCTGCAGATCCACACGTCCCTAGTTAGATTGTAACATGGGTACTATTTTTTTGCCCAATCTACAAGTAGTTACTATTGGGCCTGGATAAGACCATTTTGGCCTGACTAAGTTCTATTTGGGCCTGACCTTTTTCAATCACTCATTGTTGATTGTTCTTTTTAACTTTTCAACCCCTACCCTGCACACTGAGAAACCGAAGGAACAAAACATAACAACTCAAAATTTGCTCGAATTTGTGTTGCATTTTATTCAAGTCAAAGACATAGACCATTACATCAATCTCCGCAGGTTCTACGATAACAAAGCATCACGATTTTTACTCGAACGTCGATTGTCTAATGACTAATGATCATGAGATAAAAAAATCCGAGATAAATTACACAAAAATAAAAAAACGACCATCAGATTGTCCTGCTTCTTCAATTCGATGATTTGCCTTAGCTGCTTGTTCATCTTCTTTAGCTCGGCCTTCACTTCCGCATCCACCAAAGTACTAGCGGAAATGGGATTGCCAGATCCCAATTGCTCCACCACATACGGGTTTTTGAGCTCCCGGGATGCTACCTCCAACCCAATTCGCTCGATGTACTCATCAAGCCACTCAAAATGCCCACATTTTGGCAGTTCTTGAAATCGCAGAGATGAACCCTAAATCCCAAATTCGATGAAATGCTTGAAATTTCGAAAGAAAAGCGAGAAATTGGCGCCCGGAACACTCAGATCTCACCTTCCCCGGCTCGGGCTTGCTCTTACACTTCACGAATTCCCGGCCAAAGTTGTCGGTCTTATCGGTGGATGTGATAAGCCGCTTCAGGGGCGCGGTATGGGGGCAATCGGGGAACCTCGTCATCGGCACCACACCATACCGAGGCCATGAGCGGAGGGAGGCTGGAGCAGAGCTCGACATCCCTCGCCGGCATTGCCGTGCTTGCTCGCCGGAGAAGAAAAAGAAAGGGGATGAGATGCTGGCACGGTGGCGGGAGGGCTCGGGTGCGGGGACGGATCTGGCCAATGGCTCTCTTCTACCACAGCATGGGTCCCACGATATGAGGTGGACATCAGGTGGGTCTTGCTGTGACGTGGACAGGCTGTGGGTCGTGCTCTGCTCAGCTGATTCGAATTCGTTGACGGTCTCGTGAGGTTAAGTGGAGGTGTCGCACGGGAGCTATTTGCCGCTTCAGAAGCGTCGCATGAGTGCTATTCTTTGCAACGATGTAGTGTTTTTTTCAATTCCGCGTAAAGACGTCGCATGAGAGCTATAAGCCCATGATCCACATAGTCTGGTGGACAAAACTAGGCGGGACCAAATCCATCCCACTTGAAATCATAGTTGCATATGGATCTAATAGTTTGCAGAAGGAAAAGTTTTTCACTCACCTGATCTGTGAAGGCGTGCAACCCATTCCTCTGCTATGCATGTTGCCTTCTATGAGATCGTCTCCTCACGTCTCAAAGATTGTCTTAAATATTGAGTCCGTACGCCATGATCTGTGTTACTTCTGTTAACCCTTTGAATTTGCATCCCACAAAATGTTATATAAGCTCGTCTCGATTGTATTATTTATGCAAAAGGAGAAGAATCAAAATGGATGAAAAATACATATATCATGCATTTTTTTAAAGTCTTCCATATTTTTTGTTATCTTAGCCTATTTTCAGACTTGGCAACACCAAAGACGGCTTTGTTTTCAAGAAGGTGGGAATGATGAGGACAATACCCCATTGGATATACCCATTGCCTCTATGCAACAACACAAGATGATAAGGTCAAATGAAGGCATAGAAAGAGGATGAGCTACCATCGAGGACAATTTTACTTTTAAGAAGGTGAGGATGACCAAGACATGACCCCTTCAGACAACTATGCAACAAGTTACGGATCAATACAAGATGATAAAGTCAAATGATGGGCTACAAAACGTTTTCCTTCGGGTTTTGTTCTCGCGCTGAGGCGACTCGGCGGCGAGTGCTCCTGTTTCTTCCTGGAACCCTGTGAGGGAAGCTCGGGTGTGGTTTGGGCTGATCAAGGGGCAGACGTTTCTCTCCCCTGCCTTTGCACCTTGCAGCCTTCTCTTTCCAGGTTTCTCTAGGCCTTTTTCTAGCAAGTTTAAGATATCGATCTAGGGTTTGGCAGATGGCGAATCAAGCATCTGGGTCTGGCGAGAAATCGCAGGAGGAGGATCTAGCAAAGCTTATGGATGAACTTGGGATTGGAGAGGAAGATCTGGATGATGTCATCTTTGAGGAAGAAGGTCCTCCGGTGGAGGAACTGCCACGATGGCTAGCGGTGGCGAAAGTTCATACAGAGATACCTTACAGTCAGACCTGGTTCTTCTCTAACATGCGATCTGCATGGGGGTTGGCGCAAGACGTTAAATTTAGAGCAATCGAGAGTAATCTGTACGTGATGCAATTTTTCTGTTTGGGAGACTGGGAGAAAGTGATTCAGGGAGGACCTTGGAACTTCCGCAACGCTCCGGTTGCAATCGAACCATATGACGGGTTCACAAAACCAAGCATGATCAAGCTCGATTCTGTCTCTGTCTGGGCGCAGATCCATGATATTCCTGAGGCATATAGACCACTAGCTCCCAACCTTGCTAGGCGTGTGGGAAAGTTCGAATCAGTAGAGCCGGACTCAATGGATTTTTTCGGAAACTTCTGCCGGGTAAGGGTGAAGATTGAGGTAAAAGAACCTCTGAAACGCGCGGTCTCGATCTCGCGTGGGGGAAAGAGAGATATCTTTAGGGTTCGCTATGAGCGGATTCCTAACTGGTGTGAAGTATGTGGACTAATGGGGCATGTTTACAAAGAGCATGGTGATGGTATCCATTCCGAAAAAGACCGTAAGTTTGGTCCCTGGTTATTGGCCGAACCAAGTTGGAGAGGTCGAGGACGTGGCCGCGGAGGCCAGGGCAGAGGTGCAGGCCGTTTTGGAAGAGGAAGGGGGAGAGATCCGGATGTTTACATGGGCGATGAAGTGTACAAGGAAGAGGCGGATGGGGTTGTTAATGCACTTTCTGTCCTAGGTGATCCAAAACTTGATATTGATATGGATGAAGCTGAAAATAATAGGAAGCGTGCCTTAGCTAATTCTCAACAGGCAGCGTCTGTGGTTGCATTAGTAGATCAGTTCGAGAAATCTCCTAGCGTTGGGGTATCCCCTGCAAGTCCACAACCTAAGAGGGATCCGAAGAGGCACAAAAAGGAGGGTCAGGAGGAGGATGAAATTAATGGTAACTCTACGGATAAATCTAAATTGGCGGGCTCCCATGAGGGGCGCCGCCAGGACCAATGAGGATCCTAGGTATGAACTGTCGGGGTTTGGGGAATGACCCGGCAGTTCGATCGCTTTTGGACGTCCAAAGGCGCAGCAACCCCGATGTGTTGTTTTTGTCGGAGACACACTTGGACAGCTATCCGGCAGAATGCTTAAAAAGAAGGCTTAAGATGGATTTGAAGATTGTTAATCCAAGCAATGGTAGGAGTGGTGGTGTGTTATTAATTTGGAGGAAGGAAATTAAAGTGGAGCAGATTTTTTCGGCTCCTAAATATATTGATGTTCGAATTGTGGAGAGGCCTGATAAAATTTGGCGGTTAACAGGGATTTATGGCGAACCTAGATGAGAAGATAAACATTTGACTTGGGACAAAATCAGAGAACTCCATAGTCAACATGATCTACCATGGGCACTTATTGGGGACGTTAATGAGATCTTATATTCACATGAGAAGGAGGGAGGAAACCCGCGACCACAAAGTTATATGCAGGCTTTCCGTGATGTTATTTCTGACTGTAACCTTATTGATATCGATTATAGGGGAGAACCGTTCACATGGAGGCGTGGCCGAATCCGGGAAAGACTAGATCGAGTCTTGGTGAATGAAGCTTGGAATACAATGCATCCTGATGCTACCCTTCAACATTTGGACTATGCAAGATCTGACCACCGGCCCTTGCTATTAGAAACTGAATTCCTTGCAGCTCCAAATCGTCATGGTACAACTCGCAGATTTGAGGCAAGATGGCTCCAAGAAAGTAATTTCAGAGAAGTTGTCGAACGGGCTTGGGTAGAAGCAAATGGTGCAGTGATTGATGGGGGGGGTGCTTGGGCGTCTGTCTCATTTGCATGGTGACCTCCATGCTTGGGATGCTGCTTACTTAAAGAAGCCCAAACAAAGACTTCGACAAGCTCAATCAAAGTTAGAAAATGTTCTAAATGGCCCTCTGACCGAAGAGAGTGAAAAGGTAGCAAAGGAATTGTCTGAGTTGGTTGAGCTTCTCCTGGAAGAAGAAGAAATTTACTGGTTTCAACGCTCCCGAGCAAATTGGGTGATGCAGGGGGATCGAAACACAAATTTTTTTCACCTATTTGCAGCAACTCGAAGGAAGAAAAATTATATCAAACGTCTCAAGGGGCCGAATGATGAGTGGTATGAAGGTACGGAGTCTCTAAAGCCAATCATACTTCAATACTTCTCTGACTTATTTTCTTCTGAGGTTCATAACACCGATCAGACTGTGCTTGACAAAATCAACTCAAAAGTGACTATTGAAATGAATGAGATGCTCATGAGGACGTTCACAGCTGATGATGTTAAAAAGGCCGCTTTTAGCATTGGAGATTTCAAGGCCCCTGGTCCGGATGGTCTCCATGCAATTTTCTACAAAAGGTTTTGGGACATGTGCGGTGAGCAAATAACTGCTGAAATTCTGCAGGCTCTGGAAACAGGGATTATACCTGAAGGCTGGAATGATACTACAATTGTTCTTATCCCCAAAGTTGATATCCCAGAGCAGGTAACACAATACCGACCTATAAGTTTATGCAACGTGATATACAAAATTATCTCTAAAATGCTAGCATTCCGGCTAAAGCAAGTACTCCCTGACGTGATTTCTCCAATGCAAAGTGCTTTTGTACCTGGTCGTCTTATTACTGATAATGTGCTAGTGGCATATGAGACTGTTCATGCTATAAAAAAGAAGAAGCGTGGCAACTCTGGGGCGTGTGCTGTTAAGCTTGATATGCACAAGGCATATGACCGAGTTGAGTGGATTTTCCTAGAAAACATGATGAAAAAGTTGGGATTCTCTGAGAGGTGGACTTCACTGATGATGGCTTGTCTGAGGTCAGTGAGGTATCAGATTCGTTTTAATTCTGAGGAAACAGAGATGTTTACTCCTACTAGGGGTCTCCGTCAAGGGGATCCTCTCTCTCTCCATATTTGTTCCTTATATGTGCTGAGGGTTTATCTAGCCTTCTGTTGCATGAAGAAGAAGTTGGTGGCATTGATGGGTTAAGAGTGTGCAGGAATGCACCGTCAGTCTCTCATTTACTTTTTGCTGATGATTCTCTTATTCTCATGAAAGCGGATATGAACAATGCAACTTCCTTGCAGCAAGTGTTGGACACCTATTGTGCAAATTCAGGTCAACTGGTGAGTGCAGCAAAGTCGAGCATCTACTTTTCCCCAAATACAAATGCCATAGTCAGAGCAGAAATATGTGAAACTCTGCATATAGACACTGAGGCCCTATCTGACAAATATCTTGGCCTCCCAGCGTTGGTGGGTGCAGATAAAAGTGATTGCTTTGTTCACTTTGTTGAACGCATTATTCAGAGGATTAATGGATGGAAGGAAAAATTTCTATCTATAGGAGGTAAAGAAACTCTTTTAAAGGCGGTTGCTCAAGCTATTCCGGTTTATGCTATGTCAGTATTCCAGTTACCTATTGGGGTTTGCAAAAGGATGACCGAAGCCATATCTCAATTCTGGTGGGGGGACGACGAGAATAGTAAGAAGATGCATTGGCTGGCATGGTGGAAACTTTGTTATCCCAAAGCAGAAGGGGGTATGGGTTTTCGGGACTTTCACTCTTTTAATTTAGCTATGCTTGCTAAACAAGTCTGGAGACTTATATCTGATCCTGAATCCCTCTGTGCCAAAGTTCTCTGTGCAAAATACTACTCACATGGTGATATATTAAAGGCCGGTCCTAAGACAGGTTCCTCTTTCACTTGGAAAAGCATAATGGCGGGGTTGTCAACATTCAAACGCGGTTATATCTGGAGGGTCGGCAAGGGCGACACTATCAACATCTATTCCGACCCATGGATCCCGTCCAGTGCAAACAAGAAGATCATCACGCCAAGGGGAAACTCTATATATACGAAGGTCTCTGAACTCATTTGTCCAATCTCAGGTACCTGGGATGATCAACTTCTCCGTAGCTTATTTTGTACTGTGGATGTGAATCGTATCCTCCAAATACCGCTGAACACTCAGGGCTTTGAGGATTTTGTTGCCTGGCACCCTACAAAACATGGCCGGTTTACTGTCAAATCGGCCTACTACTTGCAATGGCGACATAGCTTTGGGCCGAGAGAAGGTCAGTTGGCATTACCGGGTTCATCTGCAAATAATCCAGTGTGGAAGTTATTATGGAAATTAAGGATCCCAAGCAAAATTAAAATTTTTACTTGGCGGGCTCTCCATGGCATCTTACCACTAAAATCAATATTGGCAAATAAACATGTTGGGACGAGTGGAGCATGTCCGGTCTGCTCTATGGCGGCGGAAGATATTCTGCACCTCTTATTTAAATGTGAAGCTGCCAGAGCGCTTTGGGACAGTCTGGGGATTTCTATGATTATTGACACAGCTATTACTGATGAACGATCAGGCTCTGAGGTATTAGAGATTCTGCTAACCCAGCCAAATAATAATTTTCCAGATTTTGGTCAAGTGGGTCTCAAAGAGGTGATTGTCATTGCATGTTGGTACCTATGGTGGCTGAGAAGGCGTCGTGTAAGAGATGAACATGTCCCATCTATTCCGAAATGTCGGATGTCTATTCTCTCTATTGCTACTAATGCAGTTAAAGCCCACTCTAACAAAACTATAACGCAGGCAAAGTGGATTAAGCCGGGACCTAGACAGTTCAAGGTGAACGTCGACGGTTCTTTCCATGGTGATACTTGTTCAGGTTCTGCAGGTGCCGTAGTAAGAGACCAGGAGGGACGATTTATTGCAGCAGCTACTCTATTTATTCCTAATGTGACATCGCCTTTGGCAGCTGAAACAATTGCAATGCGAGAAGGGCTTGCTCTTATCAATCGGCTGGGATGTAATAATGTGATTGCAGAATCAGACTCAACGGAAATTATCGAAGCTTGTAATGGAGAAGAGGCATGGTGGTGTGAATCCTCAGCTGTCCTGGCGGATTGTATTGACGAGGCATCTATGGTTGGAAATGTAGTATTCCAACACTGCCCGAGGGAGGCCAATAGAATAGCGCATGAATTAGCTAGGTCTTGTTTTTCTAGTATGATTTCTTGTAATTGGGTCGATGACCCCCCTAGCTTTATATTAGAATCTCTTGTAAACGATGTATCAAATGTTTGATGGGCTGCAAGTTTCAGACGCACTCTTTTTCCTTACCAGGGTACCTAAGGGGACTGGAAGGTTTTAATGAGGCGGCTTGCATGCTTAATATATGATGTTTAAAAAAAAAAGTCAAATGATGGCATAAACATCCAGAAGAGGATTAGCTACCATCGAGGACGACTGAATTAATGCAAATAATGGAGATGATGGGCAAGCTATTTGACGTGAGTTCGTGATGTACACCAAGTTCCCCGGCATCATTTTCGGTCTGAAGAATGCTAGTAGAACTCAAGTCCCTATATTCTAGATTCTGGCTCGGACTGCTGAAACGATGCTACTTTGAAGGTGATATCTCTAGCATATGCAGTTGCATCCAGAGTCCAATTGAGAAGATCTTGGACAATTTGGAAAACATATATATCTTCTGGTCTTTTTAACCAACCCTTGTAAACAGCAACACGGGCCCTGAAGGTTATATAAACGTCGCGGCACATGTCTATTCGCCGTGTTCGCGCCAAGTTAACAAAAAAAAATCTGTCAGAAATAGCTGTGTCAGAAAAAGTGGACGTGTGATGTTTTTTTTTGCATAGCACATGGTGGTCCACCGTGTCACCTATTATGCAGCACTAGTAGTGATGCACCTTGGTAAACTAAAAAATAATGCTACTTTAGTGTCGTGTAACCGTAAAGCGCAATGCAATATTTTGGCGTGCTCGTATACCTTTCGGTGGCACACAATCTATCTATTTATATACTAAGAGCAATATAAGAGTGTTTTTCGAGGCATTAGGTTGATCCATGTCATCTTAATTATATTGACCGTTGGATCTACAAGCTAAGGCTATGATTTAATTACCGAATTAATATACTACGTTAAAAACGAGTTGCCTCCAACATGTCAAGTCCCTCCCCTGTACGATTAGTTTTTCCCTATACCCATTCAATCTCTACTAGTGCAAACAAGGTATGCTTACAAAATCAGTTACTAAGAAATTATTTTCTTTTTCTGTACAAAATGGAGAAGATGTTCATTTGTAACTATCTGTGTAACCTATACTATTTTATTTACTAACCTGATATATGTTCTTCGTCCATACAAGGTAAATAAGAGGAATCAATCTAGAAAACAGATCAATACAAGGAATTAATGTTCAGATTAATTGTTACCTTTTCGCACTTCAGCGCGAGAGTCACATAGTCAAACCGTACTAGATATTAGATTGATGCCTTATAGTTGATACTGTTTGAACAGAAGTATGGCAATGTTCTTTCCAATATGATTAGTTTTAGCAATATAGCTTGGATCATCAGCCCCGTATTTAGGCAAACATCCTGAAGACGAAGATGGAGATATTCTTAGGGTCCATGCTATCTTTGTCGCCTAGATTTCAACGTAGAAGCAAAATCCATGCGCCAATGACGCCTGCTGCCCGTGTTCCGTGTCATACTTGCAAGAAGAAAATATCAGTCTTGGAAAATTACCATCTTCCACTTGTTAAGTATACACCAAATTATCTTGTAATAACTTTTGTAGATAGCATTTTCAATATGCATGACGAGCACACATGTATGAGGTACCATTTTTTCTCTTTGTACCTAAGTTTTATGTGTACTTTTGCACATGTTTGAGAAAATGATCTGTCTACAAGTATTAATTAATTTCTCAACATACTACTTTTTACCAGGTCTATGTTCATACACACTTTATGTCCTAATTAATATTGAGCAAAAAATTCAAGTTAATCTCAGTTTGTCGATTATATTATATTTTAAATCAAAAACTATTTCATGATAACATAAATTATGTATTTCAAAATATGTAGTTTGTCAATTAAATTTCCGATTTATCAAATCACAAATTTTCAACAAATAAGAAATTTGGAGAAGAGAAGATATAAAAATACCAAAGATGGCTTCTATTAGTTTTATTCCTTTAGATTAATTACATAATTTCCCAAGAAAATTGTTGGCATGACAGTGATGTGGCTTACATGTGGGTGCCATGTCGGCCAAAACTACTTTTGAATAGTATAAACTAATATGAGGGAATAAACTAGACTACTAATTATTCAAGGGCAGTATTATTTGTATTAAGACCAAATCTAATCGTAGCCAATGGTTGGGGATGAAAATTTATAAAAACAAGTTGTAATCTTTCATGTGCATAGCTTCTTAGATAGATTATGAAAAAACCATATGTGTTTTTCCATGGGAAAGTATATCTGAATATAACTTACATTTAAATATATTTCTCACTTAGCACTTATGACAGAATAAAGATGATGCCCTCGCAAATACGAGGGCCACTGTGCTAGTTTAATAATAATAACAATAACTAAATTATGTTTAATTCAATTTAAATAGAAAATTCCAATTCAGTGACATGGAATTTTTTCTTTACATCATATTACACTGGATTTGATCCCTTTTTATTCATTATATTCCAATTTAAATTCAGTGTGATATTTTTATTGCGTAGCTCTTGTCGCCCTCTTTCTAATTTGGTTCCAGGTCAATCGGAGTTTCCTAACTCAAGGCCTCTTATTTGATTTGAAAAGAAAAAAGAAAAGGTTTTTCTCCTGCTGGGCCGTGCGGGCCAAGCCCAGCTTACCCGCTCCCTGCTGTCACTCGCCTGCTTCCAGCCGCGCTGCTTGGTCGTAGCGGCTTCCCTGCTTTCGGCCCAATTCAGTACTACCGGCCCAGCCGGATTCTGCCCCCCAACAGATAGATTTGCTTGGGCCCTATTTAAGTCTTCCTCTCTCTTTATTTTTATTGCTTCTTCTCCCTCTTTCTTCAAGCTTTTTCCCTATTGCTTTGATCCATCTTTAGCTTGATTTCTTTCTTCTCCTCCAATAATTCTTGCACATATTTGAGAGGAATATTGTGGAGATCTAGATCTACAATTTGATCAAACCATATAATATCTTTGTGAGTGAATCTTTGGGATCTAGATCTTGGAGGATTTAGTGTTTTCCTTGTGTTCTTCCTCTCTTGTCCCCCAATAGGTTTAGTAATTTTGTTGGAACTTGAGAGTGAAGGATTGGAGTATCTTTATGGTGTTGTTGCCATTTAAATTAGGTGCATTGGTTTGAGTTCTTCTCGAAGGATTTGGTTGGTGAAATCAAGAAGCTTGTCTTTTATAGGTTCTTAGAACCCTAAACGGTGTGTAGCCTTTGTGGTGTGTTCTTGGGGTCTCCAATTAATTTGTGGAGCTCTCCCTAAGTTTGTGACCTTGGTGGTGATTATTGAGAGCCTTCAATTAAGTTGTGAAGATTTCTCCAATCTTGTACGAGTTTGGTGACCGCCAAAGTGTCCCATAGTGGATCGGGTGCTTGACGTGCGGCGGGTGCTCGGGAGAATAGGGTAAGAATTTTTTTGGTGTTGGTGGTCTTAGTACCATCCACTCCTTCAAAGAGATGTACTCCTTTGTAAGGAGGAACTCGGTAAAATATCGTCGTCCCCACGTGCCTCAGTTATCTCTATACCCAAGCTCTTTACTTATGCACTTTATATTGTGATAGCCTTTGTGCTTGAAGTAATCTATCTTTCTATCACATTGTTGCTTGTCTTGCTTAGCCTAAGTTGTTGGTGCACATAGGTGAACCTTAGTATATATAGGCTTTGTGCTTAACAAAAAATGCTAGTTTTATTTCGCCTTTGTTAAGCCTATCTCGTAAAAGTTTTTAACTGTCTATTCATATGCTTAATTACACGTATATGCATTGAAAACACGTATATCTTTTAAGTGAAATTGCATATAGATACACAATTACGCATATACCCGCAATTAGAAACAATTGCCATTTTTATGTGCAATTGCACATCATTGCACAATTGCATATATATTGAACATGGAATTTATGCACTTTTTGTTTGTACACGCACAATTGCACATGAACATGTAACTACATATATGTTTGCAATTTTTTTTTTGTGTAATGTATTTTTTTTCATCTCTTTATAATTGCCTAGCGCCCATGAAAGGAAAACTGGTTATACGAGTAAGAATATGTGGATGACCGATCGATCAAGAATTATATAGTTGTATCCCGTCCAAAAGATAATCTATGGTGCTCAAGTTTATTACACTTTACACCATTATACCATGGCATCAAATTAGTGTCACAACTTATTATTCTATAAATTAAGTTTGGTCGTAACCAAGCGAGCTGAGGCCACTCCTAGCAGAACCGTTAGATATTGGATGATAGCCAATCTGGGTCGTTGAATAGGGCTGGTAATCTTGAATCTTTTTTACCAAGAGCAGGTCCTCCACCGTTAGTGATTGGGCCTATCAATAGCCCTGCCCTGCGACGCAACGACCGATTACTCTTAGAATGGGTAAAACGACGCATCACCTCCGATTCCACTCTCCCGAACTGACCCTTCCATGTTTACTCTCCCTTGATTTCTCAGTCTCCCAGAGCACGTCCCCGCATGATAGGGCAAAGGTGTCCGATCTTTCGATGAGATGATAATCGTCGATTTGGTGGAGTTCGATCTAGACGATCCGACTACACGTGCGGGCACGAGCGCTAATGCAATCGCTAGGCCAATCTCCTGGAGGTTACTGATCCTGCGGAAACACGATCAGCCTGATCAGCGAGGGTCTTAATTCCTACCTAAAATCGAGAACAAGTAAGAACTAATATTGCAATCAAGATATTGCGGATTAAGATGAAAGCTTTATTGAAAAGGTGGGATCCTGTATAGGTGCGAAGTACAAGAGGCCTCTACGACGCTCGAGCCTTGGCGAAGTTGCTATGATGGCTAACTTAATGTCTAAACAAAATCCGAGTCTATGGTGACGGCTAAGGGAAGTATTTAAGGAGGAAAATGTGGGGTTTCGTCCAGCCATAGAAGTGGTGGCCGAACCCAACCCTAGAAGTCCTTTTCTCCTCAAATACGGACTCTAAAAAGTGGCTATTTAAAATCCTGCGAAAATTACATGGGCCTGGCCCAAAATAAAGGTATCGCGACACCATATTACGCTATGGACGAATTTGTGAAGTATTAGTCTTGAATATTTCGTCCAAGCCTTCTTTCTTTATTATGGTGGCCTCAAAGTTCTGAAATCTTCATCTGTGACCTTCTCTTGAATCATCACATGCTTGCTGCCATATCCATGCATGACCATGCTCCAATGCTTGTCCCTCTCATCCATACTTGGTCCATCATTCCTAAGAGTAAGAAATACATCTGATTTAGGAAGCATCATATTCTCATGTATGTGAGGAATAGTTCCAAGAAACGAAAGTACCTGATAGTTAAGTTGTTTGGCACGAGATCGAGTGATAGGTCCTTGTATGTATGTAGCTATAGGTACAACGGTTGTATCAATGGATGAGATGTCCACATCATGCTCCCCTTCTTGAATTGAAGTCGTTCTCGACGCAATCTCATCTTCCTCACCAAAGTAAAGCTTCAAATCTGCAATGTTAAACGTAGGACTAACCGTACCAAAGTCTGCAGGCAACTCAAGTTTATATGCATTATCGTTTATTTTTTCTAACACCTTAAAAGGACCAGCATCACATGGCATTAACTTAGACTTGCGTAAATCAGGAAAACGATCTTTACGCAAATGTAACCAAACAAGATCTCCAACATCAAACACAACATGCTTTCTCCCTTTATTCCCAGCAAGTTTATACTTAGCATTCATGTGTTCTATGTTATCTTTAGTAGTCTTATGCAAGTTTAATATCATTTCAGCGCGTTGAGTAGCATCCAAATTATTTTGCACCGAAGAAGGTAAAGGCAATAAATCAATAGGTGCACGAGGAACAAAACCATACACGATCTCAAACGGGCACATCTTTGTGGTAGAATGCAGTGAACGATTATAAGAAAATTTTATATGAGGTAAACACTCTTCCCATAATTTTAAGTTTTTCTTTAAAACATCCCGCAACATAGTAGACAAAGTTCTATTTACTACTTCAGTTTGTCCATCAGTTTGGGGATGACATGTAGTACTAAACAGCAATTTAGTCCCCAACTTAGCCCATAAACATCTCCAAAAGTGGCTAAGAAATTTAGTATCACGATCAGAAACAATAGTATTTGGCACACCATGTAAACGAACAATTTCACGAAAGAACAAATCAGCAATATGCGCAACAGCATCCGTTTTATGGCAAGGAATAAAATGTGCCATCTTAGAAAACCGATCCACAACAACAAAAATACTATCCCCCCCCTTCTGTGTACGTGGCAATCCCAAAACAAAGTCCATAGAAATATCCTCTCAAGGAACACTAGGAACAGGAAGAGGCATATATAAACCATGTGGATTAAGGCGAGACTTAGCTTTTTGACAAGTAGTGCAGCGTGCCACAAATCTCTCAACATATCGATGCATACGTGGCCAAAAGAAGTGTGCAACAAAAACATCCTTTGTTTTCTTGACACCAAAGTGTCCCATCAATCCTCCTCCATGCGCCTCCTGTAACAACAAAAGACGAACAAAACTATTTGAAATGTATAGTTTGTTAGCATGGAACACAAATCCATCATTAAAGACGAACTTGTTCCATGTTCTACCATCTCTATAATTCTGCAACACATCTTTAAATTCAGCATCATGCACATATTGTTCCTCAGTAGTTTCCAATCCAAATATTTTGAAGTCAAGTTGAGATAACAAAGTATAACGGCGTGACAAAGCATCAGCAATAATATTATCTTTACCCTTTTTGTGTTTGATAACATAAGAAAAAGACTCAATAAATTCAAACCACTTTGCATGACGACGATTCAACTTAGCTTGACTACGAATATGCTTCAAAGATTCATGATCAGAATGTATAACAAATTCTTTAGGCCATACATAATGTTGCCAAGTTTCTAATGTCCGAACCAATGCATATAATTCTTTATCATAAGTAGAATAGTTCAGACTAGCCCCACTCAATTTCTCACTAAAATATGCAACAAGTTTTCCCTCTTGTAATACCACACCTCCCAAACCAATTCCACTAGCATCACATTCAAGCTCAAAAGTCTTATTAAAATCACGAGGTTGGAGTAAGGGAGCATGTGTTAGCTTATCTTTCAATATCACGAAGGCCTGTTGTTGTGCATCGCCCCAAACAAAGGGCACATCCTTCTTGGTAAGTTCATTCAGTGGCGCGGCAATTGATCCAAAGTCTTTGACAATTCTGGGCTGCGGCCAACTCTCAATGGCTTCAATCTTGGCTGGATCCACTTCAATACCCTGTGATGTAACAACATAGCCAAGAAACGCAACTCGATTGGTGCAAAAGGTGCACTTCTCAAGTTTACCAAACAAACGTGCATCACGTAAAGCATTGAAAACAGCACGTAAATGGTCCAAATGATCCTCTAAAGATTTTCTATAAATCAGAATATCATCAAAGTAGACTATCACAAAACGTCCAATGAAAGCGCGTAAAACTTCGTTTATTAATCTCATGAAAGTGCTGGGTGCATTAGTTAAACCAAACGGCATCACTAACTACTCATATAAACCGAACTTAGTTTTAAATGATATTTTCCATTCATCTCCCAATTTCATACGAATCTGGTGGTAACCACTATGCAAATCAACTTCAGAAAACATGATAGAGCCACTCAATTCATCAAGCATATCATCCAAACGTGGAATATGATGATGATATCGAATAGTAATATTATTGATAGCTCTACAATCAGTACACATGCGCGAAGAACCATCTTTCTTAGGTACCAAAATAATAGGAATAACACAGGGGCTAAGAGACTCACGAATATGATCTCTGTCGAGTAGTTCCTGAATTTGGCGTTGTATCTCCTTTGTGTCCTCTGGATTGGTTCTATATGGCGCGCGGTTGGGAAACGTAGTACTAGGAATTAGATAAATTTGGTGCTCAATTCCTCTAATAGGAGGTAGTCCTGGTGGCATCTCAGCGGGAAAAACGTCCTCATATTCCTGCAAAAGGTTAGCAATAGCGGGTGGCAAAGAAGGAGGCATATCCTCAAATGAAAACAAAACCTGTTTGCAGATAATTGCATAACATTGAGTATTGTTTACATGTAGTTCAACAATATCAATTTTATTTGCAAGCATACATGGACTCTTCAAACGAATTTCAGTAGCATGTTTAGAATTAGATTTAGTGTTCTTTGGTGGTACAAAATCTGCAGCAACAATCTGATTCTCACTTTTATTTTTCTCCTCAGTTTTAGCTCTACTAGCTCTAGCAAGATCATCTTTTAAAATCTGTTCGGGAGTCATAGGTTTTAGACCAATTTTCTTTCCATCATGCATAAGAGAATAGTGATTAGTTTTGCCATTATGAACAGATTCTCTTTCAAATTGCCATGGTCTACCAAGTAACAAAGAACAAGCTTGCATAGGTACAACATCACAATCAACAAAATCAGAATATGTACCAATAGTAAAATGCACGTGTACCTTTCTTGTTACCTTGATCTTGCGAGAACTCTCAAACCATTGGATGTAATATGTATGTGTGCGTTGTCTTGTTGGAAGTGCAAGCTTCTCTATCATATCAACCCTAGCCAGATTATTACAACTCCCTCCATCAATGATGATCCTTATAGCTCTTTCCTTGACAACACCACGTGTTTGGAACAGGTTGTGGCGTTGATCATGCTCAGATTTGCTCAATTGCACACTCAACACACGTTGTGTAACTAAGCTCTTGTATTGATCAGCAGTTTTAGCTCCCATTACCTCTGTCTCTTCCTCAGAATCACAATTGTCTCCATCTCGAGCAGAAATAAGAGCTAATGTATCTTCATCAAAGTCACTCGCTGAATCATATTGACCATCATCACGCACCATCATAACACGTTGTGTTGTGCACTGTCTCTCAGTATGACCAATACCCCAGCACTTGCGGCATTGTATATCCTTTGTTTTACCCGTGGAAGCCATATAAGATGCACTACGAGCAGGAGCATTGGATGACGGTGGAGGAGCAGCTGACGGAAATCTTGTGGTGGCCTTGGATGTGGTAGTAGCTGGTGGAGAATCACGAGAAGAAGGCGCTGATTGTCGGGATACCCAAGTGGATGTGCGACCTGCAGAATTATTAGTCCTCCTCCATGGTGTTTGGCGATCCTGCACTTCACGTTCAGCTTTGCAAGCAAGATGAAACAAACGAGTGATGGAATTATATTCCTTATAGTCTAATATGTGTTGAATGTCCTTGTTTAATCCACCAAAAAACGTGCAAGCATTTGTTCAGTAGTTTCAACAAGACCACACCGAACCATCCCCGTTTGCAATTCCTGATAATACTCTTCTATAGATTTTTTCCCTTGTTCAGAACGTGTTAGATTCTTTAGTAAATCACGTTGATAAGTGGGAGGCACAAAACGAACACGTATAGCAGTTTTTAAAGTAGTCCAAGTACGAGGAATAGTAGTAGGATTTAAACGACAATACTCAGACCACCAAAGGGAAGCAAATTTAGTAAATTCACATGTAGCAGCACTAACACGCATATTCTCAGGATATGTTAAACATGCAAAACGTTGTTATACTTCCATCTCCCATGTAAGATATGCATCAGGATTATATTACGCTCAAAAGATGGAATATTTAATTTAAGCTTTGCAACATGATCATCATCACGTACCGGTGGTCGAGTGTTGCGGTGGTAATGTCGGGGTCGGCCAGCAGGGTGTGGAGGTTGTTCAACCTCCTCGTCAAACAAATCGTCGTCGTCGAGGTCGTAGTAGTACCCGTCGTCTGCCCCCAATGTCGCAACAGCAGCCGCGGTGGAAGCCTGAGGTGCCTCAGCTGCAGCGGTAGCCACCTGAGGTGCGGCGGCAGCTGAACCAGTAGTACGACCCGTGATCGGAATGCGCCGTGCGCCATGCCGAGGTGCCAATGGGGCGGGTGTGGGTGCCAGCAATCTGTCCAAAACCTCCTTGAACCGAGCGTCAAGCTTGTCGTTGAAGGATTTCTCGAGTCCATCGATCTTGTCCATGGCATTGGTGAGCTTGTTCTCAAACTCCTCTAGTCGTGCATGCACATCTTCAGCGCGACCGACTAATAGCTCGGAGAAGTGGGCATGTAGTTCTTGGTTCGTTATTGTGGCAGGGTTACGCGAAGTATCTGCCATGGTTAGTCCTTTAAAAAGCACAGGTATATATGCCTATAACTACGGAAATATGGTGGAAGGCACGCGTAATCCATCAAGCAATATACGAAGCTCTTACAAATTCGTACCAAACATCAGGAAAAGGCGATGTGCAACCGCGAGGAGCAGTGGGTCTAGAGATTGAACCGAGCGATTACCAGGAGTCGAGACACCGCACGTGGAGAAATCTGTGGAGCTCTGGGAAGGCTTAGCAAAGGGGTTAGCAATTATCAAAACAGCAATGCAAATGTTGAAAGAATGCTCAACAACGGTACTGTGCTGGTCCTAGGCTAGAACGTACTAGAGATGCGAGCCTAGATCACCAACGATGTCACGACGCGACACAACAAGCAATGTATGATGAGATGGCACCCTGAAAAGCGAACCGAGATGTCGAAAATCACTATGATGGCGAGTGTCTAGAACTGATCGACGGGGTCTAGAATTAGGTTAGCCCCAAAAAAAAATTTGTCGAAATTTTTGTATTATGCTCCGAAAAGCGCGCAGGCGCCAAAAAAATATCGCTATAACGGCCGATGGAGAAAAGTCATCCCCGGAGCCGAAAATCAGTATAGCCAGAAATTTTTTCAGAGGCGGTTCCAGATTTTTTTTGCTCTCCTTCTGGACTTACGACTAAACTTTTAGCTCGACACAGATGTTAGCTCAACATGGAAACAACAAGGAAGGAGAGTAAAAAGAAATAACTAGGAAAAAATAACTCAACTCGGACTCGTGCCGCGGCAGAAAAGGTGATCGGATCCGTCTCGCGGTAGGAAGGCGGTGGCGGAGTTTTAGGGTTTATGGTGGCCGGGTGTATGGCGACGGAATATGGTGGCGGTGATCTGCGAGTGTGGCGGCGACTACTATGATCTTAACTCGAAACTCTAAGGGACGAGACAATAATACCATCAACTCGATGCAACGATGCAGACACAAATTCAACAATGTAAAACTGAAAAGATAATGCAAGGCGTAGATTGGTGATGGGATGGATCTAAACTCTAACTGTGTTTTTGGCTTTTTCGTGGGTTGTAGGTAAAACAAATCTAATCTACGAAAACAGTAAAATCTCACCGAGCAACCTGGAATATGATACCACTTGATAGGGCAAAGGTGTCCGATCTTTCGATGAGATGATAATGGTCGATTTGGTGGAGTTCGGGCTTGACGATACGACTACACGTGCGGGCACGAGCGCCAATGCAATCGCTAGGCCAATCTCCTAGAGGTTACTGATCCTGCGGAAACACGATCAGCCTGACCAGCGAGGGTCTTAATTCCTACCCGAAATCGAAAACAAGTAAGAACTAATATTGCAATCAAGATATTGCGGATTAAGGTGAAATCTTTATTGAAAAGGTGGGATCCTGCATAGGTGCGAAGTACAAGAGGCCTCTACGACGCTCGAGCCTTGGAGAAGTTGCTATGATGGCTAACTTAATGTCTAAACAAAATCCGAGTCTATGGTGACAGCTAAGGGAAGTATTTAAGGAGGAAAAGGTGGGGTTTTGACCAGCCATAGAAGTGGTGGCTGAATCCAACACTAGAAGTCCTTTTCTCCTCAAATACGGACTCTAAAAAGTGGCTATTTAAAATCCTGCGAAAATTACATGGGCCTGACCCAAAATAAAGGTGTCGCGGCACCATATTAAGCTATGGACGAATTTGTGAAGTATTAATATTGAATATTTCGTCCAAGCCTTCTTTCTTCATTATGGTGGCCTCAAAGTTCTGAAATCTTCATCCGTGGCCTTCTCTTGAATCATCACATGCTTGCTACCATCTCCATGCATGACCATGCTCCAATGATTGTCCCTCTCATCCATGCTTGGTCCATCATTTCTAAGAGTAAGAAATACATCTGATTTAGGCAACATCATATTCTCATGTATGTGAGGAATAGTTCCAAGAAACGAAAGTACCTGATAGTTAAGTTGTTTGGCACGAGATCGAGTGATAGGTCCTTGTATGTGTGTAGCTGTAGGTACAACAGTTGTATCAATAGATGGGATGTCCACATCACTGTACCAAATCAGTTGACTGTCCCCACCCTTGATACCTTGAATTGGACTCCGTAGCCAAATTGTAATCCACCGCCTCCAATGCCGATCCCCGTGTGTGCAGCACGCCATGGACGGTGTCGTCCTGAGTGGACCGGGCTAGGTAGCGACATCTCTCATGTGCGCGCCACCGCGAGGACCCTGTGGTCCTTCCCATGCCGCCACGGTGTCCCGGCGCGAGCATGTTTCTCCCTTCACACACGAGCAAGTAGCTGCCCTTCCCGATGCATAGACACCGCCGCCATGTCTGATGCCAAGACATCGCTGACATGCATGCCACGAGCGCGATGCCGCCTCCGCTGCACTGACCGCTGGTCGCAAGTACACTACACCCGTCCATCCAGTGTGCTCGGTCATCCCCTTCACTCGATAATCAAAGTTGAGATTGCACCGATCTGTCAACATGACATGTAGGTAATCTGCTTGAACTCCTTTTTTCGGGACAATTGCATGGGTGAAGTGACAATTGAAAGCTTCTAGATTACAGGGACAAGCTTGATTGACTGGGATCGTTGATTTTCAGGTCACACGGTTCATATTCATGGTAGAAATATGTAGGGTCCATAGCATGAAAAACAAAAAAATTCTATCGCATGAACACACAAAAAGTTAAGATCTAATCTACGAGATCGGTTCAACAAGTTTGTAGAGAACTAACCCTCATAGATCCAAAGCGTTTAACGAGATTCAGATCTCGTGGTTGATATAGTCGATCATTTTCCGGTCTCAAGATCGCGTAGACGATCCTTCCGGTGCCACGTTTTGGCAGTGCTTCCACAGTCGGTCACATGTACATCAGTTGATGAAGACCTTCCTCTCCCTTATTCCAGCAGGGCAGCAAAGGTTGTAGATCTCCTCGAAATCCCAATATCACGACAGTGTGGTGGTTTTGGAGGAGAAGAGATTAATGCAGGGCTTCGGCTAAGCCGGAGCAGTATATGGAGGAGAGAGGGGAGGCACCAGCGGCTAGAGTTTGGGGTGAGGTTCTATGGGGACCTCACCCCTCCTTATATGTGTGGGGGCTGCGGCCAGGGTTCCCACCCCTGGCCGAGTCCTTCCCCAACTCCTCTAGGCCGGCGACAAGGAAGGGGAGAGGGAGAACTTGTCCCTCAAGGTTTCCCTTTCATTCCCTAATGAGGATTTGACTTTTTCGAACTAGGATTTGACTTTTCAAACTAGAGTTTGTTTCTCTCTTCCTAGTCCTTGGACGAGTTGTCCTAGGGTATGATGCGCCCATCCCATCAGGGTATGGTGCATACCAAGTACCCCCTATCAGGGTGGTGGACCTTCTAGAACATTCTAGAAGCTTCCGGTCAAAACACCAAAAACTTTTCTGAAGCCCAAAAATTGACTTTACTTATATGAATCTTATTCTCCGGACCATTCCAGATCTCCTCGAGATGTCCTGGATCCAATCCAAGACTCCGAACAACATTCGATCTCCAAATCACATTCCATATCTACTCAAACAACATCGAATCCTTAAGGTGTCTCGCTACGGTTCGTGAACTATGCAGACATGATCGAGACACCTCTCCGATCAATAACCAATAGTGGGATCTGGAAATCCATAATGGCTCCCACACATTTATACGATGACTTCGTGATCGAATGAACCATTTACATACGATACCAATTTCTCTTTATCTCGTGATACTTCACTTATCTGAGGTTTGATCGTCGGTATCTCTGTACCTAGTTCAACCTTGTTACCGATAAGAAATGGTAAGGAAATCTGTAATTGTTAACTGCTCGGTTGTCTTGGGAGTAGCAACTAATCGGAATTTGGACGATTAACTGATTTAATCAACGCAACCTACAAAAATTAGCACCTAAAACACATATGACTCCTCTTGCACCTCAACCACCTACCCTATTAAAGGCAGCCTCGAGCTCCTGGATGAGATCCTCAAGGAGCTCGAGCTCTTGTATCTAAGGTCTAATCGGTAACTACGAGGAACTGGTCAACAACGACAAGGAACTGACCGGTGATGGCCGAAATCGAGCTCCTGGAGGCAGGGATCGAGCGGGAGCTTCGAAAAAACCTACTTCATTGGTGAAGGCTAGCGAATGGATGAGCGATATGTGTTGATAATCTTGCAACTTTTTTGCCCAAGTGTAGTAGTTAATCGATAACATACCTAGTAACTGGATTGTCAGAGCTATTAATCGGGCTAAACGATTAACACAAACGATTAGTGGTAATCGACACAGTCAAGTCCCTAGTAGCGATTAATCGACCTATTAATCGCTGATTCGGCCTATTTTTTGAACAGTGTCGATAAGTACTCTTTACTCGTTCCGTGATATGTTATCTCTTGTTACCTAGTCACATGCTTACAATCCAATTGGATGACATTCCACCGAGAGGGCTCTCAGTATATCTATCCATCATATGGATGGACAAATCCCACTCTTGATCCATGTGCTTCAACACATACTTTTAGAATACCTAATGCCACCTTTATAACTACCCTGTTACAAAGTGGTGTTTGATTTCATCAAAGCATCCATACAGTGATGGTGATTAACATGATCTTATGGTCGAAGGATTAGGTTAGTATGTATTTGAAATCTTGTAGCAAACGAACTTTAAATGACTTGATCTTACGCTACGCTTAGCTATAGGAGTGTGTCCATCACATCATTCTCCTAATGATATGATCTTGTTATTAATAACATCTAATGTACATGATCAAGAAACCATGATCATCCATTAATCAACAAGCTAGTTTAATAAGAGTCTTTCTAGGGACTTGATACGTCGGAAATGTATCTATAAATTTTTATGTTCCATGCTTGTTTAGTATCTACTTTGCTTTTCTTTGCTTTGTCTACACTTTGAGGTTTTTTTATATGTTTTCTGGTACTAACCTATTAACAATATGCCGTAGTGCTAGTTGCCTATTTTCTTCTATTTTTGGTTCCAGAAAAGCTAGTAAGGAAATATTCTCGGAATTGGACGGGACAAAAGCCAAAGTTAATATTTCACCGAGGAGAACACAGAGTCTAGAGGAGAGATGGAGGGGATCCATAGGGCGGTCGCACCCCCTAGGCACGAGCCCACCCTAGGTCGCGCCTAGGAAGGGTGTGGGCCCCCTGGACGCCCTCCTGCCTCGCCTCTTCACCTATAAGAAGCCCCCGATGCCTAAACCCTAAGTAACCAATCAATATTCCACGAAACCGTCTGTAGCCGCCGCCACCACCATCGTCCCTAGATCGGGGGGATATGAAGCTCTTCTCGGCACCCTGCCGGAGGTGAGATCATCCTGGAGGCCTTCTTCTTCACCATGCCAGCCTCCGGTATGAAGCGTGAGTAGTTCCACCTTGGACTACGGGCCTATGTAGTAGCTAGATGGTTGTATCTCCTCCTTTGTGCTTTCATGTCTAGATCTTGTGAGCTCTGTTCATGATCAAGATCTCATCTATTTGTAATCATGCATGTTGCGTTTGCGGGGACCCGATGTATATTGAGATTACTATGTCGGATTGATTAATGGTTTTGTCTTATTGATTCTATCATGTCTGTGTTGTTTGGGATCTTGCATGCTCTCTGTTGTTAGTAGCTATCTTGGCCAAGTAGTTGCTAGTGGCTCGAAGATGGGGTATTTATCCACTTGTTCATGCCTCTATTTAATCTAAGGGAAGTGACAGAAATCTCTAAGGTTGTAGATGTGCTGTTGCCACTAGGGGGAAAACAACGGTCTCTTGTTCATGGAACAAGTGGATTGTTTACCTTACACACTTTGCTTAACACTACTAGAAAAGGGCTATAGGTAATCCAAACATCCGTGGTTCACGTGGTTGAAGTGCCCCATGGGTAATACAGGCGTGGCTCACCTGTGGGCAGTGCCCTACTAGTAACTATAACAACCGTGGCGCACATGGTGATAGTGCGCCACAGATATGTGTGGGCCAGGGCCCTACTGGCCGCATGCCAGATACCCGTAGCGCACATAGGGTATGTGTGCTGCGGTTGTTAGGGTTAATTGTGGCGCACATGGAGAGGGTGCGATACGCCTAAGCGAATGCCCCTCTACTCTGTAAATGGGCAGACACATCTGTGGTGCACTCTTTCCTGTGCGCCACGGCTGTGATTATTCCCTGTGGCGCACTAGGGCCACGTGCGCCACGGATGTGTCGACCCTTTTTTTGGCAGCTCCACTTTATGCACATGTGATCATCCACCACCCCACACACTTCACTTTCCCCTCCTTCTTCGTCCTTAGATCTAGTCGGG
This sequence comes from Avena insularis, assembly GCA_023614405.1. Classification (NCBI taxonomy): domain Eukaryota; kingdom Viridiplantae; phylum Streptophyta; class Magnoliopsida; order Poales; family Poaceae; genus Avena; species Avena insularis. The sequence goes on along the minus strand of CM042685.1, from coordinate 283,991,297 downwards.
AACCTTCTCCTTCCCACCTCAATTTTTCCACTCATTCACCATTTTTAGCATGTAGAACTTTCCTTGGATGTTACATACATAATAGAGGAAGCTCTCCGGTCTCGCGCGCGCATCCTTTCCATCTCCTCTCGCGATCGGTGTCTCATCTCGGTAAGTTGTCCATGTAAGGATGTGTTCATGCGTATATGGATGATATGCTCATATGTATGTAGATGATCAATGCTCATGTGTGTATGGAGAGGATCGATGCTCATGTCTGTGTATTATGGAGAGGATTGATGCTCATGTGTGTATATGGAGAGGATCGAGATGCTCATGAATGTGTGTATATACATTATATGTTCATATGTATGGATCGCTCTCTCTCTCTCTCTCCCTCTCTCTCTCTCTTGTGTTTGTGTGTGAATGAGTTGCCATTTGTTTTGCCAAAATGTTGATTTATTTCCATTTTGGCAAGACTTTGGCATTTCACAAAGGTCCTTATTTTAGGATAGGTCATGCCGAAATTTTCTATCGAACATTGCATGCATGCATTGATTACATGGTTCTAATAGACTTCTAATTATACCGTGTACACCGTGCAGGAAAAAATGGTCCGCATAATGAGCGAAGGCATTGTGGCTAGATTTTTGAAATGTGCGACAGACGACATGATACGAAATAACAAGACGGAGATAAGATGTCCCTGCAGAAGATGCAAACTCAACTGGTTGATCGACACAGATTCCGGGAATCTGCAGGCGCACCTGCTCCGCCATGGTTTCATGGATGGATACACTCGTTGGATAAGCGATGACGAAGACGATGGAGACGGTGAAGGTGGGCAACATGACGATGATCATCACGGCCAGGACGGGCGAGATGATGAAGAGTCTCCTGGAGATGGTGAAGGTGCGGAAGCAGACCGGGATGATGATGATCTAGATGCTGGAGGAGCAGACGATGATGGAACAACATCAGGCTAGGTGCAGGACCCTTATGTGCAAGAGCTGCTTCTCAAGCAGACGAGTAACGCCAGGGCTGCCGCTAGAGAGAAAGCCAAGCTTGCGCAACTTGAGAAAGATGCGGTTACTCCATTGTATGAAGGATGCAGGACCGATGATACCCAGTTGAATGTAACGCTCAAGGCTATGGAGATGAAGGTGAAACACAAATTGAGCGACGCAAGCTTCGACGATATGATGGTATTCTGGCATGATCATCTCTAGGAGGGGAAAACGTGTCCAACTAGTATGGAGGACGCCAAGAAAATTGTCTGTCCTCTCGATCTACCGCACGTTAGATACCACGTATGCATCAACAATTGCATCATTTATTGGGGTGAGGAAACGAAGAGAACCACATGTCCAGTGTGAGGCGTGAGTCGATACAAGAAAGGGAAAAAAGCACCTTGAAAAGTTCTATGGTACTTTCCTATCACTCCTCGTCTGCAGCGCTATTTCGCGGACCCTAAGGAAGCGAAGCTCATGCGATGGCATGCGGAAAGGAAGAAGCCAGGATATGACGATGACCCCGAAAAGGATGAGCTGCTGACGCACCCTTCAAATGCTAGCCAGTGGAAAGCATTGGACCTCGAATTCCTAGAATTCGGTGGAGATTCGAGGAACATCAGTGTAACAGCCCAAGTTTGCAATATATGTAATTAGTACCTAAGCATTGCATTCATCTGTTTAAATCAATAAAATGTTTGCATGTGAACAAGTGAGTGTATCAAAATACAAGTGCAAATCCAAAACCCTAATTTCCCCCTCTCTTTGAAATCACATTCAAATGGTGTTTGAATTTTGAAAAATATCAAATAATGGAGTCCAAATGGTTTAGAAAGGCCTCTGAATATTTTGTAAACTTTACTAAAGTCTCTAGTATTTTTGAATTGTTTGAAATAGAATTCAAATGAAATTACAAGAGAGAAACTGAAATCAGAAAAAGGAAACAATTCCTGGGAATAAAACAGTGCAGCAGCAGCCGATGGGCCGTGGCCCATCTCCCTCCTCTTTCCCTGCCGCTCGCGTGCGCAAGCCAGCCCACATGGCCCAGTACCCCTTCGCCGTTCCTAACCTTTCTTCCTCCTCTGGCCAGAAGGACGACGTAGTGAAGCTGCTTGCTGTCGCTACCGTCGTCGTCCGTCCGCGCCGTGATGCTCGCCTGCGCCAGGATGCACGCTACCGTCATCCGTAGCGTCTACAAGTACCCCTGCCACCGTCGGTCGAGCCTTATCCTCTCCTCTTTCCCCATTCCCCCTCTCTGGCCACACCCTAGCTCCGGATCACCGTTGTTCTACGCCTCCCCTCACCCAACCGACACCTCCACGAGCTCCGCCTCACTCCACTCCATCTCCCTGCAGAAGGAATCGAAGAGGGGCGCCGTGAATCGTCGCCAATGATGTCTTCTTCCTCGGAACCGACGAGCTCCTCCGCGTGCCTCGTCGTCGCTTCCGGCCTCGCCTATCCTCCCCAACCCTTCTACGAGCACCGTGGTGAGCCCCTGGTGCTCAAGGCACCCTCCGTTTGCCTGCTAGCCTCCTGTAGCCGTCACGTGTCGTTCGTCTGCGAGCACCGCCACCACCGTTCGCTGTAGCTGCCCCTCCGGCGACCAATAAGTAGCGACGCTAGGATAGTTAGGTTCGCCTCGTTGCGCCCTTTCGAACGCGCCCTCCCGCGCGTGCTGGGGTGGCCCAGAACATCGCCGGCGACCACCGCCTGACATTTCCCGCCGCCGTGTCCGACGTGGCTCCTACGTGGCCACCGGGTGGACCCAGCTTGACTGGGGCCCCCTTGTACGTGGCTACGGGTAGAACCCTCTGCGGTACAGAAAGTCTGGGGTTAGGGTATGCTGACGCCAGAGTGATGTCATTAATCCTTTATTAATATTTAAAAATGGCAGAATATGATATAAATTTGTAAAATCAATAACTAATTATTTATAAGTAAGAAAAATATGTATAATGTACCAAAATGTTCAGAAAATTGAGAACTATCTATCTAAGCTTTAATCATGCATTGTTAAGCAACTTAAATGACAAGTTTAATTAGAGAACCAATCAACCCCTCTCATATGTTTCTGAAGTTTCTCCGAGTTAGGGTTTATACCCCTCGGAACCCCGTCTAAACTGTCAAGCATGCCTTAGGGTTTCATTTCAACACTATTTAACTTGTCATATCATCCATATTGATTGCGCATTGCATTATGCCATGTCTTGATTGTCGCTTTCCTTTCTGGTATTGGTTCTTAGCGATAGGATCCGAGCCCGAGGCTAAAGTCAACAACACCAAAGATCCATTCCTGTCTACCGATGGACAAGGCAAGCGTAGCCTCTCATTCCGAACTTCATTTTACAAAGTATATTATTTTATCGCTATGATGCACACGATTCCAATGTGGTCTTTTGTAAGTAGTTAGTGTTACCTATCTGTGCATAGTTTCCCTTTTGTAGCTTTATACTCCTGATCCACTGCTCCTAGCATACCTAGGTATGGCATTTGAGCGTTGTTAGAGATTCTGTGTCTGACAGCTTAGCCATGCATAGCAACAACGTCTGATCTGTCCGAGTGATGAATCAAAGATGCCAGAGAATCAAGAAAGGTAGGAGATGGTGACATCATCGAAGGAGTTAACTAAACATGCTAAGGCTTGTATGGGAGGCCATGTTGGGTGTGGTTTTTGTAGTCCCATGCTCTCCACCACTAGGAACTGAGTTCTTGACTTTGGAACTGAGACGAGCGTACAACCACACGGGGGTTGGGAACCCCTCGACTGACTAACTTGCCTAGTAGATTCCATGAGTCACATAGTTCAGGATTTCCATTTGGCATACGCATTGAAAATGTTTTCGAAAGAGAAGGTGATGGAAGTGCATCATAACAGGTAGGGAAGCGTGGACCGGGTTGCTTGGGGTCGATGGAGCCCCTGGTGAACCAACCTCGCCTCACATCTTTAAGTACCGGCTTCGGGATTTGACCCGTTACGGCGGAACCATACTTATTGCATGACTCATGGTCTCGATGAAAGCAAGGTAAAGGTCGTGGTCAACCACCCTCTGCCGGCCTTCCAAGGAAGAGGGCTAATAATATTTGGCATTAAGAGTCGGTTGGTACGTGTGGGTAAAGTTGTACACCCCTGCAGGGTATTAATCTTTTCGAAAAGCCGTGTTCACGGTTATGAACTCTTGGTGACCAGATTCTAAGATCATAGATAACATTAACCATTATAAAACTTGTTGATCCACGTGTGCTTAAGGATGCTTCCTCTGGGTCGAGGGGGTGATCCTAGATAGGAGGTTCTGATGACGCTGGTGGTTATCAAGATATGATGAGCATGAAGAAGTCGTTATCTTATCCCCTTTTTAAAAGATTCTGAGTAGACAAGCTTCTTCTCTCTCCTATTTACAAATAAAGATTGCTTTATGCAAAAGAAAATCCAGAGAAATCCTTTCTAGCCAGGTCATGTAGATACTAGGTTATCTATATCTTGCGGAGTACATTCTCGTACTCAGCCTTGCACCCTTGTTGTTTTTCTACAGAGGATCTGGTTGCAACTGAAGGTGGCTTCTACGTTGACATCGACAAGTATTTGGGGGTCCCAAGACTATGGGATGGATGTCACTTTTGTTTATGGCCTCTTAGGCCTTTTGCTAAGTTGTTGTGTAGAGCAACATAATTTGCTTTCGCTGTGTGATGTAATGTTGGGTCTATGACCTCTGGTTTGTAATAACTCTAATATCTTACTCTGTTAAGAGTTTAAACTTATGTTGTTGAATCCCTGTGTTCTATAATGTTACCGAATCATACTGTGATCTTCTGCTTTTGGAGTTGAACTTATCTTAGATGGTGATCTGAGGTTAGTTTAACCCTAATCCCGGGGGATGCTACAATCAGGCTTGGTGCGAGCACCGATGGACTCAATCCGTTCGGTAGCCAGAGCAGCACGCACAATACTTGTCCCGTGTTTGTATGGATGTATAACCTCCTCCATGGTTGTGCATGAAGAAGAAGTACATACAAATGAGTAAGATAATTCAGGGGCCAAAACAACCTGGTACCGACATCAATTTGTATCTAGGGATATTGAAAGAAGAGCTAGCCACGTTATGGGAATCTGGAGCCAATACTTACGACACCGTCGCACAAGATTATTTCACTATGAGAGCCGCGTTGGTCACTATGGTGCAAGACTATCCCGGTTGCGGGTATATCTCGGGGCAGGTTATCCAATGATTCTCCGCATGGATTAGGTGCATGGATAACACAAGCTATATCCAACTAGTGAAAGATCCAGGGTCTTCGAAAACCATGTTCATGGCGCACCGGAGGTGGCTCGACAAGAGTGATCCATGGAGAAAACGTGGAGACCTGTTTGATGGCAAATCTGAGACCCGAGGAATCCCAGAGCGGAGGAGCAGTGAAGAAGTGGAAGAATTGCTGAAAAACTGGAAATATTGTCCTAAGCCTAGAAAGAAGCGAAAGAGGCAGCAAGACAAGCCGCTGATGAAGGTATGGAAAACAAGGTCTGTTTTCTGGGATTTGCCATACTAGAAGTTTCTATGCATGCCTCATAACCTTGACATCATGCATATCACGAAAAACGTGTGCGAGAGTATGGTCGCCACCATAATCAACATGCCAGATAGGACGAAAGATGGTCCGAAAGCAAGGCATGACTTGATATTCATGGGTATCCGAAAGGAGCTTCATGGAGGACGCACTACTCCTAATGATCAGGAAGATGACAATCATCATGAGTCGGAGACGACACAAGGTCGTTCGAAGGGTAAAAAGTTCAAGAAGAACGAATATTACTTCCCTCCTTCTTGCTACACTCTAAGCCAGGATGAGATCAAACAGTTGTTCAAGTGTCTTCTATGAGTCAAATTTCCTTACGGCTATGCGGGCAAGATAAGCAGATACCTAGACGAGGCGAAGCAGAGGTTCAGTGACATGAAGTCTCACGACTGTGCCGTCCTAATGACGCAGGTACTTCTGGTTGCACTAAGAGGGATAATGGACGAGCACGTCCGTGAAACTTTATTTGGCCTCTGCAAGTTTTTCGATGTCATCTCTAGGAAGCCGATTGGCGTGAATCAGCTCGGGAGGCTACATGAGGAGATCATGGTGATACTATGCGAGCTTGAGGTCTACTTCCCGCCCACATTCTTCGAAATTATGGTGCATCTGCTGGTCCATGTCGTGGAGGACATCATCCAACTCGGGCCGATGTTCCTCCGCAGCATGATGGCGTTCGAAAGGATGAACGGACACATCAAAGGATACATTCGCAACAGGTCCTGTCTAGATGGAAGCATAGCCAAGGGCTTTCTAGCCAAAGAGTGCATCTCTTTCTGCATAAATTATCTAGACATCGAGAACCCTGTCGGTCTTCCCGTCAACAGGCACCTTGGCAAGCTCGACGGATCTGGTCACCGAGAGGGTCGTCGCGTACTGCATGTAGACATCGATTGTCGACGCTCAGACTTTGATCGAGCAAACCTCGTCGTGCTACATAATTTAGAACTGGTCGATCGTTGGGTACAGAAGCACACAAGGTTAATCGAGAAGAAGTACAGTGACTAGGGCATACAGAGGACGCAGGGAGAAATAATCAAAGAGCACAACTCAGATTTCACGCATTGGTTTAGGCAGACGCTCCTTGATAATCCCTCGCGATTGCATTCTTCTGACACGGAAAAGATCATATTCACCTTGTCGCAGGGACCCATGCAAAACCTGTTGACCTATCAGGCGTATGATATCAACGGCTACACATTCTACACGGAGGAAAAGGACAACAAGTGTGATTATCAGAACTCAGGCGTAACGTCGGAATTCTATACCGATGATAACGTGAATGAAAGATTCTATAGAAGGATCGAGGAGATCTGGGATCTCGACTACTGTGGAGAAAAGGAGCTGATGTTCCATGTCAGATGGGCCAAGAGCGTCGAAAGAGAAGACCGATATTTCACAACCATGGTTATACCCGAAGCAGCCAAATCCAAGGCCGCCGGTGCGAACGTGGCCGCGAAAAATGAACCATGGGTACTGGCTACCAAAGTGGACCACTGCTTTTTCATTACCGACCCGACAAATCCTAGCCGTGTTGTCGTGAGGAGAGGAAAAAGAAACATCATCGGATTGGATGGAGTCGCCAACGAGCAAGACTTCGACCAATACGGCGATCCAAAGATTGAAGATGACAACGACTATGATGCAGCAACATATATCACAAGAAGAAAAAAGACAACCCTACCCAAAAAAGGTAGCCCGTTCGAAATAAGAAACATTAAAGTGCTGGGGCTAAATTATTCAACTGCGACAAAGAAGGGAAAAAAGATTGTAAAACGCTAGCTCAAAAAATATTGTAAAACGCGTGGTCGAAAAAGATTGTAATATTTATGGACAAATTATTATTTAATTTAGTTATACTTTGAATTATATTTGTACCACTTTTATGATATATATTATCACTTTTGGGCATTTTTGGAATATTTAAAAGTATTTTAAAAACAAAACAAAACTTTTATGGCATATATCACCACTTTTGGGCATTTTTTGGAACATTTAAAAATATCTTTAAAAGAAAACAAAAGGTGGGCACTAGGATAAGAACCTAGGTGCTCACAGGTATAGAATAGAACAGTGGGCAAAACCAGTAGGATATGCAAGTATAGTTGCTAGAAGTAGTGTTGCAGTAGTATTATAGAGTGGCTAGAACCCGATAGGCGTAGCGCACTAGCCCGAAGTGTGCTATAGATATCCGTAGCGCACTATGCCAGAGTGCGCTACGCCTATCTGGGTTTTATCCACGTCATCGATCCCCATCTCACATCTCATCCCCATCTCTCACACAGCCCGAGCCCGACGACCCCCTCCCCCCCCGCTGCTGCCGCGCTCGATCCGCTAGCCGCCGCCGCGCTCGATTCACCTGCGACCGCACTTGCGCTTGCATGTAGTCACACACGCGTCCGAGGAGGAGGAGGCCATGGAGGAGTAAGCCCGCGCGCGCCGCTTGATCCGTGGAGGAGGAGGCCGTCGTCGCACGAGGAGGAGGAGGCCGCCGAGGCTATGGAGGAGCATGCCATTGTCCGCTCGCCGTTGTCTGCCCGCGGTCATGATCCTTGTCTCAGAGGTGAGCGTTTCCCCTCCCCTCTCTCCCTCCCTCTCTCCCTCTCTCTGCATCGAGCGCAACAAGCTTAGGATTCAGAGTAGCAAGCTTCGGCTATCACAGTAGCAAGCTTAGGGTCTAGAGTAGGAAGCTTAGGGTTCAGAGTCACATTGGCTGATAGCTGTCAGAGTAGCAAGCTTAGGGTTCAGAGTAGCAAGGTTCAGAGTAAGCTTGGTTGATAGCTTAGGGTTCAGAGTAAGCTTGGTAGATAGCTTAGGGTTCAGAGTAGAAAGGTTTAGAGTAAGCTTAGGGTTTAGAGTAGCAAGGGTTCACATTGGCTGATAGCTGTCAGAGTAAGATTAGGGTTCAGAGTAGCAAGGTTTAGAGTCACTCTGGTGTAAGTTGTACTAATAACAACTATGGTGTTTGTCGTCCTGGAAATGTTGATTGCATTTGCTACAATTGGCAACAAACCGCTAGCAATACCTATGTTCAGGGCTTGGGGTTGTGAATTTTTTTGTAGCAGAGCATGATATGTGTTTGTATCCAAGCTTCTTTAGTTGTGGATTATGTTTCCTGTTTTATACTGTGTTTTATGAGTACTTGAAACAATACTGTGAAACAGAGCATGATATGACTACTTGAAACAATACTGTGAAAATATATCTTGCTTTGTCATATTGTTTTATTTGATCAAATCTATCTGGCCTCCATTGCATTGTCAGATAGGCTTAAATGTTCTACTCTTAAATAGGCCTCTGGGCAACTCTCCTTCCACCACTCAAGTAGAAAAAAATTAGCTTTAGTGGTTTACATTTTCTGTTCTGTTCTAAAGAGCCATTTTCTAGAAGCCACTCTATATAGAGCCATGATACAACTCTACCATTTTCTAGAAGCCACTCCATACAGAGCAATGACACATTTTATGTCCTGTTCTGTTGTAAACATTTTCTTGATATTTGAGATCAGACCAGACATAACCCTACCATCATCTACCAGATGATAACTTTTCCAGTATGTGGGTGGAGACCAATCCTCCCTCTTGTATAGGCCAGAATTTCTTGGAGACCAGAACTAAGTTCAGACTTGTTCTGAGGATAGTTTTCGTAGAAAATTTCCTCCTGTTACCGCTAGTTTTGTAAGTTGAAGTGAATATTACTTTAATAAACATTACTGATTCAAACAAGGCTAAATCATCTCCAGTGAAATGCGCATTAGCTGACATGATGAGGAGTAGGACCAACTTGGTGCATCGTCTAAGTGCCAACTCCACAATAGCAACTACTGGTTTAGTGCACTATAGATTTCATTTGTTTTGATGACTGAAACAGGAACAAAATGTACAAATCAACACATTATATATTTTTCTAGTAGTATGTGCTGCTACTACTATATGTGTTGCTGGCTGCTACTACTATATGTGCTACTGGCTTGTTGCTACTACTATATGTGCTCCTGGCTGCAAAAAAACTACTGTACTGCTACTACTTTATGTGTTGCTGGCTCTGGCCATTTATTTTTATATACCTAGTAATGATCATGTTCTTGTTGTGCTGGTAATGTGCTGGTAATGTACTGGTTGTGCTTGTATGAAGAACTTTATTATGTCATGTATGCAGGTTCTTGTATGAAATGAGTCCCGATTTTTGCCGGAATGTTGATTAACTTCCGTTTCGGCAGAAATCGGGCACTCCTAGTTTAAGAAAATTAGCAAAGGTCATGCCATATTTTTCCGTGCACTTTATTACTAACCAATTATTTGTTTTTTATTAGTGCAAATATGTGTGACAACGACGTGCTGGATGTTCTAAGCGCATCAGCGCTGAAGGAGAACTCAGACCTCCGAGTAAACAATTGACATTCTGGGAGGCAGCCCAGCGGCTAGAAGACAATGGAGAATACCATCCTTCGGAGAGCGAGGATGATGAGATGGAAGACGCCGAGGAAGAAGCCGAAGGAACGGCTGATGATAAAACCACTGATGGCGGCGAGGGCACAGTGAGTGGTAGCAATCCTCCTACGAAGAAGAAGAAGCAGAAAGAACGACGCCCAAACACAGTCGGCACCGTCAGGGAGGAAATTACCGAAGTGATCCCAACAGGGGTTCCTTTGGAGCCCGACCTTGTCGTCAAAGGGTATGGTGGGAAAGTGGTGGCAATCACCCGGACAACTATCTCGATCAACACCGAGAATCTTCGGCATAAATATAATGGCCACTTGCGCACACTCCTCTTCGAGAAGCTGCACGCAAGATACAAGTTCCCCGCTGACTATCAAAACACAAATTATCATGGGAATGAAATAAACAAATCCGCCCTCACAAAGATGAGCACCACCCTGGCCAGCTAGAGAACCCGGATAAATAAGAAGATCTATAAAGAAGGCAAAAGTCTCGAGGAGATCCAGAATATTGACCCATAGATCACCGAAGATCAGTTCCGGGAGTTCAAGGAGAGGTGTGAATCCGAAAGAGCCTTGGCCAATAGTAATCAGGGAAAGGTGCTGCAGGCGATGAATATAGGTCATCACCATCTCGGATCTTGTGGATACAGAACCGCGGAGGCCAAATGTAATAAGGAGGACGAAGAGTATAGATCTAAGGGGATAGATAACCCCTTTGCGAAAATCAAACCCGGGCAGGTTCGAAACTTCATCAGGGCCTGTTACCATGTGGACCCAAAAACCAAACAACTCACCGTGGATCCTGCGGTGAAGGAATTCGAGGAAATTGTGGTAAGTAATTTAATTACCGCAGATCAACTCGATTGCATTCTAATCGATGAAGTTTGGTTTCTAAACGGTTCACTGTTACTTCTTCTACAGGAGGATGAAATTGTTGCTAGTCATGGATCCTAGGGTTCCTCATCCCAGGGGTCGACGGCGGCCACCCGGTGGGATAACCCTTTTAACAGGGCAATGAACCGGGCCAAGAAAATTGAGCCAGTTATGAAGAAGCTGTCGTCGGCTGTCCGTCTGCCCGTCCTCGGGGGTGAGAATTGGGTGGATCATTTTGGTCCACCGCCAAGCATGCATGTGCTGCCGTCGGGAAGGAGAGAGGAGGAAAACCGCAAGGTTCAAGAACTTAAGGAACAAGTGGTGTGGATACCGCAGATCGTACAAGACAACCTGACAATCATCCTCATGTCCTTCCTACCTACCTTGGTGGAGTCAATAGCAAACTTGAGTGCGGGTGGTCGACAAGGGCCGTGCCCGATTCCAAGCATGGTCAGCAGCCACTCGAACAACGCGGCACCAACGAATCAGGCAAACTATGTGTTCGTGACTCCGCCCGCTAGCACCACGGCGCCAGAAGTGTTGGTGACTCCCCCTACCATCACCGTGGTGCCGGACATGTTGGTGACCCCCCTGCCATCATTGCGGCGGCACCGAAGCTCCAAGCACCTAGTAGGGAGAATACACCGGCGACCAGCACCGTGCCATCAAGCAGCCCCTCCGTCTCTTGCACACCCGTCGTAGTATGTGGTGCCTCGACATTAGCCGATCTCGACGCCATCACGGTAAACAAATTGCTTTACCGCCTTTCACTCCATCTATTACTCTTATGGCATCTCTCTGACGATGTCGTACATGTTTTCCGCAGATGGATGTTCCTTGCACTCTCTTATGCTACATGAACAACGAGCTGAGGGATGTTTCCAACGGTACCATCGTTCAACCCTTGTAGCGCACATTCCACTCAAGGCCGATGCTAGATAGCGTGCACATGGTTAAAATTAGTCGGGTGCTAAGGGGCTGCGATGACCTGGAACCTCCCATTCAACCCTCAAGAGCGGATGAAGAAGATCCGACTGTCCTCAGAAGTTGCTTCGGCTTATTCTTGCAATGGCCAAAGAGCATGATCCGTTTGGGGACGGCGGGGGCCATCATGCCACAGAAAACAGCACTGCCTGTCGTGCCAGCGACAAGCGGTGGCAAGGCCCCCTTACCGCCCTCGCCGTCACTTCCATGCGGTGGGTCGGATGATCAGGTTGATGATATGCACATGGCGTGGGATCCGGCCGAGGACGACGAAGACTGGAATGATCACTTCTTCAACATTCAGTTTAGCAACGTAGACCCAGCTGGTTGCCCCACAGAGAAACCCACTATCACCAAGCGTCTGTTTGGTTCTCAGGAGACGCCTCCAGCTTGCGCCTTTACCGAGCCAGCTGATACAACCAACCAGCCCTTTATTCTAAGCCCTGACACACTACATAGGGTGGCCGGTGCTCAGATTGTGGTGCCTGCCCGGTATCCAAAAGGAAAAAAAGGAAGGAAAATAAAATCTAGCAGCTCGAGCCAGCCGGTGGCGTCAACTGCGAATCCGATCAGGTTTCGGGATGGGCCACCAAGACCCGAGGGTATTATGTGGAGGATTCATGTGGAGGGTGAGCCCATGCTACCTAAGAATTTGCGGAGGCTCGCCAGTTAGGAATTGAAGAGTGTGCATGAAGGTGTGCTGACGATAGAGAGACGCCTTCTAGCAGAGAAAGATCCCTCGCACCCGGTATTCGTGGTTAAGCTGCCACCAGGCTTGGGCTTCGTCTACAATACCCCTACGGATCTGTTCTTCCTGCGGTTTGATGACATCTTCAATATGTTCCACCTATACCCGCTGCACTATACCATGGTCCACTTGTTTTCTCTCAGCCTGGCCATGCAGATCATTAGAGAGAACACACCGGGCATCTCTATAGTGGACCCCTACTACATGCGTGACGGCTGCTTGGGTTCCCCCGTTGAACGACGTATCGTGGCCTCGTACCTAAAAAGAACCTTCATGGCGAACAAGACAAAGGAATATATTCTCGTGCCTTACTTTCCCGAGTAAGTCGTTATTCACTCGCCACCGTCTATTGGCTTTATTAGATTATCATCATTCTTTTTCCAACACATTCCATTTGAATTTTTTGCACATATATGAACACTACACGCTCATCTCCTTATCGCCGAAGCATTCGCACGCCACGTATTTCGACTCGGGGAGTCTAGAAAAGAAGAAAAACTACGACAAGATCAAGGATGTTTTGGATGATGCTCTCACTGGCCATGCCTCGACGGAAGACACCACCTTCATGCGTACGAAGGTCAAGTTCGGCAGGCACGTCTTCAACCACGTAACGGAGTTCCCCTGCATGAAGCAGCCTGAAAGCAGTAATAAGGAAGCCTACTACGCACTCCATCACATGAGGGTGTTCCTACTAGACCAGCAGAATTCTACGCTGCCAGATCATCTCAAACAGTGGGCCGAAGCCAAGGCCAAGATCATTGATTCAGATATTAGACAAGAGATGTATCGCATCCAGCAGTAGTTTGGGGCAATCATGTTTCGTGATGCCATGACTCCAGGGAGGATCTTCTATGGAGGAAATGTCCCGAATAACCGTGACATAGAAGATCGCCTAGAGATACAGGGTGACTATAGGAAGTTCATGACGAGACAAGGCGTCCTCCCGTTCCCTAAGCCGAGCCAGAAGGCTTGATGTTGGCCTAGTTGTAGTTCCAAAATATAGATGACCTTTGTGTGTGTGTGGACAAGTGTATATGCTACTACTTATCTTATTAGGTTTATGAATCATCGCTTACTTCTTGTGCTTATTATTATATATCAATCAATGCTTGGTTTTTTTGCTTACTCTTTGGTCCTTCTTTTTTCCTTACTTTATTAGTCTTTTTTCGAGAATGCCGATGATTGAAATTTCGTGGAACACTATATATGTGAATGTGCTACGACGGGATTGTGAGCCTTGTGATATGCAAATGTCCAGGTCTTGTGCATCCTACTTGGATCACGGTTCCGTCGTAGCATATTCCTGTGTCCAACGACCTATATATATATATATGAGGAATTCTTTTTATGTTACTTTGGTCTTTTTCGAGAGTAATACCGATGATTGAAATGTCGTGGAACACTATATATGCGAATGTGCTACGACGGGATAGTTAGACTTGTGATATGCACAAGTCCAGGTGTTGTGCATCCTACTTGGCTAACTGTTCCGTCGTAGCATATTCCTGTGTCCAACGACCTATATATATATGAGGCATGCTTTTTGAGTTACTTTGGTCTTTTTTGAGAATGACGATGATTGAAATGTTGTGGCACACTATATATGTGAATGTGCTACGACGGGATTGTAAGCCTTGTGCTATGCACAGGTCCAGGTGTTGTGCATCCTACTTGGCTTATGGTTCCATCGTAACGTATTTCTGTGTTCAACGACCTAGTTATATATGAGGCATGCTTTTTGAGTTTGGTCTTTTGATTTAGGAGTACTTTCTATAAGTGTATCTTCATATGCGACTTTAATTATACATGTTTGTTTCAATCATCGGTTAATTATTATTGTCAACTTGTAGATGACGTGGTACGTCATGTACACGGGACGGGTTCCCGGAGTCTATGATGATTGGGAAGACTGCCGGAGACAGGTGCACCATTTCAACGGCAATAGCTACAAAGGGTACAACACTATGGCGGAGGCGGAAGCTAGATACACGCGCTATCTAGCGGGAGTTAGGACGAGGAACCGGATGAAGACCTACACCTTCGTCACGGTGATGCTTATCGTCTTTGGTTGTTTATCCCGCGCTTGTTTCTAGCTAGTTTAGATGTCTAGACGATCTTCTGAGCTCTAACTTGTTCGAGACACATCTATTCGCATGTCACCAACTACTTTGTAACTTGATCGAAACAATATAACTTATACTATGTATTCATGTATGGGACTTATCTATATGTATTTGTTTCAATCTTGTTTAGCTAATTGTGTATTTATATATATAACTGTATATCTTATATCTGTGTGTGTGTATCTGCCTGTAATATTTTATATAATTTTTGTTGTATATCATATGGCTCTGAAATAAAAAAAAACAAAAAAATGCCCGTGGCGCACATGGCATAGCTTCTGTGGCACACTGTATCTAAAATGCACCTGCGCAGCTTAGTGGCGCATTGCAATGTGCGCCACAAAAGATCCTTCCCGTAGCGCACCCAAAATTCCTTTCTGTGGTGCACTGGCAGGTGCACCACACCTATCTCGACACAACCGTAGCGCACCAGGCAGTGCGCCACAGCTAGGAGATAGCCGCAGCGCGAGGCTAGTGGCGCACTGCTAGTGCGCCACGGATGGCCTTTTCAGGTGCGCCACGAATGACATTTTTCCTAGTAGTGTAAAACCGTTGTCTGTTTCTTGCAACTTAATAGTAGAGGGGGTTCGGATGATAACCCAAAGTTGGACTTCTAGTCATAGATGCAGTTGGATGACGGTCTATGTATCTTGTTGTATTGCCCAATTGAATCTCATAGGATCTTGATGTCTAGTATTGCATTGTTATGCCTTGCTCAGTCCTGTCAATTGCCCTGCTGTAATTTGTTTACCCTGCATGCCATGTTTGTTTATCTAAGGAGAACACCTCTAGTGAACTATGGCCCCGGTCCAATCTTTACCATTGATACATCTTCAATTGTTACTGTTTACTTGCTACAAACCACTGTTACCTTCCACACCATACAGTTAATCATTTGTTACAGCAAACCGTTGAGATTGACAACCTCATTGTTCATTGGGGCAAAGTCTTGAGTTTTTGTTGTGCAGGTCTCCAAGTTGCTAGAAACACCTTTGAGTCCTTTTCTTCCTCCTACTGTTTCGATAACCTTGGTTTCTTACTGAGGGAAAACTTGCTGCTGTGCTGCATCACACATTGCTCATGGGGTTTCCCGACGAAGCGCTTCCACGTTGATACAGCGCCATCATCAGTACTCTTTTATGTTTACAAAACACACAAGTATTAATGTTTCCGGTCAATACAATTTTAGCATGGGATGCAAACATTCATGATAAAACACAAATATATAATAATAACAACTTTTATTATTGCCTCTTGGGCATATCTTCAACAGTCTCCCACTTGCACTAGAGTCATTAATCTAGATTACATGGTAATATACCTAACACCCATGGAGTTCTGGTGTTGGTCATGTTTTGCCCTAGGGAGAGGTTTAGTCAACGGATCTGCCACATTGAGATCTGTGTGTACTTTGCAAGTCTTTATGTCACCATCTTGGACATGCTCGTGAATAGCATGAAAACGTATCTTGATATACTTTAGATTCTTGTGTGACCTTGGCTCCTACGCATTGGCTATGGCACCCATGTTGTCACAGTAGATGGCCATCGGGTCCAACACACTAGGAACCACACCAAGATCCGTAATGAACTCCTTCATCCATATTTCCTCTTGTGAAGCCTCCGAAGCAGCTATGTATTCCGATTCAGTTGAAGATCTCGCCACAACGCTTTGCTTAGCACTCCTCTATCTCACTGCTGCACCATTCAAATTTAGTATATGTCCAGATTGTGACTTAAAGTCATTCGGATCGGTGTTCCAACTAGCATCAGTGTAACCGTTTACAACGAGTTCTTCGTCACCTCCATAAGAAAGAACCATATCCTTAGTCCTTCTCAAGTACGTAAGGATATTTTTGTCCGCAATCCAGTGATCCACCCTTGGATCACTTTGATATCTTCTAGTCAAACTAATAGCATATGCAACATCCGGTCTTGTACACAGCATGGCATACATGATAGAACCTATGGCTGAGGCATAAGGAGTTTTGTTCATCTTCTCTCTATCTTCTACCATAGCTGAACTTTGAGTTTTACTCAAGGTCGTAGTGGGAAACATGTTCAAGGACCCTTTCTTGCTTTCTTCCATTCCAAACCTCTTTAGAACCTTGTCCAAATATGTACTTTGTGAAAGCGTTATTAAGCGTCTTGATCTATCTCTATAAATCTCGATGCCTAAAATGTATGCAGCTTCGCCAAGATCCTTCATTGAAAAACTATTATTCAAATAGTCTTTGACACTTTTAAGAAGTTATATATCATTCCCAATCAACAATATGTCATCTATATATAGTACTAGGAATGCTACAGAGCTCACACTCACTTTCTTGTAAATACAATATTCTCCATAAGTTTGTATAAAACCAAAGTTTTTTATCACCTTATTAAAATGTTGATTCCAGCTCCGGGATGCTTGCTTCAATCCATAAATGGACAGTTGAAGTTTGCATACTGATACGTCATAAACGTATCTATAATTTTTGATGCTCCATGCTTGTTTTATATCAACTTTCTTATGTTTTTTTTACACTTTGAGGTATTTTTACACATTTTTTGGAACTAACCTATTAACAAGATGCCACAGTACCAGTTGCCTGTTTTCTGCTGTTTTTGGTTTCAGAAAAGCTAGTAAGGAAATATTCTCGAAATTGGACAGGACAAAAGCCAAAGTCAATATTTTATCAGAAGGAACACAGAGTGCGAAGGGCAGCCGAAGTGGGGCCACGAGGCGGCCACACCATGTGGCCGTGAGGCCCAGGGGGCGCTAGCCCAAGGTGTGGGTCCCTCGGGCGCCCACCGACCTTTCCCCTTGATGCGTGTAGCAGCACTTCGTTGGGAGACCCCAAGAGGAAGGTATGATGCGGTACAGCAGCAAATATTCCCTCAGTAAGAAACCGAGGTTATCGAACCAGTAGGAGGAAGGAAACTTCTCAAAGGTGTTGCAATCAACGTGGAAACCTGCAAAACACAAACTCAAGACTTTGCCCCAACTAATAGTGAGGTTGTCAATTTCACCGATTGTTGTAACAAAGGATTAACTGTATGGTATGGAAGGTGAATGAGGTTTGCAGCAAGTAAATAGTAATAGTGGAAGATGTATCAATGGTAAAGATTGGACCGGGGTCCACAGTTCACTAGAGGTGTTCTCCTTAGATAAACAAACATAGCATCCTGGGTAAACAAGTTACAGCAGGGCAATTGACAGGACTGAGCAAGGCATAACAATGCAATACTAGACATAAAGATCCTATGAGATTTGATTGGGCAATACAACAAGATACATAGACCGTCATACAACTGCATCTATAACTAGAAGTCCACCTTTGGGTTATCATCCGAACCCCCTCCAGTATTAAGTTGCAAGCAACAGATAACTGCGTTAAGCAATGTGTGTAAGGTAAACAATCCACTTGTTCCATGAACAAGAGACCGTTGTTTTCCCCTAGTGGCAACAACACATCTACAACCGTCGATATTTCTATCACTTCCCTTGATTAAGTAGAGGCATGAACGCATTATCGAGCATAAATACCCCCTCTTGGAGTCACTAGAAACTACTTGGCCAAGATAGCTACTAACAACAGATAGCATGCAAGATCACAAACAACACAGACATGATAGAATCAATAAGACAAAACCATTAATCAATCTGACATAGTAATCTCAATATCCATCGGATCCCCGCAAACACAACATGCATAATTACAAATAGATTGAGATCTTGATCATGAACGGAGCTCACAAGATCTAGACATGAAAGAACAAGGAGGAGATACAACCATCTAGATACTACATGGACCCGTAGTCCAAGGTGGAACTACTCACGCTTCATACCGAAGGCTGGCATGATGAAGAAGAAGGCCTCCGGGATGATCTCCCTTCCGGCAGGGTGCCGGGAAGAGCTTTAGATCCCCTCGATCTAGGGACGATGGTGGCGGAGGCTACAAACGGTTTCGTGGTATATTGATCAGGTGCTTAGGGTTTAGGCGTCGGGGGCTTCTTATAGGCCAAGAGGCGAGGCTGGGAGGCGGCTAGGGGGCCCACACCCTAACCAGGCATGGCCCAGGTGGGCCCGCACCTGGGAGGGTGCGGCCTCCCTGTGGCGCCCCTCCATATCTCCTCTGGACTCCGTGTTCTCCTCGGTGAAATATTTACTTTGGCTTTTGTCCCGTCCAATTCCGAGAATATTTCCTTACTAGCTTTTCTAGAACCAAAAACATTAGAAAACATGCAACTGGCACTGTCGCAACTTGTTAATAGGTTAGTACCATAAAACATTTGAAATGCACCTCAAAGTGTGGACAAAGCAAAGCAAAGTAGATACTAAACAAGAATGGAACATCAAAATTATAGATACGTTTTCGACGTATCAAGCATCCCCAAGCTTACCTTCTGCTCGTCCATGAGTAGGTAAGTGATAGAAAGAATAATTTTTGAGGTGACATGCACCATCAAAACCAAGATCAAACCATTTTCAAGCAATGCAAGATGGGATCAAAGAACTCTAAACATGTGCATGAAAGATGGAGTTCTAACAATAAGACAAAGTAACTATGCATGCAACATGAAAGGCTACAAACAAAGATCAAGAATAACATGCATTGAAAAACGTTTGTTTCACATACAGAAAACATGGCATAGTGGCATTCAACTTGTCCCTCATAGAGTAGAAAATAGATGCATAGGACACTTTCAAAGTTCATAAGAGTGACTAGATACAAATAGCACAAGAACAAGCAATATCAACAATATGCATCAATCAATAAGTTTTGGGACAATGCACATAGAACTAAGAATGGAAACTATGCTCTCTTAACTTATGCCTAAAGGTAGAAAGTGGAGACTAAATATAATAGTGGAAGAAGGGCCCTTCATAAAGGGAAGCAGAGATTTCAAGTTTCAAGAAGAGCTTCCAAAAATTATGGTACTTGTTAGCTTTCAGCCGACATTGCCCCTATCATAAGAATCTTGAAGTGATTAAGGTTAAAGTGAACAAACTATGGACTATATGCTTGACAAAGTATAAGTTGGCAATCTCATGTCCCTTGAATATGAGGGCCACACCTCATGCTACTCAACTTTAGTCACCTGTAAGTTCTTGTCATAGTAAGTACATGTGTATCATAGAGAACCGCCAACGGGGTACCCCTTGCACATGGTATAGGAGCTATCCCATAACCAAATTGAAAAGGCAAGCAGACAATGAGCATCTCAACGATCTTTTTATTTGCTATTTGCATAGGTTTTTACTGAGGATGCTTCACAGATTGCTCATTATGGTGATGCTGCAAGTTTCCACCATGATTAGGCATGGCTTAGGCTAGCGGCCCAGGCGTTTCTCTAACACAAAATACATAACTCCATGGACTTACAAGCTCCTTTTTTATTTCACACCGGCGACATCCATGGACAAAATAGCATGGTATCAACTGTGTACAAAGTACAAGTGCAATGTTGAAAGCGTTCCCCGTGACGGCACGGTTCTGCTAATTCCAACGTATAAGTGCAAGCATATACAACATAGATGACACAATGGTTCAAGATTATTAGGGGCAAGAAATATAAAGTGTGCCATCAAGTTCGTGAGAGCTTTAATCACTAAGTTTTCACATAACAAAATACTTTTTTAATTGGAAGATAGCTGAAAATAAGAATATACTTGGAATGGTGCAACACACCATGCATAGGAATTTATAGTGGACACTTGGGAATAACTTGGTTTCTTGGGAGTTGGAAGCATGAGTAGATCTTACTCATACAAGTGGAGGCTAGCAAAAGACTGGGAGCAACCAACTAAGAGAGCAATAATGGCCATAATCATGCAGAGCGACAAAACATTACTAATAAAAGCATAGAGTGGTACTACAAGTCAAGGACTAAATGATCATAGAGGCTATGGTTACTTGTTCATAGTCATAACATGGTGTGAGCATGTGCCAAGTCAACCCAAATAAAGCATCAAAGGAGAATACCAGAATACTATGCTTTTGTATGCTAAAACAACGCATAATTCTTTCAAGGCACACTAAGCAATCCCAATTGTTCGGAACAAGTAATGCTACAGAAATAATCACTAAGCATAAGGTCAAAACAACACCTAGAATGACATTCTAAAGTCTAAGTCACAGTCAAAGCAAGATCCTCTTGCACTTCCAAGCAAGAACTTTCTACTCCTTTCCAACACCAATCAACTTAGTTGAAACAGCACAGCGAGAACGGGGGTCCAGACTACTTTATTCAAGCAAACTAAACAAACTAAGCAAAGCAAACGAAAACTAAGACACTCCAAGAACAACACAACAGTGCATGAAACAATAAAAACGAAGTGTCTAGAAAGACCTGAGCTTTTTATTGATGAAGAAGGGGATGCCTTGGGCATCCCCAAGCTTTGACGCTTGTACCTCTTGGATATTTCTTGGGGTGACACCGGGGTGGCATCCCCAAGCTTGAGCTTTTGTCCATTCTTCATCTCATCACATCATCTCTCTCTACACCTGAATTTTTTTCGTCATACAAAACTTCACACAATCTTCATTAGCAACATTAGTGTATTCAAAAGATAATAGACCCTTGGGTTTAGCTTTAGAACATCAAAACTTTCACTAAAAACACAAGATACTGTAGCAACTCCTTCAAAAAGCTCAATTTCTCAAAAAGAACCCCAAAAGGAATCAATAAGAAGCAAATGCAAATAATGGCAGAAATCTGTCAAAACAGACCAGCAGGTAGAAACCGATTTTTTCAAAGACCTTATGTTGCTCAAATCAAAACGTGTTGAACTAACGAAATTTAGCTAACATACTGGGGGATTTATTAGTAAATTTTGAGCTCAATATGACTTACAGAGACTCCTCAAGAATTTTATGGTGGAGGACAGAAATCTGTTTTGGGACAGCAACTCCCTAAATCTTACTTCCCTCTCATTAGAGGTCATTCTTGGCACAAAAAGCAAATAAAAAGGATAAGGAGAGGTAATTACAGAAGTAATAACTTCCAAGACTCAAGAAAACTCTTGGGTTATCTCCCAACAAGTACTTGTCTTTAACGCATTTAAGTTAGGCACAAGAAGCAAGAAATCAAGTATTTTCAAATGAAGAAGCATTAAGATCAACTCTCTTGCTCCTACCTTTCTTACCTTTCTTCTTCTCTTTGGGGAAAATATTGCTTACTAGAGGTGAAAAATGCATAATGCCTATTCCCACATCTATTATTGCTCCAAGGTATTTCAGCAAGGATCTTCCGAGTGCAATCTGTCCTTTGCCTACACATTCAATAACAAGATAATCAGTAGACACCATTTTCCCTGAGATTTTTGTAAACACACCTTCAGCTATTCCAATGGGTAATAAAGCTGCATTATTGGTAAGAGATATTTCTTCTCCTCCTTTAGAAAGTCTCCAAAGACTCATAAATATCTTTAGGCATAAGGGAAAATTCAGACATGATATCACAACGAGCATCAAAAGTTGCACTATTTATAGAGACTTTGATTGTGGGAAACCACTTTGAAGGCTTAGAGTTTATTGGAACCTAACCATGGTGCTCTCTAACTGTGTGATAGAAACTGTTCAAAGCAGCAGTATTGGACTCAAGAGTGTTCAACCTATCATAAATATCTATAAAAGAAGAATTAGACTTGCCAGGCATTTATAGATTATAATCAACCTATTTATAACATCTAAAGCTTCATTCTCAGTACAATGAAAAATATCTTTCTCAGCCACAGCATCCAAAGCATATCTATAACAAAGAGCAATATCGCGGTAGAAACTATTAATAACCAAGCTAAGACTCATCTCAGGCTCAGTTTCCCTTTGTAAAGCAGAGATTATAGACCAAGCTTCTTTAAAACTCTCTCCACTTCCTTGCTTGAAAGTAAAGATCCTTTCCATAGGTGACACAGGGATTGGACCAAAACCAGACATAGTAGCAACTAGAGAAGGAACTAATTCTTTTGTGTTTTTATAAGAGAAAGCAAACCAAACTAAACTAATTTTTTTGAGTTTTTGATAAAAAGAGGCAAATGAAACCAAGCAAAAGAAACTAAGCAAACCAAAAACAAAGTAAAGAGAAAGGTTGTGGAGGACTCCCCTTGTGAAGATGTCCTTAGCCTCCTCGGCAATGATGCCAGAAAATCTTGATGGCGCTGCGTCAACGTGGAGCGCTTCGTCGGGAAACCCCAAGAGCAAGGTGTGATGCAGCATAGCAGCAAGTATTCCCTTAGTAAGAAACCGAGGTTATCGACCCAGTAGGAGGAAGGAAACGTCTCAAAGGTGTTGCAAGCAACGTTGAAACCTACAAAACACAAACTCAATACTTTGCCCCAACTAATAGCGAGGTTGTCAATCTCACCAGTTGTTGTAACAAAGGATTAATTGTACGGTGTGGAAGGTGAAAGAGGTTTGCAACAAGTAAATATTAACAGTGGAAGATGTATCAATGGTAAAGATTGGACCGGGGTCCATAGTTCACTAGAGGTGTTCTCCTTAGATAAACAAACATAACATGCTGGGTAAACAAATTACAGCAGGGCAATTAACAAGACTGAGCAAGGAATAACAATGCAATACTAGACATAAAGATCCTATGAGATTCGATTGGGCAATACAACAAGATACATATACCGCCATCCAACTACATCTATGACTAGAAGTCCACCTTTGGGTTATCATCCGAACCCCCTCCAGTATTAAGTTGCAAGCAATAGACAACTGCTTTAAGCAAAGTGTGTAAGGTAAACAGTCCACTTGTTCCATGAACAAGAGACTGTTGTTTTCCCCTAGTGGCAAAAAAACATCTACAACCTTAGAGATTTCTGTCACTTCCCTTGATTAAATAGAGGAATTAACCCACTATCGAGCATAAATACCCCCTCTTGGAGTCACTAGAAACTACTTGGACAAGATAGCTACTAACAAGGGAGAGCATGCAAGATCACAAACAACACAGACATGATAGAATCGATAAGACAAAACCATTAATCAATCTGACATAGTAATCTCAATGTCCATCGGATCCCCACAAACACAACATGCATGATTACAAATAGATGAGATCTTAATCATGAACGGAGCTCACGAGATCTAGACATGAAAGCACAAAAGAGGAGATACAACCATCTATAAATGGACCCGTAGTCCAATGTGGAACTACTCGTGCTTCATACCAGAGGCTAGCATGATGAAGAAGAAGGCCTCCGGGATGATCTACCCTCCGGCAGGGTGCCGAGAAGAGCTTCAGATCCCCCGATCTAGGGATAATGCTGGCGGCGGCTACAGATAGTTTCGTGGAATATTGATCGGGTGCTTAGGGTTTAGGCATGGAGGGCTTATTATAGGCGAAGAGGCGAGGCTGGGAGGAAGCCAGGGGGCCCACACCCTGCCCAGGCGCGGCCCAGGGTGGGCCCATGCATGGGGGGTGTGGCCGCCCCGTGGTGCCCCTCCATCTCTCCTCTAGACTCCGTGTTCTCCTCGGTGAAATATTGACTTTGGATGTTGTCCCATCCAATTACGAGAATATTTCCTTACTACCTTTTCTGGAACCAAAAACAGCAGAAATCAGGCAACTGGCACTGTGGCAACTTGTTAATAGGTTAGTACCAGAAAACATATGAAAATAACCTCAAAATGTGGACAAAGCAAATCAAAGTAGATATTAAAAAACATGGAACATCAGAAATTATAGATACGTTTCCGACGTATCAAGGTGGTGCAGTTTCCACACAAGACTCAACATGCATCGAGACGAGACTTTTCAGAAGCAATCCCTCAGACCACCATGGACGTGATCCATCCTATCATCACCACCACCTTTTGTCCATCTGGCTGAGTTCTTGCAACCTAGTTGGTCAAGGCAGAGCCCATATGCCATGTGGTTGCACTAGAAGCTTCTCAACACTAAACATCTCAAATCTCTTTATTCCTGGGTGGCCATCCACAAGTGAGATACACCAGGGTAAACCATAGAAATTGGGCCCTGAGTAACCACTCAACACAAACCATACTTTCCATTCCACCCAGGTGTTTCATTAACATGTTGTTTTATTAATCAAAATATAAGCATAACTTTTCCATAATATAATAACATGAATTCCCACCCTTGAATTCTAATAGCTAGGCTAATCATACTAGAATAACATGTCTCTTAACTTAGGAAAATTTCGAGCATAGCATATCATAGAATTATACAAAATAGTCCTATCATGCATACTACAAAAATATTACTAATGCAATGCTGAAAAGATAGGATTTTTGATGACCAAAGTATCACTTGACATTTTAGTAGAAAATCTAGATACTCTCCTTGATCTTGCAATTGTCACACTCCTCAAAGTTCACTACATCACAATCAAGCAAAGCACACATTCAAAACTAGCACACAAAATAACAAATCAAAAGAAGAAACAAAGAAATGCATGCAAGCATGCAAAAGGTTATTTTATTGAAAAATTTGTTTCTAACAAGGTTCTAAACATTTCAAAACACCACTGTTCTTTTATAAAAGTGGAATTTCATTTGAAACCAAGTTAGTGAAAATAAGTCATTTAAATCATTTTCCTTTGGTTAGAAAAGCTTTTATTCAAAGTAATAATTTCTAGTGTCAAAACTATATTTTTAATTTCAAATGTTAGTGTTTATGGTATAGGGTTCAAAACAAAACCATTTGCAAAAGGATTTACTCAAAAAAATATTTTAGAACAATTTTTATACTCAGAATAGACCTAAATAACTATCTGCATCAAACTCTATTTTTTCGGAATCAAATGACCAAAGTAAGGCCATAGGTGCAAATTACACTTTTTTTTTGAATCCATAGACACCAAATTTGTAATTTTTGGAATTACAGATCAAAAGTTATTGATTTTACAAATGTAAACATCTAATAGATCTATTCTGGATTTTAAATCAAAAGTCTGAGCACATGGCGCTGTCTGATTGGCTGGTACCGCTTCGCGCGGATCACGCATCACGGGCCGTTGGATCTAAATGAATCTGAGCGGCTCAGATTGAATCTTACCCTTTCAGTAAGTGATTCTATCCTAGCCTTTAGATCTAAATCCTAGGGGTCGGAGTGCTCTAACCAGAGATGGGCGCCGCTACTCTCTGCGCGCGGCGACGGCGCACCGGTGAGCTAGAGGGTAGGGTAAGGGTGCGAGGGTTTACCATGGTCGCGGGGACGAGAGGGTTCTCAAGGTGGTTGTGAGCGAGGCCGGGGCGCATAGATTGGGCTTAGATTCCTCGCCGGAGTTTGAGTCAGCATCGATGGTTGCAGATGCTGACAGAGTCGTGCACCTGGGGAATAAGCAAGCAGGGAAAGACATCAGGAAGATGCGCACGAGTACAAGGGTCGCGGTAGAACCGACCAGAGGGAAAGGGGTGCACAGAGTGGTCGATAATCTCTTTCCGGAGTTGTGCTCTCCGTCGGTTGCTTGCAGGTGATGACGGAGGCGAGCCTACAGAGCGTCCGCGGACGAGCAGGGAGTATCAGGAGAAGCGCGAGGTGATGGCAATAAAGGTCGTATGAACCAGAGAGCAAGGGGAGGTCAGGGCTCACCGGATTTCTCGCCGGAGACTGTCGGGAACCGCGGTGGTGCGAGCTCGAATACGGGCAGCCTGGGGGCTCTCAGGGCATGGGGTTTGAGGGAAAATAGAGAGGAGGGAGAGATGGTTAAGAAGGAACGGTCGGGACAGAGAATCACGCGTGCAGTTAAGCATATTAACTCGAATGAATTCGAGCAGAAACAGCGTGGAGGAGGGCGCGTTCAAAGCGGTGAGGACGACGATGCTGACGAAGCAGTGGGTCCAGGCGGTCAGCGAGGGGGTGCGGTGCGTGGGCGATCCGAAAAGGAAACCTGCGGGGGAAGAGAGAGGTGGCCCAGGTGGGCTAGACGGGCTGTGTTGGGCCAGGGGTGGGCAGTTGGGTTGGGTAGGTAGGTTTGTTTCTATTTTTTGTCTTCAAATGTTTTTCCTTTTCTTTTCCTTTTTTCTGTTTTTCTTCAAATCAATTGATTTAAACTTCTTTTTGATTTCAAAACCTCACCAAATATTTTCAGTAGGTTTTATACAAACAATATTAGTGTGTTATACTATTGGGGATATGCTATATGGGTATCCTCATAGCATGTCTCCTATCCGGATAACCTGGGTGGCCCACAGTTGGTAGCATGACCCATGGACTGTTGGGCGGCCCAGTTAGATGGATCCAGAAGGGAGGCCCATGTTGGATAAAGGAAGGCTACGGTGGAGTCACCAACGTACCCGTAGCCTTGGAGTACAAGACACACAAGACTAGTAATAGACGGTGTAGGACTCTGTAACCTGTCTGGCTAGGACTTTTCCCTGTAACCCTAGGACCTGGCGACTATATAAGTCGGGCCTATGGGAGCCTTTAGGTAACAACACAAGATAACTTCAGACAACCTCTCACAGCGAACCTATCTCTGTAACTCGGCGTATTGCCATTATAGTGATTTATAGCAGGAGTAGGATTCCACCACCGTTGTGGGATCTGAACCTAGGTAAGCTGTGTTACCTCATACCCGTCAACCGTCCGCCTTCCCCCACGTATCTAAACACGCACTGTGAGGACCCCTCCATGGCGTACTCGTCGGCAATACCACGACAGTTGGCGCCCACCGTGGGGCAAGAGGCGCTTCAGGCTCTTCAGCGGGCGAGGACCAAGATCTTCGCGGGAATCGGCGAAACCGTAGCCATCAGCCACGTTCTCTTCTCCGGCAACGTTCTGATCGTCCCTCCCGACGAGTTCTGGATCCCGGCAAAGAAGAACCCTACGCGATGTTCGATCGTTCCTATCGGAGACATCCACCTCTTCATTGGCAAAACCGACTCGGGCACTAGTTCCCTAGGAGTCGGAGGAGCATCAAGGCCCGCACGGACCGCCTACGGGCAGGATACGTTCGCAGAAGGATCGATATCGGATCTCTCTTCGGAGTTTGTCGGCAAAGAACGGAAAAGTTCAAGGCCCAACCAAACCGCCCTATGCAGGATATAACGGTGAAAGATCACTGCAAGTCCGCCGGCTTTGCCCGTGCGTCTGGACAACAGAGATCCAAATTCGTCGGCATGGTTACTATCTTTGATCTGGCGCGTTGCGTTCAGAGAGAGGGCGAAAACCCCCATGATTACCTTGACAGGTGGCTCCGTATACAAGCCGATTTGGCCCACTACCCCAATGATGATGCCATGTATCACTTTGTGGAAGGACTAGACCATGGAACGCTTCTCCAACATTCTGTAAGACGACAACAGGCTTCGGGACGCCTTACCTTTGAAGGCATGGTGAACAACATCAACAACTACGCGGAGGCCGAAGCGGCAACACAGACAGCGCTTGCGCTCATTGACGGAGCCCCTCCAATTCAGCCACCACCACCACCGCCTCCGGCCGCCATCGCCGCTGTCGCGCCGCCACCTCCAGTCATCGTCGCTGCTGTTGCACCTCCACCGCCCGTCATCGAGGAAGTCCTGGCACCCTCCGACTCTGTGATTGACGCGCTATACACCGACTTCAGTGCAGATTCAGAGGAGATAGATTTCAGTCCAGAGGAACTAGAATCCGCCATGCAGGGGATGGAGGAGGAGTACACGTGCGGCGAGCAAGCCAACAACATCGTCACGTCTCGAGAGGTGTTCGTCACCATTGGGACGACGATGGATGAAGATCAACCCGGACGAGCTCCGCCTATAGCGCTGGACAAGGGGAAGGGACCACCTGTTGCTACCGACGATGATCGTGCAAAGGTCATGCCCCCTCCGCCTAATCCAGTGCAATAGCCGCAGGAACTCGGCACTGGCCCGAGAAACAACACCACAAACCTGCCGCCTTAGGCATCTATGTCTGTTGCTGCCCAAGTTACTCCAGCTGATAGAGTGATGTACGACAACCTCCTCGTCGAGCCACTGACCGTAACTCATATCCAGAACATGACCAAGCTTGACGAGAAGCGCCAGCAGCTGCTGGAGGAGGCGCATTCCATCGCGGAGCAAGGCGCTATGATAGATCGAGATCTGGTCAACGCGCAAAAATCCATAGAGAAAGCTAGAGCAATGGAGGTCGAGTACGAGACTCTGCTGCAGCAGCAGAAGGCTAAGAAATCTCCGGCTCGCGTCATCAACGATCCTGGTGTACGGCGAAACCTAGGATGGGCTCCCCCGAAGCCATCACAAGCCAAGCCATACATCGACAGTGAAGGCAGACATGTGATGCCCACTCCACTTCTCAACCTTGCTGTCGCCAAGACCCTTCTGGAGCAGGATAGATCGCCCGAGGCAGTGGACCAGGTCTATGACCTAGTGGCCAAGGCGGTGAAGCAGTAGGAAAAGGCCACCTCTCAGAGGCTTGAGTCTGACCCAGCGTTTTGCCAGTCTAGACAGCATAAGCCGCCAAGGGACAGATCTCCTCTTGATGTCGGGTCTTAGATGGGTTCATCAGAACAAAGACGGAGGGATGCGCGTAACAGGAAGGATGCTATCCCTATATCCTCCGACCATGGAGAAAAGGCCCGACCTCATCGCCCATCGCCACCGCCCCAATCCCCCCCGACATCGCGAAGACCCCAAGGCTCACCATCATACGGATATGCCCCCGCCAAGGCAGGGCGGCATCATCATCCGCGACAACGCGGAGCAGACCCGTCATGACGGAGAGCACAACCAAGGACACAAGAGCAGGTCGCTCCATGACCCTCCACGTCCGGCAAGCAATCGCGACAAGCGTGAGGTGTCGCAGGAGGGTAATAGCAAGAAGGCTAACCCACCGCCACCTCCTTCTCCGTCGCCACCTAGCAGTCACCATGGCGGAGGAGGCCCGCGTCGTTCACGCAGCCCATCCCCTGTTGACAAGAAGAAGAAAAACCCGGAGCCATACGACGCACGTTCGCGGATCGATAAGATCCACGAGGCCTGGGAAGGACCATAACTGGGACCACGTTGCTTTGGACCTGCGATACGGACCGCAACTTACCCCAAAGGTTTCCGAATTGACAAGACCATCAAGCCTATGATGACAACACTAAGCCAGCTACATGGTTGCAGGATTACGACAACGCGGTAGAGCTTGCCAGGGTAACCCCAACGTACCTCCCATTGATGTTGGCGGGCATGGCCCGTCAATGGATTGACGACTTGCCGGAGAAATACATCTGCAATTGGTTGGACATGCAAGAGGCGTTCACCAAGAACTTCGAGGGTACGTACAAACGTCCTTGCACTGCTGGCGATCTACAACGGTGCGTGCAAGAGAAAGATGAGACATCTCGCGCCTACCTCTCCCGCTGGCTGGATATGAAGAATTCCTGCACATGAGTGCATGCTTAGACCGCCATGGCCGCCTTCATCGATGCGTTGGAAAGGGGCATGTTGCTTCGACATAAACTGAAGCGCTTGCAGGACAATCACCAGCTTGACTTGAACCAGATGATTCAGTTGGCTAGTGAGTTCGCAGCTGCCGACGACGATGCTCGCGGCTCTTTGCCGGCAACGGCCATTCCAACTCAAGCTCGGAGGAACAGCAGTACAAAGCGGAAAACCGCTCTAGAAGAAAAGCAATCTCCCGACATGGTCTCCATGACCTTTGCAGGGCGAGGTGAGGGAGGACAACGTGGCCGAGGACGGGGAGCTGGTCGTGGGAAGCAATGAGGAAGTGAAACCACCTCGGCACCGCTCCGCATTCCCCAAACCTATAAAGAGTACCATGATATATCGTGCCTCGTACACCTCGATGTCAACGGCAAGGCCACCCATACCAATCGACACTGCAAGTTCGTCAACGACGTCAAGTGACATGGACGAGGACATTGACCCCAAGCACGCCGCCAAGAGCGACGACAAAGGCAAGAACCCCTTCGTGAAGAAGGCGCCAGTCTACCACACTTTCCTTGGCACCCCCACCGTCCGACAACAGAAGACCTCTATGAGGATACTGATGGCCACTCTACCCCCAGTTCCCCAGTACCTGCGCTGGTCGGAGGTTCCAATTACTTGGGACAGGAAGGATCACCCAGACCTCATCCCTACGGAGAATCAATACGCCATGGTCATCAAACCTTTGATTGACGGCGTGGAGTTCACCAAGCGTATGGTGGATAGTGGAAGCAGCATCAACATCATGTACCTGGATACACTGCAGAAAATGAACTTGACGGAGGCAAACCTAAGGCGGACCAACACCATCTTCCACGGCATAGTTCCTGGTCGGGAGGCTCAGTCCCATGGGTGCATCACACATCAGGTTTCCTTTGGCGATGTTAATAATTACCGCCAAGAGCGCATGACCTTTGAGGTGGTCCCCTTCAAGAGCGTGTACCACGTCATATTCAGCCGCGACATATTCCACACCTTCATGGACAAGCCATGCTTCGTCTACAACAAACTCAAGATACCCAGACCAAACAGTGTCATCATCGTATATGGAAGCTTTACCAAAGCAAGGGACTGCGAGATTGGAGAAGAAGCCTACGCGGAAGCTGTCCTCTACAGCGAAGAACTCAAGGAGATCCAGAGCAAGGTCGATGCCTCGGAGATGCCTGCGTTGAAGAAACAGATTTCTTTCTCCGCTCCAGCATTCAAGGCCGCCATCGAGACCAAGCCGGTGGAACTTGTGGTAGGCGATGCCTCCAAGACCACCGCCATTGGGACAAACCTGGATCCCAAATAGGAAAGCGCGCTCGTCGAGTTCCTCCGTGAGAATAGGGACATCTTTGCATGGCAACCTGCTGACATGAAAGGTTTACCTAGGAAACTTGCCGAGCACAACTTAAACATTGACCCAAAATGCAAACCAGTGAAGCAACCTCTATGACGCTTTGGAGATGAGAAGAGACGCACCATAGGCAAAGAGATAGCTAGGTTACTTAAGGCTAGTTTTATCCGAGAAGTCCTTCATAACCAATAGGTGGCCAATCCTGTACTTGTCCCCCAAAAGTGAACCAAAGAATAAAGAATGTATGTTGATTACACCGGCTTGAACAAAGCTTGCCCCAAAGAACCGTTTGCTTTGCCTCGCATTGACCAAGTCATTGACTCGACGACTGGCTCAGAACTTTTGTGTTTTCTTGATGCATACTCAGGATACCACTAGATCAAGATGAGGAAGTCGGACCAATTAGCCACTTTGTTCACTACCCCATACGACATTTTTTGCTATGTTATGATGCCCATTGGGATGAAAAACGCAGGTGCTACATACCAGCAGACAATGCAACGTTGCCTTCACGACCAAATTGGTCGGAACGTTCACACCTATGTGGACGATATCGCGGTGATGTCTAAAAAGTCCAATGACTTAATCTCTGACTTAAAAGAAACCTTTGATAATCTCCAGAAATACAACATGATGCTTAACCCTAAGAAGTGCGTCTTCGGGGTTCCAGCCGGCAAATTGCTGGGCTTCATCGTTTCCCAGCGTGGAATCGAGGTCAACCCGGAGAAAATCAAGGCCATCTTAAACATAAACCGTCCGACATGCCTAAAGGACATTCAATGACTAACAGGTTGTGTTGCAGCAGTTAGTCAGTTGGTCAGCCGACTTGGAGAGAAGGCCCTGCCGCTGTACAAGTTGCTAAAGAATGCGGACAAATTTACGTGGACGGACGAAGCATATGCAGCATTGAAGCAGCTCAAGGAGATTCTTTCCTCAGCGCCCATCCTTGCAGCGCCCGAGCCTGGAGAGCCCATGTTGATATACATGAAGGAACTAGGATATGAGCACAGAGTTCAGCGACCAGTTTACTATGTAAGCGGGGTCTTGATGGAGTCCAAGCAGCGTTACCCGCACTACCGGAAGATAGCTTATGGAGTATTCCTTGCTTCTCGGAAGCCGAGGCCTTACTTTCAGAAGCACCCAATCACAATGGTGAGCAAGACTCCACTGTACGACATTATCAACAACAGCGACGCTACAAGAAGGGTCACGAAGTGGGGCATTGAGCTTGCCACCTTCGAGATCACCTACAAGAGACGCGACGCTATCAAGTCACAAGCCTTGGAGGATTTTCACTACTAGAGAAAAGGCTATAGGAGACATGTTTATAGGAGGCACATTTAGAACATATGTGCCTCCTATAAAATAGGCAAGGCACACTCCTTCTCCATGCGCCTCTAGTATAAAAATAGGCGAGGCGCATATGATAAAAATGCGCCTCCTATAATCCCTGTACGGGCGAAATCAAGCAGCCCCAGATTATGCGAGGCGCAGTCTAGCATATGCGCCTCCTATATATGAGATAGGCGAGGCGCATATGGGCAGAATGCGCCTCGCATAATCTGTGTGGTCCTGCGTGTTGGTAGGTGCTCGAATATGCGAGGCACATATGGTGATATGCGCCTCCTATATTTCATAATATGCGAGGCGCATATGGTCATATGTGCCTCAAGTAACTCATGTGGGCCCGGTGGAGGTAGGTGGCCGCATAGGCGAGGCGCATATTGCTATATGCGCCTCCTATAGTTTGAATTATAGGAGGCACATATTGTGCAATATGCGCCTCCTATAACCTGGCACCACCTTTTTCCAGATTTTTGCACATGGAGCCAACTACCACCCCACTCACTTGTCTCACTTCTTCCTCCTCCACCAAGACAAATCTGGTCGCGTCCCTCCTCCTCCCCACCTCATTTCCCCCATTGATTCACCATAGTAGCTCGTTCAACCTCCATTGGTTGACACTCATATGTAAGTGAAGTCTCTTGCTCCTCTAAAGTGTGCCTCAAGTAACTCATGCAAGCCCGGGTGGAGGTAGGTGGCCGCATAGGCGAGGCGCATATGGTCATATGCGCCTCCTATAGTTTGAAGTATAGGAGGCACATATGGAGCAATATGTGCCTCCTATAGTTTGAAGTATAGGAGGCACATATGGAGCAATATGAGCCTCCTATAACCTGGCTAGATTCAAATTTGAAACAGCCAGCTACCACACCTATATAACACCTACCACCTCTCCCTCTTCTACTTGTCCTTCTCCTCCACCTCTCCTCCTTCTCCTCCACCTCGCCTTCTCCTCCTCCATCTCTCCTTCTTCTCCCCTTCTCCTCCTCCTTCTCCACTCTCCTCCTCCTCCACTCTCCTCCTCCTCCTCTTCCTCCGGAGACCTTCTCCTCCTCCGGCAACCACTCCGGCCATGGCCTCCACAACCACACCGACCATCTCCTCCTCCACCTCCGGTGGCCTCATCCTCATCCACCATCTCCGGTGATCCCCATGGACATGGCCTCCCGCACATGCTTGCGGTGGTAGGTTGTGGCCACGAGCATGGTCTCCCACGAGCTCCGACGAAATTCTAGCCAGATCTAGATCTAGATCTGGCCGCCTTTTTTTGAAATTCAAAAATAATATACGAGGCGCATTCGAATCAATATGTGCCTCGCATATGCACAATATAGGAGGCGCATATGCAAAGTATAGGAGGCGCATATCAATATGCGCCTCACATATGTGAAGTATAGGAGGCGCATATCATATGCGTCTCGCATAAAAAATAGGCGAGGCTCAAAGTTAGAGGCGCATACGATATGCGCCTCGCATATGATTTTAGGTGCGCCTCGCATAAGGTTTTCTCTAGTAGTGTTTATCGCAGATTGGACGGAGATGCCGGATGCTATTCAGTTGCCGAAACCAGAGTACTGGGTGATGCACTTTGACGGATCAAAACTCCTCAACGGCTCGGGTGCTGGTGTATTGTTACAGTCACCAACTGGCGAAAAGTTACACTATGTTCTGCAGATCCACTTTGAGGCTACGAACAACATGGCGGAGTATGAAGCACTCATTCACGGATTATGCATAGCCAAGGATATTGGCATCAAGTGCATAGTTTGCTGTGGAGATTCCGACGTCGTTGCACAGAAGGTGGCTGGCACCTGGAATGCGTGGAACCCTATGATGGCGCCATATCGAGACGAAGTGGACGAGATAGCCAAGAGCTTCTTGGGCTACGAAGTAAAGTATGTGCCTAGGGAGAAAAACGAGGCGGCTGATCTGCTATCTAAGCTTGGATCAGGGCGCAACGAATCCCGCTAGGAGTTTTCCTAGAGCATCTACGGACACCATCCGTGAAGGGAGCCAACATCGACAACCCGGATAGAGTTGACTCTTTCGTCCACATGGTGGAAAAGGTCCCTCCGTCTTGGACAAGACCGTTCATGGAATATCTCGAACACGGAACTTTGCCCGATGACAAAGTCGAAATACGGCAAATAGTACATAGAGTGAAGGGCTATACCATAATCAATGGACAACTCTACAAAAGGAGCACTACTGGTGTATACCTAAAGTGTGTTTCCCAGCTAGAAGGTATGGAAATCCTACACAAAATCCATCTCGGAGATTGCGGGCATCACGCCGCTCCTCGATCGTTGGTCGCGAAAGCCTTCCGGCAAGGATTCTACTGGCTGACCGCGAAGGCGGACGCCGACAAGCTGTTGAGACATGCATTTCATGCCAGTATTATGCCCGACAACCACATGTTCCTGCTGAAGAATTGCGAACAATACCAATAACTTGGCCGTTTGCAGTCTGGGGGCTAGACATGGTGGGACCGTTACAAACGGTACCATGTGTGTTTACACATCTCCTAGTAGCAATTGATAAATTCACTAAATGGATA
The DNA here is from genome assembly GCA_023614405.1 of Avena insularis. Classification (NCBI taxonomy): domain Eukaryota; kingdom Viridiplantae; phylum Streptophyta; class Magnoliopsida; order Poales; family Poaceae; genus Avena; species Avena insularis. The sequence continues at coordinate 283,955,948 of CM042685.1, read as the reverse complement.
GAAGCTAAACCCATTAGAAAGCTTGATGGGGCAACTGCCCTCAGGTTTGTCTAGGATCTGGTGGTGAGAATTGGTCTCCCACATAGCATTATCACCGAAAACGGCAACAATTTATCACTCGGAGAAGTGGAGGCATATTGTTGGGATAAGGGAATCCGACTTGACCTTGCATCTGTGGCGCATCCACAATCCAACGGTCAGGTTGAGCGAGCCAATGGATTAATTATGCAGGGAATCAAGCCACGTCTTGAGGCACCGCTACATAGAGCAGCTGCAGCCTGGGCGGAAGAATTGCCATCTGTGTTGTGGAGTTTCCGAACTACACCCAACAGATCCACCAGCTACACCCCTTACTTCATGGTATATGGAGCAGAATCCATCCTACCTTTCGACATACTTCACGATGCACCAAGGTTTGCCGCCTATGACGAAGATGACGCTAAAGAATCCATATGCCTAGATGTGGGCCTTCTCGAGGAGGAGCGCGTTTTGGCATGCCAAATATCCGCCATCTACCAGCAGAAGATACGCATCTACCATAGTCGCCGCGTTCGACATCGCTCGTTTAAAGAGGAAGATTTGGTGCTCCGACTTAAGCAGAAGAAGTCTCACAAATTATCCCCGCCATAGGAAGGACCGTTCATCATAATCAAGGCACTACTCAATGGGTCTTACTACCTTCTTGATAATCGTGAACTGAAGGATAGACCCAACGAGGATCATAAGCGTAAGCAACGTGACCCGGATGATGACTACGTACCCGGAGCTTGATCGGCCATGGAACATAGCACAGCTACGTCCTTTCTACACTTAGCATTTTTTATCTAATTGTGTACCTCTTATATGATCAATGAAATAAAGCTATTTGGTTCACTCATATTTCTGAGTCTTTTTGTAAGATCCCTCCTTTATAAAGGAAAAGGATCCCTGTTATTGCAATGCTAGTCCCTGGATCATTGCTAGCATCCACAGTTTAAGATGAAGTACACAGATACAAAGGTCTTTATTACAGTCATTCCAGAGATAAACATAGTCTTTACAACTCCAAGGCCACAGGCCTAGTACAAGAGTTTGAATAAGTAAATTAATAAAAGTCTTCATCTTCATGTGCCACAGGCAAACATGTTGAGTGTAGACTCATGACACCTAATCCTCATCAGAGTAACCTGCAACATCACAAGTTACAGCCACAGTGGGTCAATACTTTGGAATAGTATTGGCAAGTGATACCTTAGTAAAATTTTAAGTGGACTAGATACTATATGCAATTTGGCTAAGTGTAGCTTGGCTTGCTTTGCTCAAAATAGGTTTTTCCTATTAGTTGAAATCACTAAGTTTTTCTTTGTCAAAACTTTTCCCAAGGAACCACCAATAGACATTGAGGTCCTTCACCCTTATTCACCCACAAATTTTTCTTAGAAATTGGGATGAGGAGATTCTTGATAGCTTCCATGTCTTGATGCTCAAATTGTCCTTTACCAGGGACATGGCTAAGTACTTAGATTTTACACTCTGCAGAGGTGGTGCACTTGCCCCACAAGACTTGGTTTCACCAAGACAAGATCTTTCAGAAGCCTTCCCTTAGACCAAATGGACGCGCTCCAACCTATCATTCCCTTACCACCAACTGTCCATTTGGCTAAGTTCTTGCAACCTATATGATCCAGGCAGAGCCCATAATGCCATGTGGTTGCACTTGAAGCTTCTCAACATTTGACATCTCAAATCTCTTTGTTCCTGGGTGGCCATCCACAAGTGAGATACACAAGGTAAACCATATAAATGGGCCTTGTGAACCACTCAACACAAACCATTCCTTCCAATCCACCCAGGTGTTTCATTCACTTAGTTGTTTTATTAAACAAAACACAAGTCCTCAGACTTAGAAATTTTCCATAGCATGAATATATATTCCACCCTTGTTTTCTATTAGCTAAGCTAAGCATGATAGTAGTAGGAATCTTAACTTAGGAAATTTCTACTAAGGTTTCATCTACTAGGATTTCCCATGGCATAGTTTATACTTAGCAAAATTCCATGCAAGTCCTACTTAGAAATATCACTAATGCATAGTGAAAATAATGGGACAAAAGTATGAAGCATCACTTGCCTTTTTGGTAGAGGATGTTGGTTCACCTCTTGATCTTTGCTAATATCACACTATTCTAATTCCACTACAATTCAATCAAGCAAACACAATTTCAACTAGCATTCCAACCAACAATTCAATCAATTTAGCACACATAAAAATAATAGAAACAAGGTCATGCATGCAAGCATGCAAAAGATAGTTTTATTTGCAAAGGTGGTTTCTACTAGGCTCTATACATTGTAAGGTTCAAAGTGGTCATTTTCTAAAGTGTCAAACCCATTTGCAAAAGTGTTTTATCTATAAACCATTTTTAAATCAAATCATTATTTCATGTGGTGGAAAATGTTTTTAGCAAAGCAACAATTTTATATTGTTCAACAAATAAGTTGTTAATTCACAAAACTTGGTGCTTAGGGTCAGTAGGTTTGAATCAAAACATTTTCCAAAGGTTTTTCTCAAAAATCATTTCCATATCAAAATCAATATTTTTATTTGACTAGAAATGAGCTAATTCAATTATTCAATCCTAATCCTCACAAAATAAATTTTTAAATCCATAAGTTGGTTCCTAGGGTCAGTAGGTTCACAACAAATCATTTTTCAAAGATTTCCCATTAAAATTTTATTTAGAACAATTTTTATATTCTAATTAAGCCTACACATGTTTCTGCAAATTCAACCAATTTTCCAGAAGCAAAACATTAAACAAAGTGCATGGTTGAAAAGTACATGTTCTACTGATTCCATTGATATAAAATTTGCAAATTTTGGAAGTATGGATCAAAAGTTATGCAATTTACAAGTTTGCAATTTAATAAGATTCTAAATTCCGTTTTAAACGAAACTAGTGCCACGCGGCGTGATATTATTGGTTGATACCGCTTCGGGTGGATTGAGCTCTCTAGACAAACATCTGCATAGTGTCCTTTGTTTCCACACTTGAAACATGTGACAAGGCTGAGATCCTTCATAGGCTTGTTTATCTTGTGCTTCATCTTTTCTGGACAGTTCCTTGCATAATGTCCTTGCACAATTGTAACCTGTGATAAGATTGAGTTCATCACGTATCTTCTGTGGACAGGTTGCTACATAATGTCCTAGCTCTTTGCAGTTGTTGCACCACACCTGGCTAATATCCTTATACTTCTGCTTCTCTGGACATTCACTGGCGTAGTGTCCCATTTCTTTACAATGATTACATTGCACATGGCTTTTGTCCTTCTTTTTCTTGGGCTTCTCCAAAGCTAGGACTGCTTCTAGTTCATGTTCTTCATATGTTATCTCAAAGGTAGGAATGTCTACTGGTTTCTTTGACCTTCTATTGCTCCTTGGATAATTCATATGCCTCTTCTTTGGTCCTTTAAATTGGGTCATATTGCATGGAGGTACAAGTGGAGATTTTCCTTTGTCCTCATCCTTCTTGGTAGACTTGGCTCTCTCTTGATAGTCTGCAATCAGTTGTTGCACTCCACCTTGTTTCCTTTGTTCAACTATGGAAAAGATGGGGCATTGGATAGGGACATGATTATTTCCTTCACATAAGTAACAAGTAGCTTGAGATGTGGGGCATTGGTCAATTGGATGTTTCTCTTCACAATTGGGGCATTGATCTTCATGCTCCTTGGAAGTGTGATCCTTATCTCCACAAATATTGCAAGCTTGGGTTCCTTCTAGATTAACATCTTTGTCATCTTTGTTGTCACAAACTCCTTTGGAAGAGTTGCCTTCCATGTTGATCATTTGATCTGTCACCTTATGCAACAATTGGGCTTGGGTTTCCAAAAACCTTTGCATGGTTGGATCTTCCCCACTGGTGTTGGCTATGAATTGAGCTGTCATTTGGTTCAACTGGTTTTGGGTTGCTATAAGTTCTCTCATGTTGTCTTCTTGGTTGTTGTTGGTGTCATCAACCTTGATGTTGGAGTCTCTTGGATAAGTCATCTGTTTGGGTTGGATTGGGATTAGAATAGGCAAATATTTCTAAGGGAATATTTCTAATCACACACATCACATTTCACACAAGCAATGTGCAATAAATCACAAACAAACATTTCACTCAAACAACAATTTCAAGCATATTTTTAGGCATCAAAAAATATTTTTGTTACACCTCATAAGTTGGTGGGGTTGACTTAAACTAAATATGGTGGTCCATCTATGTGGTTTCACTTGAGATCTTTCCATCCTTCTTAGTTGATTCTTCTTGAACAAGATCTTTGTATCCTTGGAAAAATTCTTGGTCTCAAAAACTTCAAAGGTGATCATGGTTCCTTCTAAGTTGTGTTTCCTTAGTCTTCAAATCTTGAGCAACATTTCTTGCTACACTTGTAGTCCTTAGTAATATCCAAGGTCGAAGTCCTTGGTGAAAATGCTAAAGATGTTGAAGTCATTAGAGTTGAAGATGTCTTTAGCACATGGTGAAGTCTTTGGCCATGGGGTAGGCTTTATCCATCAAGTTGAAATAGAAGAAATGTAGAATCAAAACCAAAATGGTTGAGGAAAGAGTTTACAAGATTGTTTGTAAATAAGTTTTGGAACAAATACAACTCCTATTTTCCTAAGGGGTTTTGTCCAATCCTAGGTTTACAAATCCTACAGGAAACACAATGCTCTGATACCATCTGTAAGGTTCCCAACCTTTAATAAGGTAGAGATCCCTGTGTTTACAATGCTAGTCCCTGGATCAATAGCTAGCATCCACATTTAATATGTAATATCAAGAAACAAAGGTCATAATACAACTTTATAACCAGGAATAACATAATTTATTACATCTTACATAGCTCATTTGGCTATTACATTACATTGCAGCAGAATATCTATAAGCATGGGGTCCTTCATCTTCAAAGTGCCACAGGCAGACATGTTGGTTGTAGACTTGTAATCCTAATCATTAAACTTCACTAATATCAAACAAACCTGCAACATAACAAGTTACAGCCACAAGGGTCAATACATTTGAATTGTATTGGCAAGTGATACTATGGTAGTATAGTGGATTCTATCATCTATATGCATTTGGCTAAGTGGAGCTTAGGCTTGCTTTGCTCAAAATAGATTTTTCCTTATCATTTGAAAACACTAAGTTTTTACTTTGACAAAATCACACAAGGCATCTCCCAATAGAAATTGGTGATCCTTCAACCCTTGTTCAACCTCAAGTTTTTATCTTAGAAATTTGGATGATGAGATTCTTGATTGCTTCCATGTCTTGATGCTCAAATTGTCCTTTGCCAGGGACATTGCTAAGTACTTAGATTTTACACTCTCCAGAGGTGGTGCACTTTCCCCACAAGACTTGGTTTCACCAAGACAAGATCTTTCAGAAGCCTTCCCTTAGACCAAAATGGACGCGCTCCAACCTATCAAAACCTCTACCACCAACTGTCCATTTGGCTAAGTTATTGCAACCTATATGATCCAGGCAGAGCCCATAATGCCATGTGGCTACACTTGAAGCTTCTCAACATTTGACATCTCAAATCTCATTGTTCCTGGGTGGCCATCCACAAGTGAGATACACAAGGTAAACCATAGAAATGGGCCTTGTGTAACCACTCAACATAAACCAATCCTTCCATTCCACCCAGGTGTTTCATTAACTTAGTTGTTTTATTAGGTAAAACACAAGTCCAAATACTTAGAAATATTTTCATTATAGCATGTATATTTCACCAACCCTTGTTTGCTACTAGCTAGGCTAAGCATGTCATAGATAGTAACTTAACTTAGAAATTCCCTAGCATTTCTACAACTACTAGGATTTCCCAACATGGCATATAAGCAAAATAATATCATTCAAGACTTAGCAAAAATATTTCTAACGCTTAGTATAAAACATGGGATAAAAATATTCATGAAGTACCACTTGCCTTGGTAGTTTGGAGAGTAGCACTCCTCACAATCACAATCACTAGCACCAAAATCTACACAAAGCATCATAGCCACAATCACATACCAAACATATACAATTCAAAAATATATGCATGCATGCAAAATGATATGTGATGGTTTTTAAAACTCAACAAAGCAAGTATTCAGTACTGATTCATAAACAAGTCAAAAACTTGCCAAACAACAATTATTTAAACCCTAAATCATTTCCTAAACATTTCATAAACTCTAATTAGTCCTACACAAGTTTCTGCAAATAAAACCCTTTTAACAGTAGCAAAACATTAAACACATTGCATAATCAGAAAGAGCTTGCTCTCCTGATTCCAACGGTATAAAATTTGTCAAATTCTAACGTGGGGATCAAAAGTTATAGCCCAATAAAATTTGAATAACAATCAGATTCAAATCCAGTTTTAAATCTAAACTCTAGCCACGCGTCTGTTTCTAATTGGCCCATACCGTTTCGCGTTGGATCGCGCTTCTGGGCCGTTGGATATATTTAACCCGCACGGCTCAGATCTATTCGTAACGGTTCGTTAAGTGAACTGATCCTACGCGCTGGATCTAGATCTGACGGCTACGAATCAATCGACCTAAACTGAGCGGCGCTAGCGGCAGCTACTGGCGGCGGCGAGCTCTGCCTACGGCGGCGCGGTGCTACAGGTCGTCCTAGGGTCATCGGAGGGGCTTACCAGAACCGTGGAGACGTGCTGATGCTCAACCTGGCGGCGGCTTGGCAAGGGGCGCACGGAGTGGGCTGCTGGAGCTCGTCAGAGTTGCGGGCGGCGTCGGGTTCGAGTAGACGGCGATGTTGGCGACGCTCCTGGTCTCCCTAGCACAAACAAACGGCACCAGATGATGCACAAGACAGTGGCGAACAACTTCGTGTGGGTCAGAGGTGAAGGGGCGCAAAGGGCTTACGGAATTTGGTCGTCGGAGTCGAGGTTGTCGTCGGGAGCTTGCGGTGTTGAACGGAATCGACGACCTGGGGCAGTACAGGAAGAACCAGTGGGGTCAGGAGGTGCGTAAAGAAGCTGTGAAGCGGCTCGTATGAACCAGAGGGGAAGGGGCGCACGGGGCTCACCGGAATCGATCGCCGGAGTGAGCTCTGTCTGCGGCGGTGTGAGGTTGATTGCGGGCAGCCTGGTGGCAGAGTGGTGGTGCTAAGTGAGGGGAAATGGTCGCAGAGAGGTGGGGGTTAAGTAGGCGGAGCAGGGGCGAGAATCTCGCGAGCAATCAACGCCAATTAAGCGCATTTGCGTCAGGGAAGAAACGACCACGACGAGCAGGTCTTCAGCGCGAGATTGACGACGAGCCTGACGTGGCAGTGGGTCTACCTGTCAGCGAATAAAACAGAGAGGGGGTGGGGTCCTGGCGTCAGTCTCTCTGCGGGTTCATCTACGAGTGAGAAGGAGAGAGGGGAAGCCGGGTGGGCTAAATGGGCTGGTTTCTCTGTTGGGCTAGAATAGCAGCGCCGACCCTTTTCCTTTTCTTTATTCCTTTTCTATTTCTGTTTGCATTTTCAGAAATCATTTTCAAATGGTTTCAAAATCTATTTGAATTCAAACCTTTTTAGGATTTTTGTAGGGTGCAACATTCATATTTCTGGGCATAAAAACATGTGGTCTCTCTGTTCAAGCTTGGTTCTTTTGAATAAACAAAATAAACAGTGCTATAGCACTTGATTTGGAAATGTTTTGAAAATGGTTTTGAAACCATATTTGTTCTGTGAAATTTTGTCCGAACTCCACATTCAATCCAATCAACAAGGAAGCAAACAAAACTTGGTTTAAAACACTTATGCTCTCAATTGAGGATAGTCATTTGATTTATGTTTGCTCACATAAAATAATAGCACTATGTGCTTCTGTTTTCTTGAAAGAGTTGGAAAATGATCTCAAAATATATATGCATGCATGAATGATATGCAATCTTTGAAATCATGATTTTAGGGATGTTACACTTCCTTAGCTTGTGAGCTTGTCGGAGCGGAGGAGGGCTTGACGGTGGGAGTGACAGGGGCGATGGCGGGAGATGCGTCACGATGCAGCATGTCCTTGATGGTTCTAGATCCCCCGATGTTTTGGAGGTCTTCTTCAACCTGGTCGTGGCTTTCTTTCTGAAACATGCAAAATGCATAAGTACAGGAATAAGACAGATAAATGGGCAATGTCGGAGAAAAGAATCTTACACAAGTGGGGGTACTTTGGCAAAAGGGATCCCAGTAACCTTTCTTTTCTCCGCCTCTAGGGCGGTGGTAGTATTTTTGGAGGCTCCACCCTCCGTCTTCTTCTTACCTCCGTCGCTAGCGTCAGAGGTGGAGCTCTTCCATTTTCGCGACAACGGAACATCATCGTCGGACACGACCGTGACTTCCTTCATCTTTGGATCGTAGATTTGGACAGCCATGCTATCCTCCTCTAGATCGCTACACTGTTAAGTAAGAGGTCACCATATTAGATGAGATGGAAAAGGTTAAGACGGAAGAATTGGAGTATATGTCATACACGGAAAATAAACAGTTACCTTTGGGCACTTGCTCTCTACGAACATGTCGTAGGTGATGGCGAAGCCACGCTTCTTGTCCTTCACCTTGACGATGTCCTTGAGGCGAATCTTGACGGAGTCGCTCGAGAAGTTGTCCACAGAGATGCGGAGGCTATCCCTTCTATTGTTGGTATACTCGTGCATCAGCTTCGAGCGGTGCTGCAGAGGCTGGATTCGTGCAAGATCCCTCCTTTATAAAGGACAAGGATCCCTGTGATTGCAATGCTAGTCCCTGGATCATCGCTAGCATCCACAATTTAAGATGAAGTACACAGATACAAAGGTCGTTTATTACATCCATTCCAGAGATAAACATAGTCTTTACAACTCAAGGCCACAGGCCTAATACAAGAGTTTGAATAAGTAAATAAATATAAGTCTTCATCTTCATGTGCCACAGGCAAACATGTTGAGTGTAGACTCATGACACCTAATCCTCATCAGAGTAACCTGCAACATCACAAGTTACAGCCACAGTGGGTCAATACTTTGGAATAGTATTGGCAAGTGATACCTTAGTATATTTTAAGTGGACTAGATACTATATGCAAATTTTGCTAAGTGTAGCTTGGCTTGCTTTGCTTAAAATAGGTTTTGCCTATTAGTTGAAATCACTAAGTTTTTCTTTGTCAAACTTTTCCCAAGGAACCACCAATAGACATTGAGGTCCTTCACCCTTGTTCACCCACAAATTTTGACTTAGAAATTGGGATGAGGAGATTCTTGATAGCTTCCATGCCTTGATGCTCAAGTTGTCCATTGCCATGGACTTGGCTAAGTACTTAGAATTCTCCATCTACAGAGGTTGTGCACTTTCCCCACCAGACTTGGTTTCACCAAGACAGGACCTTTCAGAAGCCTTCCCTTAGACAAAATGGATGCGCTCCAACCTATCATTCCCACTACCACCAACTGTCCAAATGGCTAAGTTCAAGCAACTTATGTGATCCAGGCAGAGCCCATATTTCCAAGTGGCTGCACTAGAAGCTTCTTAACACTTGGACTCTAAAATCTCTTTGTTCCTGGGTGGCTTACCACAAGTGAGATACACAAGGTAAACCATAGCCATGGGCCTTGTGTAACCACTCAACGAAAACCACCAATCAAGTCCCTTTCCACCCAGGTGATTCATTGACTTAGTTGTTTTATTAAGTAAAACAAGTCCAAAGACTTAGAAATATTTTCATCATAGCATGTATATTTCACCAACCCTTGTTTGCTACTAGCTAGGCTAAGCATGGCATAGATAGTAACTTGACTTAGAAATTTCCTAGCAATTCTACAACTACTTAGGATTTCCCAACATGGCATATAGGCAAAATAATAACATGCAAGACTTAGCAAAATATTTCTAATGCTTAGTAAAAAATATAGGGATAGAATTATTCATGAAGTACCACTTGCCTTGGTAGTTGGGAGAGTAGCACTCTTCACAATCACAATCACTAGCACCAAAGTCTACACAAAGAATGGTAGCAACAAATTACACACAAAACATATACAAACAAACAAAATATATGCATGGATGCAAAATGCTAAGTGATGATTTTTAAAAATCAACCAAGCAAGTGAATAGTACTGAATCCTAAACAAGTAAAAAACTTTCCACACAACAATAATTTAAACCCTAAATTAATTCCTAAACAATTCACATGCTCAAATAAGCCCTACATAAGTTTTTGCAAAAGAAACCATTTTAACAGATGCAAAACATTAAAAACATTGCATATTCTGAAAGTGCTTGTTCTCCTGATTCCAACGGTATAAAATTTGTCAAAATCTAACGTGGGAAACAAAATTTACAAACAAAACAAATTTGAACTATAATCTGATTCAAAATCTGTTTTAAATCTAACTCACTGCCACGCGGCGCTATCCTATTGGCCGGTACCGTTTCGCTCAGGATCGCACTTCCGCGCCGTCGGATCAAGTTAGATCCAACGCGCCAGATCTAAAGAAAACGCTTCGCTCCAGATCTAATCTAGTCCCTACGATACAGATCTAACGACTGCCTTTTCTCTGACCAAAGTCGAGCGGCGCTAGCGGCGGCGACTGGCGGCGGCGCCTCTGTCAGTGGCGGAGCTGGCGTTCTATGTCGCGCGGGAGAGGCGGAAGGGGCTTACCGAGCTCGCCGTGCGATGCTGATGCTCAAGGTGGTGATGGCTGGTCAAGGGGCGTGTTGTAGTGGCTGAGGGAGCTTGTCGGAGTCGTGCACGGCGTCAGGTGGTTGCTGTCGAAGTCGTTGCCGAGGTTCCGCGTCGCCCTAGCACGAACCAGGTGGTTTAGGAGATGCGCAAGACAGTGGCGAACAACCTCGTACGCGAGAGAGATCAAGGGGCGCGCTATGCTTACCATAATCGATCGCCGGAGTTGAGTGGCGGCTCGGTCGTTTGCGGGAACGAACGGGAACGGCATCCTGGGTCACAAGCAGGCAAGCAAAGGGTATCAGAAGATGCACGAGGTCCTGCTGGACACACTCGTATGAATCAGAGGCACAGGGGCGGTCGGGGCTCACCGGAATTTGCTGCCAGAGATCGTCGGAGCTGCGGCGGTGTTTGGTGAGTTGCGAGCAGCCTGGAGGCGTGGAGAGAAAATTGAGTGAGGGGAATGGAGCGGAGTGGGGAGGGGTTTAAGTAGGTAGAGGCTCGACAAGAAACGCCCGGTGAATCAATGGCAATTATGCCGCGGAATCAACGTAGCAACGGCCAGCGGCGACGGCGTCTGCGCGCGAGATTTGGGGAAGAAGGAGTCGACGTGGAGAGGCCCTTGTTCATGAGAGGAAATGTAAGGGTGTGGGGTCTGGCATCACGACTTCATGGGTGCGTCTGCGCGTGAGAGAGAGAGGGAAAACCCGGGTGGGCTAGCTGGGCTGGTTTCTCAGTTGGGCCAGAATAGTAGCGCCGGCCCTTTTCCTTTTCTTTATTCCTTTTCTTTTTCTAATTTGATTTTCTGGAATGATTTTCAAATGAATTCAAACTCTATTTGAATTCAAATATTTTTAGGATTATTGCAGTGTGCAACAGTCACAATTCTAGGCATAAACCATGTGGTCACTTTGAATTGGCTTGGTCATTTTGGAAAGATAAAATAAACAGTGACATAGCACTTGTTTTATATTGGTTTTGAAATTGGTTTTCAAATTGTATTTGCTTTGAAATTTTGGTTTAAAACCTTAGCAATCTAGCAATTCATTCTGAAAGCAATAAGGCACAAGGTTTGGTTTCATGAACAACCACCTCTCATAGAAAGAGTAGCATTTGTTTCAAATGATGATCACATAAAATAATGAGCTCATATGCTCCTGTTTTTGAATTGTTTTGTTGGAAATGAACTCTATATGATCATGGATGCATGGATGATATGCATGAGTTTGAAACATGATTTTAGGGATGTTACAATTCGCCTGATGAACCAACACATGGCTAGGTTCCAAGACGGTCAAACCTGTCTCTACGAACCACTCTATCCGCCTAATATCACGGGAAGCATCGATGTCGGAGGGAAGGGAGGCCTGGGATCTCGACATCAAAGTTTTAGCGGCTGCTCCATCGACGAAGTCCGGGTTCGTTACTTCTCGGCCGGCTAGAGGGATATCTGGGCCGTAGAAGTAAGTACACTGCCATTTCTTGCAAGACTCGCGGCCGACAATGTCGGGGAAGCGCCGGCCAGGCCGGATCTTGAAGCTAATAGTGCCAGAATTTCTAAGTTCGTCCTTGCTGGCGCCGGCTTCGCGCTTGATGGTGAAGAAATAGATAGAGAGGTCTAGCCTAGGCTTAATCCCCAAGTAACCCTCACAAAGCGCCGCGTAATTGCTAAGGGCTAGGATACTATTGGGAGAAAGGTTTTGAGGCTGTACTCGGTAATGGTTCAAGACGGCAAGGAAGAAGTTAGAGATGGGCAGGGAGACGCCAAGTACCATCTGTGCTTTGAGGTACACCTTTTCTCCGGCTTGGGGAGAAGGTGTGACCTCGCCGGTCGGCTCCGCCCGCCAGGCGAGCCCCTCCGTCGCGGGGAGGTAGCCTTCGATGATCAACTCCTTGATGTCGCGGTCCATGATGTCTGAACCACGCAGTCGCCTTTTTGGGAGTCGCTTTCCTCCTCCAGTAGCTCTAGCGCCGCTGGATTGTGGTCGCCGTCGGTGGTCTCGACCACCGCAAACATGGGGATGACCAAACCCTCTAGGGGCACGATGACAGAGCTCGTCGGCTTCGCTGCGGCTTCGACCGACGCTGCCATCGAGGGAGAAGAACTACTGCTGGCCATTGCGAGTGTTTGGAAGTGACTGGCGAGATTGGGAGTTAGGGTTTTTCGTGCGAGGCGCGGAGAGCTCGAGGAGACTCTTGCCTGAGGAAGAAGAAGATGCAGGGGAGAATGAGGTGAAAAAGTAAATTTTCCACCGCAGTTACTATTTATGATACCCAACATAAGATTCGTGCAGCTTGATCGAACGGTTACTGCGTAGACGACGTGTGCGGAGGCGTGCGCGGAAATTTCACCGCGTACCAACCTTCGCCGCCAATGGTTCGTATTGCTCGCCCGGGAAAAGTGGACATGATTGCGTTCTCTGCATGTGTGAGTTACGAGGCGTTGCTGACCTATGTCTACGTCGCCCTAGCTGACATAGGCAGATGAACCATCACATCAGAAGATTCTGGCATGGATGGATCCAGTCTGGCTACGGAAGAGTACGATGGAAGATTCAACATTTCTCCGACCTGTAAATTGAAGACGGAGAAAACCTTGCAGGGTTCTTTGGGATGACTATAAGATATTGCTTGACGATTTGCCGAAATCCATCTAGACGGAGCATTCAACGTGAAGAGGCAAGACGCCGCAAGATCTCAGAGTTATCCGGGGGCTACTGTTGGGGATATGCTATATGGGTATCCTCATAGCATGTCTCCTATCCGGATAACCCGGGTGGACCACAGTTGGTAGCATGGCCCATGGCCTGTTGGGCGGCCCAGTTAGATGGATCCAGAAGGGAGGCCCATGTCGGATAAAGGAAGGCTACGGTGGAGTCACCAACGTACCCGGAGCCTTGGAGTACAAGATACACAATACTAGTAATAGACGGTGTAGGACTCTGTAACCTGTCCGGCTAGGACTTTTCCCTATAACCCTAGGACCTGGCGACTATATAAGTCGGGCCTATGGGAGCCTTTAGGGCACAACACAAGATAACTTCAGACAACCTCGCACAGCAAACCTATTTCTGTAACTCAGCGTATTGCCATTATAGTGATTTATAGCAGGAGTAGGATTCCACCACCGTTGTGGGATCTGAACCTGGGTAAGCTGTGTTACCTCGTACCCATCAACCGTCCTCCTTCCCCCACGTCTCTAAACACGGACTGTGAGGACCCCTCCATGGCGTACTCGTCGGCAATACCATGACATAATCCAAATATTTTTCTTATGATTTAATACTCATTTAAATTAAGTGAGGCATTTTGGCTTTTATTTAAATAAAATTGAATATGGTTCATAAGCCCATATAATTTTATTTTAATAAAATTTTATCATTTTATATTATTTAGATAAACTTCTATTCCATTTGCTTATGGATTTTAGCCATGGTTTAAATTGTCTTTGCAACAATTCTTATTTATTTCTTTCTTTCTTTGTCTTATAAAATTCATATATTTTTATTTATAATTCCAAAAATGGTGATTCCAATTTGTATAATTTTATTTAATATTTCTTTATATTTTTAAATCCTTTTATGATTACTTTGTTCACAATTTGGCATTGATTTTAGTTATGAGCTTTATTAGCCTTGGAATTATTTCTTTTATCTTATAAAAATCATAAGTGTTTATCCATGGCTCTAAATGGAGTGAAACCAATTCCCATGATTTTGTAATATTTTTGTTTACCATTATTGATCACTTAGGAATATTTTTTGCTAATTTTTTATATGGATCAAAGCCATAGTCTTGGAGTGATCTTGATGATGATTTCCATTATTAGGGTTTAGGTTTTTGGTTTAACTTTTCCAAGTGCTCAAAATCAAGATACATTCCATGCAGGGATGCATTTGATATTTTTGAAATTTGTTTGTTGCTTTTTCATTCAAATTTTGTTCAAGTAAGGTTTTGATGTTTCCATTTAGAAACAAAAAGTTTCTTTTCCCCTAAATTTCAACATTTGTTTCTTTTGTTTGTTTATTTTCACATTTCAATATTTGGAAAGTTTTGGGATGTGACAGACTACCACCCTTAAAAGGAATCTCGTCCCGAGATTCGGGAATGCTAGAAATCACAAGTTGGGTTCAGTACAACTAGGGTGCTACCACCCTTAAAAGGATTTTAACTAGATTGCATCTTGGCTTACTTGATATCTTTATGTAACTTCTCTGGACAGTTCTTTGCATAGTGTCCCTTGTTTTCACATTTGAAACATGTGACAAGGTTGAGGTATTTCCCTGCTAAACACTCTTCACATTGGTAGTCAAGTCTTTTCTCCACCAGACATTCTTTGGCATAGTGTCCAGGATTGTGACATTTGAAACAGTGAACTGGACTGTCCTTCTTATTTCTAGGTCTCTCCAAGGCTAGGAGAAATCTTAGTTCATGTTCTTCATAATTCACTACAAATGTAGGAAAACTTCCTCGGTTCTTTGAATGGTTCCTAGGATAACGTCCATGTTTCCTCTTTTGCTCACCAAAGTTGGTTATATTGTATGGAGGTGCATACTAAGATTTGACTTTGTCTTCATCATTCTTGGTGGAAGTTGTACCTTCATGGATGTTTCCAAAGTCTTGATGTATTCCATCTTTAGCTTGATGTTTCATCTGTTGAACTATATGATAGATGTGGCATTGGATAGGGACATGATCATTTCCTTCACATAGGAAATAGGTAACTTGAGATATGGGGCATTGTCTAGCTGGATGGTTCTCATCACAATTTGGGCACTGGTCAATATGCTCTTTATAAGTGTGTCCTATGTCTCCATAGATTTTGCAGGTTTGAGTTCTTTCTACCATATCATCCTTGAAATCATTGTTGTCACAATCTCTTTGGGAAGGGTTGCTCCTCATGTTGATCATCTGATTGGTCATCCTTTGCAACAATTGGGATTGGGATCCGAAGAACTTTAGCATGGTTGGGTCTTACTCAATGTTTTTGTGGTTGTTGGCTAAAAACTGGGTTGTCACTTGATTCAACTTAGCTTGGGTTGCTAGCAGTTGTACTGTCATGTGCATCTCTAGATTGTTGTTGTCACCATCCTTGATGTTGGAGTTGTGATCTCTTGGAGAAGTCATTTGTTTGGGTTGGGTTGGGATTAGAATAGACCAAATATTTCTAGGGAAAGAATTCTACTCACACACAACAAATCACACATGGAAATATGCAAGAAATATCAATCATGCATTCCACTCAAACAACAAGGTTCAAGCATATTCTAGGCAAACAAAATATTTTTGCTATACCACATAGCTTGGTATGATCAATAAATCGATTTAAACTATACACTAGTATGGTGGTCCAACTATAGGGTATGACTTGAGATCATTCCATCCTTCTTAGTAGTTACATCAGGAACAAGATCATGGTATCCTTGGAAGAAATTCTTGCATCTTGGTCACAGGGTTCAAAGGGAATGTCTATAATGGTTCCTCATGAGTTGAGTATCCTTAGTCTCCAGGTCTGGAGTATTAGTCTTATCTCAATTGTAGTCCTTAGATATGTCCAAGTTGAAGTCCTTGGTGAAACTGAATTTGAAGTCCTTTGAGATGTTTAAGCTGAAGTCATTGGTGATGTTGAATTCCTTGCTCATGTTGAAGTCTTTTTCCATCAAGTTGAAAAGGGAGAGATGTAGAATCAAAAAAAAATATTGAGGAAAGAGTTTACAAGATTGTTTGTGAATAAGTTAGAACAAATACAACTCCTATTTCTAAGGGGTTTTGTCCAATCCTAGGTTTACAATCCTACAGGCAACATAGTGCTCTGATACCATCTGTAGAGGCCTGAACCCAATAAGGTACAAGTCCCTGTGTTTATAGTGCTAGTACCTGGATCGATTAGCTAGCACCCATATTTTAAGATGTAATATCAAGAAACAAAGGTCATATTACAACTCATAATCGGGAATAAAATAGTTCATTACAACTTACATAGCTCATATAGATATCTTATTACAAAGCAGTAGATATAACTATAAAGCATGAAGTCCTTCATCTTCATGTGCCACATGCAATCATGTTGGTTGTAGACTTTTAATCCCTACTCAACAAACTTCACTAACATCAAACAAACCTGCAACATAATAAGTTACAGCCACAAGGGTCAATACATTTGAATTGTATTGCCAAGTGATATCATATTGATATGCAGAATCTAACATCTACATGAATATATGGCTAAGTGGAGTCTTGGCTGGCCTTTGCATAAAATAAGTTTTTCCTATCCTTCTGTAAAATAATTTTTCTCTTTTTCAAAACACTTCATTAAACATGGCACACTAGAGTCACACCAGGTGCTACCCTTGTTCACCCACAAGTTTTAGCTTAGAGAAAATTGGGATGAGGAGATCCTTGTGTTGGGGATATGCTATATGGGTATCCTCATAGCATGTCTCCTATCCGGATAACCCGGGTGGCCCACAGTTGGTAGCATGGCCCATGGCCTGCTGGGCGGCCCAGTTAGATGGATCTAGAAGGGAGGCCCATGCCGGATAAAGGAAGGCTATGATGGAGTCACCAGCGTACCCAGAGCCTTGGAGTACAATACACGCTAGACTAGTAATAGAAAGTGT
Source organism: Avena insularis (assembly GCA_023614405.1). Lineage (NCBI taxonomy): Eukaryota > Viridiplantae > Streptophyta > Magnoliopsida > Poales > Poaceae > Avena > Avena insularis. The sequence goes on along the minus strand of CM042685.1, from coordinate 283,938,648 downwards.
ATGACTCTGTAACCTGTCCGGCTAGGACTTTTCCCTGTAACCCTAGGACCTGGCGACTATATAAGTCGGGCCTATGGGAGCCTTTAGGGCATCAACTTCACATAACCTCGCACAACGAACGTATCTCTGTAACTCGGCGTATTGCCATTATAGTGATTTATAGCAGGAGTAGGATTCCGCCACCGTTGTGGGATCTGAACCTAGGTAAGCTATGTTACCTCATACCCGTCAACCGTCCGCCTTCCCCCACGTCTCTAAACACGCATGTGAGGATCCCTCCATGGCGTACTCATCGGCAATACCACGACAGTTGGCGCCCACCGTGGGGCAAGAGGCGCTTCAGGCTCTTCAGCGGGCAAGGACCAAGATCTTCACGGGAATCGGCAAAACAGTATCCATCGGTCGAGTTTTCTTCTTCGTCAACGTTCCGATCGTCCCTCCCAACGAGTTCTGGATCCCGGCAAAGATGAACCCTATGCGGTGCTCGATCGTCCCCATCGGAGACATTCACCTGTTCATCGGCGAAACCGACTCGGGCATTAGTTCCCTTGGAGTCGGAAGAGCATCAAGACCCACACGGACCGCCTACAGGCAGGATACGTTCGCGGAAGGATCGATGTCAGATTTTTCTTCGGAGTTTGCCGGCAAAGATCGGAAAATCCAAAACCCACGCGGACCACCTACGGGCAGGATACGTTCGCGGAAGGATCGATGTCGGATCTCTCTTTGGGGTTTGCTAGCAAAGATCGCAAAAATTCAAGGCCCACCCAAACCGCCCCTGTGCAGGATATAACGGTGGAAGATGGCTGCAAGTCCGCCGGCTTCATCCGTGCGTCTGGACAACAAAGATCCAAGTTCGTCAGCGTGGTTACCATCTTCGATCTGGCACGTTGCATTCAGAGAGAGGGCGAAAACCCCCGCGATTACCTTGCCAGGTGGCTCCGTATACGAGCCGATTTGGCGCACTACCCTAATGATGATGCTATGTATCACTTTGTGGAAGGACTGGACCAGGGAACGCTTCTCCGGCATTCTCTAAGGAGGCAGCAGGCTTCTGGACGCCTCACCTTCGAAAGCATGGTGAACACCGTCAACAGCTACGCGGAGGCTGAGGGAACGGCTCAGGCGCTCAATGACAGAGTGCCACCGATTCAGCCACCGCCACCACCACCTCCGGCCGCTATCGCCGCGGCTGCGCCACCACCTCCAGTCATCATCGCGCCCGTTGCACCTCCACCCCCGTTATCGAGGAAGCCCTGGCACCCTCCGACTCTGTGATTGACGTGCTTTACGCTGATTTCAGTGCAGATTCAGAGGAGATAGATTTCAGCCCGGAGGAGCTAGACTCTGCTATGTAGGAGATGGAGGAAGATTAACAGCGCGACAAGCAGGCCAATAACACTGTCGCGTCCCGAGAAGTGTTCGTCACCATTGGGACAACGATGGATGAAGATCAACCCGGAAGAGCTCTGCCCACAGCGCTGGACAAGGGGAAGGGACCACCTCTTGCTGCCGACAATGATCGCGCAAAGGACATGCCCCCTCCGCCTAACCCAGTGCAGCAGCCGCAGGAACTCGGCACCGGACCGAGCAACAACAGCACCGCAAACTTGCGGCCTCCGGCATCTACGCCTGCTGCTTCCCAAGTTACTCCAGCTGATAGAGTGATGTACATCAATCTCCTCGTCGAGCCATTGACCGTAGCTCATATCCGGAATGTGACCCAGCTTGACGAGAAGCGCCAGCAGCTGCTGGAGGAAGCGCATGCCATCGTGGAGCAAGGCGCTAAACTAGATCGAGATCTTGTCAACGCGTAGAAGTCAATAGAGAAAGCTAGAGCAATGGAGGCCGAGTACAAGACTGCTGCAGCAGCAGAAGGCAAAGAAAGCTCCGGCTCGCGTCATCAACGATCCTGGTGTGCGGCGAAACCTAGGATGGGCTCCCCCAAAGCCGGCACAAGCCAAGCCATACATTGACAGTGAAGGCAGGCAGGTGATGCCCACTCCTCTCCTCAACCTCGCCGTCGCCAAGACCCTTCTGGAGCATGATAGATTGCCTGAGGCGGTGGACCAGGTCTATGACCTAGTGGCCAAGGCGGTGAAACAACAGGAAAAGGCCACCTCTTAGAGGCTTGAGTCTGACCCAGCGTTTTGTCAGTCTAGCCAGCATAAGCCGCCAAGGGACAGATCTCCTCTTGATGACGGGTCCCAGACGGTTTCGTCAGAACGAAGACGGAGGGATGCACGCAATAGGAAGGATGGTATCCCCATATCCTCCGACCATGGAGGAAAGACCCAACCTCGTCGCCTATCGCCACTGCCCCGCTCCCCCCGACATCACGAAGAAAACAAGGCTCACCGTCGTACGGATATGCCTCCGCCAAGGCAGAGCGACATCGTCATCCGCGACAACGTGGAGCAGACCCGTCATGACGGAGAGCGCAACCAAGGACACAAGAGCATGTCGCGCCATGAACCTCCACGCCCGAAAAGAAACCGCGACAAGCATGAGGCATCGCAGGAGGGTAACAACAAGAAAGCTAACCCACCGCCACCTTCGCCTCTGCACTACTAGGAAAATGGATATAGGTAATCAGCACATCCGTGGCTCACATGGTGGAAGTGCCCCACGACTCACCTGTCGGCAGTGCCCTACTAGTAACTAGAACAACCGTGGTGCACATGGTCATAGTGCACCACAGTTATGTGTGGGCCAGGGCCCTGCTGGCCGCATACCCGTAGCGCACATGGGGGAGGTGCGCTACGGTTGTTACGGTTAACCATGGCGCACATGCAGGTCGTGCGCTACTCCTAAGTGAAGGCCCCTCTATTCTGTAAATGGACAAAAACATCCGTGGCGCACTCTGGCATGTGCGCCACATATGTGATTTTTCCCTGTGGTGCACTAGGGCCATGTGCACCATGGATGTGTCGACCAGTATCTTTTTGGCAGCTCCACTTTGTGCACATAATAGGGCCACTAAATTACTATGCTATGATATGTCCTATTAGGAAATCCATCTTCCTTAGTGAAAACATGATAGTTGTAGTATGCTTAGCCCTGCTATATACTTGGGGTGGAATACCATATCGTGATTATATGAATTGTTGGAAAAATATATGTTTTATATATAACAAAACAAGTACTCAATGAACCACCTGGGTGGAATGAGGATACTCAATTTTGGACAAGGTGGCAACAAAGGGAACCATGTTTATATGGCTATCTTTTTGTATGTGCACTAGAAGAAAACCACCCAGGGACTTAGAGATTGAACATGTTTCTTGTACAGTGGCTTCCGTGTACAACCACATGCTAAATGGGCTCTGGCTTAGTCAACTACATAGTAGAAGACCCTTGCATTGGCACCTAATCAGGTTAATGGGATTCGTGTATTGGAAATTTATCCTTACATTAGTGCCTGGTAGACAAGCTAGCATTGTGTATTGGGAGGACTTCTATGGAAAGACTTTGTCACATTCTCGATCTGCTGGTACTCCATATGGTGTGTACTTATCCAGCGGCCACGGGTGGCGTCAAGACGAGATTGTGTCATGTGGGTAAAGTGTACAACTTCTGCAGAACATCAAATTCTAAGTACTTAGCCGTGTCCCCGGTTACGGACAACTCTGAGCAACTAAGGCCTGAAGCTATGGAAGATCTTGACATTCCAATTTCTCAAAGTAAAACTTGATGGTGTCAACAAGGGATTAGAAGCACTTGGAGTTTTCCAAGGAGTTCAGAAAGATTGTCAAAGGATCAAAACTATTTTGAAAAGATAGGATAAAACTATATTGCTTTCTACAAATGAGCCTAAACTCTACTTAGCCAAATATGCATATATTGATTGGATCCAACTTATTTCCACATAGTAGTGAAACTTGCCAATACAATTCAAATGTATTGACCCTTGTGGCTGTAACTTATTATGTTGCGGGTTTGTTTGATGTTAGTGAAGTGTGTTAAATAGGATTACAAGTCTACAACCAACATGATTGCCTGTGGCACTTTGAAGATGAAGGACTCCATGCTATAGTTATTTCTGCTGCATTGTAATGAGATAGCCAAATGAGCTATGTAAGATGTAATAAATTATTTTATTCCTGGTTATAAAGTTGTATTATGACCTTTTTTCTGGATATTACATCTTAACTGTGGATGCTAGCTATTGATCCAGGGACTAGCATTGTAAACACAGGGATCTCTACCTTATTAAATGTTGGGACCTTTACAGACTTTCCCCTTATTCTTCCTCCTTAGATCTAGTCGGGATCCTTCTCCTTCCCACAATTTCTCCACTCATTCACCATTTTTAGAATGTGGAACTTGTCTTGGATGTTACATACGTAATAGAGGAAGCTCTTCGTTCTCTCATCTCCTTCTCTGGTCTCGCGCGCACCTCAGCTTTCCATCTTCTCGCGATCGGTCTCTCATCTCGGTATATTGTCCATGTAAGGATGTGTTCATGTGTATATGGATGATATGCTCATATGTATGTAGATGTTTGATGCTCATGATGTGTGTATGGAGAGGATCGATGGTCATGTGTGTATATATATGGAGAGTATCGATGCTCATATGCATGCATGTGTGTATGGAGAGGATAATGATATGTTCATGTGTGTATGGATCGGTATCTCTCTCTCTTGTGTTTGTGTGTGAACAAGTTGCCATTTGTTTTGCAAAAATGTTGATTCATTTCCATTTTGGCAAGACTTTGGCATTTCGCAAAGGTCCTAATTTTAGGATAGGTCATGCCGAAATTTTCTATCGACCATTGCATGCATGCATTGATTATGTGGTTCTAATAGACTTCTAATTGTACGTGTACACCGTGCAGGCAAAAATGGTGCTCATAATGAGCGAAGGAATTGTGGCTAGATTTTTAAAATGTGCGACGGCCGACATGATACGAAATAACAAGACGGAGATAAGATGTCCGTGTAGAAGATGCAAACTCAACTGGGTGATCGACCCAGATTCTGGGAATCTGCAGGCATACCTGCTCCGCCATGGTTTCATGGATGGATACACTCGTTGGATAAGAGATGACGAAGACGATGGAGACGGTGAAGGTGGGAAACATGACGATGATCATCATGGCGAGAACGGGCGAGATGATGAAAAGTCTCCTAGAGATGGTGAAGGTGCGGAAGCAGACCATGATGATGATGATCTAGATGCCGGAGGAGTAGACGACGATGGAACAACGTCAGGCTGGGTGCGGGACCCTTATGTGCAAGAGATGCTTCTCAAGCTGCATTTAGTAATGCCAGCCGCCGCTAGAGAAAGCCAAGCTTGCGCAACTTGAGAAAGACGCGGTTACTCCATTGTATGAAGGATGCAGTCCCGATGATACCCGGTTGAATGTAACGCTCAAGGCTATGGAGATGAAGGCAAAACACAAATTGAGCGACGCAAGCTTCGACGATATGATGTCATTCTGGCACGATCGTCTCCCGGAGGGGAACACGTGTCCAACTAGTATCGAGGACGCCAAGAAAATCATCTGTCCTCTTGATCTACCGCATGTTAGATATGACGTATGCATCAATGATTGCATCATTTATTGGGGCGAGGACGCGACAAAAACACATGTCCGGTGTGCGGCATGAGTCGATACAAGAAAGGGAATAAAGCACCTCAAAAAGTGGTATGGTACTTTCCTATCACTCCTTGTCTGCAGCGCTATTTCGCGGACCCTAAGGAAGCGAAGCTCATGCGATGGCATGCGGAAAGGAAGAAGCCAGGAGATGACGATGACCCCGAAAAGGATGAGCTGCTGACGCACCCTTCAGATGCTAGCCAGTGGAAAGCATTGGACCTCGAATTCCTAGAATTCGGTGGAGATTCGAGGAACATCAGGCTTGGTGCGAGCACCGATGGACTCAATCCGTTCGGTAGCCAGAGAAGCACGCACAACACTTGGCCCGTGTTTGTATGGATGTACAACCTCCCTCCATGGTTGTGCATGAAGAAGAAGTACATACAAATGAGTATGCTAATTCAAGGGCCGAAACAACCTGGTACCGACATCAATCTGTATCTCGGTCTGTTGAAAGAGGAGCTAGCCTTGTTATGGGAATCTGGAGCCAATACTTACGACGCCGTCGCACAAGATTATTTCACTATGAGAGCCACGTTGGTCACTACGGTGCAAGACTATCCAGGTTGCGGGTATAACTCGGGGTAGGTTATCCAAGGATTCTGCACATGCGTTAGGTGCATGGATAACACAAGATATCTCCAACTAGAGAAATATCCAGGGTCTTCGAAAACCATATTCATGGCACACCGGAGGTGGGTCGGCAAGAATGATCAATGGAGAAAACGTGGAGACCTGTTCGATGTCAAATCCGAGACCCGAGGAATCCCAGAGCGTAGGATTAGCGAAGAAGTGGAAGAGTTGCTGAAAAACTGGAAAGATTGTTCTAAGCCTAGAAAAAACCGAAAGAGGCAGCTAGACAAGCCGCTGATGAAGGTATGGAAAACAAGGTCTGTTTTTTGGGAGTTGCCATACTGGAAGTTTCTCTGCACGCCTCATAGCCTCGACATCATGCATATCACGAAAAACGTGTGCGAGAGTCTGGTTGCCACCATAATCAACATGCCGGATAGGACGAAAGATGGTCTGAAAGCAAGGCACGACCTGATATTCATGGGTATCCGGAAGGAGATTCACGGAGGACGCACTACTCCTGATGATCAGGAAGATGACGATGATCATGAGTCGGAGACAACACAAGGTCGTCGGAAGGGTAAAAAGTTCAAGAAGAACGAATATTACTGCCCTCCTTCTTGCTTCACTCTAAGGGTGCAACACTATGGCGGAGGAGGAAGCTAGATACCCGCGCTATCTAGTGGGAGTTAGGACGAGGAACCGGATGAAGACCTACACCTTTGTCGCGGTGATCATGCTTATCGTCTTTGGTTGTTTATCCCGCGTTTGTGTCTAGCTAGTTTAGATGTCTAGACGAACTTCCGAGCTCTAACTTGTTCGAGACACATGTATTCGCATGTCACCAACTACTTTGTAACTTGATCGAAACAATGTAACTTATACTATGTATTCATGTATGAGACTTATCTATATGTATTTGTTTCAATCTTGTTTTGCAAATTGTGTATTTATATATATAATTGTATATCTTGTATCTGTGTGTATATATGCCTGTAATATTGTATATCATATGGCTCTGAAATTAAAAAAAAAACAAAAAAACACCCATGGCGCACATGACCTAGCTTTTGTGGCGCACTACATCTAAAGCGCACCTGCGCAACTTAGTGGCGCACTGCAATGTGCGCCACAGAAGATCCAACGCGTAGCGCACCTTCCCACATAGCCGTGGCGCACTAGTAGGTGCGCTACGCCTATCTCAACACAACCGTGGCGCACCAGGCAGTGCGCCACGACTAGGAGATAGCCGCAGCGCGACGCTAGTGGCGCACTGCTAGTGTGACACGGATGACCATTCCATGTGCGCCACAAACAAGCATTTTCCTAGTAGTGCCGTCACCACCTAGCAGCCACCATGGCAGCGGGGCCCACGTCGTTCATGCATCCCATCCCCTGTTGGCAAGAAGAAAAAAAGCCCGGAGCCATACGACGCACGATCACGCATAGACAAGATCCATGAGGCCCGGGAAGGACCATACCTGGGACCAAGTTGCTTTGGACCTGTGATACGGTTCGCAACTTACCCCAAAGGTTTCCGAATTGACAAGACCATCAAGCCCTATGACGGCACCGCCAAGCCAGCAACATGGTTGCAGGACTACGACAACGTGGTAGAGATTGCCGGAGGTAACCCCAACGTCGCCGTCAAGTACCTCCCATTGATGTTGGCGGGCACAGCCCGCCAATGGATTGATGACTTGGCGGAAAGATCCATCTGCAATTGGTTGGACATGCAAGAAGCGTTCACCAAGAACTTCGAGGGTACGTACAAACGTCCCTGTAGTGTTGGCGATCTACAACGGTGCGTTCAAGAGAAAGACGAGACATCTCGCCTACCTCTCCTGCTTGCTGGATATGAAGAATTCCTACGTAGGAGTGCACGCTCAGACCACCATGGCCGCCTTCATCGATGGGTTGGAAAGGGGCACGTTGCTCCGACATAAGCTGAAGCGCTTGTAGGACAATCACCAGCTGCACTTGAACCAGATGATTCAGTTGGCCAGTGAGTTCGCAGCTGCTAACGATGATGCTCGCGGCTCTTTGCCGGCAACGGCCGTTCCAACTCAAGCTCGGAGGAACATCATCACAAAGCGGAAAACCGCACCAAAAGAAAAGCAAGCTCCCGACATGGTCGCTATGACTTTTGCAGGACGAGGTGATGGCGGACAACGTGGCAGAGGACGGGGAGATTATCGTGGGTAGCAGCGAGGAAGTGAAACTACCTCGGCAGCGCTCCACGTTCCCCAAACCTACGAGGAGTACCGCGACATGCCGTGCCTCGTACACTTCGATGCCAACGACAAGGCCACCGACACCAACTGCCACTGCAAGTTTGTCAACGACCTCAAGGAGGACCCGGAGTCCGGCTACAAGCAAAGTCGGAAGAACAGACCGCGAGGAAAGGACAAGGGGAAGAAGAAGGAGGAGGAGTCCAAGGATTCAAGTGACATGGACGAGGATGTTGACCCCAAGCACGCCGCCAAGAGCGACGGCAAAGGCAAGAACCCCTTTAAAAAGAAGGCGGCAGTTTTCCACACTTTCCTTGGCACCCCCACCGTCCGACAACAGAAGACCTCCATGAGGATACTGATCGCTACTCTACCCCCAGTTCCCCAATTCCTGTGCTGGTCGGATATTCCTATTACTTGGGACAGGAAGGATCACCCAGACCTCATCCCTACAGAGAACCAATACGCCATGGTCATCAACCCCCTGATTGACAGCAATGAGTTCACCAAATGTATGGTGGATAGTGGAAGCAACATCAACATCATGTACCTGGATACACTGCAGAAGATGAACTTGACAGAGGCAAACCTAAGGCAGACCAACACCATCTTCCACGGCATAGTTCCTGGTCACGAGGCTCGGTCCCTTGGGTGCATCACACTCCAGGTAGCCTTTGGCGATGTTAATAATTACCGCCCAGAGCGCATGACCTTTGAGGTGGTCCCCTTCAAGAGTGTGTACCATGTCATATTCGGCTGCGACATTTTCCACACCTTCATGGCCAAGCCATGCTTCGTCTACAACAAACTCAAGATACCCGGACCAAACGGTGTCATCATCGTATCCGGAAGCTTACCAAAGCAAGGGACTGCGAGATTGGAGAAGCATCCTATGCGGAAGTTGTCCTCTACAGCGAAGAATTCAAGGAGATCCAGAGCAAGGTTGATGCCTCGGAGATGCCCGCGTCGAAGAAACAGATTTCTGACTCCGCTCCAGCATTCAAGGCCGCTATCGAGACCAAGCCGGTGGAACTTGTGGTAGGCGATGCCTCCAAGACCACCGCCATTGGGACGAACCTGGATCCCAAATAGGAAAGTGCGCTTGTCGAGTTCCTCTTTGAGAATAGGGACATCTTTACCTGGCAACCTGCCGACATGAAAGGTGTACCTAGGGAACTTGCCGAGCACAGCTTGAACCAGTGAAACAACCTCTACGATGCTTTGGAGATGAGAAGAGACGAGCCATAGGCAAAGAGATAGCTAGGTTACTTAAGGCTAGTTTTATTCGAGAAGTCCTTCACACCCAATGGGTGGCCAATCATGTACTTGTCCCCAAAAAGGGAACCAAAGAATTAAGAATGTGCATTGATTACACCGGCTTGAACAAAGCATGTCCCAAATATCCGTTCGCTCTACATCGCATTGACTAAGTGAACGACTCGACGGCTGGCTTGGAGCTTTTGTGTTTTCTCGGTGCATACTCAGGATACCACCAGATCAATATGAGGAAGTTGGACCAATTGGCCACTTCGTTCACTACCCCCTAAGACACGTTTTGCTATGTTACGATGCCCTTTCGGCTGAAAAATGCATGTGCTATGTACCAGCGGACAATGCAACGTTGCCTACACGATCAAATTGGTCAGAACATTCATGCCTATATGGATGATATAGCGGTGATGTCTAAAAAGTCAAACGACTTAATCTCCAACTTAAAAGAAACCTTTGATAATCTTCGGAAATACAACATGATGCTTAACCCTAAGAAGTGCGTTTTCGGGGTTCCAGCCAGCAAATTGTTGGGCTTCATCGTTTCCCAGCGTGGAATCAAGGTCAACCCGGAGAAAATCAAGGCCATTTTAAACATAAACCTCCGACATTCCTAAAGGACATATAACGACTAATAGGTTGCGTTGCAGCAGTTAGTCGGTTCGTCAGCCGACTTGGAGAGAAGGCCCTGCCGCTTTACAAGTTGCTGAAGAAGGCGGAAAAAATCACGTGGACGGACGAAGCATACGCAACATTGAAGTATCTCAAGGAGACACTTTCCTCAGCGGCTATCCTTGCAGCACCCGAGACTGGAGAGCCCATGTTAATTTACATGGCGGCCACCAACCGGGTAATCAGCATCGTCCTCATGGTAGAGCGGAAGGAACCAGGCTATGAGCACGGAGTTCAGAGACCAGTTTACTATGTAAGCGAGGTCTTGATGGAGTCCAAGCAGCATTACCCGCACTACCAAAAGATAGCTTATGGAGTATTCCTTGCTTCTCGGAAGCTGCGGCACTACTTCCAGGAGCACCCCATCACAGTGGTGAGCAAGACTCCACTGTACGACATCATAAACAACAGCGACGCTACAGGAAGGGTCGCGAATTGGGGCATTGAACTTGCCGCCTTCAAGATCACCTATAAGAGACGCGACGCTATCAAGTCACAAGCCTTGGAAGATTTTATCACAGAATGGACGGAGATGCCAGATGCTACCCCATTGCCGGAGCCAGAATACTGGGTTATGCACTTTGACGGATCAAAGCTTCTCAACGGCTCAGGGGCTGGTGTACTGCTACAATCACCAACTGGGGACAAGCTACACTACGTTCGGCAGATCCACTTCGAGGCTACAAACAACATGGCGGAGTACGAAGTACTCATTCACGGATTACGCGTAGCCAAGGATATTGGCATCAAGCGCTTAGTTTGCTGTGGAGATTCCGACTTGGTTGCCCCTAGCAGGTGGCTGGCACCTGGAATGCGCGGAACCCTATGATGGCGGCATCTCGAGACGAGTGGACAAGATAGCCAAGAGCTTCTTGGGCTACGAGGTCAAGTATCTACCTAGGGAGCAAAAAAGGCGGCTGATCTGCTGTCTAAGCTTGGATCAGGGCACAAGCAAATTCCGCCTGGAGTTTTCCTGGAGCATCTGCGGACACTATCCGTGAAGGGAGCACACATCGACAACCCAGATAGAGTAGACTCTTTCGTCCACATGGTGGCAAAGGTCCCTCTGGCTTGGACAAAACCGTTCATGGAATATCTCGAACACGGACCTTTGCCTGACGACGAGGTCGAAAGACGGCCAAGAGTACGTCGAGCAAAGGGCTATACCATAATCAATGGATAGCTCTACAAAAGTAGCACTACTGGTGTATACCTTAAGTGTTTTTCCCATCAAGAAGGTATTGAAATCCTACGCGAAATCCATCTTGGAGATTGAGGGCATCACGCCGCTCCCCGATCTTTGGTTGCTAAAGCCTTCCGGCAAGGATTCTACTGGCTGACCGCGAAGGCGGACGCCGACAAGCTAGTGGAGACATGCATGGGATGCCAGTATTATGCCCGACAACCACATGTTCCTGCTGGAGAATTGCGAACAATACCAATAACTTGACCGTTTTCAGTCTGGGGGATAGACATGGTGAGACCGTTGCAAACGGAACCATGTGGATTTACGCATTTGCTAGTAGCAGTTGATAAATTCACCAAATGGATAGAAGCTAAACCCATTAGAAATATTGATAGGGCAACTGCCCTTAGGTTTGTCCGAGATCTAGTGTTGAGATTTGGTCTCCCACATAGCATTATCACCGACAACGGCAGCAACTTGTCACTCGGATAAGTGGAGGCTTATTGTTGGGACTAAGACATCCGACTTGACCTTGCATCTGTGGCACACCCACAGTCCAACGGTCAAGTTGAGAAAGCCAATGGATTAATTCTGTAGGGGATCAAGCCACGTTTCGAGGCACCGCTACATAGAGTAGCTGGAGCCTAGGCGAAAGAATTGCCATCTGTGTTGTGGAGTTTACGAACTACACCGAACAAATCCATCGGCTACACCCCTTACGCCATGGTATATGGAGCAGAAGCCATCCTACCTTCCGACATACTTCACGATGCACCAAGGGTTGCCGCCTACGATGAAGATGATGCTGAAGAATCTAGACGCCTAGATGTGGACCTTCTCGAGGAGGAGCGTGTTTTGGCATGCCAAAGATCTGCCATCTACCAGCAGAAGCTATGCAGCTACCATAGTCGCCGCGTTCGGTATCGCTCATTTAAAGAGGGGTATCTGGTGCTCTGACTTAAGCAGAAGAAGTCACACAAATTATCCCCTCCATGGGAAAGACCGTTCATCATAAGCAAGGCGCTACTCAATGTGTCTTACTACCTCGTTGACAATCATGAACTGAAAGATAGACCCAACGAGGATCATAAGCGTAAGCGACATGACCCGGATGATGACTACCCGAAGCTTGATCGGCCATGGAACATAGCACAGCTACGTCCTTTCTACACTTATCATATTTTCTATCTATTGTGTATCTCTTATATGATCAATGAAATAAAGCTCTCTGGTTCACTCATATTTCTGAGTCTTTTACCTCCTTTAGTGTTCATTTTTGGATCGTATAAAACCTTTATGCACAAGCTTTGCGATTGCACTTGTGAAAATTCCGCCTACGGGCGTTAGCTTAAGTTTTCTGGTATACACGTTCTTCGTTGTTTTTATGTGGATTCTGGAGTAGTGACTTTTGGCACTTTTTGTCGGCGATTTTGTGCTTAGGTTATTGATGGTGCCATTGGGCATCATCACCTGAGCGCATGGTTCCGACAACGAGTCTTCCGACTCATGAAAGGTCAAGCATAAAAACCAAAGTAATGGATAAGCCAGCACTTGCTTAAAAATATATACATGTTGGAACTAGTTCTTAAGTAGCAGGACATACACCATTGTTTTCCGCCTTAAGTTAACACATAGTTTTTTCCGCATAACAAAATAACAGAGGAAGCAAATATTACAAGTTGTTTTTATTTCTCTGGCGCAGGAAACATGGAAGCAACATCGTCGGCAGTAGGAGAGTCACCTTCCTCGAAGTCGGCAGTGTTGAGGGACTCGGAGGAGCTTTGGCTGTTGCTATCAATGGTTTTCATGGGCACAAAGACATTAACGTCGACCAACTCGGCGACTCTGGTGTCATAACCCGCGAGCGACGCCAAGATAGATTCGTGGTTTATATTTTGGCCTTCATCGTCTACGTCGGGGATACTGGAGGTCACCGTGTCGATGTCGGCATTTTCATAATGTTCCTTGACCATGGACAGCACCATCCTTGCACCGGCCCATGCACACGAAGCTTTCCAGCTTGAGATACATTCAGGAGCTCGGCGCAGGATCTCCGAGAACTTTGCCGCAGATTCCATTGCCTTGATGTTAATCTGGAGGGGCTTGGCAATCTCTTTGGTCTGCGCGATGGCGGTGTTGATAAAGTTGTCGGTAAGGATCATGCATTCCTTTGGCAGAGGATGCGACCGGGTTAAACCCATAGGAGCTCCAAATTTCCGACAAAGGAGCATGAGTTCAATAATAAAACAAATTCAGAGTATCTAGATTACAGAAGTCCAAGACGGAGAATCGCTTACTGAAGATGCTGATCTCAGCCTGCCAGAGAGTCTCCGCCATGGAGTCACGTTCTTGTTGGAGGATCTTATATGCTTCATGATGCCGTTGATTTTGCTCATTAGCAGTTTCTTCTGCTCTTTCAAGATCGTGATTTCCTCCTTCAAGCGGTTCATCTCCTCGTTGGCGGAGTCCTGCAGGACTTTCATTGAGTCTTCATGCATCTTCAGCATGTCCTTTCTCTCCTGCTTAAGGATCTTATTTTCGCTATCCAGCTGTTGAATATGCTTGGATTGATCAACAATATCCTTTGCCTTGTAAATGGTTTCTGCAAGTTGGAGAAAGAACAGTGCACAGTGAGTACTCGGAGAATGTTGGCACAAGACCAAGTCGGAGTGCGAAAAAGAAAGGAAAAATAGACGCTTGCTCTTGGTGATTTGTTCCTTCAAGAAGGTAGTTTTACCCTTTTTAGCTTCCAAGTCCGTGCACATCTTATGGTACTTGTCGTTGGCCATGCCCCTCCAAGCATTCTCATTCTGTGTAAAAAAGAAATTTAAACGTTGTTTGGTCTACTTGGAGAATCTAGCCGGAAAATTTCCACCTAGAAGCTCGGGGGCTACAGCAAGAGTTTTTAACTTAGCAATATGCTTAGTCTTTCTTTGAGCATCTAGTCGGAACTAATTCAGTTTTCAATTAGAATCTTGGGGGCTACAGTATAAAGTTTTTAACTCAGTCATATGCTTAGCTTCTCTTTAAGCATCTAGTCGAAACTGATTCAGTTACAACTAGAAGCTTGGGGGCTACATTATCGAAATTTATAAACACTCCATATGCTACTCTTCAAGCATCTAGTTGGAATAATTCATTCAAACTACATGCTTGGGGGATACAGTGAGAAGTTTTCTAGCTTAGTCACTCTCAGAGCTTTTAGATGCAAATACCTATGGTTTTCTGTCTAAATCCTCGGAGGCTACAGTGGAATACTCATATAAAATGCAAAAGGCAAAAAAAACTTACAAGTGCAATAATGTTGAGGTTGGTAGCACTCTCAGTAAGCAACTTGCCGAAGGATACACTGTTTCCTTGCAAGATTTCTGCTTGCCGGAGAAGCTCCTCGAGACCGCATGTTGGAGATGTCGGTGCCTCACCAGGAACCAGAGAGGTGCTACTGGGCGTAAGTGCCGGATAGACTATCTTCGGGAACTCTATGGTCTTCCTGGGGGCAAGAACACTGCCTTCGGCAGACGTACCACCTTCCACCACCGCCTTACCTCTACTGATGGCATCCTTAGCCGAAGCTTCAGCCATTTGGTGTGCGGCACTTTCCTGCGTCACCTGCTCGCCGACAACAGCGAGCTCTGTGGAGGCGCCTGAGTCCACTTCCATGGCGGAAGGGCCAGATGCTTCTTTAGCTTGAGAGCTTGTCGGAGCAGACGAGGGCTGGACGATGGGAGTGACAGGGGCGATGGTGGGAGATGCGTGGGAAGATGCGTCGCGGTGCAGCATATCCTTAATGGTTCTACAAGCCCCCAAAGTTTTGGAGGTCTTCTTCAAACTGGTTGTGGCTTTCTTCCTGAAACGTGCGAAATGCATAAGTACGGGAATAAGACAAACAATGTGTAGGGTTCGCAGCATAGAAAACAAAAAATTTCCTACGATGGGAACTATGTACCAAGATCTATCTACTAGATACAAACAACGGGCGGATGTATATCCGTAGAGAACATACCCTTGAAGACCGACAAAGCTTAACGAGCTCGACTCGTGGTTGATGTAGACGATCTCTTGCTGATCTGAAGATCGAGAGGAAGTCCTAGCGCCGCAAAGCAGCAGCGCATCCGTGCTCGCACACACGTACAAGACACCGGGCAACCTCCGCCTCCTCGCTCCAGAGATGCAGCGGAAGCACAACCCTTTCTTGCCGAATATCCACCGGGAACATGTATATCGCTAGTTTGAGACCATGGGGGATAAATTCTAGAGGGGGAGAGAGATCCTTCACGAGGAGGTGTGAGTGAGAAGTGAGGAGAGGGTGCCTTTTATAGGAGGAGGGGGGAACCCCAAGGGGGTGGCCGGCGCATGGGGGCTGCCCCCTTGCCCTCTCCTCTTCATGTGGGTGGACACTCCACTCACAAAATTCCTTTAAATTCCCTCCACTCAAAATCCCAGTCAAAAATGCCATTAAATTTCCACCAAATTTAATGCAAACTCTCATTAAATAAAACTCTTTTATTTTATTCTGAATTTTGTCAATTACTTTAATGACAAACATTCACAAATAAACCCTTGCTAGAATTCCATTTCACATGCATAACCTCTTTATGCAATTTCACCCGAAAACCTGTTTCGGTATCTAGTGAAATAAATTCTTGCGCTTGTTTATTCTTTCGGCATGAAACATTTGCTCCAACTGGATGCCAGTGTCCCTTAAGTGTGTCACCCTACGGTTCGCGAATAATGCGGACATGGTCGAGACCCTTCTCCGATCAATAATCGAGCGGACACGGAGATCCATCTTGACTCCACACATTCAACGATGACTTTTCCTGTGATCGTCGGAACCTTTTACGCTTGTATCTTAATCCCTTTGTTTCACGATATATTACATGTCCGAGATTCGATCATCGGTATCTCCATACCTAGTTTGATCTCGTTACTGACATGCACTCTTTTCTCGTTCCCGTGATATAACATTCTAGTGATCAAATCACTTGCTTGCAAGCTAACCAATGTGATATCACCGAGAGGGCCCAGAGCATATCTATCCGTCATCGGGATGAACAAATTCCACTCTTGATCCATGATTCTCAACATAACACTTTTGTAGCTTTGAAGCCATCTTTATAATCACCCAGTTACGGAGTGACGTTTGATGTCAACAAGAAACTCTTCCGGTGTTAGTGATTGGCATGATCTCATGGTCTAAGGATTAGGATTACTTCGTAGTTTGTTTATAGCAATATAAACTCAATGACTTTGATCGTAATGCTATACTTCGGATGAATGTTCATCACACCATTACACTAATGTTGTGATCTCGTTATTAACAATATCTAATGTCTATGATCAGGAAACTGTGATCATCTTGTTAATCAACGAACTAGTTTATGAGAGAGGCATAACTAGGAACTTCATGTTTGTTTATTAAACACACATGTATTAACGTTTCCGTATTAATACAATTATAGCATGCAAAATAAACATCTATCATATACTTGGAATACACATAATAAACATTTTATTATTGCCTCTCAGGGCATATTCCCTTCAGTCTCCCACTTGCACTAGAGACAATAATCTAGTTACATTGTGATGTATCTAACACCCATGGAGTTCTGGTGTAGATCATGTTTTGCTCTAGGGAGAGTTTTAGTCAACGGATCCTCTACATTGAGATCCGTATGTACTTTACAAATCTTTATATCTCCATCCTTGACATGCTCGCGGATGGAGTGAAACCGACGCTTAATATGCTTGGAATGCTTGTGAGACCTTGGCTCTTTGGCATTGGCAATGGCACCATTGTTGTCACAATAGATCACCATTGGGTCCAATGCGTTTGCAACCACACCTAGTTCGGATATGAACTCCTTCATCCAAACTTCTTCCTGAGCCGCTTCTGAAGCAGCAACATATTCGGCCTCCGTTGTTGATCCCGCCACCACAGGTTGTTTGGTGCTCCTCCAACTAACCACCCGCCATTCATGAGAAATACGTATCCGGATTGAGACTTAGAGTCATCCGGATCGGTGTCAAAGCTAGCGTCGACATAACACTTAGCGACGAGCTCTTCTTCACCTCCGTATACAAGAAACATATCCTTAGTTCTTCGCAAGTACTTAAGGATATTCTTGACCGCTTTCTAGTGTTCTGAACCTGGATCCGATTGGTACCTACTAGTCAAACTAATAGCATGTGCCACATCCGGTCTTGTACATAGCATGGCGTACATTATAGAGCCTATGGCTGAAGCATAGGGGACCTTGTCCATTATCTCTCTTTCTTCCGCCGAAGCCGGACTTTGAGTCTTACTCAATGTCGTGCCTTGTGTCATAGGTAAGAACCCCTTCTTACTATCTTCCATTTTAAACTTCTTTAAAATCTTATCAAGGTATGTACTTTGCGATAGCCCTATTAGGCGCCTAGATCTATCTCTATAGATCTTTATTCCTAATATGTATGACGCTTCACCTAGGTCCTTCATTGAAAATTTGTTGTTTAGATAACTTTTAACACTGTTTAAAAGATTATCATTTCTGATCAATAATATGTCATCCACATATAATATCAGAAATGCCACATTGCTCCCACTCACTTTCTTGTAAATACAAGCTTCTCCATAAGTTTGGACAAATCCAAACTCTTTGATCACCTCATCAAAGCGGAGATTCCAACTTCGTGGTGCTTGCTTCAATCCATAGATGGATCGCTGAAGCTTGCACACCTTGTTAGCATCCTTAGGATCGACAAAACCCTTTGGTTGTATCATATACAACTCTTCTTCAATATTACCATTGAGAAACGCGGTTTTGACATCCATCTGCCATATCTCATAATCGAAATATGCAGCAATTGCTAACATAATCCTAACTGACTTTAGCATCGCTACGGGAGAGAATGTCTCATCATAGTCAACTCCTTGAATTTGTCGAAACCCCTTTGCGACAAGTCGAGCTTTATAGACGGTCACATTACCATCAGCATCAGTTTTCCTTTTGAAAATCCATTTGTTCTCCACGGCCTTTCGGTCGTGAGGTAATTCCACCAAGTTCCAAACTTGATTTTCATACATGGATTCCATCTCGGATTTCATGGCTTCTAACCATTTGTTGGAATCCGGGCTCATCATCGCTTCTTCATACGTCGCAGGGTCATCATTTTCATCAACCATAAAATTCATGACAGGATTTCCGTACAGCTCGGGAGCTGCACGCGTCCTGCTTGACCTGCGAGGTTCGGTAGTACTCTCTTTCGGAGTTTCATGATCATTATCATTAGTTCCCTCTTCAACAGGTGAAGCCAACTCCGGAACAACTTCCGGCGCTGCGCTACTCGCCATACTTTGAAGAGAAGGTTCAATAACCTCTTCGAGTTCTACCTTCCGACTACTCACACCTTTCGCGAGAAACTCTTTCTCTAGAAAGGATCCATTCTTGGCAACAAAAACCTTGCCCTCGGATCTGTGATAGAAGGAATACCCAATAGTTTCCTTAGGGTATCCTATGAAGACGCATTTTTCTGCTTTGGGTTCGATTTTATCCGGTTGAAGTTTCTTCACATAAACATCGCATCCCCAAACTTTAAGAAATGATAGCTTAGGTTTGTTTCCAAATCACAATTCATACGGTGTCTTTTCAACGGATTTAGATGGTGCCCGATTTAAAGTGAATGCAGCAGTTTCTAGTGCATATCCCCAAAATGACAACGGCAAGTCCATCAGAGACATCATAGATCGAACCATATCTAATAAAGTACGATTACGACGTTCCGACACACCATTTCTCTGTGGTGTTCCGGCAGGTGTGAGTTGTGAAACAATTCCACACTCTTTCATGTGAGTGCTAAACTCGTAACTTAGATACTCACCTCCACGGTCGGACCGTAGAAATTTGATCTTTCTATTACGATGATTTTCCACTTCATTCTAAAATTCCTTGAACTTTTCAAAGGTTTCAGACTTGTGTTTCATCAAATAGATATAACCGTATCTACTTAAAACATCCGTGAAAGTAACAAAATAATGATATCCACCTCGTGCCGACACACTCATTGGACCACATACATCAGAATGTATGATTTCCAATAAATCTGTCGCCCGTTCCATTGAACCGAAAAACGGTGTTTTAGTCATCTTGCCCATAAGGCATGGCTCACATGTATCAAATGATTCATAATCAAGTGATTCCAAAAGTCCATCCGAATGGAGCTTCTTCATGCGTTTAACGCCAATATGACCTAGACGGCAGTGCCACATATATGCGGACATATCATCATTTAGTTTAATCCTTTTAGCATCAACATTATGAATATGTGTAACATTATTATCGAGATCTAAAAGAAATAAACCATTCATCATCGGTGCATGACCATAAAAGATTTCATTCATATAAATGGGACAACCATTGTTCTCGAATTTAAATGAATAACCACTTCGCATCAAACACGATCCAGATACAATGTTCATGCTCAGTGCAGGGACTAGATAACAATTATTCAAGTTCATTACTAATCCCGACCGCAAGTGGGAGGCAGCGTTCCGACGGCGATCACATCAACGCTTGATCCATTGTCGACACGCATCTTGACCTCACCCCTTGCTAGCGGTCGCTTGTTCCTCAGCCCCTGATTCGAGTTACAAATATTAGCAACTGAACCGGTATCAAATACCCAGGTGCTACTGCGAGCACTAGTCAAGTACACATCAATAACATGTATATCATATATACCTTTGTTTGCCTTGCCGGCCTTCTTGTCTGCCAAATACTTGGGGCAGTTGCGCTTCCAGTGGCCAGTCCCTTTACAATAGTAGCACTCGGTATCAGACTTAGGTACAACTCGGGGTTTCTTTTCAGGCACGGCAACAGGCTTCCCGCCCTTACTTCCCTTTCGTTTTCCCTTCTTGTATTTCTTGAAACCAGTGTTCCTATTGATCATCAACACTTGATGTTTCTTTTTGATCTCCACTTCTACAGTTTTAAGCATTGACAGAAGATCGGGGAGAGACTTCTTCATGCCTTGCATATTATAGTTCATCACGAAGCTCTTATAGCTAGGTGGCAGAGACTGCAGAACACGATGGATGCCTAAGTCAATGGGAATCGATATTCCCAAGGACACAAGCTTATCGGCGTAACCCGACATCTTGAGTACATGCTCACTAATGGAGTTGTGCTCTTCCATCATGCAGATAAAGAACTTTTCTGAAGCGTTGTAGCTCTCTACAGCAGCATGTGTGTCGAAAATCATTTTCAACTCACCCATTGTATCAAAAGCATTACCGTTTTCGAAACGCTTTCGAAGTTCCGGCTCTAGCCCATACAATATGCCGCAATGAACTAAGTTGTGGTCCTCCTGACGAGTCTGATAGACATTCTTCTCCTCGTCAGGGGCATCCTCAAAAGGTGGGGGGCCTAACGGCGCTTCTAGCACATATTGCTTTTATGCAGCAGAGAGGAGAATCCTCAAATTCATGGCGCATTCGGTAAAGTTGCTACCGTTCGTTGCAAGTTTCTCTTTCTCCATGAACACATTGAAATTAAAAGCAGGTGGTGCCATCTACAATAGAATTTGTAAAGTTTATACTAAGTGTATGATAGATTGAGTTCAACTAATCCATATTACGAATGAACTCCCACTAAAAAACGACATCCCTCGTGCCTTTTTGGTGATTACATGAACCAAATCCACTACACCAAGTCCGATCATCACGTGAGTCCGTGCAGCTTCAAAGGCGAGCATCAAATGGGCATCATATCTACTATATGACTCATGCTTAACCTTTTGGTCCGTGTTCCGAGGCCATGTCTGTACATGCTAGGCTCGCCAAGTTAGAACCTTAGTATTCGCGTGTGTAACTGTTTTACACCCGAAATATGGTCGTGGATCCAAGAACACCCGATCATCACATGATGTCTTGGAGCGACGAAAACATAATCGGTGCATACTAAAGGAAGAACACATTCTTATATTGATATTTAAAAGAGGGATCATCTTATTATGCTAACAAAGTGCTAAACAAGCAATATAAGATGCTATCAAACATCACATGTTTATTAGTGAAATGATATGGTTCCCGCATATGATCTCTATCATGTGCACCGTGGTATGATCACTATCATACCTATATGTGTAAGTCCAAGGTCTATGGAGATTACACGTTATGTATGTTGTAAGAGTATCATCTCATACTTCTACTTACAACATCACCATATCATAACACTAGCCCAGCAACAATCTAAACTAGACGCCTCTAATTTATCCATTGCAAGTTTTATGTGGATTAGGGCTTTCGAGATAGAACCGTTCTTACCTACGAACATGAACCACAACGTGGATAACCAAATTGTTGACAACTCGTTGCAAAATAGATATTGACTATAGTAGGAGAGACAGACACCCGCTAGCCACTTATGCAAACTAGTTGCATGTCAAGCGTGGAACAGGTCTCATGTGCGAGGACATGTAAAGTTTGTCCGGGCCGCTTCATCCCACTATGCCACCAATATCCAAAATTACAACTAAGGAGCAACAACATGATCATCATCGCCCACATACTCATATGTGTACTACCCGTGTAAAGTATCTACACATAGATCCGGCTCTGATACCACTGTAGGGTTCGCAGCATAGAAAACAAAAAATTTCCTACGATGGGAACTATGTACCAAGATCTATCTACTAGATACAAACAACGGGCGGATGTATATCCGTAGAGAACATACCCTTGAAGACCAACAAAGCTTAACGAGTTCAACTCGTGGTTGATGTAGACGATCTCTTGCCGATCTCAAGATCGAGAGGAAGTCCTAGCGCCACAAAGCAGCAGCGCATCCGTGCTTTACACACGCATAAGACAGGCGACCTCGCCGCCTCGCTCCAGCGATGAAGCGGAAGCACAACCCTTTGTTGCCGAATAGCCACCGGGAACATGTATCTCACTAGTCCGAGACCATGGGGGATAAATTCTAGACGGGGAGAGAGATCCTTCACGAGGAGGTGTGAGTGAGAAGTGAGGAGAGGGGTGCCTTTTATAGGAGGAGGGGGGAACCCCAAGGGGGTGGCCGGCGCATGGGGGATGCCCCATGCCCTCCCCTCTTCATGTGGTTGGACACTCCACTCACAAAATTCCTTTAAATTCCCTCCACTCAAAATCCCACTAAAAAATGCCATTAAATTTCCACCAAATTTAGTGCAAACTCTCATTAAATAAAACTCTTTTATTTTATTCATAATTTTGTCAATTACTTTAATGACAAACATTCACAAATAACCCCTTGCTAGAATTCCATTTCACATGCATAACCTCTTTATGCAATTTCACCCGAAAACCTGTTTCAGTATCTAGTGAAATAAATTCCTGCGCTTGTTTATTCTTTCGGCATGAAACATTTGCTCCAACTGGATGCCAGTGTCCCTTAAGTGTGTTACCCTATGGTTCGCGAATAATGCGGACATGATCGAGACCCTTCTCCGATCAATAATCAGTAGCGGGACCTAGAGATCCATACTGACTCCCACACATTCAACGATGACTTTTCCTGTGATCGTCGGAACCTTTTACGCTTGTATCTTAATCCCTTTGTTTCACGATATATTACATGTCCGAGATTCGATCATCGGTATCTCCATACCTAGTTTGATATCGTTACTGACATGCACTCTTTTCTCGTTCCCGTGATATAACATTCTAGTGATCAAATCACTTGCTTGCAAGCTAACCAATGTGATATCACCGAGAGGGCCCAGAGCATATCTATCCGTCATCGGGATGAACAAATTCCACTCTTGATCCATGATTCTCAACATAACACTTTTGTAGCTTTGAAGCCATCTTTATAATCACCCAGTTACGGAGTGACGTTTGATGTCAACAAGAAACTCTTCCGGTGTTAGTGATTGGCATGATCTCATGGTCTAAGGATTAGGATTACTTCGTAGTTTGTTTATAGCAATATAAACTCAATGACTTTGATCGTAATGCTATACTTCGTATGAATGTTCATCACACCATTACAATAATGTTGTGATCTCGTTATTAACAACATCCAATGTCTATGATCAGGAAACTGTGATCATCTTGTTAATCAACGAACTAGTTTATGAGAGAGGCATAACTAGGAACTTCATGTTTGTTTATTAAACACACATGTATTAAAGTTTCCGTATTAAAATAATTATAGCATGCAAAATAAACATCTATCATATACTTGGAATACACATAATAAACATTTTATTATTGCCTCTCAGAGCATATTCCCTTCAGTCTCCCACTTGCACTAGAGACAATAATCTAGTTACATTGTGATGTATCTAACACCCATGGAGTTCTGGTATAGATCATGTTTTGCTCTAGGGAGAGTTTTAGTCAACGGATCTTCTACATTGAGATCCGTATGTACTTTACAAATCTTTATATCTCCATCCTTGACATGCTCGCGGATGGAGTAAAACCGACGCTTAATATGCTTGGAATGCTTGTGAGACCTTGGCTCTTTGGCATTGGCAATGGCACCATTGTTGTCACAATAGATCACCATTGGGTCCAACGCGTTTGCAACCACACCTAGTTCGGATATGAACTCCTTCATCCAAACTTCTTCCTGAGCCACTTCTGAAGCAGCAACATATTCGGCCTCCGTTGTTGATCCCGCCACCACAGGTTGTTTGGTGCTCCTCCAACTAACCGCCCGCCATTCATGAGAAATACATATCCGGATTGAGACTTAGAGTCATCCGGATCGGTGTCAAAGCTAGCGTCGACATAACACTTAGCGACGAGCTCTTCTTCACCTCCGTATACAATAAACATATCCTTAGTTCTTTGCAAGTACTTAAGGATATTTTTGATCGCTTTCTAGTGTTCTGAACCTGGATCCGATTGGTACCTACTAGTCAAACTAATAGCATGTGCCACATCCGGTCTTGTACATAGCATGGCGTACATTATAGAGCCTATGGCTGAAGCACAGGGGACCTTGTCCATTATCTCTCTTTCTTCCGCCGAAGCCGGACTTTGAGTCTTACTCAATGTCGTGCCTTGTGTCATAGGTAAGAACCCCTTCTTACTATCTTCCATTTTAAACTTCTTTAAAATCTTATCAAGGTATGTACTTTGCGATAGCCCTATTAGGAGCCTAGATCTATCTCTATAGATCTTTATTCCTAATATGTATGATGCTTCACCTAGGTCCTTCATTGAAAATTTGCTGTTTAGATAACTTTTAACACTGTTTAAAAGATCTATATCATTTCCGATCAATAATATGTCATCCACATATAATATCAGAAATGCCACATTGCTCCCACTCACTTTCTTGTAAATACAAGCTTCTCCATAAGTTTGGACAAATCCAAACTCTTTGATCACCTCATCAAAGCGGAGATTCCAACTTCGTGGTGCTTGCTTCAATCCATAGATGGATCGCTGAAGCTTGCACACCTTGTTAGCATCCTTAGGATCGACAAAACCCTTTGGTTGTATCATATACAACTCTTCTTCAATATTACCATTGAGAAACGCGGTTTTGACATCCATCTGCCATATCTCATAATCGAAATATGCAGCAATTGCTAACATAATCCTAACTGACTTTAGCATCGCTACGGGAGAGAATGTCTCCTCGTAGTCAACTCCTTGAATTTGTCGAAACCCCTTTGCGACAAGTCGAGCTTTATAGACGGTCACATTACCATCAGCATCAGTTTTCCTTTTGAAAATCTATTTGTTCTCCACGGCCTTTCGGTCGTGAGGTAATTCCACCAAGTTCCAAACTTGATTTTCATACATGGATTCCATCTCGGATTTCATGGCTTCTAACCATTTGTTGGAATCCGGGCTCATCATCGCTTCTTCATACGTCGCAGGGTCATCATTTTCATCAACCATGAAATTCATGACAGGATTTCCATTACTCGGAGCTACACGCGTCCTGCTAGACCTGCGAGGTTCGGTAGTACTCTCTTTTGGAGTTTCATGATCATTATCATTAGTTCCCTCTTCAACAGGTGAAGCCAACTCCGGAACAACTTCCGGCGCTGCGCTACTCGCCATACTTTGAAGAGAAGGTTCAATAACCTCTTCGAGTTCTACCTTCCGACTACTCACACCTTTCGCGAGAAACTCTTTCTCTAGAAAGGATCCATTCTTGGCAACAAAAACCTTGCCCTCGGATCTGTGATACAAGGAATACCCAATAGTTTCCTCAGGGTATCCTATGAAGACGCATTTTTCTGCTTTGGGTTCGATTTTATCCGGTTGAAGTTTCTTCACATAAACATCGCATCCCCAAACTTTAAGAAATGACAGCTTAGGTTTGTTTCCAAACCACAATTCATACGGTCTCATTTCAACGGATTTAGATGGTGCCCGATTTAAAGTGAATGCAGCAGTTTCTAGTGCATAGCCCCAAAATGACAACGGCAACTCCGTCAGAGACATCATAGATCGAACCATATCAAATAAAGTATGATTACGACGTTCCGACACACCATTTCTCTGTGGTGTTCCGGCAGGTGTGAGTTGTGAAACAATTCCACACTCTTTCATGTGAGTGCTAAACTCGTAACTTAGATACTCACCTCCACGGTCGGACCGTGGAAATTTGATCTTTCTATTACGATGATTTTCCACTTCATTCTAAAATTCCTTGAACTTTTCAAAGATTTCAGACTTGTGTTTCATCAAATAGATATAACCGTATCTACTTAAATCATCCGTGAAAGTAACAAAATAACGATATCCACCTCGTGCCGACACACTCATTGGACCACATACATCAGAATGTATGATTTCCAATAAATCTGTCGCCCTTTCCATTGAACTGGAAAACGGTGTTCTAGTCATCTTGCCCATAAGGCATGGCTCACATGTATCAAATGATTCATAATCAAGTGATTCCAAAAGTCCATCCGAATGGAGCTTCTTCATGCGTTTAACGCCAATATGACCTAGACGGCAGTGCCACATATATGCGGACATATCATCATTTAGTTTAATGCTTTTAGCATCAACATTATGAATATGTGTAACATTATTATCGAGATCTAAAAGAAATAAACCATTCATCATCGGTGCATGACCATAACAGATTTCATTCATATAAATGGAACAACCATTGTTCTCGGATTTAAATGAATAACCACTTCGCATTAAACACGATCCAGATACAATGTTCATGATCAGTGCAGGCACCAGATAACAATTATTCAAGTTTATTACTAATCCCGACCGCAAGTGGAGAGGCAGCGTTCCGACGGCGATCACATCAACGCTTGATCCATTGCCGACACGCATCTTGACCTCACCCCTTGCTAGCGGTCGCTTGTTCCGCAGCCCCTGATTCGAGTTACAAATATTAGAAACTGAACCGGTATCAAATACCCAGGTGCTACTGCGAGCACTAGTCAAGTACACATCAATGACATGTATATCATATATACCTTTGTTTGCCTTGCCGGCCTTCTTGTCTGCCAAATACTTGGGGCAGTTGCGCTTCCAGTGGCCAGTCCCTTTACAATAGTAGCACTCGGTACCAGACTTAGGTCCAACTCGGGGTTTCTTTTCAGGCACGGCAACAGGCTTCCCGCCCTTACTTCCCTTTCATTTCCCTTCTTGTCTTTCTTGAAACCAGTGTTCCTATTGATCATCAACACTTGATGTTCCTTTTTGATCTCCACTTCTGCAGTTTTAAGCATTGACAGAAGATCGGGGAGAGACTTCTTCATGCCTTGCATATTATAGTTCATCACGAAGCTCTTATAGCTAGGTGGCAGAGACTGCAGAACATGATGGATGCCTAAGTCAATGGGAATCGATATTCCCAAGGACACAAGCTTATCGGCGTAACCCGACATCTTGAGTACATGCTCACTAACGGAGCTATTCTCTTCCATCATGCAGGTAAAGAACTTTTCTGAAGCGTTGTAGCTCTCTACAACAGCATGTGTGTTGAAAATCATTTTCAACTCACCCATTGTATCAAAAGCATTGCCGTTTTTGAAACGCTTTCGATGTTCCGGCTCTTTCTGTCACATCCCAAAATTTTGCAAATTTTGAAATGTGGAAAAACTTAAACAAAATGAAAAACTAAGTCTTGGAAATTCAGATCGAACAAAAAACCTTATTTAATATAACTCCTTCAAAACAAAAATTAAATAAAACAATTTTGTATGTGAAGTTGTATGCATGTTTTCAAAACCTCAAAATCATGAAGCATGCATGGTTGCATTTTTAAAAACTAAGAGAAATAACTTTCTTCTCAAAATTGAATTGACCACTTAATAACACGAGACTTTGGATATTTTACATATTTAAAATATACAAAAGAATTCTTAAGTGAGTTAAAAAGATAAAGGAAAAAATTATAAAACCATAGAAATTAGTTTTGACTCCATTTGAAGCTCTATATAAAATGATGTGAAATTTATAAAATATAGGAAGAAAAATAAAGTCAAGATAAGGCTATGACTAAAAATGAAATAAAAGTATTCTAAAATGAGTGATTATGATAAAGAATAAAATTATAAAGCTAAGGAAATTGGTTTGAACCTTTTTGGAGCTCTAAATCAAAAGATATGAAATAAACAAGAATTAAGAAAATATACTGTATAGGCCTACGTGCCATGCTCAACTTTAAAAAAAAATGAAGTATATTGATTAAAAAAACTATTCCAAATATTGTAATTGGATTAAACTATCAACTTGTATTTTCTATTAATTTTCTAAAAAGGTTTGATACAAATTTAAATCATTTTGAAAGTTTAAATCAATTGATGAGAAATAAAACAGAAAACCAAAAGGAAAAACAAATCGAAAAAAAAAGAGAAACAACAGCTAGCCATGGCCCAACAAATCTGATCCATTTCTCTATTTTTTTTCCTTCCTTCTATTTTCCATGGGCCATATTTTTGGCCCATCTAGACCAATCGAAGCAGCCAGGTTCATCTTCCTCCTCCTTCACGTACGTAACCTGAAACATTAGCCATGGTTACTGTAACCTCTTCATATCCATCTCATCATCAATTGTGTGACTGTTTCTCTTCGACTTGAACACGGAAGTTACTCAAAATTCATTGGCCATTCCATTTAGGCCATTAATTTCTCAATTTAATGTCTTAATCTCTCAAACCATTCTCGCGAACCGAATGTCACTCGGCGGCATACCTCTCCCGATCTCCCTACACAGACCGCCTCAAAGAAAACCGAAGTGAGCACCGTATTCCACTCCTCCTCCTCCATCATTTTCGTTCCTAAATTTTCTCGAGAGAAGCTCTGTAGAAAACACACCAACCATACCAAGATCAGCCTAAAACCGGAGTTCATCGCTAGATTGCTTCATCCTCGGTGAGTCCCTTGTCAATTCCTTCTACCATAAGACTATTCTTGATATTGCCTACCTCCAGGATATGATTTTTCATCATATTGTTGTAGTTGGCCGCACCGCCGACGTCGCACGTTGCTCCAGCCATGGACTGCTGTCACCGTTGGAGACGAACGAGCTCTAAATCACATCCAGTAGCATCGCCTCAACGTCCTCTACACCGTCCATATTTTATTCAACTCCGGATACTTTCCTAGCAACGGGAACGGCAACGCCAAGCCCGTGTCCGCTATTCCGGCGAACTTTCTGGTGAGTTATTCCGGTGAGCTCTTCTAGTCCGTCTGATCTTCATCTAACGATTGAAATCAGATCACTTAAACGAAGGGGTACCGGCCTATTAGAATCAGCCACTTGTCAATTCCTTTGATATTTTCCTTCATATTGGGCAGATTTACATATGATCTTGCAAAAATCATATCTTTAGTTCTGTTTATCCAAATTTAGCAAATAATATGTCTATGGATTCACAAAAACGAGTAGAACACAGGGGAGCCATAATTCGGTATTTTTGGGTCTGTTAAAATCATGTTTTATACAGAACCATTTGTAGAGTATTTTGGGTATAAAAATTGTTGTGTAAATTATTTTAAGTGAATCCTTTTGCAAATGGTTGTAAATTGAACCCTCTGTACAGTAAGACCAAAATATAATTTTATTCTAGTATAAATAAAGACCGTGGAAATTATTTAGTGAGAATGACATTTCCAAGTGTTAGAAAATATTGCTAATTGCTACAATTGCACAAATGGTTGCATTTGTAATCTTGAAAATATAAAATGTTCAGAAATCACTTAGTAATGTTCAGAACCTTGTTATAAAAATTTGTACAATAAAAATTGCCATCTTGCATGTTTGCATACTTTGCATGATTTTTGTGTTGCCATTAGTGTTGATCTTGTGTAGGTTTTGTCTTGGTTGTTTTACTTGATAGATTGTGTTGATTGTCAAGTGTGTTATTGCGAAGAGTGTATCAACACCACCAACTACTAAGGCAAGTGACAGTATCATCCAAGTTCTACTATTTTCATTACACTTAGTGGATTTTTGAAACATGCATGACAAGGATTACTCTATTTTATGCCATGCTAAATCCTAATAGGATACCCTTATATATTCCTTAGTGGAAACATTGTAGTTGTAGTATGCTTAGCCCTGCTATATATTGGGATGGGATACATGATATGACTATATGAAGTATTGAAAAGATATATGTTTTATATAATAAAACAAGTACTCAATGAACCACCTGGGTGGACAAGGATACTCAAGGTTGGACAAGGTGGAAACAAAAGGAACCATGTTTATATGGCTATCTCTTTTTGTTGTGCACTAGAAGAAAACCACCCGGGGACTTAGAGATTGAACATGTTTCTCGTACAGTGGCTTCCGTGTACAGCCACATGCTAAATGGTCTCTGGCTTAGTCAACTACACAGTGGAAGACCCATGCATTGGCATCTTCAGGTTAACTAGAATTGTGTATTGGAAATATATCCTTACATTGGTGCCTGATAGACAAGCTAGCATTGTGTATTGGGAGGACTTCTATGGAAAGACTTTGTCACATTCTCGATCTGCCGGTACTCCATTAGGTGAGTACTTATCCAGCGGCCACTGGTGGCATCAAGACGATATTGTGTCATGTGGGTAAAGTGTACAACTTCTGCAGAAGATCAAATTCTAAGTACTTAGCCGTGTCCCCGGCTACGGACAACTCTAAGCAACTAAGGCCTGAAGCTATGGAAGATCTCGACATTCCAATTTCTCAAAGTAAAACTTGATGGTGACAACAAGGGATTTGAAGCACTTGGAGTTTTTCCAAGAAGTTCAGAAAGAATTGACAAAGATCAAAAACTATTTTGAAAAGATAGGATAAAACTATATTGCTTTCTGCAAAAGAGCCTAAACCCTACTTAGCCAAATATGCATGTAAATGATAGGATCCACTTATTTCTACATAGTAGTGAAACTTGCCAATGCAATTCAAATGTATTGACCCTTGTGGCTGCAACTTATTATGTTGCAGGTTTATTTGATGTTAGTGAAGTTTGTTGAATAGGATTACAAGTCTACAACCAACATGACTGCCTGTGGCACTTTGAAGATGAAGGACCCCATGCTATTGTTATATTCTGCTGCATTGTAATGAGATAGCCAAATGAGCTATCTAAGATGTAATAAATTATTTTATTCCTGGTTATAAAGTTGTATTATGACCTTTGTTTCTTGATATTACATCTTAACTGTGGATGCTAGCTATTGATCTAGGGACTAGCATTGTAAACACAGGGATCTCTACCTTATTAAAGGTTGGGAACTCTCATGGATAATCAGAGCACTGTGTTGCCTGTAGGATTGTAAACCTAGGATTGGACAAAACCCCTTAGAAAAATAGGAGTTGTATTTGTTCCGAAAACTTATTTACAAATAATCTTGTAAACTCTTTCCTCAACCTTTTTGGTTTTGAATTCTACACCTCTTCCTTTTCAAACTTGATGGACAAAGCCTACCCCATGACCAAAGACTTCACCATGTGCAAAAGATTTCATCAACTCTAATGACTTCAACATCTTCAAGTGATTTCATCTTTAGTTTCACCAAGGACTTCAACTTAGACATCACTAAGGACTACAAGTAAAAAAAAAACCAAGAGACATTAGACTGCCTACCAAAGACATTGATATCAAGTTAGAGTATGGATCATATTGACCTATGAGGTATGACTATACTAGGTTGATTATTTCAAGAAAACTTGTTGTTTCCTTCAACTCATGAGCTAAGCTCATAAGTTGTTAATTGGATAGTTGCTTGTTGATTGATTGATTGTTTGATTGAACTTGATTGTTTTGGGTTGTGTGTTAGAACTCCCTTATGCGTGTATGTCATTACTTATCCCTATCAAACCAACAGATGCCTCCCCGTCGTGCCAATCCCAACCAAAACAACAACATCACTCCTGAGATGCAGCAGATGATGACAGCTCAGACGCAGCTGATGCAGATGATGACCACGTTCATACAGAATCAGAACAACAACAATCAGAATAATCCTCCAACACATGATATGCTCACCAGGTTTCTGAAACTTAGGCCTGCAAGATTCTCTGGAACAACTGATCCAATGGAAGCCAATGACTGGTTACGTTCGGTGAATAAGGACTTAGTGACTGTTGGCTGCACCGACGAAGAAAAAGTTAGGTTTGCATCACACCCGCTTGAAGGACCAGCAGCAACATGGTGGGACAACTTTCCGATCACCACTCCCCTTGAATATGTAACTTGGGCTATTTTTGAGGATGGATTCCGTACAGCTCACATCTCATCTGGAGTGATGTACTTGAAGAAAAAGGAATTCCACAATCTGAAACAGCGTCACCATAGTGTGGCCGAGTATATTGAAGAATTCAACAATCTGGCACGCTATGCACCGGATGAAGTTGATACAGATGCTAAGAGAAAGGAAAAATTTCTTGAAGGACTTAAATATGAGTTGAACCTGCAGCTAGCTATTGCCTATGTCCCAACTTATCAATCACTTTGTGACAAAGCCACCATTTTGGAGAACAAGATGAATCAAGTTGAGAATAGAAAGAGGAAGCATAAACTCAAGCATCACCCAGGATCATCACAAAAGAAGCATTCATTCAAAAAGAGCAAGGAAGATTCTGAACCACATCAGTATCACCACAACAACAATGGAAGTGACAATAATGGGAATGATACTGACAATGGAGATGACCTTGGTCAGAACCAACAAGACACTTACAAGAAGAAAGACATTAGCCAGTTGTAGTGCTATAACTGCAAGGAACTTGGACACTATGCATCAGACTGTCTTGAGAAGAACAAGAAAAAGGATGCTAGAAGATCCAATGGAAATGACTCCAATGTGACCCAGAAAGGACATGTGAACCACATTGACATGGATGGGAACCTTGAAGAGATAGAAGAAGTGGATGTCAGGAATTAGTTAACTCAGTTGAGTCAAATAAGGATTCCTTGTTTAGATATCAATTATTGAACCCATAGTCAAGTGAACCATCAATGTAACCCTACAAAACTTTCTTTTAAGGGTGGTAGTACCCTAGTTGTCTTGAAGCCAACTTGTAACTTCTAGCCTTCTCGAATCCCGGGACGAGATTCCTTTTAAGGGTGGTAGTCTGTCACATCCCAAAATTTTGCAAATTTTGAAATGTGGAAAAACTTAAACAAAATGAAAAACTAAGTCTTGGAAATTCAGATCGAACAAAAAACCTTATTTAATATAACTCCTTCAAAACAAAAATTAAATAAAACAATTTTGTATGTGAAGTTGTATGCATGTTTTCAAAACCTCAAAATCATGAAGCATGCATGGTTGCATTTTTAAAAACTAAGAGAAATAATTTTCTTCTCAAAATTGAATTGACCACTTAATAACACGAGACTTTGGATATTTTACATATTTAAAATATACAAAAGAATTCTTAAGTGAGTTAAAAAGATAAAGGAAAAAATTATAAAACCATAGAAATTAGTTTTGACTCCATTTGAAGCTCTATATAAAATGATGTGAAATTTATAAAATATAGGAAGAAAAATAAAGTCAAGATAAGACTATGACTAAAAATGAAATAAAAGTATTCTAAAATGAGTGATTATGATAAAGAATAAAATTATAAAGCTAAGGAAATTGGTTTAAACCTTTTTGGAGCTCTAAATCAAAAGATATGAAATAAACAAGAATTAAGAAAATATACTGTATAGGCCTACGTGCCATGCTCAACTTTTTAAAAAAAAAATGAAGTATACTTGATTAAAAAAAACTATTCCAAATATTGTAATTGGAGTAAACTATCGACTTATATTTTATATTAATTTTCTAAAAAGGTTTGATACAAATTTAAATCATTTTGAAAGTTTAAATCAATTGACGAGAAATAAAACAGAAAACCAAAAGGAAAAATAAATCGAAAAAAAGAGAGAAACAACAGCTAGCCATGGCCCAACAAATCTGATCCATTTCTCTATTTTTTTTCCTTCCTTCTATTTTCCATGGGCCATATTTTTGGCCCATCTAGACCAATCGAAGCAGCCAGGTTCATCTTCCTCCTCCTTCAGGTACATAACCTGAAACATTAGCCATGGTTACTGTAACCTCTTCATATCCATCTCATCATCAATTGTGTGAGTGTTTCTCTTCGACTTGAACACGGAAGTTACTCAAAATTCATTGGCCATTCCATTTAGGCCATTAATTTCTCAATTTAATGTCTTAATCTCTCAAACCATTCTTGCGAACCGAATGTCACTCGGCGGCATACCTCTCCCGATCTCCCTACACAGACCGCCTCAAAGAAAACCGAAGTGAGCACCGTATTCCACTCCTCCTCCTCCATCATTTTCGTTCCTAAATTTTTTCGAGAGAAGCTCTGTAGAAAACACACCAACCATGCCAAGATCAGCCTAAAACCGGAGTTCATCGCTAGATTGCTTAATCCTCGGTGAGTCCCTTGTCAATTCCTTCTACCATAAGACTATTCTTGATATTGCCTACCTCCAGGACATGATTTTTCATCATATTGTTGTAGTTGGCCGCACCGCCGACGTCGCACGTTGCTCCAGCCGTGGACTGCTGTCACCGTTGGAGACGAACGAGCTCTAAATCACGTCCAGTAGCATCGCCTCGACGTCCTCTACACCGTCCATATTTTATTCAACTCCGGATACTTTCCTAGCAACGGGAACGGCAACGCCAAGCCCGTGTCCGCTATTCCGGCGAACTTTCCGGTGAGTTATTCCGGTTAGCTCTTCTAGTCCGTCCGATCTTCATCTAACGATTGAAATCAGATCACTTAAACGAAGGGGTACCGGCCTATTAGAATCAGCCACTTGTCAATTCCTTTTCTATTTTCCTTCATATTGGGCAGATTTACATACGAACTTGCAAAAATCATATCTTTAGTTCTGTTTATCCAAATTTAGCAAATAATATGTCTATGGATTCACAAAAACGAGTAGAACACAGGGGAGCCATAATTCGGTATTTTTGGGTCTGTTAATATCATGTTTTATACAGAACCATTTGTAGAGTATTTTGGGTATAAAAATTGTTGTGTAAATTATTTTTAAGTGAATCCTTTTGCAAATGGTTGTAAATTGAACCCTCTGTACAGTAAGACCAAAATATAATTTTATTCTAGTATAAATAAAGACCGTGGCAATTATTTAGTGAGAATGACATTTCCAAGTGTTAGAAAATATTGCTAATTGCTACAATTGCACAAATGGTTGCATTTGTAATCTTGAAAATATAAAATGTTCAGAAATCACTTAGTAATGTTCAGAACCTTGTTATAAAAATTTGTACAATAAAAATTGCCATCTTGCATGTTTGCATACTTTGCATGATTTTTGTGTTGCCATTAGTGTTGATCTTGTGTATGTTTTGTCTTGGTTGTTTTACTTGATAGATTGTGTTGATTGTCAAGTGTGTTATTGCAAAGAGTGTATCAACACCACCAACTACTAAGGCAAGTGACACTATTATCCAAGTCCTACTATTTTCATTACACTTAGTGGATTTTTGAAACATGCATGACAAGGATTACTCTATTTTATGCTATGCTAAATCCTAATAGGATACCCTTATATATTCCTTAGTGGAAACATTGTAGTTGTAGTATGCTTAGCCCTGCTATATATTGGGATGGGATACATGATATGACTATATGAAGTATTGAAAAGATATATGTTTTATATAATAAAACAAGTACTCAATGAACCACCTGGGTGGACAAGGATACTCAAGGTTGGACAAGGTGGAAACAAAAGGAACCATGTTTATATGGCTATCTCTTTTTGTTGTGCACTAGAAGAAAACCACCCAGGGACTTAGAGATTGAACATGTTTCTCATACAGTGGCTTCCGTGTACAGCCACATGCTAAATGGGCTCTGGCTTAGTCAACTACATAGTGGAAGACCCATGCATTGGCATCTTCAGGTTAATTAGAATTGTGTATTGGAAATATATCCTTACATTGGTGCCTGATAGACAAGCTAGCATTGTGTATTGGGAGGACTTCTATGGAAATACTTTGTCACATTCTCGATCTGTCGGTACTCCATTAGGTGAGTACTTATCCAGCGGCCACTGGTGGCATCAAGACGATATTGTGTCATGTGGGTAAAGTGTACAACTTCTGCAGAAGATCAAATTCTAAGTACTTAGCCGTGTCCCCGGCTACGGACAACTCTAAGCAACTAAGGCCTGAAGCTATGGAAGATCTCGACATTCCAATTTCTCAAAGTAAAACTTGATGGTGACAACAAGGGATTTGAAGCACTTGGAGTTTTTCCAAGAAGTTCAGAAAGAATTGACAAAGATCAAAAACTATTTTGAAAAGATAGGATAAAACTATATCGCTTTCTGCAAAAGAGCCTAAACCCTACTTAGCCAAATATGCATGTAAATGATAGGATCCACTTATTTCTACATAGTAGTGAAACTTGCCAATGCAATTCAAATGTATTGACCCTTGTGGCTGCAACTTATTATGTTTGAGGTTTATTTGATGTTAGTGAAGTTTGTTGAATAGGATTACAAGTCTACAACCAACATGACTGCCTGTGGCACTTTGAAGATGAAGGACCCCATGCTATCGTTATATTCTGCTGCATTGTAATGAGATAGCCAAATGAGCTATCTAAGATGTAATAAATTATTTTATTCCTGGTTATAAAGTTGTATTATGACCTTTGTTTCTTGATATTACATCTTAACTGTGGATGCTAGCTATTGATCTAGGGACTAGCATTGTAAACACAGGGATCTCTACCTTATTAAAGGTTGGGAACTCTACAGATGGTATCAGAGCACTGTGTTGCCTGTAGGATTGTAAACCTAGGATTGGACAAAACCCCTTAGAAAAATAGGAGTTGTATTTGTTCCGAAAACTTATTTACAAATAATCTTGTAAACTCTTTCCTCAACCTTTTTGGTTTTGAATTCTACACCTCTTCCTTTTCAAACTTGATGGACAAAGCCTACCCCATGGCCAAAGACTTCACCATGTGCAAAAGATTTCATCAACTCTAATGACTTCAATATCTTCAAGTGATTTCAACTTTAGTTTCACCAAGGACTTCAACTTAGACATCACTAAGGACTACAAGTAAAAAAAACCAAGAGACATTAGACTGCCTACCAAAGACATTGATATCAAGTTAGAGTATGGATCATATTGACCTATGAGGTATGACTATACTAGGTTGATTATTTCAAGAAAACTTGTTGTTTCCTTCAACTCATGAGCTAAGCTCATAAGTTGTTAATTGGATAGTTGCTTGTTGATTGATTGATTGTTTGATTGAACTTGATTGTTTTGGGTTGTGTGTTAGAACTCCCTTATGCGTGTATGTCATTACTTATCCCTATCAAACCAACAGATGCCTCCCCGTCGTGCCAATCCCAACCAAAACAACAACATCACTCCTGAGATGCAGCAGATGATGACAGCTCAGACGCAGCTGATGCAGATGATGACCACGTTCATACAGAATCAGAACAACAACAACAATCAGAATAATCCTCCAACACATGATATGCTCACCAGGTTTCTGAAACTTAGGCCTGCAAGATTCTCTGGAACAACTGATCCAATGGAAGCCAATGACTGGTAACGTTCGGTGAATAAGGACTTAGTGACTGTTGGCTGCACCGACGAAGAAAAAGTTAGGTTTGCATCACACCTGCTTGAAGGACCAGCAGCAACATGGTGGGACAACTTTCAGATCACCACTCCCCTTGAAGATGTAACTTGGGCTATTTTTGAGGATGGATTCCGTACAGCTCACATCTCATCTGGAGTGATGTACTTGAAGAAAAAGGAATTCCACAATCTGAAACAGCGTCACCTCAGTGTGGCCGAGTATATTGAAGAATTCAACAATCTGGCACGCTATGCACTGGATGAAGTTGATACAGATGCTAAGAGAAAGGAAAAATTTCTTGAAGGACTTAAAGATGAGTTGAACCTGCAGCTAGCTGTTGCCTATGTCCCAACTTATCAATCACTTTGTGACAAAGCCACCATTTTGGAGAACAAGATGAATCAAGTTGAGAATAGAAAGAGGAAGCATAAACTCAAGCATCACCCAGGATCATCACAAAAGAAGCATTCATTCAAAAAGAGCAAGGAAGATTCTGAACCACATTAGTATCACCACAACAACAATGGAAGTGACAATAATGGGAATGATACTGACAATGGAGATGACCTTGGTCAGAACCAACAAGACACTTACAAGAAGAAAGACATTAGCCAGTTGTAGTGCTATAACTGCAAGGAACTTGGACACTATGCATCAGACTGTCCTGAGAAGAACAAGAAAAAGGATGCTAGAAGATCCAATGGAAATGACTCCAATGTGACCCAGAAAGGACATGTGAACCACATTGACATGGATGGGAACCTTGAAGAGATAGAAGAAGTGGATGTCAGGAATTAGTTAACTCAGTTGAGTCAAATAAGGATTCCTTGTTTAGATATCAATTATTGAACCCATAGTCAAGTGAACCATCAATGTAACCCTACAAAACTTTCTTTTAAGGGTGGTAGTACCCTAGTTGTCTTGAAGCCAACTTGTAACTTCTAGCCTTCTCGAATCTCGGGACGAGATTCCTTTTAAGGGTGGTAGTCTGTCACATCCCAAAATTTTGCAAATTTTGAAATGTGGAAAAACTTAAACAAAATGAAAAACTAAGTCTTGGAAATTCAGATCGAACAAAAAACCTTATTTAATATAACTCCTTCAAAACAAAAATTAAATAAAACAATTTTGTATGTGAAGTTGTATGCATGTTTTCAAAACCTCAAAATCATGAAGCATGCATGGTTGCATTTTTAAAAACTAAGAGAAATAATTTTCTTCTCAAAATTGAATTGACCACTTAATAACACGAGACTTTGGATATTTTACATATTTAAAATATACAAAAGAATTCTTAAGTGAGTTAAAAAGATAAAGGAAAAAATTATAAAACCATAGAAATTAGTTTTGACTCCATTTGAAGCTCTATATAAAATGATGTGAAATTTATAAAATATAGGAAGAAAAATAAAGTCAAGATAAGGCTATGACTAAAAACGAAATAAAAGTATTCTAAAATGAGTGATTATGATAAAGAATAAAATTATAAAGCTAAGGAAATTGGTTTGAACCTTTTTGGAGCTCTAAATTAAAAGATATGAAATAAACAAGAATTAAGAAAATATACTGTATAGGCCTACGTGCCATGCTCAACTTTAAAAAAAAATGAATTATACTTGATTAAAAAAAACTATTCCAAATATTGTAATTGGAGTAAACTATCAACTTATATTTTCTATTAATTTTCTAAAAAGGTTTGATACAAATTTAAATCATTTTGAAAGTTTAAATCAATTGATGAGAAATAAAACAGAAAACCAAAAGGAAAAACAAATCGAAAAAAAGAGAGAAACAATAGCTAGCCATGGCCCAACAAATCTGATCCATTTCTCTATTTTTTTTCCTTCCTTCTATTTTTCATGGGCCATATTTTTGGCCCATCTAGACCAATCGAAGCAGCCAGGTTCATCTTCCTCCTCCTTCACGTACGTAACCTGAAACATTAGCCATGGTTACTGTAACCTCTTCATATCCATCTCATCATCAATTGTGTGACTGTTTCTCTTCGACTTGAACACGGAAGTTACTCAAAATTCATTGGCCATTCCATTTAGGCCATTAATTTCTCAATTTAATGTCTTAATCTCTCAAACCATTCTCGCGAACCGAATGTCACTTGGCGGCATACCTCTCCCGATCTCCCTACACAGACCGCCTCAAAGAAAACCGAAGTGAGCACCGTATTCCACTCCTCCTCCTCCATCATTTTCGTTCCTAAATTTTCTCGAGAGAAGCTCTGTAGAAAACATACCAACCATGCCAAGATCAGCCTAAAACCGGAGTTCATCGCTAGATTGCTTCATCCTCGGTGAGTCCCTTGTCAATTCCTTCTACCATAAGACTATTCTTGATATTGCCTACCTCCAGGACATGATTGTTCATCATATTGTTGTAGTTGGCCGCACCGCCGACGTCGCACGTTGCTCCAGCCGTGGACTGCTGTCACCGTTGGAGACGAACGAGCTCTAAATCACGTCCAGTAGCATCGCCTCGACGTCCTCTACACCGTCCATATTTTATTCAACTCCGGATACTTTCCTAGCAACGGGAACGGCAACGCCAAGCCCGTGTCCGCTATTCCGGCGAACTTTCCGGTGAGTTATTCCGGTGAGCTCTTCTAGTCCGTCCGATCTTCATCTAACGATTGAAATCAGATCACTTAAACGAAGGGGTACCGGCCTATTAGAATCAGCCACTTGTCAATTCCTTTTCTATTTTCCTTCATATTGGGCAGATTTACATATGAACTTGCAAAAATCATATCTTTAGTTCTGTTTATCCAAATTTAGCAAATAATATGTCTATGGATTCACAAAAACGAGTAGAACACAGGGGAGCCATAATTCGGTATTTTTGGGTCTGTTAAAATCATGTTTTATACAGAACCATTTGTAGAGTATTTTGGCTATAAAAATTGTTGTGTAAATTATTTTTAAGTGAATCCTTTTGCAAATGGTTGTAAATTGAACCCTATGTACAGTAAGACCAAAATATAATTTTATTCTAGTATAAATAAAGACCGTGGAAATTATTTAGTGAGAATGACATTTCCAAGTGTTAGAAAATATTGCTAATTGCTACAATTGCACAAATGGTTGCATTTGTAATCTTGAAAATATAAAATGTTCAGAAATCACTTAGTAATGTTCAGAACCTTGTTATAAAAATTTGTACAATAAAAATTGCCATCTTGCATGTTTGCATACTTTGCATGATTTTTGTGTTGCCATTAGTGTTGATCTTGTGTATGTTTTGTCTTGGTTGTTTTGCTTGATAGATTGTGTTGATTGTCAAGTGTGTTATTGCGAAGAGTGTATCAACACCACCAACTACTAAGGCAAGTGACACTATCATCCAAGTCCTACTATTTTCATTACACTTAGTGGATTTTTGAAACATGCATGACAAGGATTACTCTATTTTATGCTATGCTAAATCCTAATAGGATACCCTTATATATTACTTAGTGGAAACATTGTAGTTGTAGTATGCTTAGCCCTGCTATATATTGGGATGGGATACATGATA
This sequence comes from Avena insularis, assembly GCA_023614405.1. Classification (NCBI taxonomy): domain Eukaryota; kingdom Viridiplantae; phylum Streptophyta; class Magnoliopsida; order Poales; family Poaceae; genus Avena; species Avena insularis. Next base: position 283,897,521 of record CM042685.1, on the reverse strand, counting down.
TGACTATATGAAGTATTGAAAAGATATATGTTTTATATAATAAAACAAGTACTCAATGAACCACCTGGGTGGACAAGGATACTCAAGGTTGGACAAGGTCGCAACAAAAGGAACCATGTTTATATGGCTATCTCTTTTTGTTGTGCACTAGAAGAAAACCACCCAGGGACTTAGAGATTGAACATGTTTCTCGTACAGTGGCTTCCGTGTACAGCCACATGCTAAATGGTCTCTGGCTTAGTCAACTACATAGTGGAAGACCCATGCATTGGCATCTTCAGGTTAACTAGAATTGTGTATTGGAAATATATCCTTACATTGGTGCCTGATAGACAAACTAGCATTGTGTATTGGGAGGACTTCTATGGAAAGACTTTGTCACATTCTCGATCTGCCGGTACTCCATTAGGTGAGTACTTATCCAGCGGCCACTGGTGGCATCAAGACGATATTGTGTCATGTGGGTAAAGTGTACAACTTCTGCAGAAGATCAAATTCTAAGTACTTAGCCGTGTCCCCGGCTACGGACAACTCTAAGCAACTAAGGCCTGAAGCTATGGAAGATCTCGACATTCCAATTTCTCAAACTAAAACTTGATGGTGACAACAAGGGATTTGAAGCACTTGGAGTTTTTCCAAGAAGTTCAGAAAGAATTGACAAAGATCAAAAACTATTTTGAAAAGATAGGATAAAACTATATTGCTTTCTGCAAAAGAGCCTAAACCCTACTTAGCCAAATATGCATGTAAATGATAGGATCCACTTATTTCTACATAGTAGTGAAACTTGCCAATGCAATTCAAATGTATTGACCCTTGTGGCTGCAACTTATTATGTTGCAGGTTTATTTGATGTTAGTGAAGTTTGTTGAATAGGATTACAAGTCTACAACCAACATGACTGCCTGTGGCACTTTGAAGATGAAGGACCCCATGCTATTGTTATATTCTGCTGCATTGTAATGAGATAGACAAATGAGCTATGTAAGATGTAATAAATTATTTTATTCCTGGTTATAAAGTTGTATTATGACCTTTGTTTCTTGATATTACATCTTAACTGTGGATGCTAGCTATTGATCCAGGGACTAGCATCGTAAACACAGGGATCTCTACCTTATTAAAGGTTGGGAACCTTATACTAGCCCATACAATATGCCGCAATGAACTAAGTTGTGGTCCTCCTGACGAGTCTTATAGACATTCTTCTCCTCGTCAGGGGCATCCTCAAAAGGTGGGGGGCCTAACGGCGCTTCTAGCACATATTGCTTTTATGCAGTAGAGAGGAGAATCCTCAAATTCATGGCCCATTCGGTAAAGTTGCTACCGTTCGTTGCAAGTTTCTCTTTCTCCATGAACACATTGAAATTAAAAGGAGGTGGTGCCATCTACAACAGAATTTGTAAAGTTTAGACTAAGTGTATGATAGCTTGAGTTCAACTAATCCATATTACGAATGAACTCCCACTCAAAAATGACATCCATCGTGCCTTTTTGGTGATTACATGAACCAAATCCACTACACCAAGTCCGATCATCACGTGAGTCCGTGCAACTTCAAAGGCGAGCATCAAATTGGCATCATATCTACTATATGACTCATGCTTAACCTTTCGGTCCGTGTTCCGAGGCCATGTCTGTACATGCTAGGCTCGCCAAGTTAGAACCTTAGTATCCGCGTGTGTAACTGTTTTACACCCGAAATATGGTCGTGGATCCAAGAACACCCGATCATCACATGATGTCTTGGAGCGACGAAAACATAATCGGTGCATACTAAAGGAAGAACACATTCTTATATTGATATTTAAAAGAGGAATCATCTTATTATGCTAACAAAGCGCTAAACAAGCAATATAAGATGCTATCAAACATCACATGTTTATTAGTGAAATGATATGGTTCCCGCATATGATCTCTATCATGTGGACCGTGGTATGATCACTATCATACCTATATGTGTAAGTCCAAGGTCTATGGAGATTACACGTTATGTATGTTGTAAGAGTATCATCTCATACTTCTACTTACAACATCACCATATCATAACACTAGCCCAGCAACAATCTAAACTAGACGCCTCTAATTTATCCATTGCAAGTTTTACGTGCCTTAGGGCTTTCGAGATAGAACCGTTCTTACCTACGAACATGAACCACAACGAGGATAACCAAATTGTTGACAACTCGTTGCAAAATAGATATTGACTATAGTAGGAGAGACAGACACCCGCTAGCCACTTATGCAAACTAGTTGCATGTCAAGCGTGGAACAGGTCTCATGTGCGAGGACATGTAAAGTTTGTCCGGGCCGCTTCATCCAACTATGCCACCAATATCCAAAATTACAACTAAGGAGCAACAACATGATCATCATCGCCCACATACTCATATGTGTACTACCCGTGTAAAGTATCTACGCATAGATCCGGCTCTGATACCACTGTAGGGTTCGAAGCATAGAAAACAAAAAATTTCCTACGATGGAAACTACGTACCAAGATCTATCTACTAGATACAAACAACGGGCGGATGTATATCCGTAGAGAACATACCCTTGAAGACCGACAAAGCTTAATGAGTTCGACTCGTGGTTGATGTAGACGATCTCTTGCTGATCTGAAGATCGAGAGGAAGTCCTAGCGCCGCAAAGCAGCAGCGCATCCGTGCTCGCACACACGTACAAGACACCGGGCAACCTCCGCCTCCTCGCTCCAGCGATGCAGCGGAAGCACAACCCTTTCTTGCCGAATAGCCACCGGGAACATGTATCTCGCTAGTTCGAGACCATGGGGGATAAATTCTATAGGGGGAGAGAGATCCTTCACGAGGAGGTGTGAGTGAGAAGTGATGAGAGGGGTGCCTTTTATAGGAGGAGGGGGGAACCCCAAGGGGTGGCTGCATGGGGCTGCCCCCTTGCCCTCCCCTCTTCATGTGGGTGGACACTCCACTCACAAAATTCCTTTAAATTCCCTCCACTCAACATCCCAGTCAAAAATGCCATTAAATTTCCACCAAATTTAATGCAAACTCTTATTAAATAAAACTCTTTTATTTTATTCTGAATTTTATCAATTACTTTAATGACAAACATTCACAAATAAACCCTTGCTAGAATTCCATTTCACATGCATAACCTCTTTATGCAATTTCACCCGAAAACCTGTTTCGGTATCTAGTGAAATAAATTCCTGCGCTTGTTTATTCTTTCGGCATGAAATATTTGCTCCAACTGGATGCCAGTGTCCCTTAAGTGTGTCACCCTATGGTTCGCGAATAATGCGGACATGATCGAGACCCTTCTCCGATCAATAATCAGTAGCGGGACCTGGAGATCCATACTGACTCCCACACATTCAACAATGACTTTTCCTGTGATCGTCGGAACCCTTTACGCTTGTATCTTAATCCCTTTGTTTCACGATATAATACATGTCCGAGATTCGATCATCGGTATCTCCATACCTAGTTTGATCTCGTTACTGACATGCACTCTTTTCTCGTTCCCGTGATATAACATTCTAGTGATCAAATCACTTGCTTGCAAGCTAACCAATGTGATATCACCGAGAGGGCCCAGAGCATATCTATCCGTCATCGGGATGAAAAAATTCCACTCTTGATCCATGATTCTCAACATAACACTTTTGTAGCTTTGAAGCCATCTTTATAATCATCCAGTTATGGAGTGACGTTTGATGTCAACAAGAAACTCTTCCGGTGTTAGTGATTGGCATGATCTCATGGTCTAAGGATTAGGATTACTTCGTAGTTTGTTTATAGCAATATAAACTCAATGACTTTGATCGTAATGCTATACTTCGGATGAATGTTCATCACACCATTACACTAATGTTGTGATCTCGTTATTAACAACATCTAATGTCTATGATCAGGAAACTGTGATCATCTTGTTAATCAACGAACTAGTTTATGAGAGAGGCATAACTAGGAACTTCATGTTTGTTTATTAAACACACATGTATTAATGTTTCCGTATTAATACAATTATAGCATGCAAAATAAACATCTATCATATACTTGGAATACACATAATAAACATTTTATTATTGCCTGTCAGGGCATATTCCCTTCACAATGGACAATGTCGGAGAGAAACAAGCTTACACAAGAGGGGGTGCTTTAGCAAAAGGGATCCCGGTAACCTTTCTTTTCTCCGCCTCCAGGGCGGCGGTAGAATTTTTGGAGGCTCCACCCTCCGCCTTCTTCTTCTTGCCTCCATCGCCAGCGTCAGAGGTGGAGCTCTTCCTCTTTCGCGACAACGGAACATTGTCGTTGGACACGACTGTGACTTCCTTCATCTTTGGATCATAGATTTGGACAGCCATGCTATCCTCCTCTAGATCGCTGAGCTGTTAAGTGAAAAACCATCGTGTTAGATGAGATGGTAATGGCTAGATGGAAGAACTGGAGTATATGCACTAGTCTTCAGTGAACATAGGATAGTTGTCATCAAAAATGGCTCATTGAAAATGGGATCTTCTTCAGATTCGTCTCCCCCCATTCTACTATCACCGTCTTCAGTGAACATAGGATACTTGTCATTATCCTCTTCTTCTTCGTTGTCTTCCATTATAACCCCTCTTTCTCCGTGCTTAGTCCAACAATTATAGCCGGGCATGAAACCGTTCTCAAGCAGGTGGACGTGAAGGGTTTTTGAAGTAGAGTAATCCTTCGTATTCTTATAGGAACTACATGGACAACAAATGAAACCATTTGACCGCTTTGTTTTCCTCGTACGTTGAGAAAATAATGCATGCCAGTAATGAACTCGGGATGGCATCGGTCACCGTACATCCATTATCGATTCATCTGCATTATATAAGTATATAAAAAATCATTAATTACACAACATCATGAATATATGAGTGACCAAATTAATTAATATTCAAGTTTATCATCACATAAAACTAAGTGTTTTTATAAAAAAAAAAAGACTCACCGAGGTTGTGCCGGCTAGGGGACGACGCTGGCGATCGACGGCGATGAGGACGGGGACGATACTAAAACCAAAAAATCATACTTCAATTTGAGCTCAAATTGCATATAAAAAGAATGAAATCCCTAACTTAGGCATTTCATCGAACACCTTGCTAGCACTAGAAAAATTATACAAGTTAGACTAGCAATGAAATAAGCTAAATTAGGATGATATTGCTAACCCTTGGATAGACGGCCGATGCCGTCAATCTTGACAAAATGGTGGAGAAAAATGGAGATTTATTGGAGTGTGAGAGGAGAGAAATATTTGGAAATATGAGAGGAGAAGCAAAAATGGAGCAGGCTCGGGTGGCTCGCGTGAAGAAAGAAATAGATGTGGAGACCCTTTAGTACCGGTTCTTTATATGAACCTATACTAAAGGTGCAACGCGAAACCCTTTCGTACCGGTTCGTAACACGAACCGGTACTATACATTCTAAACGAACCGGTACTAAGATATGCCGGTGACCTGAGCAGTTAAACCGGTACTAATGCATCCTTTAGTACCGGTTCTTACGAAACCGGTACTAAAGATCAAATCCTTTGGCTAGTTTTCTACTAGTGATGTCATACACGAAAAATAAACAGGTACCTTTGGGCACGTACTCTCTACGAACATTTCGTAGGTGATGGTGAATCCATGCTTCCTATCCTTCACCTTGACGATGTCCTTGAGGTGGAGCTTGATGGAGTCGCTCGAGAAGTTGTCCTTGGAGATGCGGAGGCTATCCCTTCTCTCGTTGGTATACTCGTGCATCAGCTTCAAGCGGTGCTGCAGAGGCTGGATCCGCCTGACGAACTAGCACATGGCCAGGTCCAATCCGGTCAGACCCGTATCTACGAACTACTCTATCCGCCTTATAGAGTGGGAAGCGTCGATGTCGAAGGGAAGGGAGGCATGGGATCTCCATGTGGGGGTTTCGGCGGAAGCTCCATCGACGAAGTCCGGGTACGTTACTTCTCGGCCAGCCAGAGTGATATCTAGGCCGTAGAAGTACGTCCGCTGCCAGTTATTGCAGGACTCGTGGTCGACGATGTCGGGGAAGCTCCGACCAGGCTGGATATTAAAACTAATGGTGCCACAATTTCTGAGCTCGTCCTTGCCAGATCTGGCTTTGCACTTGACGGTGAAGAAATAGATGAAGAGATCTGTAGAGGTCACAACCTTTAATAAGGTAGAGATTCCTGTTTTTACAATGCTAGTCCCTGGATCAATAGCTAGCATCCACAGTTAATATGTAATATCAAGAAACAAAGGTCATAATACAACTTTATAACCAGGAATAAAATAATTTATTACATCTTACATAGCTCATTTGGCTATCACATTACAATGCAGCAGAATATAACAATAGAATGGGGTCCTTCATCCTCAAAGTGCCACAGGCAGGCATGTTGGTTGTAGACTTGTAATCCTAATATTTAAACTTCACTAATATCAAAAAAACCTGCAACATAACAAGTTATAGCCACAAGGGTCAATACATTTGAATTGTATTGGCAAGTGATACTATGGTAGTATAGTGGAGTCTATCATCTATATGCATTTGGCTAAGTGGATCTTAGGCTTGCTTTGCTCAAAATAGATTTTTCCTTATCCTTTGAAAACACTAAGTTTTTGCTTGACAAAAATCACCCAAGGAACCACCAATAGAAATTGGTGAACCTTAAACCCTTGTTCAACCACAAGTTTTTAACTTAGAAATTTAGATGAGGAGATTCTTGATAGCATCCATGTCTTGATGCTCAAATTGTCCTTTACCAGGGACATGGATAAGTACTTAGATTTTACACTCTGCAGAGGTGGTGCACTTTCCCCACAAGACTTGGTTTCACCAAGACAAGATCTTTCAGAAGCCTTCCCTTAGACCAGAATGGACGTGTTCGAACCTATCATACCCTACCACCAACTGTCCATTTGGCTAAGTTATTGCAACCTATATGATCCAGGCAGAGCCCATAATGCCAAGTGGCTGCACTTGAAGCTTCTCAACATTTGACATCTCAAATCTCTTTGTTCCTGGGTGGCCATCCACAAGTGAGATACACAAGGTAAACCATAGAAATGGGCCTTGTGAACCACACAACACAAACCATTCCTTCCATTCCACCTAGGTGATTCATTCACTTAGTTGTTTTATTAAACAAAACACAAGTCCTTGACTTAGAAATATTCCATAGTATGAATATATTCCACCCTTGTTTTCTATTAGCTAAGCTAAGCATGATAGTAGTAGGAATCTTAACTTAGGAAATTTCTACCAAGGTTTCATCTACTAGGATTTCCCATAGCATAGTTTACACTTAGCAAAATTCCATGCAAGTCCTACTTAGAAATATCACTAATGCATAGTGAAAATAATGGGACAAAGTATGAAGCATCACTTGCCTTGTTGGTAGAGAATATAAGTTCACTCCTTGTCCTTGCAATATTCACACTCTTCAAGTCACTACAATTCAATCAAGCAAGGCACAAATTCAATCTACCACTCAAGCAACAACACATAAAATAATAGAAACAAAACAATGCATGCAAGCATGCCAAAGATTGTTTTATTTGGAGAAGTGGATTCTAATGGGTTATAAACATTTGAACACACCTATTGGTCATTTTATAAAGTGGTAAAACCATTTGCAAAAGATTCTATCCATAAACCATTTTTAAACCCAAGCATTATTTTATGTGGTGGAGAAATGCTTTTAATAAGGCAACAATCTATAGGGTTCACAAGAAATGTTTTCAAATCATAAAACCTTGTGCTTAGTGTCAGAGAGTTTAAATCAAAACATTTCCCAAAAGGTTTTCTCCCAAAATTATTTTTAACTATAATCAACATTTTTAATTGGCTAGAAATGCTTTTATTCAAAGATTTGTACCTTTGCTTCACCAAATACATTTTTGAAACCACCAATTGATTTCTATGGTTAGTAGGTTCAAAACAAACCATTTGCCAAAGATTTCATCTCAAAAATCATTTTAGAACAAATTTTATATTCTAAACATGCATACGCAAGTTTATTGCAAAAACAATCATTTTAATAGAAATTTTTTTTCTAAACAAAGGGCATGGTCAGAAAGTACTTGTTTTGCTGAATCCATTGATATAAAATTTGCAAAATTTGGACGTGTGGTTTGAAAGTTATGAATTTTTCAAATTGGAACATCTAATAGACATGTTTCTGTTTTTAAAACAGATTCCAGGCCACGTGTCGTGTTTCTATTTGCTAGTACCGGTTCGCATGGATCAAGCACTGTGAGGCGTTGGATCTAAGTTAGATCGAGCGGTGCAGAGACACTCGTACCCTTTTGTTTAAGTTAACCTATCCTAACCGTGCGATCGAGATCTGATGGCTACGGTGCTCTGACCAAGGATTGGCGGCGCAATCCAGCGACGAGCGGCGGCGCGGCTCTGCTGGCGGCGGTTCTGGAGGATCAGGAAGCAAGGGCGGAGGAGAGATGGCTCACCAAGTTCGCAGGAGGTTGCAGAAGCTCGACGTGGTCATTTCAGCGTTAGGGGCACATGACGTTACTGGCTATTGCTCGCCGGAGATGTGTCTGTCGACGGCTTCTTCGTTCGTCGTCACTGGTGAGAGCTGCAGGCCACTAGAAGACGCGCGAAGAGGGTCATTAGATGCGGAAGGGTTTGGCGACTATGCGTGAGTCATCTGGAGAGGGAGGGGAGGACGGAACTTACGGGGAGAGGTCGTCGGAATGACGGCAGACGGTGGCGCTGCTCTGGCGGAGACGTTGCCGAGCCTGCAGGGCGAGTGCAAGCGAGGGGAAGGTACAGGGAGGTGTAGGGAATGCTGGCGAGCAAGATCGTGTGCTCAGGAGGCAGTGGGGCTGACGGTGGTGGCTGGAATTGCCGTCGGAAGGCGTCAGAGGCAGCGACAGTGTAGTGCGAAATTAAGCAGCCTGGGGGCGCGCTAGGGTGAGGTACTGAGGGGGAAAAAGAGAGGAGGGAGAGGAGGTTAAGAGGGAGCGGTCACCAACGGGGGTTACTCAGCCAGTAAAGCGAATTCACGCCGGCATTCAACGACAGTAATGGCCAGAGAAGGGGGCGCGGTCAGCGGCGGGTGAGGACGACGGTGAGGTGGCAGTGGGGTCCGTTGTCAGCGTGAGGGAGAGAGGGGGAGTGGGTCCGGGCGTTCAGCGACCGAGTGGGTTCAATCTGCGGTGAGAAAAATGTTTCAGGGGAGGGGGTGTGTGGTGGGCTGTTGGGCCAGATGGGTCTTGCTGGGCTGGGTCGACCTTGTTCATTTTTTTTGTTCTGAATGATTTTCTCTTTTTCCATTTCTAATTTCTGTTTTGATTTTGCTTAATTAATTCAAACATCAATTTGAATTCAAACCTCAACCAAAAATTTGTGTAGGTTTAAATACTGATTAGTAATATAATCTGAAGTCAATTTTGGAATAAAAATTTATTCTTTTTGGGGTCTTTTAATTATTCAAAAAGGCCCTTGTTTTAAATCAAATAAGATTTAATAATATTTTCAAACACCATTTAAATTTCTAAATCCTTCCAAATCTTTTTCAGTATTTCAGTAGGTTTTTATTTGTTTATTTGGTTTAAAATAATTCATCTTGAATTATTTGGAAAAGTTTTTAATATGATTTTATTAATCTTTTAAAAATGGATTTGTCATTATTTAAATGGAATTTGGTTTAAGCCATTTTATTTTATTTTGGAAATTCTTTATCCTTTTATTTGGATTTGGATTAAATTCATTCCATTTGCTTATGGTCTTGGCCAAGATTTAATTTGGTCTTTAAATATTCCTTATTTAATATTTCTTTCTTCATCTTATAAAATCCATATCTTTTTATTTAGAGATCCAAACTTGGTGATTCCAATTTGTAAAATCTTATTTGAGATTTATTTATCCTTTTAAATATCTTTAGGATTATTTGCTCACCATTTGGTATGGATTTATAGATAGGTTCTTTATTAGCTTTGGAAATTTAATTTCCTTATCTTATTAAATTCATAAGATTTTATCCATGGCTCCAAATTAAGTGAAACCAATTTCTATGGTCTTATAATATTTTTATTTGTCTTTCTTGATCTTTTGTAAATGTTTGTTGACAAATTTTTATATGGATCAAATCCATAGGCTTGGAGATAACTTGGAAATGATTTTTATTCCATTAGGGTTTAGGGCTTGGATTTATTTTCCAAGTGTTTAAATTTCAAGATACATTCATTGAGGAATGCATTTCTCTTGATCTGGATTTTGTTGGATTCAAACTTTAATTAAAGTTTGTTCAAGGTGGGATTTTAAGTTTCCATTTAGAAACAAAAGCTTCTTTTCACCCTAAAATTCAACAATCTTTTATTTTGTTTATTTATTTTTCACATTACAAGATTTGGAAAATCTTGGGATGTGACAAGATCTAGCCTAGGCCCAATCCCTAAATAACCCTCGCAAAGCGCCGCATAGTTGCTAAGCTCTAAGATGCTATTGGGGAGACGTTCTGAGGCTGTACTCGGTAATGGTTGAGGACAGCAAGGAAATAGTTGGAGATGGGCAGGGAGACGCCGCGCACCATTTGTGCTTTAAGGTACACTTTTTATCCAGCTTGGGGAGAAGGTGTGACCTCGTCGGCCAGTGCCGCCCGCCAGGCGAGCCCCTCCATCGCGGGGAGGTAGCCCTCGTTGATCAGTTCTTTGATATCGCGGTCTGTAATATCCGAACCGCGCCAATCGCCCTTGTGGGAGGCATACTCCTCCCCCAGCAGCTCCAGCGCCGCTGGATTATGGTCGCCGCCGGTGGCTTCAACCACCACGGACTTGGGGATAACCAGTACCTCTGGAGGCACGATGATGGCGCTCGCCGGCTTTGCCGCGGCTTCGCCTGACGTCGCCATGGAGGGAGAGGATCTGCTGCTGGCCATTGGGTGTGTTCGATGGTGACTGGGAGAGATTGGGGAGCTAGGGTTTTTCGCACGTTGCGCGGAGAGCTCGAGGAGGCGCTCACTGGAGGAAGAAGACGATGCAGAGGAGAATGAGGTGAAAAGTAAATTTACCACCGTAGTTACTATTTACAATCTCCAGCTACAAGATTCGTGCAGCATGATCGAACGGTTGCTGCGTAGGCGACGTGTGCGGGGACTTGCGCGGAAATTTCGCCACGTTACCAACTGTCGCCACCAAAGGTTCGTATCTCTCGCGCGGGAAAAATGAACATGATTGCGTTCTCTGCATGTGTGAGTTACGAGGCATTGCTGACCTATGTCTACGTCGCCCTAGCTGTCATAGGCAGATGAACCATCACATCGGAAGATTCCGACATGGAAGGATCTAGTCCGGCTACGGAAGAGTACGATATAAGATTCAGCAATTCTCCGACTTACAAATTGAAGACAGAGAAAGACTTGCAGGGTTCTTTGGGAGGACTACAAGATATTGCTTGACGATTTGCCGACATCCATATAGACGGAGCATTCAACATGAAGAGGCAAGATGGCGCAAGATCTCGGAGTTCTCCGGGGGCTACTGTTGGGGATATGCTATATGGGTATCCTCATAGCATGTCTCCTATCCGGATAACCCGGGTGGCCCATAGTTGGTAGCATGGCCCATGGCCTGCTGGGCGGCCCAGTTAGATGGATCTAGAAGGGAGGCCCATGCCGGATAAAGGAAGGCTACGATGGAGTCACCAACGTACCCAGAGCCTTGGAGTACAAGACACGCTAGACTAGTAATATACAGTGTAGGACTCTGTAACCTTTCTGGCTAGGACTTTTCCCTGTAACCCTAGGACCTGGCGACTATATAAGTCGGGCCTATGGGATCCTTTAGGGCATTAACTTCACATAACCTCGCATAGCGAACCTATCTCTGTAACTCGGTGTATTGCCATTATAGTGATATATAGCAGGAGTAGGATTCCGCCACCGTTGTGGGATCTGACCTGGTAGCTGTTACCTCACTGGCCAACCGTCCGCCTTCCCCCACGTCTCTAAACACGCACTGTGAGGACCCCTCCGTTGCGTACTCGTCGGCAATACCACGACACCTTGATCATTTCAATGTCTTTGATGCTCAAAATTGTCCATTACCGGGGACACGACTAAGTACTTAGGTTTTACCCTCTCGAGAGGTGGTGCACTTTCCCCACAAAACTTGACATGCATCGAGACGAGACTTTTCAGAAGAAATCCCTCAGACCACCATGGACGCGTTCCATCCAATCATCACTACCACCTTCTGTCCATCTGGCTGAGTTCTTGCAACCTACTTGGTCAAGGCAGAGCCCATATGCCATGTGGTTGCACTGGAGGCTTCTCAACACTAAACATCTCAAATATCTTTGTTCCTAGGTGGCCATCCACAAGTGAGATACACCAGGGTAAACCATAGAAATGGGCCCTGAGTAACCACTCAACACAAACTATACCTTCCATTCCACCCAGGTGTTTCATTAACATGTTGTTTTATTAATCAAAACATAAGCATAACTTTTCCATAATATCATAACATGAATTCCCACCGTTGAATTCTAACAGCTAGGATAAGCATACTAGCATAACATGTCTCTTAACTTCGGAAAATTTCTACCAAGTGATATTCTATAGGATCTACCATAGCATAGCATAGAATTATACAAAATAGTCCTATGATGCATACTACAAAAATATTACTAATGCAATATTGAAAAGATAGGATTTTTGATGACCATAGTATCACTTCCCTTTTTATTAGAAAATTTAGATACTCTCCTTGATCTTGCAGTTGTCACACTCCTCAAAGTTCACTACATCACAATCAAGCAAAGCACACATTCAAAACTAGCACACAAAATAACAAATCAAAACAAGAAACAAATAAATGCATGCAAGCATGCAAAAGGTTATTTTATTGAAAAAGTTGTTTCTAACAAGGTTCTAAACATTTCAAAACACCTAGTGGTCTTTTATAAAAGTGGAATTTCATTTGAAACCAAGTTAGTGAAAATAAGTCATTTAAATCATTTTCCTTTGGTTTGAAAAGCTTTATTCAAAGGAATAATTTCTAGTGTCAAATATATATTTTTAATTTCAAATGTTAGTGTTTATGGTCAGAGGGTTCATAACAAAACCATTTGCAAAAGTATTTACTCAAAAATAATTTTTAGAACAATATTTATACTCAAAATATCCCTAAACAAGTCTCTGCATAAAACTATAATTTTTCAGAAGCAAATGACCAAATTAAGGCCGTAGGTTCAAAGTACACATTTTTATGAATCCATAGACACCAAGTTTGTAATTTTTGGAATTACAGATCAAAAGTTATTGATTTTATAAATGTAAACATCTAATAGATCTATTCTGGATTTTAAATCAAAAGTGTGACCACATCGCGCTGTCTGATTGGATGGTACCGCTTCGTGTGGATCACGCATCATGGGCATTTGGATCTAAAATGAATCTAAACGGCTCAGATCGAACCGTACCCTTTTAGTAAGTGATTCTATCCTAGCCTTTAGATCTAGATCCTACGGATCAGAGCGCTTTGACCAAAAATGGGGGTAGGGGAAGGGTGCGAGGGTTTACCATGGTCGCAGGGATGAGAGGGTTCTCAAGGTGGTGATGAGCGAGGCCGGGGAGCACAGATTGGGCTTGGATTCCTCGCTGGAGTTTGCATCAACGTCGGTGGTTGCAGATGCTGACAGAGTCGTGCACCTGGGGCGCAAGCAAGTAGGGAAAGACATCAGGAAGATGCGCACGAGTACAAGGGTCACGACAGAACCTACCAGAGGGCAAGGGGTGCACGGAGTTATCGATAATCTCTCGCTAGAGTTGCGCTCTCCGTCAGTTTCTTGCAGGTGATGACGGAGGCGAGCCTACAGAGCATCCGCGGACGAACAGGGAGTATCAGGAGAAGCGCGAGGTGATGGCGATCAAGGTCGTATGAACCAGAGAGCAAGGGGAGGTCAGGGCTCACCGGATTTATCGCTGGAGACTGTCGGGAACCGTGGTGATGCGAGCTCGAATACGGGTAGCCTGGGGGATGTCAGGGCGTGGGGGTTGAGGGGAAATTGTCAACACCCGGATTTCTAATCCCAGATGTCTGTTATGCCATACATCGCAATCCCAGGATTACCATTTTTGCGAGACATAACAGATTGGTACCATAGTTCATCATCCATTACAAACCATAATAAAGGTCTTACAAATAAAGGATCTCCTGATCCAGTCTTAATACAATAAACGCAGCAGAATAATTAATAACAGTAGCATCGGTGAAGCTCCATCTTCAGGGTCACAGGAAATGCTGACGATGGGAGATGATCCTAGTTGTCATATACTTCCTACTGTCCATCATCCTGGTAGTCCTCCTCATAGTCTGTCCATAGGAATAGCCACGGACAAAGCCATGAGTACTCTTTAATTACTCACAAACTATCACTAACAAGTAAAGTTGTTCAAGTAGGAGTCCTAAGCACTAGGTTGTTTTGCAAAAATCCAGATTTATCTCTAACTGAGTTTAGAAGTAAAGAAAACTAGTTTAATGTCTTTCAACACCTAAGTGGGAACTTAGCTTTCACTTTCACAACCCTGTTGTGGTCAAGTCAAAGTCATAGTTCATTTCACAAGTCATTTTGAAAAGATCTGACAACGGAACAGTATGGCCACTCCAACTGTCCATAACCGCAGACACGGCTATTCGAATAGTTTGACACTCTATAGAGGTGGTAAACTTTCACCACAACATTCGATACATTTGTTAGGAACAATCCTAAATCACCATACTCAGTATACGAATAATCAATCCTAACCTTTCAATTACACACCCTAGTATAAGAACCTCCCCCATGAGTTTGGCCTCCCAACCATGACCATCTGTCATCTTGGGAACTGCACAGGTGGACAATCATCACGAGGTAGCCTCAACTCAAACCTCGGACGCAAGGGAACCCATACTAATATATATAAACTTCCAGTCAAGCCCTACCCAAATTCGGGTATTGTGGTTGTACTATAAAATTGGAATGGTGTCGCATCCGAACACAACCATCAGTTTTATAAAGGGCTAAGGATCATGCCTCAACATTTTCATCATCAAATCATCTGGTGTTCAATAACACATGTCAAAACATTTCATCAAAATGACTCATCATTCTAAGGTTTTCATAACCATTTTCACCAAGTATTCCCATCTAAAGTAATCAAGTTTTATTCTTAGCACTAGCCACTAAAGTTGGGGGTAGTCACTAATGAGGGGTGTTAATCAAATTTGACTTATCTAAGTCTAATCTCATGCCTCAGTATGACCTCTAGTTTTATCAACTTAGGCCAAGTTTTATGATCTTTATGCTACCTCTAATATATTCCCAAAATTCATAAGTCACTAAGTAAAACTAATAAAGAGCTTTGATAAAGAAAAAAATAATCAAGCTTGCAAGTAAAACTGGGATTTGGTATAATAAAGGGGTATAACCAAAGCATGCCTAATGCATTGCATAAGTTATCTATCTTACCAAGTTGCAAGTGTTAGCTTGCTAGGATGGTTTGCCTTGAGTAGTGAAGTGGTTGAAGTTCTCCTCTGCTTATTCCTCGTAGTAGTCTCTTTCCTCTTCGTATCCTTGGTCGGTACTAGCGTCTATTAATAAATACGAGGTACACAATCACCAAACAATACTTAACTACTTCTATCAACACCGGATTTTAATCCCAGATGCCTGTTATGCCATACATCGCAATCCCAGGATTACCATTTTTTCGAGACATAACAGATTGGATATCACAGTACATCATCCATTACAAACCATACATAAGACCTTACAAAAAATAAAGGATAACATGATCCAGTCTTAATACAATCATAGCAGCAGAATAACGTAATAATAACGGTAGCATGGGTGAAGCTCCCTCTTCATGGTCATAGGCAATGCTGACGATAGGAGATGATCCTAGTTGTCGTAACCTTCCTGCGGTCCATCCTCCTGATAGTCCTCTTCATAGTATGGCGACGGGAATAGCCAGGGACAAAGCCATGAGTACTCTTTAAGTACTCGCAAACTAATACTAACAAGTGAAGTGATTTTGAGTAGGAAGTACTAGGCTCTAGGTTGTTTTGCAAAAATCCAGATTTACCTTAACTGAGTTCACAAGCAAAGAAAGTTAGTTGGAAGTTTTATAACACCTAAGTGGGAACTTGAGTTTCATATCACAACCCTGTTGTGGTCAAGTCAAAGTCATGATTCATTTCACAAGTCGTTTTGAAAACATCTAACGACAGAACAGTATGGCCACTCCAACTGTCCATAACCACGGACGCGGCTATTCGAATAGTTTGACACTCTGTAGAGGTGGTACACTTTCACCACAATATTCGATACATCTGTTAGGAACAATCCTGAATTCACCATACTCAGTATGCGGATAATCAATCCCAACCTTTCAATTACACGCCCTAGTATAGGCACCTCTCTTGTGAGTTTGGCCTCCCAACCATGACCAACTGTCATCTTGGGAACTTCACAGGTGGAAAATCTTCACAAGGTAGCCTCAGCTCAAACCTTGGCTGCAAGGGAACCCATACTAAGGTATATAAACCTCAAGCCCTACCCAAATTTGTTGTATTATGGTTGTACGGTAAAATTGGAATGGTATCGCATCCAGACAACCATCAGTTTTATAAAGGGCTAAGGCTCATGCCTCAACATTTTCATCATCAAAATCATCTGGTGTTCAATAACTCATGTCAAAACATTTCATTAGAATGACTCATCATTCTAAGGTTTTCATAACCATTTTCACGAAGTATTCCCATCTAAAGTGATCAAGTTTTAAGCTTAGCACTAGCATCTACAAATGGGGTATAAACACTAATGAGGGTTGGTAAACAAGTGTGAATGATCTAAGTTCAACCTCATGCCTCAGGATGACATCAAGATTATCTAACTTAGGCCAAATTTTATGCTCTTTATGCTACATGTAAAGAAAATTAAGTCACTAAGTAAGCTCCAATAGAAATCTTTGATAAAGAAATAAAATAATTAAGGTTGCAAGTAAAACTAGGATTGGGTATCAAGGGGTGTAAGCTTGCAAGTGAAACTTGCATGGTTTAGCCTATCTTGCTAAGATAGTAGCTTGCTAAATTAACTTCTATAGGGATGCTTGCATAATTGCAAGTATAAGCTTGCTAAGATAGCTTGCTAAGATATATTGCTAAGTAAGATAACTTGCAAGTGTTATCTTGCCTTGTGCAGAGCATTGGTTGAAGTTCTCTTAGGCTTCTTCCTTGTAGTATTCTCCTTCCTCCTCGTATCCTTGTTCGGTACTACCATCTATAAATAAATACGAGGTACACAATCACCAAACAATTCTTAACTATTCTATTTAGCACACAAAGGTTCACACTAGATAATCTAGCATCATCTCTATTAACACAAGGATTAAAGCATTTGTCTTATTATTTTATTTAGAAAAGTAATTTCTACTCATTGAAAAAACTACTTAGGATTTAATATTCTCCAACTAAAATAGGGGATCATGTTGACACATGTCATCACCACATATTTCAGTACTTGGGAATGTAATTTAAAGTGGTGTCACCTTTAATAAGGTTTAACCCTTTTATTTAACTAAATAAAGTGACTAGAATTTCCTATGAGGCATCCTTTTATTTCTTGACCATTATTTATGCAAGTAAACCTAGATATTTTTATATATTCAGAAAGGTCTTATCAAATGTGATTTTTGAACGTTGGAATCAACTCAAAAGCTTTTGTGGTTGGATTTTGAAAAATGTTTGAATGCAGAAAAGCTTCTGCCTTGTTATTTTTTACTATAGGTGATCTACAAATCTAAATGGTTTGAATCCAACGGACTTAGATTAAGAATTCCAGTACCTTTCTAGCAAAATTAGTTTCATGCAATTTGGTTTAGTGAATTGTTCTAGGTTGATTTTTGAATCTAGGTACAGAACTAAGTTTGAAACTAAATTAATAAACCTAAATTCCAACTATTGGATCGCGCGAGAGTATAACTAGGCCAGCCCATGGTACACAGCGTGCACGCAGGTGGGTTTAAATGGTTGTCCCTACTAGTCAGTGAGACAGGGGGTGCGAAGGGGTACGGGGCAATCTAGGCCACATGATCAACATCTAATCGAACGGCTGTGGCTTGTCGTCTCCGTCGGGCAACACCGACGAGACATAATCCTAGCGCGGCCAATGGGGGTCGTGTGAGGATCACCAGGGCTCAGGCGATGGTTGGCGATGGGGGTGAATGACGAAGTCGACAATGGCGAACTTCCTGGTACCGGTGGCTTCTCCTGGGGCGGCTCCAATCGCTGGCTCCTCTTCTCCTACTCCGTGGCAGACTCCGGCGAAATTCTGGTGACTTGCTGCTCGCCTTGCTCTGGGGATGAGATGGGGTGGTTCTGAGAGAGAGGGGACTGTTTTGGTGTGAATAAATTGAATGGGGGTGGCCTCTATTTATAGTGCCAAAAGGGGACCGAAGGGCATGGGTGAAGCTCGTCGTGGTCGTCGTCACACTGGGCTGATGTCATGGGCGATGGTAGGGGACGGTGATGTGTTCCCTAGCGAAGCTCAACGACATGGTCGCAAGGCGTGCGACGGTGCAATGCGGTCAGAACGTTGCGGTGCTCTGTGCGGGACCGGAGGGAAAATTAATGGCGCACGGGCTCTCCTGGTCGCGCGGCGACGAACGGGCATGTCCTGGCGGTTCTTGGGGCGGTGTTTATCACGCACGCAAGCAGCAAAGGCGGCGCGTGGTTTGTGCTCGCGTGTCGAGTGAGGCGCTCTGGCGCGCTCTCGGCATGCTGGCAGAGAAGCTCTGCACACTCGGGCTGAGTGGTATAGGGGCTGGCTGTGCTTTGGCGTTGGACAGGGGGTGGCGGTGGATGGTGGTTAGTGTCCCAGACAAGGTTGGCGCGGCTAGGGAAGCTCCTAGCTTGCTGTTGACAATGGGGTGGCAAGTTGAGGCTCGACATGCTCACCATTGATGGCAATGGAAAGCTCACAGTGAGCTAAAGCTTGTTAAATGAACTAGATGATCTACTAAGAGTGTGATGTGAGCTAGAGAGGGAACAAGTTAGGCCCAAGCACTGCTCACTATAGTGTTTTGTTTGATTTCTGTTTGCAAGGTGTTTGATGAAATGGCTGAAAGAGATTTGAATTTGAATTTTTGAATGAAAATTGGTGGGTGTAATAGTCACCTACTAGGTAGTCTCTGGTTAGTTGGTTTTGTTAAGGTGCATTGGTTTTGTTGGTTTTTGAAAATTGGTGATCTTCCCATATGATATAGATTCAATTTTGAAATGTCATTTGAATCAAGTTGCCAAATGTTTTTGTGAGTTTGAAAGGTGGGCTTGGGTTCACTTTCATTTGGTCTAGCAAGGGGTGAAAATAATTGGAATTGTTTCTGTTTGAAATCTTGGACTAGAAACACTCAAAGTGGCCTAGTGAGCAATAGTGGCAAAAATGACCATTTGCTTATTTTGTTTGTTTTTGAATTTCTCTTGATTTGTTTCTACTTGGAAATGATTTAGATGATGTTGTTTTAATCTTTAAACCATTCCTTGACATCCCAACAATCACATAAGTCCATTCATGCATTTATACAATCATCACATACACACATGCATTCATATGATTTTTATTAACCAAAGTTTTTGTTAACCCTAATTTTGGTGATTGGAATTTGATAACCTTGATCAATATTTTTGGTATGTTACAAACCTTCCCCCTTAAACAAAATCTCATGTCGATATTTGAGAAAGAAGAAAAAAAATTAGGATTTAAAGAGATCGGGAAACTCCGTCTTGATGTAATCTTCCCGTTCCCAGGTAGCTTCTTATTTAGTGTGGTTGCTCCACTGGATCTTATGAAACTTGATGCTTCGGGTCCTGGTGGACCTGAAAGCTTCTTCCAAAATATGAATGGGTACTTCGGGATATGCCAGGTCATCGTTGATATCTATGGTTTGGTGATCAATGTTCTTGAAAACTTCAGTCTTCTCCGAGACTTCTAGGCATTTGCGAAGTAACGATATATGGAACACATTATGCACGGCTGATATCTCTTATGGAAGTTCCAGTTGATATGATACTTCTCCTCGATGATTCAGAATCTTGAAAGGCCCGACATATCTGGGGGCTAACTTTCCTTTGAGCTGGAAATGTTGCATTCCCTTCAGAGGCGACACTTTGAGATACACAAAATCTCTAATATTGAAAGCGAGGTCTCGACGTCTCTTGTCGGCATAACTCTTTTGTCTGGATTGGGTGGTCTTGAGGTGCTCACGAATCTTGTGAACTTTCTCTTCTGCTTCTCGTAGGATGTTAGGTCTGAAAATCTGACTCTCTCCTACTTCCGACCAATTCAAAGGGGTACGACACTTCCTTCCGTACATGAATTCAAATGGGGCCATTTGCAAACTAGCTTGATAACTGTTGTTGTATGAAAATTCTGCGAAAGGCAGACACTCTTCCCATTTAGATCCATACTCTAGCACACAGGCTCTCAACATATCTTTGAGTATTTGATTTACTCACTCCGTTTGTCCATCGGTTTGAGGGTGATACATTGTGCTGGAATCTAATCTTGTTCCTAATCCTTCTTGGACTTTCTTCCAAAATCTCGAGGTAAACTGAGTTCCTCGATCCGATACAATGTTCTTGGGGACTCCGTGCAAACTAACGATTCTAGCAATATACAACTCTGCTAGCTTTGATTCTAGCAACAGTCCTGCGGGTCTCTGATGTCCCGCCTTGACTCTTTGACAAATGGCACACTTGGCTATGTAGCTTCCAATTTCTATCTTCATCTTATGCCACCAAAATTGCTCCTTCGAATCTTGATACATCTTCGTTCCTCCGGGGTGGATAGAATAAAGAGTATCATGGACTTCTTTCAAAATAGCTTGCTTCAACTCTGAGTCTGCTGGTACACAAATACTTCCTTTGTACCACAAAACTCCTTCTTCATCTTCGGTGAATCCGGGTACTTTGCCTGTACCGATACGACATTTGATTCCGTCGATACTAGCATTTCCTTTCTATGCCTCCTTGATCTGACTGATCAAAGTGGGTTGAAGTTATATGCTAGCCAAAAATCCTTCACTTACTAATTCCATTCTAAAATCTTCCATCTCCTTGTGCAAACTTGGTTGCTCCTTCAAAATTATGGAGTTCAAGCGGCACGACAGTCTACTAAGGGCATCTGCTACCACATTGGCTTTACCAGGGTGATAGTGAATGTCCAGATCATAGTCCTTGATTAGCTATATACATCTTCTCTGCCTCATATTCAACTCCTTCTGAGTGAATATATACTTCAGGCTCTTGTGATCCGAATAAATCTCATAGCAATTACCCGTGAGGTAATGCCGCCATGTCTTCAGGGCTAGAACTACGGCTGCTAGTTCAAGGTCATGGGTAGGATAATTCTGTTCATGCTGCTTTAGTTGTCGGGATAGATAAGGTATAACTTTGCCTCCTTGCATTAGCACACATCTGAGACCGATCTTGGATGCGTCATAATACACATCAAAAGGCTTTGTGATATTCGGCATGATCAAGATTGGGGCTGAAATCAATCTCCTCTTGAGTTCTTGAAAACTCGCTTCACATTTTTGTTGGAGATATGCCCTAGAGGCAATAATAAATGTAGTTATTATTATATATTTGTGTTTATGATAAATGTTTACATTCATGCTATAATAGTATTAACAAGGAAACATTAATACTTGTGTGATTTGTAAACTTAAATTGAAGTCCCTAGTAAAGCCTCTATATATTACTAGCTTGTTGGTTAATAAATGATTGTGGTTTCCCTATCATGAACATTGAGATGTTATTAACAACAAGATCATATCGTTAGGAGAATGATATGGTGGACATACTCCTATAGATAAGTGTAGCATAAAGATCAAGTCATTTTAATAGTTCAATTGCTATATGCTTTCTGATACATAGTAACCTGATTCCTTCGACCATGAGATCATGCATATCACCTTTACCGGATGGATGCTTTGATGACATCAAACACCACACCGTAACTGGGTGGCTATAAAGGTGGCATTGAGTGTTCGGAAAGTATTGGTTGAGACACATGGATCAAGAGTGGGATTTGTCCATTCATATGACGGATAGATATACTCTGGGCCCTCTCGGTGGAATGTCATCCAATTAGCTTGCAAGCATGTGACTGGCTCACAAGGGATCACATATCACGGGAACGAGAAAAGAGTACTTATCAGTAACGAGGTTGAACTAGGTATGCAGAGATACCGACGATCATAACCTCAGATAAGTAAACTATCGTGAGACAAAGGGAATTTGGTATCGTATGTAAGTGGTTCATTCGATCGCAAAGTAATCGTAGAAATATGTGGGAGCCATATGAATTTCCAGATTCCTCTATTGGTTATTGTTCGGAGAAGTGTCTCGATCATGTCCGCATAATTCACGAACCGTAGGAAGACACACTTAAGGATTCGACGTTGTTTGAGTAGTTATGGAACAATGAGTAAGAGACCGAATGTTGTTCGGAGTCTCGGATGGGATCCGGGATATCACGAGGAGATTCGGAATGGTCCGGAGAATAAGATTCATATAAGGAAATTCCTGTTTCGGGGTTGGAGAATGGTTCCGGTGTTTTCATCGGGAATGTTCTAGAAGGTTTCGGAATATCCGGCACTCCGGAGGGGAACGGTACATGAATGTGTCATATCAAGTTGGAATGATTGCATCATGTACTAGGTGTCATCGCTGAACAAAATAAAGGGTTTAATCAAATCCTAGTTTGAAAAGTCAAACGGATATTTTGGAAGGTGGAGGGGAAGTAGGAAACCTACTTGGGGAGGAGTTCGTCCCCTCCACCGCCGGCCCACTTGGGATCCGAGTTGGGGAGGGACTCCCCTCCCCTTGGCCAGCGCCTCCCACCTATATAAGGAGGGGCAAGGCTGCCCCTCCTAGCACACAAGTTGCCCCCTCTAAACCCTAATCCTAGCCACCGCCGCCCTCCATAGCCGCTGCCTAGGCTAAACCCTAGCCGCCGGCTTGCCCTCCTCCTTGGTGCGTCTAAACCCTAGGTCACCGAGGATCTCTCTCATAGTCCACCATACTCGCTCCGGCTTAAGGAGAAGCCCTGCGAGATCTCCCCTCTACTTCCGGTACCACGCCGTTGTGCTGCCGGAATCGCGAGGAGAGTGCTACAACCTCCGCTGCCTGCTGGAACAAGGGAGAGGAGGGTCTTCGTCGAGTACCGAACGTGTGACCTACTGCAGGAGCACTGCCAGAACGCAGCGCCGGAAAGATTGTCTACGTGATCTTGAGATCGGGAAGAGTACAACCACATCACCCACGAGAATCCGCTCTCGTTAAACACTTTGGAATCTTCGAGGGTGAGTTATTCCATCGACTCGTTGCTACAATCTAGTAGATAGATCTTGGATTGTTTGTTTGTATGCGGTAGAAAATTTTTGTTTTCCATGCTACGAAACCCTAAAGTGGTATCAGAGCCGTGTCTATATGTAGATCTCTTGCACGAGTAGAACACAATGGTCATTGTGGGCGTTGATGCTTTTATTGTCGATTGCTTCTTGTGTACTTTGCATCTTGCGGGATGTTGGGATGAAGCGGCCCGGGCTAACCTTACATGACATCGTTCATGAGACTTGCTCCACGCTTGACATGCAACTTGTATTGCATAAGTGGCTTTGCGGGTGTCTGTTTCTCCCAGCATAGTTAAGATTCAATTTACAACTGGTGATTGTCAATACTAGTATCAATGTTGTGGTTCATGTTCGTAAGTTAGAACGACACTTATTGAAAGCCCCAAACCACGTAAAACATGCAAAGAAAGTAGAGGCGTCTAACTTTGTTTTGCAGGGGTGTGCTGTGATGTGATATGGCCATGATTGTGATTATATTTGATGTATGCAATGTTCCTTATTGTAAGTTGGCAACCGCAGGCCATATGGTTGTCTTTAATTTTGTTAAGACCCGCGTGTCTATTCAAAGTAGTTGTAATAGTTGAAGCCGGTGGACGACAACCATGGAGAAGCGTCATTGACCTTGATGCAATGCCGGTGATGATGTAGATCATGTTCGTGCTTGAAGATGGAGATCGGAAGCACAAAGAAGAAAGGCCATATCATATCACATATTATGAATTGCATGTGATGTTAATCCTTTATGCATCTTGTATTGCTTAGTTAACGATGGTAGCATTATAAGATGATCCCTCATGCACATGAATTTCAAGTTCTAAAGTGTTCACCCTTAGTAAGCACCGTTGCTAAAGCTTGTTGTTTCGAAGCACTACGTGATGATCGGGTGTGTTAGATTCCGCAAGTGTATACAATGTGAGCAAGCCATATTTGCTCATGCGGAAGCTAAGGTTTGATCTTGACGAGCCTAGCATGTACAGACATGGTCTCGGAACACGGATCACCGAAAGGTAAAGCATGAATCATATAGTAGATATGATGAACATGTCGATTGTTCGCCATTGAAACTATATCAACTCTCGTGATGATCGGTGTTGATGTGGTGGATTTGGTTCGTGTGATCACTAAAACAATGTTAGGGATATTGTTTTGAGTGGGAGTTCACCTAGATTAATTTAACTATTAATTAGAACTCAATTTGTCATAAACTTAGTCTAAACTATTGCAAATATGTTGTAGATCAATGGCAGCCCCTACCATCAATTTTAATGCGTTCCTAGAGAAAGAAAAGTTGAAAAACAATGGAAGCAACTTCGCGGATTGGTTCCGCAATTTGAGGATTGTCCTCACAGCTGGTAATTTGACCTATGTGCTAGATGCACCGCTGGGTGACCCACTTGCAGCTACTGCTACCGACGAAGTAAAGAATGTTTACCTCGCCTAAGACTCAAGACTCCACAGATTCAGTGTGCTATCTTGTATGGTTTAGAATCGGAGCTTCAGAAAAGGTTTGAGAATTCAGACCCACATGATATTGTCCGTGATCTCAAATTGATCTTTGAGACTCATGCGGCAATTGAGAGCTATGAGGCTTCTGAAAAGTTCTTTAACTACAAGATGGAAGAGGGCAGCTCCGTCAGTGAGCATGTGCTTAAGATGTCTGGGCACGCAAACAAACTTCAAAGCTTGGGTATAGTGATTCCTAATGCTTTGGGGATTTACCGTGTCCTCCAATCACTACCACCAAGTTACAAGAACTTTGTGATGAACTACAATATGCAAAACATGAACAAGCAGTTGCCAGAACTCTTTGCCATGTTGAAATCTGCAGAAGTGGAGATCAAGAAAGAGCACCAAGTGTTGATGGTCAATAAGACCACCAAATTCAAGAAAGGCAAGTCTAAGCAAAAGGGACACTTCAAGAAGGGTGGTACGAAAGTTACCACGCCGACGAAGAAGACCAAGGCTGGACCTAAGCCTGATACAGAGATACGTTCCATCATACACCCAAGCGACTCGCCGCCTAGCCGCCGAGCTCGCCCATTGTACCACCATCATAATACAATCTAGCAGGAGTAGGTCTTTACCCTCCGGGGGGCCGAACCTGGGTAAAACCTTGTGTCTCCGTCCTCATCTCGCACCGCAGATGGCTGGCCGCCCTTGCCCCTCGTTCTACTACTCGCTGCCGATTGCAGCATCTGCCGTGACCATTCCCACGACAGTGGCGCCCACCGTGGGGCCTGGCCGGTCTAGCTGGTGTTCTGCGGCGAGATTCAATTTTCCCATCAACGAGACGGTCGCCACCGGCCGCATGATAGCGATCGGCGAGATGTCCAAATCTTGCCGAGCAGCTACGTCCCGGCGGCGCGACCCGTCACGCACAGCGTGATCTTGCCGGTCGGCACGATCATCCTCTTCGTCGGCCTCACCGACGTCATCATCTCGGAGGATTCGGCTCGCATCCGCGAGTCGCCACTACGCGATCGGCTCTCCGAGATCCAGGTCCGCACGATTCATAGCCTCGCCTTTGAGTACAACTCGGCTCACATCAACGTGGTCAAAAACTCCGCGGCCACGGAAGACGCGGCCCTCAACGACGACGCCGACTTGGCGACCCCGGCGTCACTCGCCGGATCCATCACCGCGGCCTCACCCGCGGGCTCCATCACCCAGGTTTCCAACGTGGGAGACTTCGAGGATCCCTCCATCCTTGGGATCTTCGACTTCGACTCCGGGTCGGAAAATTCCGCCGACCTCCGCGACGGTACCGGTCGCCACGCCGCGACCTACATGGCGACCGGCACCGATCCGCCGGAGGATCCCTTCTCCACCCTGATCCCTCCTAACGCCACGGCAACAGAGGTCGAGGAACTCCGCCTGAAGCTGGCGGAGGCAGTCCGCAAGGAACAAGCCAAGTGCGAAAAATTTCGCCTCGAGCAGGTGACGACGCAGGAGCTGTCGCGCTACCACCAGCAGCGAATCAGGTCGCGCCTGAACCCCACCGTCCAGGGGTGGGTCCTGAACTTCGACGACGAAAACGACCCAGCCCGCGCGGCCGAGCGCGCGATCTGCAAGAACGCGCCACCAGGAGGAAGCGCCCGGCCCCCGCCAGGATCGACGGCGATGGGCGCCCCACCTCCACCCAACCGCACACCTCCCAGGGACCACCCGCGGATAGTAGCCTCCTCACGGGAGCGAGACGCGAACGGCCTCCCACTGTTCTCCACCCCGATGGACAACCTCGTGGCGGGCCGAGCAGCAGCCGACAACATAACGGCCACCGGTGACGGCGCCCTACAGATCTAGTATGTCAGGGCCCTGCTCGCAAAGGCCGTCGAGCAGCAAAACGCAGGCGCCGACTCGCAGGGTCGAGTGTACTCGCGTTCTTCAGGAAGCAGAGCGGCCTCAAGCGGCCGCCCCATGGTGGCAAACACCCTCAACTGCCCGCCACCAGAGCCATTGCAGCTCCAACATCGACCCGCAAACGCGGCACTCTCCACCAACGACCCCAGGCCAGCGACCAACTTCGTCGCTGCCAACGGTCAACCCATCGACGCCCGCACCCACATCATCAACAACCAAAGCTGGCGCGCACGCCAGCCCGACGACCTGCGACACACCCTAACCAATCGCCGCGATGGCGAGCCGATGGGATCGCTAAGTCGACTCGGCCCCAAGTGCTTCGGACCAATGATCCGAGGCGAGAAGTACCCGCCGAACTTCAAGGCGCCGAAGGAGATAGAAAAGTACGACCCTTCATACGACCCCTCCATGTGGCTCGATACATACCTCATGGCAATGGGGATCGCAGGCCACACCGACCTGCTGGCCGCCCGCTACCTCCCCTTGATGATGGAGGGGACATTGTCACATCCCAAGATTTTCCAAATCTTGTAATGTGAAAATAAATGAATAAAATAAAACTTTGTTGATTTTCAAGGCCAGAAGAAACTTGTTGAATTTAAATGGAAACTTCAAACCAATTTGAATTAAATAAAATCCTAAAGGGATTTAAAAAGATAAACATTTATTAAAGGAAATTAAAATGTTTTGGAATTACTATTTTTAGATCTTTTAAATAAAAAGATTTGGTTTTTAAAGAAATAGAAGTTTTATAAATAAGGATTATTTTATAAAGCCAAAAATAAAACATTGGCCAAGCTTTTAATTAAAACATTTAGTTTTGAATAAAAATAGTAAAGGTTTATTCAAATAAAATAATAAGGAATTAATATCCAAATTTATTTAAATAAAAGGTTTTACCATTTTTAATTGAAACATCAAAATTTATTAAATTATTTAAAATAAGTTTTCCAAATATTTGATATTCACAAATAAAACCTACTAAAGTGTTTTGGCTTTATTTTAGATTTCAAAATAAATATTTTAATAAAACAAATCCTATTTGATTTAATAACTAAGGTCCATTCTATTTAATTATTAATGGACCCTAAAATAAAAGGTTATTTTGATTTAAATAAGTTTTCCAAGTGTTTATAATTTCCAAATAAAACTTACTGAATGGTTTTGGTACTATTTTAGTTTTCAAAATAAAGATTTCAATAAAACAAATCCTATTTGAATTAAATAGTAAGGTCTATTCATTTAATTGGTATTGGACCCTAAAATAAAATGATATTTTAATTTAAACAAGTATTTCAAGTATCTTATATTTCCCAAATAAAACCTAATGATTTGGTTTTGAAAATATTTGGATTTCAAATGGAAATTTTATTAATTAAATCAAACCCTATTTGATTAAATAACTAAAGGGCCATTTTATTTAATTAATGAATGAATCCTCAAGAATAAAAAAAATTATTATTTTTGTTCTGGAATTTGGGAATATTGATAAACAGAATCAAATTCAAAATTTCAAAGCTGGATGATTGTTTGAATTGGTTTGAGTGTGATTTGTTAGTTTGGAATTTAAAAACAGAAATCAGAAATAGAAAAAGAAAAAGGATTCAGACAGAAAAAAATAGAACAGCCCAACCATCTAGCCCAGCCAGCCCAACTAAGGCCCAGCGCCAGCCCAGCTCCTCTATCCACAGCGAAACGTTTTCCTACCTAAACACTAACCCGAACAGACGCTGACCAGTGGACCCTTCTTCCCTCTCTCACTCTGCTGACCAACCGACCCCACGCAGCCAGTTCACCCTTCTTCCTCCTCGCGCTAACGACGCCTGCCGTTGCTGCCTTCACTCCGCACGTTCAATTCGTATTGATGCCGCGCCTTAAACTTCGCCGTGACTGCACGCTATTAAGCGCATGCGTCTTCTCCTCCGTTCCCCTCTGTCTTCTTCCCCAATTCCACCCCAGACCGCTCTAATTTCTCCCCGAACCGCTCTGTGTCCGACGACGCTCCGACACCGATTCCGGCAGCCCCTCGCCGCCCCTCTTCTCCCCGACCAATCTCACACCTTCCCCACTCCCAGGAGCATCTCCCGGCACTTTCCATTTACCCGCGGGCGCCCCAGAACGCCATCTCCAGCAAACCACTGAGCGCCGCCGCAGCTCCGACGAGTTCCAAAGCCAAATTCCGGTGAAAAGAACACACCCGCACCTTCATTTTTCTGTTGAATCTCCCTGGTATTCTTACGCGTACCCTCCTGACTCCTTGGTTTGATTTCTTGACCCCCAAGCATTCGACAGCGACAACATCCTCAAGCGTCGCCGCAAGCTCGACTCCGGCCACCCCTAGGAACCATTCCAGGAAGCAAACCTCCACCGCTCCAACGCCACTGGCTTTTCCCGGAACTTCTGCACATCGTCTCCGTCTCCACCACCTTCGGGAACCACCAGAACGTCGCCTTCTTACACATCCCGAGCTTCGCCGCCGTCCTCACCATCGCCGGTGACCAGAGCCACCAGGTGAGCCAGCACTCTCTGTTCCATTAGATCTTGCTTCGACGGACACGATTAGATCTAGCCGAGCCACGCGCCGTGAGCCAAGCCTCCAGCCTAGCTCGAGCATTGTTGAATCTGCACCGTTCGTTTTATGTAAATCGTGCGACCCACACCAGCTATCCACACTGAACCGGTATAAGCGAATCAGGAACAGCCACGTGGCCAGTTTCTGTTTAAAAACAGATTTTGAAATCAGAATTTGATGCCATTTTCAAACCTCTGTAACTTTCAAACCACACGTCCAAAAATTACAAATTTTATATCGTTGGAATCAGGAGAACAAACCCTAGCCAACCATACCCTTAGTTTTGAAAATAGTATCTGTTAGCTTGTTTGAATTTGCAGAAACATTTGTATGCTTGTTTAGAGTATAAAAATTGTTTAAAAATGATTTTTGGATTAAAACCTTTGCAAAATGGTTTGTTGTGACCTTACTGACCCTAGGAACCAACCCTTGGTGTTAAAAATGATTTTGGTAAGATTTAGGTTAGATTATTTGACTTAGTCATTTTCTAGCCAAATAAAAAGAATGATTATTGTTATGAGAATGATTTTGAGTTAAAACTTTGGGAAAATGGTTTAGACCAAACCTACTGACCCAAAACACCAAGTTTTGCAATAGCAACTCATTTGGTGAACAACTTAATAGTTTTGCCTTGATAAAAACATTTTTCACCACATGAAATGATGAATGGATTTAAAAATAGTTTTTGGACAAAACCCTCTTGCTAATGACTTTGCCACTTTGGTAAATGACCAATTTGGATCTTACAAAGTTTAGAAACCCAATAGAGACCCTCTTTGCAAAATAAAACTATCTTGTGCATGCTTATGCATGACTTAGATTCCATTACTTTGTGTGTGAAAAATTGTTTGTTTGACTTTGGTTTGGAATGTGAATTGAAGTTGTGTTTGCTTGATTGACTTGTAGTGAAGTGTGAGACTAGCAAGATCAAGGAGTGAACCACTATTCCCTACCAAAAAGGCAAGTGATGCTTCATACTTTTGTCCCATTACTTTCTCTATGCATTAGTGTTTTTGCTAAGTAAAACTTGCATGGAATTTTGCTAAGTATAGACCTTGCTATAAGAAAACCTAGTAGATGAATCCTTAGTAGGATTTCCCTAAGTTAAGATTCCTACTACTATCAAGCTTAGCCTAGCTAATAGAAAACATGGGTGGAATATATATTCACACTATGGAAGGTATTCTAAGTCTAAAGGACTTGTGATTTTGTTTAATAAAACAACTAAGTTAATGAATCACCTGGGTGGAATGGGCTTGCTTGGTGGAGAATGGTTGAGTGGTTCACAAGGCCCATGTCTATGGTTGACCTTGTGTATCTCACTTGTGGATGGCCACCCAGGAACAAAGATATTTGAGATGTCAAATGTTGAGAAGCTTCAAGTGCAACCACTTGGCAATATGGGCTCTGCCATGATCATATAGGTTGCAAGAACTTAGCCATATGGACAGTGGGTGGTAGTGTTTGATAGGTTGGAACGCGTCCATTTTGGTCTAAGGGAAAGCTTCTGAAAGATCTTGTCTTGGGAAACCAAGTCTTGTGGGGAAAGTGCACCACCTCTGCAGAGTGTAAAATCTAAGTACTTAGCCATGTCCCTGGTAAAGGACAATTTGAGCATCAAGACATGGAAGCAATCAAGAATCTCATCATTCAAATTTCTAAGTTAAAACTTGTGGATTGAACAAGGGTTGTTTGAAATCTTCAATCTTTGGTTGATAGATGCCTTGGAAAGGATCTTCAATCTTTGATTGAGAAAAATGATTTTGTCAAGCAAAAACTTAGTATTTTCAAAATTATAAGAAAAATCTATTTTGAGCAATGCAAGCCTCAACTCCACTTATCCAAATGCATATAGATGATAGACTCCACTATATTATCATAGTATCACTTGCCAATACAATTCAAATGTATTGACCCTCTGTGGCTGTAATTTGTATGTTGCAGGTTTGATTGTTTTTAGTGAAGATTGTTTGATTAGGATTACAAAGTCTACAACCAACATCTGCCTGTGGCACTTTGAAGATGAAGGACCCATACTTATAGTTATTCCGCTGCAATGTAATGTAATAGCCAAATGAGCTATGTTTGATGTAATAAAATTATGTTATTCCTGGTTATAAAGTTATATTATGACCTTTGTTTCTTGATATTACATCTTAACTGTGGATGCTAGCTATTGATCCAGGGACTAGCATTGTAAACACAGGAGGAATCTACCTTATTGGGTTGAGACCTCTTACAGATGGTATCAGAGCATTGTGTTGCCTGTAGGATTTGTAAACCTAGGATTGGACAAAAACCCTTAGAAAAATAGGAGTGTATTTGTTCCAAAAACTTATTTACAAAAACTCTTGTAAACTCTTTCCTTAACCATTTTGGTTTCAACTCTACATCTCTTCTACTTCAACTTGATGGAAAACCTACACCATGGCCAAAGACTACACCATGTGCAAAGGACTTCTTCAACATCTTCAACTCTAATGACTTCAAACTTCTTCAACTCTAATGACTTCAACTTCTTCAGCATGTTCACCAAGGACTTCCAACTTGGAAACTACTAAGGACTACAAGTGAAACAAGGAAATCTTGCTCAAGATTTAGAGACTGAGGGAATGCAAAATAAGAAGGAGCCATGAACAACTTTGAAGTATTTTTCTCAAGGAAACCATGATCTCATACAAGAAGAATCATGAGGGATGGAAAGATCACAAGTGAACCATATAGATGGACCACCATATTTTAGCTAAGTTAAACACACCAATTTATGGGATGTAACAAAAATATTTTTGTTGACTAAGTATGTGCTTGAACTTTGTTTGAGTGAAATGTTTGGTTTGTGATTGCATGCACATTGCTTGTGTGAAATATGATGTGTGTGATTAGAAATGAGTCCTTAGAAATATCTTGCCTATTCTAAACCTCCCTTCAAACCCAAACAGATGACTACTCCAAAGGACTCCAACATCAAAGTGGATGACACCAATACCAACCAAGCTGACAGCATGAAGGAGCTCATAGCAACCCAACACCAGTTGAACCAACTGACAGCTCAGTTCATAGCCAACAATAGTGATAAAGATCCAGCACTACAAAGGTTTTTGGAAGAACAATCTCAACTGATGCTCAAGGTGACTAATCAAATGATCAGCATGGAAGAAAACTATCCCAAAAGAGTTTATGATAACAAGGATGACAAGAATGTTGTTTTAGATGGAGCCCCAGCTTGCATTATTTGTGGAGACAAGGATCATACTTCCAAGGAGCATGAAGGACAATGCCCCAATTGTGATGAGGAACATATTGGACAATGTCCTACCTCTCAAGCCACTTGCTACCTATGTGAAGGAAGTGATCATATTCCTAACCAATGTCCTATCTACTCCATGGTGGAACAAAGGAAACAGGAAGGATCCAAGTCTACCAAAGGAAAAGGACCACTCATACCTCCAAACAAGACAACCTACTTCAAAGGATCAAAGAAACCCAAGAAACCAAGACAAGACATGCACCTTGTGCAATGCCGTAAATGTAAAGAAATGGGACACTATTCTAGTGAGTGCCTAGAGAACAAGAAGAATAAGGGAATTGACCAAGTGGTGTGCAACAACTGCAAAGAACCAGGTCATTATGTAGCAACTTGTCCACAAGAACAACGCAAAGAACTCCAAGATATCCATTGCTTCAACTGCAAGAATCCAGGACATTATGCAAGCAACTGTCCAGAAAAGATGAAGAACAAGTTGAACAAGCCTATGGAGAAACTCAACCTTGGCCCATGAGTCAAGTGTGGAAACCAAGGACACAATACAAATGTTTGCTCAGAGAAGTTTTTCCAGGATCCCAAGAAGGACAAGATGTAATTTTTGTTTGAAAATTTTTAAGGGTGGTAGTACCCTAGTTATTTGAGCCTACTTGTAACCCAAGCCTTTCCAAATCTCGGGACGAGATTTATTTTAAGGGTGGTAGCCTGTCACATCCCAAGATTTTCCAAATCTTGTAATGTGAAAATAAATGAATAAAATAAAACTTTGTTGATTTTCAAGGCCAGAAGAAACTTGTTGAATTTAAATGGAAACTTCAAACCAATTTGAATTAAATAAAATCCTAAAGGGATTTAAAAAGATAAACATTTATTAAAGGAAATTAAAATGTTTTGGAATTACTATTTTTAGATCTTTTAAATAAAAAGATTTGGTTTTTAAAGAAATAGAAGTTTTATAAATAAGGATTATTTTATAAAGCCAAAAATAAAACATTGGCCAAGCTTTTAATTAAAACATTTAGTTTTGAATAAAAATAGTAAAGGTTTATTCAAATAAAATAATAAGGAATTAATATCCAAATTTATTTAAATAAAAGGTTTTACCATTTTTAATTGAAACATCAAAATTTATTAAATTATTTAAAATAAGTTTTCCAAATATTTGATATTCACAAATAAAACCTACTAAAGTGTTTTGGCTTTATTTTAGATTTCAAAATAAATATTTTAATAAAACAAATCCTATTTGATTTAATAACTAAGGTCCATTCTATTTAATTATTAATGGACCCTAAAATAAAAGGTTATTTTGATTTAAATAAGTTTTCCAAGTGTTTATAATTTCCAAATAAAACTTACTGAATGGTTTTGGTACTATTTTAGTTTTCAAAATAAAGATTTCAATAAAACAAATCCTATTTGAATTAAATGAGTAAGGTCTATTCATTTAATTGGTATTGGACCCTAAAATAAAATGATATTTTAATTTAAACAAGTATTTCAAGTATCTTATATTTCCCAAATAAAACCTACTGATTTGGTTTTGAAAATATTTGGATTTCAAATGGAAATTTTATTAATTAAATCAAACCCTATTTGATTAAATAACTAAAGGACCATTTTATTTAATTAATGAATGAATCCTCAAGAATAAAAAAAAATTATTATTTTTATTCTGGAATTTGGGAATGTTGATAAACAGAATCAAATTCAAAATTTCAAAGCTTGATGATTGTTTGAATTGGTTTGAGTGTGATTTGTTTGTTTGGAATTTAAAAACAGAAATCAGAAATAGAAAAAGAAAAAGGATTCAGACAGAAAAAAATAGAACAGCCCAACCATCTAGCCCAGCCAGCCCAACTAAGGCCCAGCGCCAGCCCAGCTCCTCTATCCACAGTGAAACGTTTTCCTACCTAAACACTAACCCGAACAGACGCTGACCGGTGGACCCTTCTTCCCTCTCTCACTCCGCTGACCAACCGACCCCACGCAGCCAGTTCACCCTTCTTCCTCCTCGCGCTAACGACGCCTGCTGTTGCTGCCTTCACTCCGCGCGTTCAATTCGCATTGATGCCGCGCCTTAAACTTCGCCGTGACTGCACGCTATTAAGCGCATGCGTCTTCTCCTCCGTTCCCCTCTGTCTTATTCCCCAATTCCGCCCCCAGACCGCTCTAATTTCTCCCCGAACCGCTTTGTGTCCGACGACGCTCCGACACCAATTCTGGCAGCCCCTCGCCGCCCCTCTTCTCCCCGACCAATCTCACACCTTCCCCACTCCCAGGAGCATCTCCCGGCACTTTCCATTTACCCGCGGGCGCCCTAGAACGCCATCTCCAGCAAACCACTGAGCGCCGCCGCAGCTCCGACGAGTTCTAGAGCCAAATTCCGGTGAAAAGAACACACCCGCACCTTCATTTTTCTGTTGAATCTCCCTGGTATTCTTACGCGTACCCTCCTGACTCCTTGGTTTGATTTCTTGACCCCCAGGCATTCGACAGCGACAACATCCGCAAGCGTCGCCGCAAGCTCGACTCCGGCCACCCCTAGGAACCATTCCAGGAAGCAAACCTCCACCGCTCCAACGCCACTGGCTTTTCCCGGAACTTCTGCGCATCGTCTCCGTCTCCACCACCTTCGGGAACCACCAGAACGTCGCCTTCTTACACATCCCGAGCTTCACCGCCGTCCTCACCATCGTCGGTGACCAGAGCCACCAGGTGAGCCAGCACTCTCTGTTCCTTACCCTTCGATCTTGCTTCGACGGACACGATTAGATCTAGCCGAGCCACGCGCCGTGAGCCAAGCCTCCAGCCTAGCTCGAGCATTGTTGAATCTGCATCGTTCGTTTTATGTAAATCGTGCGACCCACACCAGCTATCCACACTGAACAGGTATAAGCGAATCAGGAACAGCCACGTGGCCAGTTTCTGTTTAAAAACAGATTTTGAAATCAGAATTTGATGCCATTTTCAAACCTCTGTAACTTTCAAACCACACGTCCAAAAATTACAAATTTTATATTGTTGGAATCAGGAGAACAAACCCTAGCCAACCATACCCTTAGTTTTGAAAATAGTATCTGTTAGCTTGTTTGAATTTGCAGAAATATTTGTATGCTTGTTTAGAGTATAAAAATTGTTTAAAAATGATTTTTGGATTAAAACCTTTGCAAAATGGTTTGTTGTGACCTTACTGACCCTAGGAACCAACCCTTGGTGTTAAAAATGATTTTGGTAAGATTTAGGTTAGATTATTTGACTTAGTCATTTTCTAGCCAAATAAAAAGAATGATTATTGTTATGAAAATGATTTTGAGTTAAAACTTTGGGAAAATGGTTTAGACCAAACCTACTGACCCAAAACACCAAGTTTTGCAATAGCAACTCATTTGGTGAACAACTTAATAGTTTTGCCTTGATAAAAACATTTTTCACCACATGAAATGATGAATGGATTTAAAAATAGTTTTTGGACAAAACCCTCTTGCTAATGACTTTGCCACTTTGGTAAATGACCAATTTGGATCTTACAAAGTTTAGAAACCCAATAGAGACCCTCTTTGCAAAATAAAACTATCTTGTGCATGCTTATGCATGACTTAGATTCCATTACTTTGTGTGTGAAAAATTGTTTGTTTGACTTTGGTTTGGAATGTGAATTGAAGTTGTGTTTGCTTGATTGACTTGTAGTGAAGTGTGAGACTAGCAAGATCAAGGAGTGAACCACTATTCCCTACCAAAAAGGCAAGTGATGCTTCATACTTTTGTCCCATTACTTTCTCTATGCATTAGTGTTTTTGCTAAGTAAAACTTGCATGGAATTTTGCTAAGTATAGACCTTGCTATAAGAAAACCTAGTAGATTAATCCTTAGTAGGATTTCCCTAAGTTAAGATTCCTACTACTATCAAGCTTAGCCTAGCTAATAGAAAACATGGGTGGAATATATATTCACACTATGGAAGGTATTCTAAGTCTAAAGGACTTGTGATTTTGTTTAATAAAACAACTAAGTTAATGAATCACCTGGGTGGAATGGGCTTGCTTGGTGGAGAATGGTTGAGTGGTTCACAAGGCCCATGTCTATGGTTGACCTTGTGTATCTCACTTGTGGATGGCCACCCAGGAACAAAGATATTTGAGATGTCAAATGTTGAGAAGCTTCAAGTGCAACCACTTGGCAATATGGGCTCTGCCATGATCATATAGGTTGCAAGAACTTAGCCATATGGACAGTGGGTGGTAGTGTTTGATAGGTTGGAACGCGTCCATTTTGGTCTAAGGGAAAGCTTCTGAAAGATCTTGTCTTGGGAAACCAAGTCTTGTGGGGAAAGTGCACCACCTCTGCAGAGTGTAAAATCTAAGTACTTAGCCATGTCCCTGGTAAAGGACAATTTGAGCATCAAGACATGGAAGCAATCAAGAATCTCATCATTCAAATTTCTAAGTTAAAACTTGTGGATTGAACAAGGGTTGTTTGAAATCTTCAATCTTTGGTTGATAGATGCCTTGGAAAGGATCTTCAATCTTTGATTGAGAAAAATGATTTTGTCAAGCAAAAACTTAGTATTTTCAAAATTATAAGAAAAATCTATTTTGAGCAATGCAAGCCTCAACTCCACTTATCCAAATGCATATAGATGATAGACTCCACTATATTATCATAGTATCACTTGCCAATACAATTCAAATGTATTGACCCTCTGTGGCTGTAATTTGTATGTTGCAGGTTTGATTGTTTTTAGTGAAGATTGTTTGATTAGGATTACAAAGTCTACAACCAACATCTGCCTGTGGCACTTTGAAGATGAAGGACCCATACTTATAGTTATTCCGCTGCAATGTAATGTAATAGCCAAATGAGCTATGTTTGATGTAATAAAATTATGTTATTCCTGGTTATAAAGTTATATTATGACCTTTGTTTCTTGATATTACATCTTAACTGTGGATGCTAGTTATTGATCCAGGGACTAGCATTGTAAACACAGGAGGAATCTACCTTATTGGGTTGAGACCTCTTACAGACATGCAGGCAGTGGATCAACACCCTCCCCTAGGACAGTATCGACTCCTGGGAGGAAAGGTGCGACGCCTTCGTCAGGCACTTCGAGTGCTCCTACACCCACGCCACCACCATCGAGGACCTGGAGCGATGCGTCCAGGACCCCATGAAATCGACCATAGCTGGGTCCAGCGGTGGCAAGAACTCTGGTACAACGCGGTCGGCATCCACCCGGACACTGCGATCCATTGCTTCAAGACCTCGTGCCGCTATGAGCCCTTGGTCGCCAAGCTCAAGAGACACTCTCGCACACTCGAAAACATACCGGACCTCCTCGAGATCGCCAAACGGTACGCGGAGGAAGATCCAAACCAGGAAACCGACGACGGCGAGTGGAGGCTAACGCCGCCTGGCGGCGACAACGGACGACGGTCCAACCTACGCTACAGCAACACTCGCCTCACCGGCAAGCGCCGCAGTGATGGGCGAGTCGACTTCATCGCCAATGCCGGGCACGCGCAACGCGAGCCCAAAAGCTTCCGCCGAGGCGGAGGACAACGCCGCGACGGCGGCAACTACAAGGCCAAGCCAAGGTTCGACCCCGCGGCCCTCCTTAACCAACCTTGTGTGTTCCATAGCAGGGAAGGGAAACCCGCAACGCACACGACCGCCGACTGCCACACCCTCAGAGAGATTGAGAAGGCACGGCGAGCACGAGAGGACCCTGACAACGACCCGCCAAACAGCGGAAAATTCGGCAAAGTGGCCGGCTCGCTCCATACCTTCACAGGCTTCAACACGAAGCGCGAAAAGAAGGTCATCACCCGCGTCGTCGCCGTCAACACGGTGGCCTAGGTGGACGTTCCCCAGTTCCTCAACTGGTCGGAGCAGCCCATCACCTGGAGCCGCCAGGACCACTCGCCACGCATCGAGTACCCAGGTCGAGTCGCCCTGGTGGTCAAGCCTAAGGTGGTCGACTACTGGCTCCCCAAGACATTGATGGACGGCGGCAGCTCCATCAATATCCTGTACCTAGACACCTTCAGACGGCTGCAGCTCCCGCAGTCGATGATCGAGACAACCCACACCACGTTCCACGGCATCGTCCCCGGTCGGAAGGCATACCCGATCGGCAAGGTCACACTGCCAGTCACCTTCGGCACACTAGCAAACTTCCGCACCGAGGATCGTCTTCGAGCTGGTACAATTCGACAGCCCCTACCACTGCGTCCTGGGACGCCAGGTGTTCGCCAAGTTCATGGCAGCGCCCCACTATGAGTACAACGCGATGAAGCTCCCCGGGCCGTGCGGCGTCATAACCATCAATGGCGACCCCGACATGGCCGCCGAGTGCGAGGCCAAAGGAGCAGAACTCGCTGACACCGTCATCGCGGCAGAGACCAACCACGCCGATGAGCTCGACTTGTCGCAAAAGGGTTTCGACAAATTCAAGGAGTTGACTACGATGAGACTTTCTCACCGGTAGTGAAGCTAAAGTCTGTGAGGATCATGTTAGCAATCGCTGCATATTATGATTATGAGATATGGCAGATGGATGTCAAAACAGCATTCCTCAATGGAGACATTGATGAAGAGTTGTATATGATGCAACCCAAAGGTTTTGTCGATCCTAAAGATGCTAACAAGGTATGCAAACTTCAACGGTCCATCTATGGATTGAAGCAAGCATCCCGAAGTTGGAATCAACGTTTTGATAAGGTGATCAAAAGTTTTGGTTTTATACAAACTTATGGAGAAGCTTGTATTTACAAGAAAGTGAGTGGGAGCTCTGTAGCATTCTTAATACTATATGTAGATGACATATTGTTGATTGGGAATGATGTAGACCTTCTTAATAGTGTCAAGGAATATTTGAATAATAGTTTTTCAATGAAGGATCTTGGCGAAGCAGCTTACATATTAGGCATAAAGATTTATAGAGATAGATCGAGGCGCCTAATATCATTGTCACAAAGTACATATTTGGACAAAGTTCTAAAGAGGTTTGGAATGGAAGATAGCAAGAAAGGGTTCTTGCCCATGTTGCCCAATACGACCTTGAGTAAAACTCAAAGTCCGACAACGGCAGAAGATAGAGAGAGGATGAGTAAGACTCCCTATGCCTCAGCCATAGGATGTCTAATGTATGCCATGCTATGTACTAGACCCGACATTGCATATGCTGTTAGTTTAACTAGCAGATATCAAAGTGATCCAGGAGTGGATCATTGGACATGAGTCAAAACATCCTTAAGTACTTGAGAAGAACTAAGGATATCGTTCTTTCTTATGGAGGTGATGAACAGCTCGTTGTTAATGGTTACACCGATGCTAGTTGGAACACCGATCCGGATGATTCTAAATCACAATCTGGATACGTATTTACTTTGAATGGTGCAGCAGTTAGCTGGAGGAGTGCAAAGCAAAGCGTTGTGGCGAGATCTTCAACTGAATCGGAATACATGGCTACTTCGGAGGCTTCACAAGAAGCGATATGGATGAAAGAGTTCATTACAGAGCTGGGTGTGGTTCCTAGTGCGCTGGACCCAATGTCTATCTACTGTGATAACATGGGCGCCATAGCCAATGCGCAAGCCAAGGTCACACAAGAAGCTGAAGCACATCAAGCTACGTTTTCACGCTATTCGAGAACATGTCCAAGATGGGGACATAAAGATTTGCAAAGTACACACAGATCTGAATGTGGCGGATCCGTTGACTAAACCTCTCCCGAGGGCAAAACATGACCAGCACCAAACTGCCATGGGTGTTCGGTATATTACCATGTAATCTAGATTAAATGACTCTAGTGCAAGTGGGAGACTGTTGGAGATATGCCCTAGAGGCAATAATAAATGTAGTTATTATTATATCTTTGTGTTTATGATAAATGTTTACATTCATGCTATAATAGTATTAACAAGGAAACATTAATACTTGTGTGATTTGTAAACTTAAATTGAAGTCCCTAGTAAAGCCTCTATATATTACTAGCTTGTTGGTTAATAAATGATTGTGGTTTCCCTATCATGAACATTGAGATGTTATTAAAAACAAGATCATATCGTTAGGAGAATGATATGGTGGACATACTCCTATAGATAAGTGTAGCATAAAGATCAAGTCATTTTAATAGTTCAATTGCTATATGCTTTCTGATACATAGTAACCTGATTCCTTCGACCATGAGATCATGCATATCACCTTTACCGGATGGATGCTTTGATGACATCAAACACCACACCGTAACTGGGTGGCTATAAAGGTGGCATTGAGTGTTCAGAAAGTATTGGTTGAGACACATGGATCAAGAGTGGGATTTGTCCATCCATATGACGGATAGATATACTCTGGGCCCTCTCGATGGAATGTCATCCAATTAGCTTGCAAGCATGTGAATGGCTCACAAGGGATCACATATCACGGGAACGAGAAAAGAGTACTTATCAGTAACGAGGTTGAACTAGGTATGCAGAGATACCGACGGTCATAACCTCGGATAAGTAAACTATTGTGAGACAAAGGGAAATTGGTATCGTATGTAAGTGGTTCATTCGATCACAAAGTAATCGTAGAAATATGTGGGAGCCATATGAATTTCCA
The DNA here is from genome assembly GCA_023614405.1 of Avena insularis. Classification (NCBI taxonomy): domain Eukaryota; kingdom Viridiplantae; phylum Streptophyta; class Magnoliopsida; order Poales; family Poaceae; genus Avena; species Avena insularis. Next base: position 283,856,302 of record CM042685.1, on the reverse strand, counting down.
GATTCCTCTATTGGTTATTGTTCGGAGAAGTGTCTCGATCATGTCCGCATAATTCACGAACCGTAGGGAGACACACTTAAGGATTCGACGTTGTTTGAGTAGTTATGGAATAATGAGTAAGAGACCAAATGTTGTTCGGAGTCTCGGATGGGATCCAGGATATCACGAGGAGATCCGGAATGGTCCGAAGAATAATATTCATATAAGGAAAGTCCTATTTCGGGGTTGGAGAATGGTTCCGGTGTTTTCATCGGGAATGTTCTTGAAGGTTCTGGAATGTCCGGCACTCCGGAGGGGAAGGGTACATGAATGTGTCATATCAAGTTGGAATGATTGCATCATGTACTAGGTGTCATCGCTGAACAAAATAAAGGGTTTAATCAAATCCTAGTTTGAAAAGTCAAACGCCAATTTGAAAAGTCAAACGGCTATTTTGGAAGGTGGAGGGGAAGTAGGAAACCTACTTGGGGAGGAGTTCCTCCCCTCCACCGCCGGCCCACTTGGGATCCGAGTTGGGGAGGGACTCCCCTCCCCTTGGTCGGCGCCTCCCACCTATATAAGGAGGGGCAAGGCTGCCCCTCCTAGCACACAAGTTACCCCCCTCTAATCCCTAACCTAGCCGCCGCCGCCCTCCATAGCCGCCGCCTAGGGCCAACTCGCCGCCGCCTAGGCTAAACCCTAGCCGCTGGCTTGCCCTCCTCCTTGGTTCGTCTAAACCCTAGATCACCGAGGATCTCTCTCATAGTCCACCATACTCGCTCCGGCTTAAGGCGAAGCCCTGCGAGATCTCCCCTCTACTTCCGGTACCACGCCGTTGTGCTGCCGGAATCACGAGGAGAGTGCTACAACCTCCGCTACCTGCTGGAACAAGGGATAGGCGGGTCTTCGTCGAGTACCGAACGTGTGACCGACTGCGGGAGCGCTGCCGGAACACAGCGCCGGAAGGATCGTCTACGCGATCTTCAGATCGGGAAGAGTACAACTACATCACCCACGAGAATCCGCTCTCGTTAAACACTTTGGAATCTTCGAGGGTGAGTTATTCCATCGACTCGTTGCTACAATCTAGTAGATAGATCTTGGCTTGTTTGTTTGTATGCGGTAGAAATTTTTTGTTTTCCATGCTACGAAACCCTACAATTTTTTCCGTCCATTCAAACTTCGTATCCTTCTTCAACAATTGGGCCATGGGTCTTGCGATGCTCGAGAACCCTTCTACGAACTTTCGGTAATATCCCGCTAATCCGAGAAATGCACGAACTTGGGTTTGGGTGGTTGGGGCTTGCCATTGTTCAACATCCTTCACCTTTCTAGGGTCAACGGAAATTCCTCTAGCTATTATGATATGTCCGAGAAATCCTACCTCATGCAACCAGAATTCACATTTGCTAAACTTGGCATACAGCTGATGCTCTCTAAGGGTTCCAAGGATGGTCCTCAGGTGTAGCTCATGTTCTTCGTCTGATTTGGAATAGATCAGAATGTCATCAATGAAAACAACGATAAAATATCTAGGAAGTCCATAAAAATCTTATTCATGAGGTTCATGAAATAAGCGGGGGCATTGGTTAATCCAAAAGACATGACCGTATACTCATACAATCCATATCTGGTGGTAAAGTTAGTCTTTGTAATATCCTCTATGCGAATCTTGAGTTGATGATAGCCAGTTCTAAGATCAATCTTAGAAAACACTTTGGCACCCGTCAACTAGTCAAACAGGTACTCTATCTTTGGCAGTGGGTACTTGTTCCTGATGGTGACATCACTCAACTTCCAATAATCCGTACACAAACAGTTACCTCCATCCTTCTTATCCACAAACAAAACAGGTGATCTCCATGGCGACGCACTTGGTTGAATCAATCCTATCTCCAGCATAGCATCCAGTTGCTTCTTCAACTCCACTAGTTCAGATGGGTTCATACTATATGGTTTCTGGGCTATGGGTCTGGTTCTAGGGATTAGTTCAATGATAAACTCGATATCCCGATCTGGGGGCATACCGGGCAAAACATATGGAAATACATCGGGGTATTCACAGACTATTCTGACTTGGTAAATGGTGAAGGGAATATGCCCTGAGAGGCAATAATAAAATGTTTATTATGTGTATTCCAAGTATATGATAGATGTTTATTTTGCATGCTATGATTGTATTAATACGGAAACGTTAATACATATGTGTTTAATAAACAAACATGAAGTTCCTAGTTATGCCTCTCTCATAAACTAGTTCGTTGATTAACAAGATGATCACAGTTTCCTGATCATAGACATTGGATGTTGTTAATAACGAGATCACAACATTAGTGTAATGGTGTGATGAACATTCATCCAAAGTATAGCATTACGATCAAAGTCATTGAGTTTATATTGCTATAAACAAACTACGAAGTAATCCTAATCCTTAGACCATGAGATCATGCCAATCACTAACACCGGAAGAGTTTCTTGTTGACATCAAACGTCACTCCGTAACTGGGTGATTATAAAGATGGCTTCAAAGCTACAAAAGTGTTATGTTGAGAATCATGGATCAAGAGTGGAATTTGTTCATCCCGATGACGGATAGATATGCTCTGGGCCCTCTCGGTGATATCACATTGGTTAGCTTGCAAGCAAGTGATTTAATCACTAGAATGTTATATCACGGGAACGAGAAAAGAGTGCATGTCGATGCTTGAATTAGATCAAACTAGGTATGGAGATACCTATGATCGAATCTCGGACATGTAATATATCGTGAAACAAAGGGATTAAGATACAAGCATAAAAGGTTCCGATGATCACAGGAAAACTCATTGTTGAATGTGTGGGAGTCAGTATGGATCTCCAGGTCCCGCTACTGATTATTGATCGGAGAAGGGTCTTGATCATGTCCGCATTATTCGCGAACCTTAGGGTGACACACTTAAGGGACACTGGCATCAAGTTGGAGCAAATGTTTCATGCCGAAAGAATAAACAAGGGCAGGAATTTATTTCACTAGATACCGAAACAGGTTTTCGGGTGAAATTGCATAAAGAGGTTATGCATGTGAAATGGAATTCTAGCAAGGGGTTATTTGTGAATGTTTGTCAGTAAAGTAATTGACAAAATTCTGAATAAAATAAAAGAGTTTTATTTAATGAGAGTTTGCATTAAATTTGGTGGAAATTTAATGGCATTTTTGAGTGGGATTTTGAGTGGAGGGAATTTAAAGGAATTTTGTGAGTGGAGTGTCCACCCACATGAAGAGGGGAGGGAAAGGGGGCAGCCCCCATGCGCCGGCCACCCCCTTGGGGTTCCCCACTCCTCCTATAAAAGGCACCCCTCTCCTCACTTCTCACTCACACCTCCTCGTGAAGGATCTCTCTCCCCCTCTAGAATTTATCCCCCATGGTCTCGGACTAGCGAGATACATGGTCCCGGTGGATATTCGGCAAGAAAGGGTTGTGCTTCTGCTGCATCGCTGGAGCGAGGAGGCGGAGGTTGCCCGGTGTCTTGTACGTGTGTGCGAGCACGGATGCGCTGCTGCTTTGCGGCGCTAGGACTTCCTCTCGATCTTGAGATCGGCAAGAGATCGTCTACATCAACCACGAGTTGAACTCGTTAAGATTTGTTGGTCTTCAAGGGTATGTTCTCTACGGATATACATCCACCCGTTGTTTGTATCTAGTAGATAGATCTTGGTACATAGTTCCCATCGTAGGAAAATTTTTGTTTTCTATGTCATAACCCTACAAAGGGTATCGAGCCAGATCTATGCGTAGATACTTTACACGGGTAGTACACATATGATTATGTGGGCGATGATGATCATGTTGTTGCTCCTTAGTTGTAATTTTGGATATTGGTGGCATAGTGGGATGAAGCGGCCCGGACAAACTTTACATGTCCTCGCACATGAGACCTGTTCCACGCTTGACATGCAACTAGTTTGCATAAGTGGCTAGCGGGTGTCTGTCTCTCCTATTATAGTCAATATCTATTTTGCAACGAGTTGTCAACAATTTGGTTATCCTCGTTGTGGTTCATGTTCGTAGGTAAGAACGGTTCTATCTCGAAAGCCCTAAGCCACGTAAAACTTGCAATGGATAAATTACAGGCGTCTAGTTTAGATTGTTGCTGGGCTAGTGTTATGATATGGTGATGTTGTAAGTAGAAGTATGAGATGATACTCTTACAACATACATAACATGTAATCTCCATAGACCTTGGACTTACACATATAGGTATTATAGTGATCATACCACGGTGCACATTATAGAGATCATATGCGGGAACCATATCATTTCACTAATAAACATGTGATGTTTGATAGCATCTTATATTGCTTGTTTAGCGCTTTGTTAGCATAATAAGATGATCCTCTTTAAATATCAAGATAAGAATGTGTTCTTCCTTTAGTATGCACCGATTATGTTTTCGCTGCTCCAAGACATCACGTGATGATCGGGTGTTCTTGGATCCACGACCATATTTTGGGTGTAAAACAGTTACACTTGAATACTAAGGTTCTAACTTGGCGAGCCTAGCATGTACAGACATGGCCTCGGAACACGGACCGAAAGGTTAAGCATGAGTCATATAGTAGATATGATGCCCATTTGATGCTCGCCTTTGAAGCTGCACTGACTCACGTGATGATCGGACTTGGTGTAGTGGATTTGGTTCATGTAATCACCAAAAAGGCACGAGGGATGTCGTTTTTGAGTGGGAGTTCATTCGTAATATGGGTTAGTTGAACTCAATCTATCATACACTTAGTCTAAACTTTACAAATTCTGTTGTAGATGGCACCACCTGCTTTTAATTTCAATGTGTTCATGGAGAAAGAGAAACTTGCAACGAACGGTAGCAGCTTTACCGAATGGGCCATGAATTTGAGGATTCTCCTCTCTGCTGCACAAAAGAAATATGTGCTAGAAGCGCCGTTAGGCCCCCCACCTTTTTAGGATGCCCCTGACAAGGAGAAGAATGTCTATCAGACTTGTCAGGAGGACCACAACTTAGTTCATTGCGGCATATTGTATGGCCTAGAGCCGGAACTTCGAAAGCGTTTCGAAAACGGCAATGCTTTTGATACAATGGGTGAGTTGAAAATGATTTTAGACACACATGCTGCTGTAGAGAGCTACAACGCTTCAGAAAAGTTCTTTAGCTGCATGATGGAAGATCACAGCTCCGTTAGTGAGCATGTGCTCAAGATGTCGGGTTACGCCGATAAGCTTGTGTCCTTGGGAATATCGATTCCCATTGACTTAGGCATCCATCGTGTTCTGCAGTCTCTGCCACCTAGCTATAAGAGTTTCGTGATGAACTATAATATGCAAGGCACGAAGAAGTCTCTCCCCGAGCTTCTGTCAATGCTTAAAACTGCAGAAGTGGAGATCAAAAAGGAACATCAAGTATTGATGATCAATAGGAACACTGGTTTCAAGAAAGACAAGAAGGGAAAACGAAAGGGAAGTAAGGGCGGCAAGCCTGTTGCCGTGCCTGAAAAGAAACCCCGAGTTGGACCTAAGTCTGATACCGAGTGCTACTATTGTAAAGGGACTGGCCACTAGAAGCGCAACTGCCCCAAGTATTTGGTAGACAAGAAGGCCGGCAAGACAAACAAAGGTATATATGATATACATGTTATTGATGTGTACTTGACTAGTGCTCGCAGTAGCACCTGGGTATTTGATACCGGTTCAGTTGCTAATATTTGTAACTCGAATCAGGGGCTGCGAAACAAGCGACCGCTAGCAAGGGGTGAGGTCAAGATGCGTGTCGGCAATGGATCAAGCGTTGATGTGATCGCCGTCGGAACGCTGCCTCTCCACTTGCCGTCGGGATTAGTAATAAACTTGAATAATTGTTATCTGGTGCCTGCACTGAGCATGAACATTGTATCTGGATCGTGTTTTATGCCAAGTGGTTATTCATTTAAATCCGAGAACAATGGTTGTTCCATTTATATGAATGAAATCTTTTATGGTCATGCACCGATGATGAATGGTTTATTTCTTTTAGATCTCGATAATAATGTTACACATATTCATAATGTTGATGCTAAAAGGATTAAACTAAATGATGATATATCCGCATATATGTGGCAATCGCCGGTCAGGTCATATTGGCGTTAAACACATGAAGAAGCTCCATTCGGATGGACTTTTGGAATCACTTGATTATGAATCATTTGATACATGTGAGCCATGCCTGATGGGCAAGATGACTAGAACGTCGTTTTCCGATTCAATGGAACGGGCGACAAATTTATTGGAAATCATACATTCTGATGTATGTGGTCCAATGAGTGTGTCGGCGCGAGGTGGATATCGTTATTTTGTTACTTTCACGGATGATTTGAGTAGATACGGTTATATCTATTTGATTTAACACAAGTCTGAAACCTTTGAAAAGTTCAAGGAATTTCAGAATGAAGTGCAAAATCATCGTAATAGAAAGATCAAATTTTTACAGTCCGACCGTGGAGGTGAGTATCTAAGTTACGAGTTTAGCACTCACATGAAAGAGTGTGGAATTGTTTCACAACTCACACCTGCCAGAACACCACAGAGAAATGGTGTGTCGGAACGTCGTAGAATCGCATTGCTTTATTAGATATGGTTCGATCTATGATGTCTCTGACGGACTTGCCGTTGTCATTTTGGGGCTATGCACTAGAAACTGCTGCATTCACTTTAAATCGGGCACCATCTAAATCCGTTGAAAAGACACCGTATGAACTGTGGTTTGGAAACAAACCTAAGCTGTCATTTCTTAAAGTTTGGGGATGCGATGTTTATGTGAAGAAACTTCAACCGGATAAACTCGAACCCAAAGCAGAAAAATGTGTCTTCATAGGATACCCTAAGGAAACTATTGGGTATTCCTTCTATCACAGATCCGAGGGCAAGGTTTTTGTTGCCAAGAATGGATCCTTTCTAGAGAAAGAGTTTCTCGCGAAAGGTGTGAGTAGCCGGAGGGTAGAACTCGAAGAGGTTATTGAACCTTCTCTTCAAAGTATGGCGAGTAGCACAGCGCCGGAAGTTGTTCCGGAGTTGGCTTCACCTGTTGAAGAGGGAACTAATGATAATGATCATGAAACTCTAAAAGAGAGTACTACCGAACCTCGCAGGTCTAGCAGGACGCGTGCAGCTCCCGAGCTGTATGGAAATCCTGTCATGAATTTCATGGTTGATGAAAATGATGACCCTGCGACGTATGAGGAAGCGATGATGAGTCCGGATTCCAACAAATGGTTAGAAGCCATGAAATCCGAGATGGAATCCATGTATGAAAATCAAGTTTGGAACTTGGTGGAATTACCTCACGACCGAAAGGCCGTGGAGAACAAATGGATTTTCAAAAGGAAAACTGATACTGATGGTAATGTGACCGTCTATAAAGCTCGACTTGTCGCAAAGGGGTTTCGACAAATTCAAGGAGTTGACTACGATGAGACATTCTCTCCCGTAGCGATGCTAAAGTCAGTTAGGATTATGTTAGCAATTGCTGCATATTTTGATTATGAGATATGGCAGATGGATGTCAAAACCGCGTTTCTCAATGGTAATATTGAAGTAGAGTTGTATATGATACAACCAAAGGGTTTTGTCGATCCTAAGGATGCTAACAAGGTGTGCAAGCTTCAGCGATCCATCTATGGATTGAAGCAAGCATCACGAAGTTGGAATCTCCGCTTTGATGAGGTGATCAAAGAGTTTGGATTTGTCCAAACTTATGGAGAAGCTTGTATTTACAAGAAAGTGAGTGGGAGCAATGTGGCATTTCTGATATTATATGTGGATGACATATTATTGATCGGAAATGATATAGATCTTTTAAACAGTGTTAAAAGTTATCTAAACAGCAAATTTTCAATGAAGGACCTAGGTGAAGCGTCATACATATTAGGCATAAAGATCTATAGAGATAGATCTAGGCGCCTAATAGGGCTATCGCAAAGTACATACCTTGATAATATTTTAAAGAAGTTTAAAATGGAAGATAGTAAGAAGGGGTTCTTACCTATGACACAAGGCACGACATTGAGTAAGACTCAAAGTCCGGCTTTGGCAAAAGAAAGAGAGATAATGGACAAGGTCCCCTATGCTTCAGCCATAGGCTCTATAATGTACGCCATGCTATGTACAAGACCGGATGTGGCACATGCTATTAGTTTGACTAGTAGGTACCAATCGGATCCAGGTTCAGAACACTAGAAAGCGATCAAAAATATCCTTAAGTACTTGCGAAGAACTAAGGATATGTTTCTTGTATACGGAGGTGAAGAAGAGCTCGTCGCTAAGTGTTATGTCAACGCTAGCTTTGACACCGATCCGGATGACTCTAAGTCTCAATCCGGATACGTATTTCTCATGAATGGCGGGCGGTTAGTTGGAGGAGAACCAAACAACCTGTGGTGGCGGGATCAACAACGGAGGCCGAATATGTTGCTACTTCAGAAGCGGCTCAGGAAGCAGTTTGGATGAAGGAGTTCATATCCGAACTAGGTGTGGTTGCAAACGCGTTGGACCCAATGGTGATCCATTGTGACAACAATGGTGCCATTGCCAATGCCAAAGAGCCAAGGTCTCACAAGCATTCCAAGCATATTCCGCGACCATGTCAAGGATGGAGATATAAAGATTTGTAAAGTACATACAGATCTCAATGTAGCAGATCCGTTGACTAAAACTCTCCCTAGAGCAAAACATGATCTACACCAGAACTCCATGGGTGTTAGATACATCACAATGTAACTAGATTATTGTCTCTAGTGCAAGTGGGAGACTGAAGGGAATATGCGCTGAGAGGCAATAATAAAATGTTTATTATGTGTATTCCAAGTATATGATAGATGTTTATTTTGCATGCTATAATTGTATTAATACGGAAACGTTAATACATGTGTGTTTAATAAACAAACATGAAGTTCCTAGTTATGCCTCTCTCATAAACTAGTTCGTTGATTAACAAGATGATCACAGTTTCCTGATCAAAGACATTGGATGTTGTTAATAACGAGATCACAACATTAGTGTAATGGTGTGATGAACATTCATCCGAAGTATAGCAGTACGATCAAAGTCATTGAGTTTATATTGCTATAAACAAACTACGAAGTAATCCTAATCCTTAGACCATGAGATCATGCCAATCACTAACACCGGAAGAGTTTCTTGTTGACATCAAACGTCACTCCGTAACTGGGTGATTATAAAGTTGGCTTCAAAGCTACAAAAGTGTTATGTTGAGAATCATGGATCAAGAGTGGAATTTGTTCATCCCGATGACGGATAGATATGCTCTGGGCCCTCTCGGTGATATCACATTGGTTAGCTTGCAAGCAAGTGATTTGATCACTAGAATGTTATATCACGGGAACGAGAAAAGAGTGCATGTCAGTAACGAGATCAAACTAGGTATGGAGATACCGATGATCGAATCTCGGACATGTAATATATCATGAAACAAAGGGATTAAGATACAATCGTAAAAGGTTCCGACGATCACAGGAAAAGTCATTGTTGAATGTGTGGAGTCAAGATGGATCTGTGTCCGCTACGATTATTGATCGGAGAAGGGTCTCGATCATGTCCGCATTATTCGCGAACCGTAGGGTGACACACTTAAGGGACACTGGCATCCAGTTGGAGCAAATGTTTCATGCCGAAAGAATAAACAAGCGCAGGAATTTATTTCACTAGATACCGAAACAAGTTTTCGGGTGAAATTGCATAAAGAGGTTATGCATGTGAAATGGAATTCTAGCAAGGGGTTATTTGTGAATGTTTGTTATTAAAGTAATTGACAAAATTCTGAATAAAGAGTTTTATTTAATGAGAGTTTGCATTAAATTTGGTGGAAATTTAATGGCATTTTTGAGTGGGATTTTGAGTGGAGGGAATTTAAAGGAATTTTGTGAGTGGAGTGTCCACCCACATGAAGAGGGGAGGGCAAGGGGGCAGACCCCATGCGCCGGCCACCCCCTTGGGGTTCCCCCTCCTCCTATAAAAGGCACCCCTCTCCTCACTTCTCACTCACACCTCCTCGTGAAGGATCTCTCTCCCCCTCTAGAATTTATCCCCCATGGTCTCGGACTAGCGAGATACATGTTCCCGGTGGCTATTTGGCAAGAAAGGGTTGTGCTTCCGCTGCATCGCTGGAGTGAGGAGGCGGAGATTTCCCGGTGTCTTGTACGTGTGTGCTAGCACGGATGCGCTGCTGCTTTGTGGCGCTAGGACTTCCTCTCGATCTTGAGATCGGCAAGAGATCGTCTACATCAACCACGAGTTGAACTTGTTAAGCTTTGTCGGTCTTCAAGGGTATGTTCTCTACAGATATACATCCGCCCATTGTTTGTATCTAGTAGATAGATCTTGGTACATAGTTCCCATCGTAGGAAATTTTTTGTTTTCTATGCTGCGAACCCTACAAATGGTTGGCTGGGCTATACTCTTGTTGCACTTGAATTGACGGGGCAACGTTTCAGATACATGTTCTACTGATATTCCGGCTGTACTGGTCATGGTTATGGATTTCTTGGCACAGTCGGTTAATCCTTTATGTTTCGACATCCAATCCATTCCTAGTACTACTTCCAAACCTTTAGTTCCGAGTACTATTAGATTAGCATAAAAATCTATGTCATGGATTCGGATAGGTACGGCCTTGCAAATTTGTCTAGCTTTGGTATTTGAACTATCATAACATGATTTAATTTTGTTGGTTGAATCTTAATAGTGCATGCAAATTCTTCGGTAACAAACGAGTGCGATGCTCCAAATCAAACAACACTCTTGCAAGTACTGAGTTAACAGAAAACATACCCAGCACGACATCTGGCGCTTCTTGGGCTTCTTCAGCATGCATGAGAAACAGACGGCCGTTGCGGTTGAGCGAATTCCCTAGGGAAAATCTTCTTCTAGGCTGAACACGACACTGCTGCTGAGCTAGGGCATTTGCATTGGGGACTACTACAGTATTCTTGGGACACTCATTGGAATAGTGACCCTTGGTTCCACATTCATAACAAGTCACCTGAGACTTGTCCTTTGCTGCAACAGGCACACCATTGCTTCTAGCTCTCAGGGCAGTATTGCTGTTGGTGGCGACATTGTTGTTGTTGAACTTGGGCGATGCATGGTTGAAATTGTTGGAGTTGCCGAGGTTGTTGTGGTTTCCTCCGGGCCTTGGGTTTCCTCCTCCACGATTGGGATAGGATGGACAGTTCATCGGGGGTCTATTGGTTCTCGGAGAAATCGTGCAGATGGGTTGGGGCGATACTTTGGGGTATGATGGTTTCGTGGTTGGTGCATCATTCTACGCTTGCAGTTCTCATTGGCTTGGTTGATCTTGCCTTCCATCTGAATGGCGGAATCCACTAAGGCTTCAATGTCAGCGAATGGAAAGTTGACTAACACTGTCTGCATCTCATCATGCAAACCATTCAAGAAACTCTCCGTCTTCTTAGCTTCAGTGTCAATCTCATCCGGTGCATACCTAGCCAATGATAAAAATTTGTCACGGTACTCAACTACTGTCATCCTCCCTTGCTTCAGTTCTCTGAATTCATCTCTCATCCTCTGGATCAAACACAGTGGCACATGGGTTCTGCTAAACTTGATTTTGAATTCATCTCTAGTCATTATTTGTCCTCCAGTCATGGCGCGAACGCTGTTCCACCATGCTCTTGTATCTCCTGCCAGATAGTGGGTGGCAAACAATACCTTCTCGTTGGCTTCCACTCTGGCAACCTCTAAGTTGTTCTCCATGGTTTGCAGCCAATCATCTGCATCTAGGGGCTCTTCAGACTTAGTAAAGATGGGTGGATTGGTGTTCTGGGAGTTCTTGAGCTTTGATCCATGGTTGTCTTGATTTCCATGGCCTTGATTGTTGTTGGCCATCTCAGCTATGTGTTGAAGGGTTGCTAAGTTGGCTTGACGTTCGACTCTTTCAGCTTCGCGGTCCGAAACCAACATTTGCAGGATTTGCAACATCGGGTCCGGGGATGAAGTGCTTCCTCCAGGAGGCATCTGAAGACTGAGATAGATCATGAGAAAAGAGGGAAATTTCTAATGTTCGGGGTTTTGTTGTTGAAAAGGTTTCAAAGTTTGACTCAGATTTTTCTAGCAACTTGCTTTTCATTCATTCATTCATTCATTCATAGAACACGATACAAACACACACCACAACAAGGAAAACATATGGTTTTAAGAACCATTATGGGAAACTAAGATATAGTGGGACCGGCTACAACTCACTAACACTAGTGCTCAAGTGCTACTACTCCTCGGAATTGGTGTCCTTGTCATCCTCATCGTCATCATAAATGAAGGCGAAGTCATCCTCATCGGTGAAGAAGTCCATGGCTTGATCCTCCAGAAAGTCATCATCATCACTGAGATAGGAGTAGGGGTCTCCACGAAGGTCCTCTCCTGCATTATCCCTCTCCTCAAGATGCATGTCCCTCTCGTGGATGGTCTCCTCCAAGTCGATGATCCTGTGTCGAAGGCGGGCAATGATGCGCTCTGTCTTTTCGAGTTGAGGGCGACGAGACTATCGATCCTTCACTAGCATGGCGATGGTCTGATCCTTCTAGACAATGATGGCATAATTGTGGTTGGCGTAGGAGCAGGCATTGTCTAACTCCTTCTGCCCGTCATACATCATGAAGTTGAGGTGGTCTACTTGATTCTTCAGCTCAGGGTGATATGGTGCCTCTAGTGGCTGTCCCATAATATCATGCTTTGGGCAGAACTCAAAGCGGGTACCCTTGATCTAGTTGATGCTTTGACCACACAGACGAGCAAGAACTTCCTGCATGACCCTGGCAAGTCCATCTAGCTAGTTATTCTCTCTAATGGTGAACTGGATTCCTTCTAAGGTGGGGGCTTCAATCTTTCCTCAAAGACTTGCAACAATCACCCATTGCAATTCATCTCCTTCCTGAATGTTGAGCTGAGCTCCGAAGAACTCGGGGTGCGGACACTCTAGAAGTTCCGAAAGCTGGTCCAAGTCACGCTCAGAGATGAGGTCTCCTCCATTCCCCAACTAATAGAACTTGCTATACTTCACGTCCATCTATAAGAATATAGGATGAGTAAGTTAGTAGAGTGATCAAGTGTGTCAAATTTTATGTAAGTTTGTAAGAATTTTTGAGGAACATGAATTTTCACGAAAGAATCTAAGTGGTAAGAATGAGAAAAGTTTTCATAAACACTCACTTCTTTTGTGTTGAAACTAAGTTTTTGGATTCAAACTTCCATTCTAAACTAGGGTCTCCTATGGTCAGGATGGCTCTGATACCAACTTGTCAACACCCAGATTTTTAATCCCAAATGCCTGTTATGCCATACATCATAATCCCATGATTACCATTTTTGCGAGACATAACAGATTGGATATCACAGTACATCATCCATTACAAACTATACATAAGGTGTTACAGCAAATAAAGGATCACATGATCTAGTCTTAATACAATCATAGCAGCGGAATAACGTAATAATAACGGTAGCGTGGGCGAAGCTCCATCTTCATGGCCACAGGAAGTGCTGACGATGGGAGATGATCCTAGTTGTCGTAACCTTCCTGCGGTCCATCCTCCTGATAGTCCTCTTCATAGTTTGGCCACGGGAATAGCCAGGGACAAAGCCATGAGTACTCTTTAAGTACTCGCAAACTAATACTAACAAGTGAAGTGGTTCTGAGTAAGAAGTACTAGGCTCTAGGTTGTTTTGCAAAAAGCCAGATTTACCTTAACTGAGTTCAGAAGCAAGGAAAGCTAGTTGAAAGTTTTATAACACCTAAGTGGGAACTTGAGTTTCATATCGCAACCCTGTTGTGGTCAAGTCAAAGTCATGATTCATTTCACAAGTCATTTTGAAAACATCTGACGACGGAACAGCATGGCCACTCCAACTGTCTATAACCGCGGACGCGGCTATTTGAATAGTTTGACACTCTGCAGAGGTGGTACACTTTCACCACAATATTCGATACATCCGTCAGGAACAATCCTGAATTCACCACACTCAGTATGCGGATAATCAATCCTAACCTTTCAATTACACGCCCTAGTATAGGAACCTCTCATGTGAGTTTGGCCTACAAACCATGACCAACTGTCATCTTGGGAACTGCACAGGTGGACAATCTTCACAAGGTAGCCTCAACTCAAACCTTGGTTGCAAGGGAACCCATACTAAGGTATATAAACTTCCAGTCAAGGCCTACCCAAATTTCAGGTATTATGGTTGTACGGTAAAACTGGAATGATATCGCATCCAGACAACCATTAGTTTTATAAAGGGCTAAGGCTCATGCCTCAACATTTTCATCATCAAAATCATCTGGTGTTCAAGAACACATGTCAAAACATTTCATTAGAATGACTCATCATTCTAAGGTTTTCATAACCATTTTTGTAACATCCTAGCATTAGAGCCTAGAAATAAGATGAACACAGATGTGTGCATTGCATTCATGCATAGAAAATCCGATTTTTTTTCGCTCTTTTTAACAAAACTTGTTAAAAGGATTGAAGCTTCCCTCAAACTTGATGGAATTAAGGTAGATCATCAAGTTGACTGTGATAAGTTTCAATATAGCTTTGCTAAAATATTATTTTTGGGTAACCATAATTTGATCTAAGGGTAGATAAAATAATTAAATCATAATGCATTCTTAAATGACTAGTATCTGATCCTTAAGGGATCATATCATACTAATCATCACAACAACCCATGAATACCAAGTTAAGAAAGTAATAATTTACCTTGACTTATTTATTTCTTATCCAATTATACCATGAGTATCATGGTAATACCTAACTTAAACTCTTTAGTGAGATTGGGAAGGGAAGAAACTAAGTCTAGATCATTCACCATATATCTTTCTTTCCATATCAATCCTTATAATCTCTATTGAGTTATATTCCAATATCTGTTGTTCATCAATGTTAAGAAATCAACTATTGATTCACCAATTCTCAATCTATCAACTCTTGATCATAACATAGCTTACACTTAAGTGTCTATAAAGAAACAACTAAGAAGAGGTAAATATTAATTCTAGTTTTAGATATCATCTATAGGATAGGAGTGATTGAAGAAGAATAAGTCAGTGTGATAATTGATGGAGTTCAACTCACTCCTGAAATGATAGAAGAGTTATTGGGATATATAATTATATGGTAGGAAAGAAGATTACAAGGATGAATCCTGAAGATAATTACCAGTAGTAATTCTATTGGACCAAGTAGGTATAGTCCATGAATAACATAATGAATCCAATTAAAGATATTAAGAAGATAATTCCAATACAATTGTAGGGTTGTATTGACAAAGCCTTGATTAGCCAACTGGAAATCTAAGCTATAAATGATTAAAGGATTATAATGATCATGCCTTGCTCAACAGGATTGTATACTTATATCAAGTATAAGTGACATTGGTGGGTAGAACATGATTGAAACCCTAGTATAAGTAAGTTATACAAGAGTAGTTATTATAAGCCACATTAATATAATGTGAGGCTGGAGTAGGAGTAACTAGAGTAAAGTAAATGTAGGATAGTATGATTAAATTAGAAGCTAGTATAGCATAGAGCTATGTAAGTAGTGTTATTCATCTTAAAGGATAGTAAGCTTTAGAGAAAGGTAGTTGGATGTATACATCTAATGGAGAAATATTAGTGATGGATGGTTAAGGAAGATTATGAGTGGAGTTTGAAGGAACTACTTGTTGGATTGAAGGTTATCAACAGTAGAGTAGTGGATATAACCAAGTATGGATATGAGAAAACTATAAAAGCTTTAGTGTCAAGTTCATTGGATTTTTAAATGGATTTAGAGGAATAATAGGTGAATAAGAATGTTTTTGTGAAGTAAAGCTCATCATGTTAACCATGATAATGGATAGGAACAAGTAGTATATCTAGGAAAGGAATTCCTTAATTAGATGTCCAGGATTGTGAATTATGGAAAATAGACATTCTTGGTAAACACCCAACTCTAAATCTCAAACCAAACATAATATCCATTTCATGTTATTGATCAATCCTCTTATCTCCATATCACTTTAAAGGAATATTTTCCTATAGCCCATCACATAAGCACATTTTTATCATTCCAAATTGACTTAACCATATGTGTTTGAAGCTATTTTATTCAAATTCTTTTCCATAAAACATTTTAGATGTAACTTTCTATTTTAAAAGGTGATATCATTAAAGATCACAAACAAAGGACAATATGCTTAGTTAATAAATCTTTACTCACATCAACAAAAGAATATAAGTAAATTAAGAACCCTAAACCCTTGGGGTAAACATTTACAATTCAAACCCTAAACCTCTATGTTTATCATACTAGAATATATACATTACCATTTTTCTAAATTAATGGAAGTAGTATTAACCATATTAATTTCTTTTGTATTTCAAGCATCAAATAATGATATAAGATCATTATGTATAAAAGTTTCTATTCAAACTATGAGCTAACTAGAGTTAAGTTTTATAAACAAATAAGAAAATATCATATAATAAAGCCATGGTTCAGTATAGAAAGAAAATTAATAATAAAGGGTTCTACAAAATATTAAAAGAGGATTTATATAAAGAAAATAAAGAAATATATATAAAAAAAAATATTTATCATTAAGATTTACAAAATAAATCTCAATCAACACTATTTGTTGCTGCAAGTTTTCAGCAAATAAACTTTGTTAGAAAATTTCAAATTATAGATTAAATACAAACCTGAAAAGTAAAAAACAAAATAGAAAAAAAAACCAAATATAAAAACAAATCCTCGTCGTGGCCCAACTTCCTCCTTCTTATCTATCACTCATGTGCAGCCCACAAGGGCCCAACAGCCAGCCCAGTTCATCCTCTTCCGTGACTGATGGGTGGGAGCAAAGAAGGATCGCGGGTTGAGAGGAAAGAAGTGCTAGGGGGTTATCTGCAAAACTCCACGGCATCGTCTTCCTCTAGCTGGAAGCAGCTCGGTGGCGATGTCGAGGCCGTCCACCGTCGTCCTTGCGCCAAGATCCACGCCGCCGTCTCTGGGAGAGGATAAGGAGGCCACGACGACGCCTCTGCTCATCCTCATCCCCATTTCCCCCCTCTGAAACCCTCTCTACCTCGTTTTCCTTTTCTGCACTGAAACCCTAGCTCCAAGATGTGATCGATTTCTGCCGTTCCGAGCTCTCTCGTCCTCCGTTGATCAAGCAACCATCCTTGCCCTGTCCTTCTGAGCCTCTTGGTCAAAGGAATCAAAGAGGGGCGGCGGGAATCGAAACCACGGGGTCATCTTCCCGAAGTCCAGCCACCGTAGTCCTCGTCGATTCCGGCCACCTCCGGTCACGCCAACCCCTCCACTGCAACGCTGGTGAGTTGTTGATGCTAGGGCATCATTTACTTTGTTTGTTTTCATCATGATTTGCCTTCCCGATGATCATCTGCCACCGCCGCCGTTAGCCACCGTCGCAACTACTCTTCCGGCGACCAAAATCTAGCGGCGCCACCACTATCTTACTCGCCTTGTTATTCCAGTTCGAACAAGCCCCTGCACACATGCTCACTCGCCCGCTACTGCCCTCCTCATCATCGTCTGCCAGGCCACTGATGAGGTGACGTCAGGGTGAGATCACCCTGGCCACGTCATCGTGTTTGACTTGGTCCGTGTCTCGCGTGGCAAGTGACATGTCCTAGGTCCTATCTGTCATTGCCTCTAAGTAGAAACTAGTTCAGTAACAAAAACATTATTTGAGCTAGGTATGCCATGTGGCAATTGACTAGGGCTAGGTGTCCGAGCGGTGTAAAAAGTTATTTCCTGTTTAAGAAATAATAAAGATATAAATCAAAATATACATATTCCAGAAATGAAATAAAATGATTAAATCTTGTTAAATCAATAACTTTTGTTTTATAATTCAGGAAAATATGTGTAATATATGAAAATGTTAAGAAAAATAAAATCTATCCATTAAAACTATTATCAAACATTGTTGAAATAGTTATTTAAATAATTATTATTTAATAAATATTTTAAAAGTAATAAAACTTTGATAATTCCTATTTTAATAATGGTAAATATTAAAATTATAAATAAAATACCAAAAAACTTGGAAAAATAAAAACAATGCTTTAAAACTATAATCATGCATTATTACTTCACTTAAATAAATATGTATTATTTATTAAATATTTATAAAGTAATAAATCTTATAAAAATCATATCTTATTATTTATGAATCACAAAAAATAAAATTAATATATCAAAATGATCAAAAAATAATGTCTACTTGTTAAAAATATAATATTCCAGTTTTAAAATAAATAAAAACTTATTACTCTAATAATTTGAATTTAAATCTATTTCTTTAGTTAATAATTCATATAAGAGTAAATAAAATTTGTTAATACTTCTAACATTAAATCAATTAAGTCTAATAAATAAGTATTAGTCTTGAATATTAATAATATGAATTTATAATGGTTCAAAACATTATAAATACCATTTTATTAAATTATCATTCAACCAAATGAGTAATTATTTTCTAATAAAAGGTCCTAAACAATTATAAAACCCCAAGAATAATTGTAACTAAATCCAATATTTTCCATATACTTCAACGATTAGATTACAAAACCTTCACAACACTATAGTAATTCCATAAGTTGTTAAGTAATATTATTTCTTTGATTATAAACTACAACCACTCATCTATAAAAAGGTAAAAGATACTATCCCATTATAAAATCAAGAAACCACTACACCAAGTAAAAGCAAAACCATTCTTAAGTAACCTTAAGGAAACATTACTAGGTACACAAGGTACAAATGTCATAAGAATTACACTTTCAAACCATCTATGTTTCAAAGTTAACTTTAGTCTACAAGACTCTAAATATAATACTAAAGACATTGTTATATGTTTTATAGTTAACTTTGGTCTGATATAGTTAAGTCATAAAGCCTCACAAGTACAAACTATTCAAGCAAGCACAAATAACATCGACCAGACTCAACTAACCACAAAGATTGTTTAGACCTTAGAAAAGAAATATTTTCTTCAAATGTTATTCTTTTTGCCACTTCAAACAACAACTCTTGTATAAGGAATCTTGAGTAGCATTTCACATTTTTGTTTGTCTCATTGTTGTATGATATTGTAATTATATGTTGTTTCACACACACTCACAAGCCTTAATAAGAAGCACAAGTATGAAACTTATCTAAACGGGACAACACATTCTAAAGTAACCATTTTCGGAATCCAAACCCTAGAACAACGTTATTCCCGGGATTCGCGTTTATAAAGTGCATCAGATTACTTATGCATAAGAGCATATTGCTTCTTTAAACATTAGTCCTTACCGGACCAATGATGTTGATTTCAGATACTGGATCTTATGTTGTCCTGAAGGCCGTGAGTGCATAATCTTGCAAGCACAAAAGGCAAGTTCACACTTGCTCATGTCCTTTTATTATTTTCAGTAAAGTATTTTACAAATCCAGTGTTGTTAGTACCTGCATTTGAAAAAGGTCAGAAAACAATATTTTCATAAAAATATGATTATAGGTTTTTTACCATGAGGTAATAACCTACTATGAAAGTTCCGGTGGCAAAGGAACATATTATCTAGGACTTAACAACCAATGTCGCCAGTGATTCTAGAACCGTATATTACGCGTTAACTGTCGTGGTGGTGGCACGACAGATGCCATGGGTAGGCTAAAGTATGGGGCCAATGGATGCTAGAGGGATTTGGGGAGGGAAGATGTAGTTGATTCTACACACAAATGGCTAACATATATATCTTTATTTCTCCTCTCTTGGGCTACATGTGATCCTTGAGCTGTATGCAGGAAGAGAAGATGAACTTTTACCAGCCTAACGGTACCAAATGAGCCGATCCCCTACTCAGGATCCAAGCCTCTCCTTATAAAGAGGTGCCTTGGCTCCTCTAGGGCTGACGTGGCAAGCATATTCGAAGAATATGCTTGTCCCAATATAGTAGCTCGGCGGCCTCCTTTCCGTCTCCCCCTTCTAATGACGGCAAAGCTCCAGAGAACCCCACCTGCACGCCTCGGGCTCCAGGACTGTCACCTCCGTGACCTCCTTCTGCCCTTTTGCTACTCTGCGCCTTGTCCTTTGCGCTTGGCTCTATTCAGATTCTTCCTAGCCTGTGACTAGGGTTTGACTATGGGCACCTTCTTCAAGCTTCATGTCATTCGGCCCTGTCTCGCTTAACTCGGCTTGGCCTTCACCTGCACTTAGGTTATTTGTACTTACCCGGCCGACTTAACTTGGACGTCGGTCGGGTAACGCTCAGCTCCTCCCATAAATGTCAAGGTCGTGCTTATCTCGGCCGTCCTTTACATGATTCGGCCAATATAAATAGTAACTCGGCATATGGCAGGGGGAACTCCTTTTGTCTTCCCCCGTCCTGACCCTATCCGGGGTCACCTTCCCAACATTAGTCCCCGAAGCTGGTGTGGTCCTGCCCGTAACCTCGGCCGAGCCACATCAGTTTCCCACTAATCATTTCTCCTCATTTCCGAGTTACTTTCTCCCGTCCGAGGTATTCGCGCAGCTTCTCATGCACGCCTTGTCCTACGTGTAACACTTATCATTGTTTCTCTATTTTTTTGTTCCACTACAGTGCCCACTAACAAGCTACAGTAATTACTGTGCCTATCGCGTTGGTGCTGCAACGCCTCGCGCACCGCATCGGTCAGGGGGCCTGATCGTCTCCTGCATTGTGTGGTCGTCGGTGCGGCTCCACTCAACCACGAGCGGTTATGCCGCACACACGATCTACACGGTTAGTGCCCGCACGCACGATCCCACTACCGCCAAGGCCACGCAGTTATAAAGAGGGCACGGGGCTAGAGGGTTCACTTTCCCCCTTCGATCGTCGTTGCTCTTCTTCCTCCTTGCACCCACGCGCCTGCTCGTGTTCCTGCGGCGGCGCTATTGTCGAAATCTTTGACGGCGAGGCCTCAGCTTCTCTGCTCCGTCGACCTCGTCTCCCAGCATTTGCTCCGGCGCCGTCGCCGGTGAGTTTTTCTGCGGTCCTATTGCCTAGATTTCTCTCTAGACGCATCTACTGCTTTCTAGGTTTCTCGCGGCGGTTCTTTTCCGCTCCGCCGCCGTTCTCGCTTAGAGCCACGACGGGGCCTTGCACCTCTAGGTCTTGCTCCGCCGCTAGTTCCTCTTCTGTGGACTCCTCCAGCGACCCTATGTCAAGCTATGTTAGCGGCGCGCTCATCGAGGATGACGATGCAGCGTCTGGTCCAGTGCGGGGCTCCTAGCAAGGTTCCACCGTTACTCGCCGAGAGGTCGAGTGGTTAATTAGAACTCGCCGGATTCCTGCCGAGGTAGCCTTTCGCTTACCCAGCAGCGAATCTTCTCCCGTTCTTAACGAAGGCGAGTACGTTGTCTTTATGTCCCATTTCGCTCGCGGGTTTGGTCTTCCCCTTAGCGATTTCGCTAGGGAATTCCTCGATTACTTCGGCCTGCAACCACATCATCTTCCGGCTAACGCCATTGCTTCCCTATCCGCTTTTATCTCGGCCTCAGAAGGATACTTCGGCCTCTGGCCGTCTGTGCATGTATGGTCCAAGTTCTTCCAGATCCGATCCAATGTCGTTCTAGACAAATACCTTCATCCTTCCGAGAAATTGCTTACCCAGTGCGGAGCCGCGTCCATCACACCTCGGAGCAAATCCGAGTTTCCTCGCATCGCTGGTCTCGAGTCATGCAAGAAATGGCATAGATCGTTTTTCTATGTCAAGAATACTGGGAAGGAAGACAAGATTCGGCTCCCCGCTTTCTCCATCGGTCCTCCTTCCAAGAAGAACTGGACTTACAATCCCAGGAAGAGCCATGCTCTGGCCGAGGCCTTTGATATTCAGCTGAAGGAGCTGATCCGCGCCGGATTACGTGGCGAGGATCTGATGACCACCTTCATCTGCAGCCGAGTCTGCCCTTTTCAGAGTCGCACGCACAAGCTCTGTTTCATGAGCGGTCCCCTTGACCCCAAGCGAGTTTCAACGGTTGAGCTCGAGGATTATCTTGTTTATAAGCGTGTCCGAGCCATCTTTAAGATGGATCTGCCAAAAGATTGGACCTGGGGGCTGAAGCCATTCACCGGCGAGAATCCCCCTCCCGAGGTAAGCTAAAGCATTTGTGTTCTTGTTTCTTAATCGCGTTCACGATTCCTTCTGCTGATGTCTCTTTGTCTCTTTTCTCGCAAAGATTTGCGGAACAACGGATCGAGGATGCCGAGGTTCTGGCCCTCCCATGGACCGCGGATCGAACCACGCGGGACAGCGGTGATCCTGACCCGAAGGAGTTCGTCCCTAAGTCAGACATTGCTCCGGTTCGCGCTCGTGTCAAGACTTCGGCTCACGGGGAGGAAGGTGATTCGGACGACGTCCAAGTTCTTGAGGTAGTTGCCGCAATGCCTATCTCTTATGCATTTCCGGCTTCCACGTCCTCAGCTAATCAGGCCGGTCAGGTGCACGACGCCGAGCCTCTTGCCTCCCAACCTCCTGCTACCTCGAGGAAGCGTTCCGCTCCATCAGGTGCCTCGGAAGCCACTCCGAAGAAGCAAACAAAGAAGTCAGCCCAGCATCTTACGAAGTGTAAAACTATGCCCGAAGTTACTGGGTGAGTTCCTTTTTATTTGTATTTCTTGTTTCTCTTTTTCTGTCTTTTGATTTGACTTTCTGTGCTTTTGTAGCGCTCCTCTTTCTGTTAGACCCAGTGGTCCGAGTATGACGAGCCACACAACTCGGCCGCCTTCTCCTCCGCCTCCTGAAGATAGCAGAGTTCCTAGTCCTGCTCACGTGGACTCTCCTCCTGCTCCAAATCAAACATCACCTCGGCAAGATGCACCCGTGATTCCCATCTCTGATGCCGACGTAACTCGGACATCAGATCCTCCCACCGAACCTGCTGCCTCCATCGTGAACCCCGGAGTTTCCTCCGAGATTCCTTCGACTCCCACAGTCTCTACTGCAACTCCGACTCCAGCCGAGGATATCACCATATCGGCGCCCTCAGAAACCATAATCCCTCCGGCACCCAAAGATGCCACTCCAAGTGCCGAGGTTGCGGCCCCTGCCGACGCCTCTTCTAAAGCTCAGAAGGTCCTTGTCACCAAGCCTCCCTCATCTCAGAAAGGACTTGCCAGCTCTTCTCAACCCAGCATTGCTGATGCGCTCCGCAAGGGGGTTTCTTCTGCCAAGACCGTTGTCACCCCGTCCGCTGATACTCAGCTTACTCTCCATAAGAGTCCTGCGGCGGCGGTGGTTATGCAGCGGGTCCGAGGTAAGGTGCTGACCCGTACTGAGAGTGGGAACAGCCTCGGTTCTCTGATGGAGTACGCCAACAATTGGAACGCTGCTGACCAGCTTGAGGGCAATCCGAGCAACCAGCCATTTCAGCTCTCCGACATCAGCAGTCGTTTGCATATGGCTGCCAAGATCGTGCTTGACAGCGACAAGATGAACGAGGTAATTGCTTTTGTTGACATTTGGTTAGTTATTTAAATGATAGTACATATACTCTAGTCCCCGAAGCTTGCAACTGAATAACTTGTTATTCGTTTGGAAGCTTTGTTAAGCTTTAAGTGCATTATCTTTGCCTAGTAGGTTCTTTGTATGATTTTGACCCATTGTATTAGCTTTGAATATGTCACCACCTAGGTCCGAGTTAAGCTCTGCTTGACTCGGATCTGTCTTAGCTTCAAATATCCAGCCACCTAGATCCGAGTTAAATTTTACTTAATTCGGATCTGTCTGAGCTTTGAGTATTCAGCCACCTAGATCCGAGCTAAGCTTTACTTAATTCGGATCTGCCTGAGCTTTGAGTATTCAGCCACCTAGATCCGAGTTAAGCTTTGCTTAATTCGGATCTGTCGTAGCTTCAAATATCCAGTCGCCTAGATCCGAGTTAAGCTTTACTTAATTCGGATCTACGTTAACCTTAGGTATCTGATTGTGTAATTTTCTTTATCGCTTAGGTTGCCCATGATCGCCGGACAGCCGAATTCCAAAGGATGCTTTTTGCGCACAAGAAGTTGCAAGAAAAGTATGAAAAAGTACTTCCCGTGGTGAAGAAAGCTGGTAAAAAATCTCCGCGTTGTCCCTTAAGCTGTTAATATTTTCGATTTGAGGTGCTAACTCATTTTGCTTGCAATCAGGTAATATCAATAATCTAAATATTCGTCTTGAGAAGAAAGTTAAAGCTCTGGAAGGTTAGTTATACTTTTCATCTATCAATATTCGTTCAAAGCTTATCCTGAGTTTCTTATAACCTTCTGGCTTTGGTATAGCCGAGTTACAAACTCTTGCAGCGTCGCATCAAGAATGCATACCAATGCCTGATATGATGCTGAATTTTTTAGAGAAAGCCGCCACTCATTTGGCGCAATTGAAAGAGAAAGATGATGAGATAACCCGGTTGCGCGCCGAGGTTGAAGCCCTCAAGCTTTCTCAGAAATCTGAGTTAGAGAAAGTTGATCAGGAGTTCTCCGAAGAAAAGAACCGGCTAAGTCTGCAATTGCAGAAGGATAAAGAACTCCTCGAGGCTGCCGAACTTAAGACTCGGACGATGAGCGAGGAAATCACTCGCTTTGAGAAGACCAAGGTTGATTGGGCCCAAGATCTTCAGAAAATGCTAAGCTATATTCATCGTAAGTTTCTGATCGTGGCCGAGTTATCTTCTCTTCTTTTTTACTTTTAGTTGACATATTTTTGTTTTGTGTAGATCATTTTCCAGAAGCTAGGCCCGTGAGATCTAGAGCGGTGGTTAATGCTCGCCAGCGCCGAGGTGTCCCCGCAGATGCGAGTCCAGAATATTCAATGGAAGACTTCTTGGTTGCTGTTTGCGCTGCTATTGGGCCAATGAAGATTATGGGCAGGGATTTGGTGCAAGCATCCATTCGGGCCTACCATGTTCTCTGGCTGAATAATTATGGAACTCCTGATATTGACGAGGTCAAGATACTTGTGGAAAGGTTAATGGCATCCCAGACTCAGTTAAACCTCTAGAGGGAATCTGCTGGAAGAGCTGGTGCTGATATGGCGCTCACAGTTATTATGTCCTTGTATGAGGACATTTCACTCGATACCTTGATAAACCTGCGCACCGGCTCCTGTTGGGTTGAGGATCCAGAATTTGTCGCTCGCCGCCAAGCTTATGCCTTACAGCTTGTTGAATATGCTGATGTGCATAACTGGATTGAAGGGACGAGTTTTCTTCCTAACCCAGCGGATGACGTCGAAATCGAAGATGCCCTCGAGGATAATTTGGCCGACCAGGAGGAGGGTGAGGGCGACTCGGACAGTTCTGGTGATTCCAGCGAAAGCTCGGATGGGGATGGTGATGCGCGATCATCTTCTAAAGAGACTGGGCATTCTCAAGCTCAGACTAACGCCTCTCAGCAGCCCCGGACACCCCCCGAGGCTACTACCGCCCCTATTGAAGGCGAAGTAACCTCAGCTGAGGCACCGTCCACCTCGGCACGCCCACCTTCTGGAGATGCCCCTGCACCGGAGACCGAGGTCGTGCCACCGTCATCTGAGATAGCTATTCCTGACGCCCCGGGTCATGGTGCTGTCCCTTAGGTTCAAAAAAATTCTTAAATTATTTCCAGTCCCCGGTATGCCGGGCGTATGATGTGTGTGAAACAATTATGCGACTTTCTGTGTGGTACGAACCTTTTTTGCCTTTTGCTGCTGAGATATGAGTGATGATAACCATTATGGCTTTGCTTAAGCGGGTCTCGTTGGCTTATATTTTTGTTTTGGCGGCCTTTTATTCCGTATTTCTTCATGTGGCTAGTCTTAGTTCGGCATATACCCCGTCTGTCCTTTTGAAAACAGTGGGTTATATCAATTAGTCCCCGAGTTATTACTTGGGTTGCCAAAATATTTTGCATAGGTTATTATTGCAGGGTATTCCCCTAGTTGTTGTTCGAAATGCTGAAGTGTTCACGGGCAACAGATAATCATGGGGCAGTCCCCGAGTCACTGCTCAAAGCGCCGAGGTTTAATACTTGACTCAAAAATAATAAATATCATTGGGCAGTCCCCGAGTCACCGCTCAAGGTGCCGAGGTTTAGTACATAGCTCATAATAAGAAACAACATAGGGCAGTCCCCGAGTCACTGCCCAAGGTGCCGGGGCGTAATACACAACTCACAATAAGAAACGATATAGGGCAGTCCCCGAGTCACTGCTCAAGGTGCCGAAGTTTAATACATAGTTGATACTTCGACCTGAATTGTCACATTACAACGCGCCATAGGAGGCTCCTACGAGTAAAATGGACGAAGTAAAGCGATGTTCCATGGTCTTTTTGATTCCTCGCCGGCTTTGTTTGCCTTGTTCTTTACTGGCGACTGAGCATCCATTAAGTAATATGCATCGTTGTGCAATGCTTTGCTCACGATGAATGTTCCCTCCCATGGGGGTGATAGTTTGTGCATGTCGGCTGTGCGTTGAACTAGCCGAAGAACCAAATCTCCTTCTTTAAACACTCTTGGATTGACTTTTTTGCTGTGATATCGTCGTAAATCTTGTTGATAAATAGCTGACCTTGATAGTGTCAACTCCCTGGCCTCTTCTAGCAAATCGACATCATCTTGCCGAGCTACCTCATTTGCCTCGGAGGTTGTATACTGGGTTACTCTTGGCGAATCATGTATTATGTCGGCTGGAAGCACGGCTTCTGCTCCATATACCAGAAAAAATGGGGTATACCCTGTTGACCTGTTTGGGGTAGTTCTGAGGCTCCATAGTACTGCTGGTAGTTCCTCGATCTAGCATCCTGCCGACCTTTGCAGAGGTTCGACGAGTCAGGGTTTTATTCCAGACAATACTAGTCCATTAGATCTTTCTACTTGCCCATTGGATGCTGGGTGGGCCACCGAGGCGACATCTAGTCTTATGTGTTTTTCTTGGCAGAATCTAGCAAAAGCCCCTTCAGCGAAGTTTGTGCCATTGTCTGTAATAACACTATGTGGATAACCATATCTCAAGATAATATCTTTGAGGAACTTTACTGCTGTTGGTGCATCACATTTTTTTATCGGTTTTACTTTGATCCACTTTGTGAATTTATCCACCATGACTAAACTGTGGGTCATTCCGCCCCGGGCCGGCTTGAATGGTCCCACCATATCCAAGCACCATACCGAAAATGGCCAAGTAATTGGTATCTTCTTTAATTCGGACAATGGCATATGTATCTTGCTGGAATATCTCTGGCAACCATTGCATTTTTCTACCAATTATTTGGCTTCTTTTAACGCTGTTGGCCAATAAAATCCATGCCTGAATGCTTCGGCCACTAAAGCTCTAGACGAGGCATGATGCCCGCATTCTCCTTGATGTATATCTAGGTGGATTTCCTGGCCTTCCGCCGAGTCAACACATCTTTGCAGCACGCTTGTGACGCTCCTTTTATACAACTCATTATTTATAATTGTATAAGCTTTTGCTCTTCTCACTGTCTGCCTAGCCAGTACCTCATTACTCGGCAAAGTCGCATCTTTATGGAAGGAAAATATGGGTTGCGCCCATGTTGGCATGATTTTCTCTGGGATAATTTCACTATCTATTTCCATATTTTCTGCCGACATAACAACCTCGGGTTTTTCCATATCCATTCGTGTGACGGCCGGGTTTATTTTTGGAAACTCTGGGTTAAATTCTTTGTCAATCTCCATCGGCATACTATCTTCTTTTGATTTTGCCGAGATAAATATGGATTCGGACTCTGGTGATGGTGCTATTGATGGTTTTCTCAGGTGCTCTAGGGCGATACTCCGGGGAATTGATTGTCTGGTTGATCCGAGTTTTGACAACGTGTCTGCAGCGTCATTTTCTGCCCGGGGTATATGATGAAACTCACATCCATCGAAGTATCCCTGAGTTTTTGCACATGGAATCTATATAAGGCCATATTCGCATCTAGCGCGTCCCAATTACCTGATACTTGCTGTACTACAAGATCTGAATCTCCGTAGCATAGGATCCGACGTATCCCAATCTCTTTTGCCACCTTTAGTCCATGTACGAGTGCTTCGTATTCGGCTACGTTGTTTGACGCGGCAAAATGTATTTGCAGCACATATTTCAGTTGATCTCTTTTTGGCGAGGTTAACACTATCCCTGCCCCCAAGCCATTCCTTAGCTTGGAACCGTCAAAGTGCATTGTCCAATAATTCGGATCTAGCAATCGTGGCTCATATTGTACCTCGGCCCAATCCACAAAGAAGTCGGCCACTGCCTGAGATTTGATTGCATCTTGCCTATCGAATTGCGGAGGATAAGGTGACAATTCTATTGCCCAATTTGCTATTCGGCCGCTTGCATCTTTGTTGCTCAATATGTCAGCTATGGGTGCTTCACAAATCACTTTGATCGCGTGTTCTTCGAAGTAATGTTTAAGTTTCTTCACCGACATGTATACCCCATATGCCATCTTCTGGTAATGTGGGTAGTTTTGTTTCGAGGCTGATAGTACCTCGCTCAGGTAATATACCGGCCTTTGTACTGATTTATCATCTTACATTCGTTCCACAACGACCACCGCACTTACCACTCTGTTTGTGGCGGCTATGTAAAGAAACATAGGCTCTTTTGACAATGGAGAGGCCAGGATTGGTGCTGTGACTAGCATCTTTTTCAGTTCATGAAATGCAATGTTTGCTTGTGGTGTCCAAATGAACTTATCGGATTTTTTCATCAGTTGATATAGTGGTAATGCCTTCTCTCCCAGCCGACATACAAATCGGCTAAGCGAAGCCAGGCAACCCGTGAACTTCTGTACATCATTTAGACATCTCGGCAATTCCATTCTTTCTACTGCTCTTATCTTAGTGGGATTGGCCTCTATACCTCGGCTGGATACGAGAAAACCGAGTAGTTTCCCAGCTGGTACGCTGAAGGTGCATTTCTCCGGGTTAAGTTTCATTCAGAACCTTCTCAGATTCGCGAATGTCTGCCGAATATCATCTAGTAGTGTTTTGCTCTCTTTGTTTTTGATAACCACATAGTCTACATATACTTGTACATTTTTCCCTATCTGGTCATGTAGACACTTTTGCATACATCTCTGGTAGGTTGCCCCTACGTTACGCAGGCCGAATGGCATTTTTGCTATAGCAATAAGCCCCGTACGGGGTAATAAACGCAGTCTTTATTTGATCAGCCAGATTTAACGGTATCTGGTGGAAACCAGAATACGTGTCTACAAATGATAACAGCTCACAACCAGCGGTCGAATCAATGACTTGGTCTATCCTAGGTAAAGGAAAAGGATCTTTGGGACACGCCTTGTTCAGGTTTGTGTAATCGATACACATTCGCCATACGATGGCTACATTTGGATCGTCCTTTTTATTTTCTACTAACACTGGGTTTGATAGCCAATCCGGATAAAGCACTTCCATGATGAACCCGGCCGCAAGGAGCCGAGCTATCTCATCCCCTATTATTTTTCTCCTGTCTTCAGCGAAGCGGCGGAGAGGTTGCTTCACCGGCCTTGCTCCTGGCCTTACATTCAGAGAGTGCTCAACCAACTCCCTCGGCACACCTTGCAGGTCTTGAGTTGACCATGCAAAGATATCCCGATTCTCACGGAGGAAGTTGGTGAGCTCGCTTTCCTATTTGGCATCTAGGCCGGCACCAACGGTGACGGTGCGCTCTGGGAACTGCTGATCTATCTGGAACTTTTTTGTTTCTTTTGTCGGCAGGAACGAGACACTTCCATGTGGGTTGGCCAATGCCGGCATATTCAGTTGTGCCGACTGAGCGAGGGCCTCTACCTCCTGAATCCTTCTTTTTTCTCTTGCGATCACCAATGACTCGGCCAGGTTTGATCCCGCCGAAGCACATTCCATTGACTTCCTGTAATCTCCTGCTACCGTTATCACCCCTTGTGGTCCGGGTAGCTTCATTTTCAAGTATGTGATGTGCCAGCTACTCATGAATTTGGCCAACGCTGGTCGCCCGAGTAAAGCATGATAGAAACTTTCTAGATCCACCACCTCAAACTCCAAATTTTCCGCTCTGCACTTATCCCTTGTGCCGAATAACACATCTACCCGAACCTTCCAAATGGGTTCGCATGAAAGTCCCGACACGATTCCATGGAATGTGGTTCTTGTGGATTGCAGCATATTCTACGATATTCCGAGCTTATGCATTGTATCTTTGTACATGATATTGATACTGCTCCCATTGTCAATGAGTACTTTTGATAATTTCACATTAATGCTGGGTCCGACAAATGTCGGATCTAGTACGAGTGCATACGACCCCGGACTCGGCATTATTTTGGGATGATCTTTTATACTCCAAGTTACTTCTTGATCTGACCAAGGCACATATCTCGGTACTGCCGGTATAACTGCATTCACTTCCATATGCCGGCGCTGTACACTTTGCCTGTCTTGCTGTTCTGTTGTGAATACGCAATATGATTGATGATGCTCCCTGTAATCATTGTGTCCATTATTTCCGGGGTTAGCCCTTCCATCCTGACCCTGATTTATCACTTGATGCACTACATCCCTCCGAACCGAGTTATCATACCTCGGGGAAGGAGGGGGTAACATTAACTGTTGTGCATTGGCCCCAGTCAATTGCGGTTGCTGCTACTGATGCGCTTGATGGGAAGGTGCTTGCATACCCGTCGGGTTCCCCATTGCGTTTTTCATCCAGGCGCATTGCCGAGTTGTATGATTAGCCGGCTTGGCGGAACTTACACGGTTGATCCAACATGGATTCAAACATGTACTTCGGCCTCTCCTGCCATTGCTTTTTCTGTTCTGGTGTCCACTGTCTCTTCCCCTCGTTCCTTGGTGTCCATTGCTGAGGACCATTCTTCTGCCGCTGACTGCTTCCATGACTCAGCTGATCTTGCACTACTGCCGCCACCTGATTAGAGGCATATATGTAATCTGGTCTTTCCTCTCTTCTTCTACCTCTGAACTCGTTGCGCCTCGATGATCTAGCCACATCTCTTGCATATTGATCTTGATGCTCTCGATGGTCCGCCGACATCAGCTCTGGTTGCATCGGATCTCCCAATGCATACGAATCCGCTATCCTGATGGTTTCTGCCAAAGTGGTTGGAATATCTCTTTGCAGTCGCTGCCACAAGACACTGGCATAATGGCACCCTTGAGCGAACCAAGCTATTGCTTGTGACTCTATAACTCCCTCGCATGAATTCCTGAGGTTACACCACCGAGTCAAGAATTCTCTGTCTGTATCCGGCCTTTGCTTGCACATCACAAGCTACTGTGACCTGTTCGGTCTCTTGTAAGTGCTGGTAAAGTTGCTGACAAACATTTCTTCAAAATCTAACCAGCAATTGATACTGCCCGCTGGCAGATTATTCAGCCATACTTTGGACGGACCTTCCAGCATTTGGGGGACATATCTTACTGCCCATCGCAAGTTTCCGCGAGCTAGTTTTACTGCAGTGGCATAGTCAATTAACCAATATTGTGGTTTGGTGCTCCCATTGTATGTTTTCGTGCCCCTTGCCAGCTGAAAATTCGGCACAGGCGGCTCGCCCATGATCTGGGGTCCGAAACATGCCGGACCTGGCGGACCTTGCTCCTCTAATAACTTGGACCAGTATAACCTGTCCAGTTTTAGTCTTACATCACTTGACGGTAGGTTTCTGTACACTACTCTCTCCTGCATTCCATAATGGTCATTTCTACCATGCCCTGCATACTCCACATCTGAATAACCGTCATTGTACCTCTCATTTGCCTGATTATGGTGAGCTGGTCTCACTTCTCTTTCCTGCCGAGGTTCATATCTCGGCTGAGGATTGCGCGGCGGATCTCTCCTTCCCTCTACCGGGATATTGTTCTCATGATTTCCTCTTCCGAGGTCACCATTGCCGCGGCTTCCGTTGCCTTTGTTGGCACGGCCGGGGTTTCTTTCGCCACTATTACCTCTGCTTCCATTGCCTCGGTTCTCATTGATCTTTTCAGCTACCGCCGGATCATACGGTACAATCTGCTTGTTTCTTTTTCTTGAAGTTACTGCTCTATCTTTTCGCGCATTGTTTCCGGGTGAAGGTGCTGCTGCCACAGATATGGCGGGTGCTGCACCAGCCGAATGAACCATACGCGAGGCACCGGGTCTTGCCGGGTCTGCCCTAAGTATTTCTTCATTCTGCTGGTTTGCAATGCGCACCAGCTCATTCACTCTTTCTTGCTGTTTCTGCCGGGCTTCGCCGATCAGTCCTTCTAACTCTAGTGCAGCGGCATTTGCCGCCCTTAGGTTCTTTGTCGGGTGCTATACCTCGGCAAACCTAGATCGACTGAATCTACTCTATGAGTCTCATGATCCTTATTGATATCATCCATAAGGTTTTTTCCTCTCAATCTTAACTCATCGACCCTCTCGGGGGCGACATCTAGCTTGTTTGCCTTAGCATATTCTCGCAGGGTCCTGTTTAAGGATTCCCGCAATGCTGACACCTTTTTTGCCTCAACCAGCACCTTTTGCCTGGTTTCTTCTAACTCTGTCTGAGCATTTGCCGGATCAAGTATCGGCGCTACAGGCGTAGTCAGATTATCTATAGTTGCTTGAAGAATATTCTCTGGTCTTTCTAGGGGTGGCCATCTTACCCTTGGTGCCTTTGGGGTTGTCTCCTGCACCTCGGCTGGCCTGGATGCCGAAGGATCTACCTCGGTGGGCTGCGGAGCTGCCTGCCTTGTGGTCACCTGTACTCCTGTCGTCGGATCCTTGCTTGATCCAGCACCTGCTGCTCCCTCCTGCACCCCGGCTGCAACCATCACATCGACGCTACCGACGGGGCGTTCTCCACACGAACCGTTCGCGGCGCTGAGGGGGGCTCTCCTGCAACAATAACTTGGTGAGGATAAACGCAGGAGGTGTCGACGCCGACGTAGATCTGGTGCATGCCCAGGTTGATGAAGACGCCATTGCGCGGAGGAGATTCTCCCCTGAAGCTGCCTGCATTATCGCTGACGTAGTCACAGAGATCAAATCTCCGGACTAAGCTAGAGACAACGCGCTCGCCAGTGCGGATGAAGTTTCCCGTCCGGATCTTGACTCCAGCTAGCACTGCTGCTGGCCCCACGGTGGGCGCCAACTGTCATGGTGGTGGCACGGCAGATGCCATGGGTAGGATAAAGTATGGGGCCAATGGATGCTAGAGGGATCTGGGGAGGGAAGATGTAGTTGATTCTACACACAAATGGCTAACATATAGATCTTTATTTCTCCTCTCTTGGGCTACAAGTGCTCCTTGAGTTGTATGCAGGAAGAGAAGATGAACTTTTACCAGCCTAACGGTACCAAATGAGCCGATCCCCTTCTTAGGATCCAAGCCTCTCCTTATAAAGAGGTGCCTTGGCTCCTCTAGGGCTGACGTGGCAAGCATATTCGAAGAATATGCTTGTCCCAATATAGTAGCTCGGCGGCCTCCTTTCCGTGTCCCCCTTCTAATGACGACAAAGCTCCAGAGAACCCCACCTGCATGCCTCGGGCTCCAGGACTGTCACCCCCGTTACCTCCTTATGCCCTTCTGCTGCTCTGCGCCTTGTCATTTGCGCTTGGCTCTGTTCAGATTCTTCCTAGCCTGTGACTAGGGTTTGACTATGGGCACCTTCTTCAAGCTTCATGTCATTCGGCCTTGTCTCGCTTAACTCGGCTTGGCCTTCACCTGCACTTAGGTTATTCGGACTTACCCGGCCGACTTAACTTGGACGTCGGCCGGGTAACGCTCAGCCCCATGTGATTTGGAATGGGACGGAGAAGTCAGCTATATCATTTTCCTCTTGTATGGAGGCAAGACGACCTTAACGTGACGTTGTGATTCCTTGTGTGGATCCAACATATGGGTGGGCACCCTTACGCCCCACACTTTTGGTGTCTAGATTATCTATGGATGGTGTTTAGTGGATGGACCATTTAATATGGCACTTGTCAGGGCAACACCAGGTCATAGAGTCTTCAGGAACTCATCAGGGATTTAGCCTGCCCGAAAGGGGGCTTAACGAAGGTGAGCCAGCCCTGAAGGATTGTGCAGACATATGAGGTCGCAGAGAGGGCAGTGATTGTCTTGGATCATCTACTGGGCCCCACAACATGGAATTATGGACGGGTAAGATGCCCGGTTGTGCAACGAGGAGTTGATCTCTGATGGGAAAAGTAACGCACCTCTGTAGAGTGTAAGAACTGTAACTTGTTACTCCCTGTTCCGGGAAGGAGCTGTGAACGCGGTGGGAAAGGAACTCCGTGAAAGTTCTGGTAAACCCGTGAAGGCTGACAGACATAGATTTTCAGAATAAAAGAAACCTTTGAAGAAATGGTTATGAAAACTTGCATTGCCTATGACCTACGGTCTGTGGCTGTAGATATAGTGCGACCTTTGAAGAAACGTGAGAGTTTACGAGCTTCGAGGACGAAGTTTATTTTAAGGGGGAGAGTCTGTAACATCCCAGGATTAGCACCTAGAATTAAAGAGGACACAGGTTTGTGCATTGCATTCATGCATAAGAAAATCCGGGAAATTTTCGTGCAAAACTAAAAGAGCTATAGAGGGATCTAGATCTCTCTTGTACTGATGGAAACTTCGGACCAAGTGTGATAGATTTTGACATGACCTTTATAGAATTCCTTGTTTAGGGGGAAGGTTTCTCAAACATGTATTTGAATTTCAAATATGAATTTCAAATGAATTTATAAAATTCACAAATGGAAATTAGAAACACTTAATAACTTGAATTAAAATGATTATAAAAAGAAAATGATATAAAAAGATTTCTTTATTGATATATATATACATATAGTATTACATTAATATTTTACAATAAATGAAAAAAAGTAAAGTATCAGGAATCAAATAAGCAGAAAAAGGAATTACATTACTAAAATAAATAAAAGAACTCTTTATTACAACAAAATAAATATGACATTGTCTTTACAAAAGAATTGTAAAAGAAAAAGGAAATAAGTAAACTTTATTAAATAAGATATAAACCCTTACAAGTTTCAACTAATAAAGAGAAAAATGAACTTTATTGCATTAATAAAAGAATACAATATTATTTAAAATATTTAAGAATCAAATAAAGTTGTAAAAGAATAAAAAAGAAAACCTAAACTATTTTCCTAATTAGTCCTATGTCTTCTGTTCTTCAACTCTCCTTATTCTTCACCCTGCAAAACGAAACAAAACAAAACAAAAAGACAAGGAAGAAACAGAATGAAGACTTGGGTAAAATAT
Organism: Avena insularis; assembly: GCA_023614405.1. NCBI lineage: Eukaryota > Viridiplantae > Streptophyta > Magnoliopsida > Poales > Poaceae > Avena > Avena insularis. The sequence goes on along the minus strand of CM042685.1, from coordinate 283,821,002 downwards.
TGTTCTCGGACAAACAGTGTAGTGCACTATTATTATCATCATTGCACTAATAGAGAAGAGGACAATTTCCACCAAGGTAGTATCTGATCTTTATCAGTTTATTTCCTCACTCCTACATCATAGGCATTAAAATTATGGGGCAAGTTTCAACATAGAAGTAGAAGTAGAAGAGTAACAATCAAGGTATTTTGCCTTGCACTGATCTAGAATAGTGCAATCATCTCACACACACATGCAAGTATGTGGTGTTGTCAACATAGGAGGAAACCAGGACACGAGATAAGTATCAGCCGAAGCAACAAGAGGACACTTTGCTGAACACTTGCTACAACACTCAGAACAACAAGAAACCATCACCATCTTACCATTAGTTCTCATCAGATTCATATTAGCATATCCTTACACCACCAACCAAACCACTAGCCAGATTCCATCACACCCTTAGCTCTAGTTGCTCCCTGGAGCCATCCAAGAGCTAGGATAAGGAGGAAATCAAGGCAAGGCAGCAGCTCTAGGAAAAGAAATCCAGGCCACAGTTGTAGAAGAAGCTGGACATGGGAATAAGGAGGAGCAAGACAAGGGCAAATCCAAGGGAGCAGATCCATTTTAGCAGAATCACAAGATCAACAAGTAACCACAAGCTACAGTCAAGCTTTAGCAACCACCACAGGTTGATATACCACTAGCTCATGCAACATCTGTTCTTGTCCTTTTCATTTCTGGGCATGGAGTTGTATGGGAGAAAGGGCTCTCAGACTGGGTAGTAATGCTACACCAATATCATCATTGATCTAGGAGTATAAACTGTAGCATCTGTTCTTATGACCATTAGTTTCTCAGACTATGCACCCTGGGCAGTCATATCTTAATTCTTAGCCAATATGTTTAAAACAGCAGATTAAGCTATCCAAGTATGCCACTATAGCTTCCGACTTTTGCATCACTAGCTATAAGCCATATATCACTATTATACCACATCATCCAGAATAGTTGCTAAGAAGCCAAGCCCAGCACTAAGGTATTTGCAAGCCTTAGGAAATTCTTCAAATCATTCCCCTAGCTAATTAACTAGGAGTCATTAAGTGTACTACTGTCATTACTGACAGGTATGTGTATATAATTTCACCCACATAATATTATACAAAGCCTGACAGATTTACTATTATGTATATAGTTAACCATCCAACTATTAAACATAACCAGAAAGTATGCCTTAGTATAGTACAACCATTTGTATTCACTTTTGTGGCATCCCGCAAAACCACTACTAGAAAATCGCGTTATTTTGTGTGCATTCATCATCATGACCGCATGCTCATGTCATCATGCCTCATTGCATTTGTGCATCGTCGAGTCATCATGCATTTGTTTGTCGAAACCTATTTTCTAAAAGCCTAGTTTGGTTTCTAAATAGTCCCCGTCTCAATTTCAAATTATAGCGCCGGGCTTTTCCGGGTCTTTTATTTGTCTAAAAAAACTAATTACAAAAGTTATTTTTAAATTAAATAAAAATCTATATTATTTTTAGGGCGTAAGGCCGATTATCGACCAATGACCACCCCTGAATAAAATCGGTCCACCTAAAACTCCTTTTCTACCTAGTCCTAATCTACCCAGCCCCCCTCCACCTCACCCCAACCTATCCTATGTTGCCACCTCACCCTCCCCAAATCCCCACCAGTAGCCACCCGCCACCTCACCTCCCTCCCTCTCCCCACCTGCTCTCACACGTCACACACACGCAGCACACACGACCACCCCTGGCCCCACCTTCCCTGGCGACCGCCATCCCTCTCTCTCTCCCTGGCCCACCCCGCAGGCCCCACCGCGAGAGCCACCGCCCCAGGCACGCTTCCCTCCCCTCTCTCTCTCCCCCTGCCGCATCCTCTCCCTCCCGACCCCGCTCCTCTGTCCTCTTCCTTCCCTCCGGCCGCCGCCGCCCCTTCCCTCTTGCACCCGCCTCGACGTCGTGCCCCCTCGCCTCGAGGCCCCATCCTCGCCGGCCTCCGTCCTCGGCCGCATCTCGCCGGCCTCGCCGAGATCTTCCTCCACCGCCGGCCTTCGCGCGTCGCCCGCCTCTCCTCCTCCAGTCCGTGGCCGTCGGAGCCCCTGCAACCGCCGCCGCCGGCGTCGTCCTCGACCTCCACCTTCCGCGAGCCCTGTCTCTCCCCGCGCCTCTCTCCGGACCTCCTGTCTCCGGCGACGCCGGCTGCCCCAGCCTCACCTCCTCCTCCGCGTGCCCTCGCCCCCGCGAGTCCACGAGCTCCGCCTGGCCCGCCCGAGCTCACCTTGGTCGCCGCCCTTCCTCCTCCCAGCGCCGCCGGTTGTCGCCTGTCCCGCCGCTCGCGGTCTCCCCGCGCCCCCCTCCGGCAGCCCCGCGAGCGCCCCTGCCCCGCGTGCCTCCTCTCTGCGTTCGGTTGCTGGCGAGGCCTCCTAGCCTGCCGCCGTCTAGGGTCGCCCCACCTGGCTCCGCACCTGCGTCACTCCGCGTCTGGCGGTCCGGCCTGCTGCATCTCTGTCTCGTGAACCAGTGCCTCCTCGTGTCCCGTTTTCTCTGCTGTCCCATGTTCCTGGTCGCCCTGTGCAGCTCCTGCTGTTGTTCTTAGTCCGTGGTGCGGGATTGGTGATGAAGTGTGCTCGTTGTTTGGGATGTGTCTAGTGCGATGGAGTTGTCCTGTGATGGGGATGTGGAGTGGTGAAAGCACATCGTCAACCATGTGAAGTTTGGGTGTTGAGGCTGGTTCCTATACAAGACCCGCGACAAGATTGCCGACATGGAACCTCAAGATCCCCGTTCGAACCCGATGAACCATCAGAGCCGGAACCTCATGATCTACTTCACGGATCCGATGGCCAGAACCCCGTGGACCGGCATGAACTTCTTCACGGATACGACATGAACTTCCCCTCGGGCGCCAAGATCTACCTCTCGGACCCGAAGACCGCGATGATGTTGAACCGAGATCCCCATCAGACAAGATCGTCACCAAGACCGGCCCATGTTGAGATCCGAAGTCCGAACCCCGAACCCCGGAACCCCAAGTTCGCCGAACCCCCAATGTGTGACCCTGATCCGAGCCTCTATTTTCTAAATGCTATCTATATAAATTGTTGCATATTAATTGTTCATCTCGCATTCATATCATGTGGTTTGGGGGCATTATGCCGATTCACCTTATAATTAAATATGGGGTCCATGTGCGGGCAAATCTAGTCTTATATTGGCCTCATTTAAATTTGAGTAGCGAACCGGTGATATAATTTTGCCTTGTTAAGACAACATTTAAATTGCGGGGTAGTTTAATAACTTGAACCGTTTAATTAATTGTCGGGACCCCGGTTCCACTTAATATGACTTAATTGCATCGCATCCTTTGCCATGCCATACATCATACATGCATCATGCCGATCTTCTGCCGTAGTATTAAATATTGCATCCGGAGTTTCTTCTAGTGTTTTGCTTCTTCGCGGATTGGGCCGTTGAGTTGATGTGAGCTTCACCCCGATCTTCGGTTGAACCTTCGGCAATGTTTTCAGGCGAGCATCTCCCCCTTTCTACCTATTTTACTTTTATAGTATTTACTTCCCTCCTGTTGATCTATTGCTATCTGTGTTGCGATGCTCTAGTTTCCGTACCCGTGTTATCCCTTGCAGCCTTATATTGCCTTGGACACATCCTATTACCTGTTGTTTGGTAGATAGTGGGACTTGCGCGTCGTAGTCGCTTGCTCAAGTGCTGTTGCGTGTCGTCAAGTACCACAGTTGTTGGAGTATTGCCGCATGTTTAATGTCGGAGATGATCATGGCTTTATTTATCGTTTACTTTAATTACTGTTTAAGAACTAAAATTGAAGTAGGTAAATGCAGACGCATCGGTGGGCGATAGATAATATTTGGTTTCCGACCGTCCACTTGTGTCCCGTAGGACCCCGAGTACTTGATACCTGTTCCTTGAATATTCGCGCTATCCACATACGGGGGAATTGTGGGACCCCCCTGAGCCAGAGCTTGATTCATTCTTATTTCTTGGGGCCACAAACTAGTTTGAGGTTTTATTTACGATCCTGTACTTATGCCATGATTTACTGCTTTATTACGATTGTGTGAGGAGCACCTGTACTGTTTAGGATCGTGGCACGATTTCGCGGTGTCGACAAGCCCGAGTTTTCGGGTTCCCAGTCGTTCACAGCCATCCCCACAACCTTGAGTCTGTCTCGGAGCCGGACGGCTTCGTTGCGGGTCTACTCTAAGGGGTGGCCCCCTGAAATATTTCTAAATCCTGTGATTGCTTTGTCGTGAAGGCCTCGTTGGGTTTTGATTTGGTTTTTCCGAGGTTGATCGAGTGTGTGTTGCTATTTGTGCACCCCTGCAGGGTAAAACTTTCTGAAAGCCGTGTCCGCGGTTATGGACGACTTGGAGCACAGTATCTCGATCATAGACAACTATAACTAAAGTAGTGCTATAAATTTGACTTTATAATGACTAGTAATCAGCTTCACTATAACGGAATGGCTAAATAAAAGTACCAACAACTGCTAGGTTTTGGGGATATCTCATGCTAATTATATCTGACTAGTAAGTGTTGCAACTACAACGGAATGGTTAACTAAAAGTGCCCACTGCTTGTTATATCAGGACGACTATCTACACCTGACTAGTAATTGCTGCAACGATAACTGAATAAATAAAACTGCCAACGGTGTGAGTTCCTCGGTTGACTTCCTTGGTTGGCATCGAGGGGGAATACCAGGATGGGTTTGTTTGGTGTTAGAATCAGGATGGTTCCGAATAGGTCTTTCTTATCCCTCTCTGATATCCGCTAGTTGTATCGAGTCTCTATAGGTTGTTTAGTGCCTGCTGCCGCTGCCGCTTCAGTCCACCATACCTATGTAGGCGAGGACCGCCGAATTCTAGCCTCGCCGTGTACTGGCCTCAGTACTGACCGCTCTCTCTTTTTCCTTTGCCCTTTGTCGGCACCCCTTTTGCTTAAGCAGGTTTGAGATCGACGCCGTTAGCAGGGTTACCCTTCCGGCTTGGCCTGGGCAGGGTTATGGACGCCATTGGTTATTCTTCAGGGCTCTTAGCTCAATTTGCATCTTGTCCGTACTCGGACGCTATATCGTTTTAAAGGTGATTTGGATCTTTGTATTGTATATCTGTATTTTTGACTCCTTGAGTCGCTGTTGTATATATTTGTTCTGTGGGTCCCATCGAGGACTGTTGTGTAATGATATTACTTTGTTTTCCACCTGCACGCAAGTGCCTGGTGGGCACCTTCGAATCGTTTCTATGCGGGTTTGGCGGGAAGCGCTGAAACTTGCATAGGGCCGATTTTGAGGGTGTTACAACTTTTACATCTTACATATATACACTGAATTGGGTGTGGCATCAAACATGAATTCACCAAACTAATATGTGTTGCTGTCCAAAATATACACTTCACTTCATCAAGTGATAAACCATAGAAATCAAGAGTATGACAAGTTAAAGCAACCAACACAACTAACCTGACACTAGAATAAATTCTAGGAGGATAGGCGGGGTCACTATAACTATATCCTTCTCATATTCCCAACTTGATGATCATGGGATCATTTCATTATAGTTTTCTTTTATATAAACATAGGCTCAGGCATATGGATTCTTAAGTAAACCCAGCACCAAAATCCATAGTCTAACTAACATACCACCATAACACTTATTTAAATAACATAGTCTGGTATTTAACTTGGCATAGCCAAAATCAGGGGTACAGAATTAGGAAACACCTGCAAATAATTTCACTGTACCAACATCACACAAGAATAAAAGCATTTACTGTCATGTTTGGCAGTTATAAAAAAATCAGTACTACATTAGACAAGCATCAAAACTTAGTAAGGGCTCATTGAACTGAATAATATTAAGGCACATATACTACTGACATCACCACCATTATACTTAGCTAAAGTTCACATGCTCAAAATAGATCCATGAGCAAATCACTAAGCATCATTGATCACCAAAAATAAGAATAGGAACTTAACTTGTGTGGAACAGCAAGAGAAAGAGAGAGGAGTTTGAAAGGTTGAGGGGTACCTACCTGGGACGAGTCTAAGCTCGCCGATGATGAAGCAGAGAGGTCGGCAGGGAGGGTAGCGGCACGGCGGCACGGTGGGCACCGAAGCGCCTGCACCGCGCCGAGCCGTCTCACCAGCAGTAGTGGCACGCGGAGAACACCATGGCCATGGAACAGCACCGCCAGAATCGACAGCCGCAGTGCCAGGGCAGAGCTACGGTTTTCAACCGAGTGTGCACGAGAGGCAGGGAGGAACCAATCAAACAAGGGGAGGTTGTAGATCATAGCACGGAGGGCCAAAGCCCCATCTTACCGGCGCCGGAGAGGGCGGGAGCAGTCGGAGCCAAACGACGGCACGACGGTGCCCAGGAGGTCGTGGGCGTGCGTGGTGTACTCGGGTGCGATGAGGGAGAGAGGGCTCTGGGGTGGGATGTGTTAACCCCAAGTCAAACTGGGCCGGCCTATTGGGCCAAGCCCAACTCGGTCCATTGGACCAGATCTATTTACACCCAATTGGGCCACAGCCCAACTACTTACCACTATTAAATTATTTTCCCATTAAATAAACTCTATAAGATAATTCCAATACATATAAAGTCATATGAAATCCTAAAAATACATATGATAGATAAAAATCATCACAAAAATAATATCCACCTAAGAAAAATATAATCTTACTTATTCAAGTTAAATAAAATGCAAATAAATATTAACATCACTAAATCCTAAGTGAAATTTCATAAAATAAATAAAACTCCTAAAAATAAATAAAAATCATTTTGGTGTACAAAAATAAATATACTATTTTATAAAAAATACTAGCCTAATTCTTTATGAATAAAATATGAAGTAAATATTCAAAAAAAAATCCTTGATGGAATTTTATAAACAAAAGAATAATACTTAAAAATAAATAAAAATCATTTTTAAAGTCTTAAAAAAATATATTACGCTAGAAAATTATTAAATATAATATTAGAAATGTTTTAATATTTTAAACTAATAAATCCTTGTCTATTATCTATTTTGTAAATCTTTTAAGAACATTTCTTAAATAAGAAATAATTATATTTCTTTTGAAATATCAAAATCTTAAAATCTAATTACTAAAGTTCTAAACCATAACTAAGATTTATAATAAAACTTAAGCATAAATCATTAACTTTATAATTCTCTTTTAAACCCTAAACCAAAATTCAAAACCACAATCTTTAAGATAATTTTTATATATCATTCACTTATATGAAGAGGGAATGATCTTAACATCTAAATCATAATTAACATGACTTTAAAACTAACACCTTAACAACACCATCCAAATTATACTTTCTTTGATAGTTGCAGATTATTTTCATAATAGCAAAACAAATCCAATCTAATCATTCACTTGAACATAAGGTGAATAATACCACACTTTAATCATACTTATCATAAATCCAAAACTTGAGAATAATTAAAACAAATTACACCTTAAGTTTATTTACCCTTTTAAAGATAACTTTAGTCTCAAGGCTTATAAACATTATGTCTAATAAACTACTTATGTTTTTATAGTTAACTTTGGTATATTCCAATTAAGACATAAAGCATCTCAAGTCCAAACTAATCAATCACACACCAAAAGACATTGAACACATCCTATTAACAATAAAGATTGTTTAAACCTTAGAAAGGAAATCTTTTCTTCAAATGTTATTCTTTTGCCACTTCAAACAACAATCTCATAATAAGTTCTACAACTCCTAATAACTCAACCCAAAGAATTTTATCATAGTCACCAGAAGACAGTTAACCATAATCACATTATTTTATACTTTACTTGTATACCTAGGATCAATAACACTTAAGTTCTTTATAAGTGACATTACTTGTAAAGTAAAATTTGAAGATAAACAATTATAATGTAAGAAATCTCGAATAGCATTCCATATGTATGTATCTTATTGCTGTATAAATATGTGTTGTTCACACACACTCACAAGCCTTAATAAGAAGCACAAGTATGAAACTTATCTAAAAGGACAACACATTCTAAAGAGACCATTTCCAGTTTCCAAACCCTAGATCAACGTTATCCCTGGGATTCGAGTTTATGAAATTGCATTACATTACTTATGCATAATAGCATCTTTCTTCTTTAAACATTAGTCCTTATCGTACCAATGATGTTGATTTCAGATCTTGGATCTTACATTGTCTCGAAGGTCGTGAGTGCATAATCTTGCAATCACAAAAGGCAAGTTCACACTTGCTCATGTCCTTTGATTATTTTCTGTAAATTATTTTACAAATCTAGTGTTGTCATCACATGTATTTGAAAAAAGGTTAGAAAACACTATTTTCATAATAATACGCTTATAGGTTATTTACCATGAGGTAATAACCTACTATGAAAGTTCCGGTGGTAAAGGAACATATTATCTAGGACTTAACAACCAATGTTGCCAGTGATTCTTGCGACGTATATTATGCGTTAACCATGAGATTTGGAATGGGACGGAGAAGTCGGCTGTATCCTTTTCCTCTCGTATGGAGGCAAGACGACCTTAACGTGACGTTGTGATTCCTTGTGCGGATCCAACATATGGGTGGGCACCCTTACACCCCACACTTTTGGTGTCTAGATTATCTATGGATGGTGTTTAGTGGATGGACCATTTAATATGGCACTTGCCAGGGCAACACTAGGTCATAGAGTCTTCGGGAACTCATCAGGGTTTTATCCTGCCCAAAAGGGGGCTTAACAAAGGTGAGCCAACCAGAAGGATCGTGCAGACATATGAGGTCGTGGAGAGGGCAGTGATTAGCTTGGATCTTAGTCTGGGCCTCATACCAAGGAAGTATGAACGGGTTCGCGGCCCGGATGTGCAACAAAGCTAAGATCTCTCATGGGTAAAGTAACACACTTCTACAGAGTGTAAGAACTATAACTTGTTACTCCCTGTTCCGGGAAGGAGCTACGAACGCGGCGGGATAGGAACTCCATGAAAGTTCTGGTAAACCCGTGAAGGCTGACGGACATAGCTTTTCAGAATAAAAGCAACCTTTGAAGAAATGTTTACGAAAACTTGCATTGCCTATGGCCTATGGTCTGTGGCTGTAGATATAGTGCATCAAACACTCCTTTTCTAGTGAACTTGCTGAGTACGCTCGTACTCAAATTATCTTCTTAACCCTTGCTAGGTTCTCAAGACAGTACAGACGATGTCTACATCAAGTTATGCTCCAGGAATCATCATCAAAACCTCGAGCTCTTCAATGAAGTCAAGGAAGTCGATATATACATCAACTCAAATGAAGACGAAGTTACTAATTAGATAAGAATATAATCTCTAGCCATAGAACCTATTTCTGTAGTGTATTGCAATAGCAGCAATGCCAAACCAATAGTTTAGATACTAGCCTTATTAGTATGATAATTTTTGAGTTGTTTATTTCTGATTCTTCTTTGGAAGAAGTTTCTTTCTCTCTCTTTAACCTAGAGTGTTCTCTGGATCTTGTGTAAAGAGTTGAGTTGTAACCTATAGTCATGTCTGTTGTACCACTCTGAGGAATGTAATACTAGTGAACGGTGTTTCATTGGTATTATGTCAACGACTATAGTGTACTACATCATGCAGTGTTATGCTGGGTCACCGCAATTGGTATTAGAGCATATGCTTTGACCTTAGGATTAAAACCATTTTAAGAAGATCTGTAGGTTGGATAGCGACGATAGGAGCCATCTTATCTAAACCAAATATGCATATGACTTGTGATGAGTACCCACTTGAGGATAACCTTGTCACACCTAAGTCAGATGCTTAAGTCATTCTTTCTTAGGAGTAATTATTTTATCCTTTCTCATTATAGTGTTATTTAGTGTCTTCCGAATGAGACTTAAACCACCAAGATACTATAGGAAAGCCAATTGTTCACAATAGATTAGGATCAAGTGTAAGATATCAATTGGAGTAGTTTAAATGGTATAGCCTAACCATAGAATTCAAAAAGAGCAGTAAAATCTTATTGTTAGTTGATAACCAAATACAACCTAATGAATATCATTGGGATAAATGTTGATGTAATGAGTACTAATCATGTGGGATTCACTTGAGAATTCTACGTGATGAAGTGAAATTATGTTAAGACTTAATAATAGTGTAGTGAGAAACAAAGTCATCATGGTTAGATTAGTTCTTCAATCCTGATGTATAGGTAAAACATAACAAGATCATGGTGAGATTAGCTCTGAAACCATGATATAAGTGTAAATATGACAAGAAATTAGTAAATCCTTCTGAAATAGTAGTAAGAAAATAGCATGATAGAACTATGATAAAAGTCATAGGTGCTAGGAAAGTTCTAATAATTTTTGGTTTAAGTTAGAAATAGAATCTAGTTAGTCATTTGGAGAGATCATGTGAGGTTAGTTACTAAATAAGAAAGTTTGGTTATAGTTAATCCTCTCAAAAGTGAGACCAAAGGTTAGTAGAAACCAAATTTGGGACTACTTTGCTTAAAATTATCCTATTACAGTTGAGCAATTTGGGTAAATTATGAGGCAAAGGTTAGTTTGACCCTAAGTGACAAGTATCACAATGTAAACATGTATGAGAAGGTGTCATATACTGTAGGGATACGGGTAGGCTACACTAGCGCAAATCAAACAAATTCTACCGCGTATACCATGATTACTGTTGTCATAAATCACGGGATTACCACTAGATGCGTAGTTGTGGAATTGATGAAGCGCGTCGAGGCAGTGCAGACTTTCCACGTCTCCTCCTTGTCCTCGTCCCACGAGCAGCTCCCCTTGTGCGGCTCGTCCAAGTGCTACAGATGCAGCGCCTCCGAGGTATCCACACGTACAGGGTGGAAGCGTCAGACGTCGGATTGCTAGGTCCGCGTGCGCGACACAGGCGTGAGGAGTGGCGGCTGGGAATGATCTGAGGTCTGACCCTAGTCAGCTCGCCCCACCCTCTCTTATATAGGCGTCCCTAGTGGGATTCTACATTAGTAGCCCATTAGTAGCCTAAGCTTGGTCTAATTCGGATCCAATCCTCATTAGGCTTCTAGCCCCTTAAGTGTGTGACCCTATAGGTTCATATGCATATAGACATGACACGAATACACTTATTCTGTCAATAGTTGGTAGCGGACTCTAGCAAGACGTGCCAACTCCTAAATGCATACAAAGATCATATCGGACGAACCATCACAAGGTTTAGTACATGTCTTTCCCTTTGCCTCACGATATTTGGTCTAGCTCCAACCTGACCTCCCTTTCTCGATATCGTGATTCAGAATCCCTTTAATAGGTTAACTCTTAACCATATGTAGCAGGGCCATGCATTTCTGGATCCCATCACTCGAGGGGCCCAGAGATATCTCTCTCAAGTAGAGAGGGGCAAATCCCATCTTGATTGACCATGCCTTGCAGCATGCTTCAGGACAAACCCGAAAGCTACCTTTATAACTACCCAATTACGGTGCAGCGTTTGATAGCCCCAAAGTAGGTCGATCCACATCTCAAGTACATGCGACAATCTCAGGTCTAAGTACAAAACATACACAATGTGTAGAGAGAGAGCTGCAACTAATTGCCAGTCTCAAGTTGGGTCAGTCCAACCCCATGTTCATAACATGTGTCCACATCATTGGTTTGACATCTCCATGTCTATGACTTGCGAAACATAGTCATTAACCAATCGATGTGCTAGTCTAATATTCACATGTGTCCTCACATGAACTCCGACTAGGGACAACTCTTAAATAACCATACAAGTACAGAGTTTCACAAACAATTAACACAATTGCCAATCAATACAAGTTGCCTGATATGGATATTCAAGGAACATTACAATAACTCATGGATACATATGAAATATAATCATCTCTATGATTGCCTCTAGGGCATATTTCCTTAAGTCTCCCACTTGCACTAGAGTCAATCTAAAATGTATCTAATACCAATTCCTCTTGTGTGCGCTTCATGCGCGGGCTGCGGGAGAGGCTTAGTCAAGGGATCAGCAACATTTGAGTCCGTATGTATTTTGCATATCATGACACTACCATCCTCAACGAACTCTCGAATCTGATGGTAACGCATGCGAATATGTTTGTTCTTTTGGTGCTGTCTAGGTTCCTTGGCTTGTGCAATAGCACCATTGTTGTCACAATAAACGTCCAAGGGATTGGACGCGCCCTGAACCACACCGAGAGCGATCAGTAAATTCCTAATCCAAACAGCTTCCTTTACGGCCTCCGAGGCAGCAATATATTCAGCTTCTGTTGAAGAGGAGGTCACCGTATCTTGCTTGGAACTTTTCCAGCTCACAGCACCACCATTCATGACAAACACATAACCTGATTGCGATTTCGAATCATCTGAGTCGTTAAGGTAACTCGCATCTGTGTAACCCTTTACACTGAGTTCATCCTCACCTCCATAAACTAGGAACACATCCTTAGTCCTTTTCAAGTACATAAGGATGTTCTTTACCGCTGTCCAGTGACCTTCACCTGGATCAGCCTGGTATCTGCTCGTAACACTTAGAGCATAGGAAACATCTGGGCTAGTACATACCATTGCATACATGATGGATCCAATAGCCGAAGCATATGGAACCCTGCTCATGCGCTCACGCTCATCAGTAGTCAAAGGACACTGAGTCTTGCTGAGTTTTATGCCATGAGACATGGGCAAGAACCCCTTCTTAGCCTCTTCCATGCTGAACCGTTTCAAAACTTTGTCAATGTATGTACTCTGGCTTAATCCAATTAGCCTCCTTGATCGATCTCTATAGATCTTGATGCCCAAAATATATGCCGCTTCTCCCAAGTCCTTCATCGAAAAACCAGAAACTTTCCTATTAGATGTTCAATTTTGTAAAATCCATAACTTTCAAACCACACGTCCAAATTTTGCAAATTTTATATCAATGGATTCAGCAAAACAAGTACTTTCTGACCATGCACTTTGTTTAGTAAAATGCGTATGTTAAATTGATTGTTTATGCAGAAACTTATGTATGCTTGTTTAGGATATAAAAAATGTTCTAAAATGATTTTGGGGATAAAATCTTTGGCAAACGGTTTGTTTTGAACCTACTGACCCTAGGAATCAACTGGTGGTTTAAAAAATGTATTTGGTAAAACAAAAGAATGAACCTTTGATTTACAACATTTCTAGTCAAATAAAAATATGGTTTAATTATTAAAAATGGTTTTGGAAGAAAACCTTTGAGAAATGTTTTGGAAATAAACTCTCTGACCCTAAACACAAGGTTTTATGGTTTGAAAACATATTTTGTCAAACCTATAGATTGCTGCCTTATTAAAAGCATTTCTTCACCACATAAAATAATGATTTGGTTTAAAAATGGTTTATGAAGTAAAACCTTTTGCAAATGGTTTTTCCACTTTATAAAATTACCATTAGGTGTTTTCAAATGTTTATGAACAATAAGAAACCACTTTTTCAAATAAAACAATCTTTTGCATGCTTGCATGCATTGCTTTGTTTTTGTTATCTTATGTGATGATTGCTTGAATGGTAGTTTGAATCCTTGCTTGCTTGATTGAATTGTAGTGATTTGAAGAGTGTGAATATTGCAAGATGAAGGAGTGAACTTATACTCTCTACCAAAAAGGCAAGTGATGCTTCATACTTTTGTCCCATTATTTTCACTATGCATTAGTGATATTTCTAAGTAGGACTTGCATGGAATTTTGCTAAGTATAAACTATGCTATGGGAAATCCTTGTAGATGAAACCTTAGTAGAAATTTCCTAAGTTAAGATTCCTACTACTATTATGCTTAGCTTAGCTAGTAGAAAACAAGGGTGGAATATATATTCATACTATGGAAATTTTCCAAGTCAAGGACTTGTGTTTTGTTTAATAAAACAACTAAGTGAATGAATCACCTGGGTGGAATGGAAGGAATGGTTTATGTTGAGTGGTTATGCAAGTCCAGTATGCTGGGGAAAACTTGGGCATCACCAAGTCCAGTATACTGGGGAAAACTTGATACCTCACTTGTGGATGGCCACCCAGGAACAAAGAGATTTGAGATGTCAAATGTTGAGAAGCTTCAAGTGCAGCCACTTGGCATTATGGGCTCTGCCTGGATCATATAGGTTGCAATAACTTAGCCAAATGGACAGTTGGTGGTAGGGGAATGATAGGTTGGAACGCGTCCATTCTGGTCTAAGGGAAGGCTTCTGAAAGATCTTGTCTTGGGAAACCAAGTCTTGTGGGGAAAGTGCACCACCTCTGTAGAGTGTAAAATCTAAGTACTTAGCCATGTCCCTAGTATTGGACAATTTGAGCAGCAAGACATGGAAGCTATCAAGAATCTCCTCATCCCAATTTCTAAGTTAAAAAACTTGTGGTTAAACAAGGGTTGAAGGATCACCAATTTCTATTGGGAGATGCCTTGGGTGATTTTTGACAAACAAAAACTTAGTGTTTTCAAATGATAAGGAAAATCTATTTTGAGCAAAGCAAGCCTAAACTCCACTTAACCAAATGCATATAGATGATAGACTCCACTATACTACCATAGTATCACTTGCCAAAACAATTCAAATGTATTGACCCTTGTGGCTGGAACTTGTTATGTTGCAGGTTTTGTTTGATATTAGTGAAGTTTATTGAATTAGGATTACAAGCCTACAACCAACATGTCTGCCTATGGAACTTTGAATATGAAGGACCCCATGTTATTGCTATATTCTACTGCATTGTAATGAGATAGCCAAATGAGCTATGTAAGATGTAATAAATTATTTTATTACTAGTTATAAAGTTGTATTATGACCTTTGTTTCTTGATATTACATCTTAACTATGGATGCTAGCTATTGATCCAGGGACTAGCATTGTAAACACAGGGATCTCTACCTTATTAAAGGTTGGGAACCTTACAGATGGTATCAGAGCATTTTGTTGCCTTATTAAACTCTTTCCTCAACCATTTTGGTTTTGACTCTACATCTCTTCTATTTCAAACTTGATGGGCAAGCCTAACCCATGGCCAAAGACTTCACCATGTGCAAATGGACTTCATCAACTCTAATGACTTCAACATCTTCAAGTGATTTCAACCTTATTCTCAACAAGGACTTCAACCTTGGATATCACTAAGAACTACAAGTGAGACAAGAAATATTGCTCAAGACTTGAAGACTAAGGAAATAAAACTTAGAAGGAAACATCTTCACCTTGAAGTTTTGTGACCAAGATTAGAGAAATTCTCCAAGGATACAAAGATCTTGTTCATGAAGAATCAACTAAGAAGGATGGAAAGATCTCAAGTGAACCATATAGATGGACCACCATATTAAGTATAGATCAAACACACCAACTTATGTGGTATAACAAAAATATTTTGTTGCCTAAAAATGTGCTTGAACTTTGTTGTTTGAAGGAAATGTTTGTTTGTGATTGCTTGCACATTGCTTGAGTGAATTGTGATGTGTGTGATTAGAATTATTTCCTTAGAAATATTTTGCCTATTCTAATCCCAACCCAACCCAAATAGATGACTACTCCAGGAAATTCAAACATCAAGGATGGTGACAACAACAACCAAGAGGACAACATGAGAGAACTCATAGTAACCCAAACCCAGTTGAACCAAGTGACAGCTCAATTTTTAGCCAACACCAGTGAGGTAGATCCAACCATGCAAAGGTTTTTGGAAACCCAAACCCAATTGTTGCATAAGGTGACAAACCAAATGATCAACATGGGAGACAACTTTTCCCAAGGAGTTGGTAACAACAAGGATGACAATGATGATATTTTAGAAGGAACTCAAGCTTGCAATATTTGTGGAGACAAGGATCACATTTCCAAGGAGCATGAAGATCAATGCCCCAGTTGTGAAGAGAAACATCCAGCTGACCAATGCCCCACATCTCAAGCTACTTGTTACCTATGTGAAGGAAATAATCATGTCCCTATCCAATGCCCCATATATTCCATAGTTTAACAAAGGAAACAAGGTAGAGTGCAACAACTAATTGCAGATTACCATGAGAGAGCAAAGTCTACCAAGAAAGATGAAGACAAAGGAAAATCTTAGCTTGTACCTCCCAGCAATATGACTCAATTTGATGGACCAAAGAGGAGACCTATGTATTATCCAAGGAAAAGGTCAAGGAGACCAGGAACTGTTCCTACCTTTAAGATAACATATGAAGAACATGAATTAGAAGCACTCCTAGCTTTGGAGAAACCCAAGAAGAAAAAGTATAAGGAGATTAGCCAAGTGTGGTGCAACAACTGCAAAGAGCTAGGCCATTATGTGTCAACTTGTCCACAGAAGATACATGATGAACTCAATCTTATCACATGTTACAATTGTGGTAACCAAGGACATTATGCAAGAAACTGTCTAGAAAATATGAAGCAAAAGATAAAGCCTATGAAGGATCTTAGCCTTGTCACATGTTTTAAGTGTGGAAACAAAGGACACTATGCAGATGTTTGTCCAGAGAGGTTTCACCAAGAATCCAAGCAAGCCAAGATGTAATCTAGTTGGAAAATTTTTAAGGGTGGTAGTACCCTAGTTGCTTTGAGCCAACCTGTAACCCCTAGCCTCCCCAAATCTCGGGACGAGATTTATTTTAAGGGTGGTAGCCTGTCACATCCCAAGATTTTCCAAATCTTGTAATGTGAAAAAATAAATAAACAAAATAAAATTATTGTTGAAAATCAGGGTGAAAAGAAACTTTTGTTTCTAAATGGAAACTTAAAATCCCATCTTGAACAAACTTTGGATAAAGTTTGAATCTAACTAAATCCAAATCAAGAGAAATGCATTCCTCATAAAATGCATCTGGAAATTTAAACACTTGAGAAATAAACCAAAACGCTAAAACCCTAATGGAAGAAAATCATTTCCAAGTTATCTCCAAGTCTATGGATTTGATCCATATAAAAATTTGTCAACAAACATTTACAAATGATCAAGAAAGACAAATAGAAATAATATAAGACCATATAAATTGGTTTCACTTAATTTGGAGCCATAGATAAAATCCTATGAATTTAATAAGTTAAGGATAAGTAATTTCCAAAGCTAATAAAACACTTATCTAAAATCCATAATTGAAAAGATAAATAAATATTAAATAAGATTTTACAAATTGGAATCACCAAGTTTGGATCTATAAATAAAAAGATATGGATTTTATAAGATGAAGAAAGAAATACTAAATAAAGAATATTTAAAGACCAAATCAAATCTTGGTCAAATCCATAAGCAAATGGAATGAATTATAATGCAAATCCAAATAAAATAAAAAGATAAAGAATTTCCAAAATAAAATAAAATGGCATTAACCATTCTATCCCTATTTTAATAAAGACAAATCTCTAATAACAATAATTATATAATTCATTGGAAAATAGTATTTTGGAATTTACCCAAGTGAAATAAAAGTTGTTTAGTTCAACTTAATTAAGATTAAAGAAATCTTCCAAATAAACTTTAGGGAATTAAAACTATATTTAATTCCATTGGAAATAAAACAAATACCCAAATTCAAATGCTTTATAAATCATATTAAATACTTTCCAAATAATTCAAGATGAATTATTTGACACCCTATTAAGTAAATAAAAACTTACTGAAAAGGTTTTGAGGAAGAATGAAATTTAAATAAGGATTAAAAATATTTTAAGTCTTATATGAAGTAATGCAAAGGCCTAATTTAAATAATTAAAGGACCCTAAAAAGAATAAATTATTTATTCTAAATTTGACTTCAGAATGTATTATTAATCAATGTTTGAATCCTCACAAAGTTGGAGAGAAATTTGAATTCAAATTGATGTTTGAAATAATTAAACCAAATCAAAACAGAATATTAGAAACAGAAAAAGAAAAACAAAGCAGTATAAAAAAAAGAGAACAAGTTGACCCAGCCAGCAGGCCCAGTCCAGCCCAGCATCAGCCCATCGCCTTCTTCCCCGCGGAAAACGTTTCACACCAGAAAACAAACCCGCTGAGTCACCGACGTGTGGACCCCATCTCCCCATTCCTCGCTGAAGAAACGACCCCACCGCCACATCATCGTCTTCCTCACCCGCTGACTCCGCCCCTCACCTCGCCGGCCGTTGCAGGCGATTAAAGCTCGGCTTAATACGCGTTAACCACGCCAATTAAACGACCCCGCAACCATGCTATATAAAGCGCCTGCCTCCCCTCTCTCTTTCCCCACCGTCGCCTCACCCTAGCGCGCCCCTAGGCTGCTCAATTTCTCTCTACACCGCCACTGTCTCCGCCAAGCTCCGGCGACAATTCCGGCCAAACCCTGCCGCCCCTCGCCTCCTCGAGCACCCGAGCATGACCCCCACCCCCTGGCGCTTCTCTCTGCATCATCAGCTTGCCCGCTCTTGACCTAGAACGTGGGCAACCTCCTCGACTGAACATCACCGCCGTCTGCTCCCTCTCCGGCGACTCCACTGGTAATGTTCTGTCCGCCCCTCTTCTTTTCGATGATGCGCCTGAGACCAGTGACTTCTTCCGCAACTAATGCCACCGTTTTTGTGTCCTAGCTCGCACCATAGTATCGCCTCCGTCATCGACCGTGAGCAACCACCGT
Organism: Avena insularis; assembly: GCA_023614405.1. Taxonomy (NCBI): domain Eukaryota; kingdom Viridiplantae; phylum Streptophyta; class Magnoliopsida; order Poales; family Poaceae; genus Avena; species Avena insularis. Next base: position 283,802,343 of record CM042685.1, on the reverse strand, counting down.
CTGTCTCGTCTCCGGCGAGCAATCCACGCCACCACCGTGCGCCCCTTGACAAACCGCAAGCACGTTGAGCATCGCCGTGATTTCCCGAACCAGGTGAGCCACTCCTCTTCCTCCCTTGCTTCCTATTTCGCCAGCTCTGCCTCTAGCCGAGCGTCGCTGCCGCGCGCTGCCGTCGAACGCCGCCAGAACATGGTCAGAGTGTTGATAGCCGTTAGATGTTGATATAATGGATGCGATAGAATCACTTAAAGCCGAAGGGGTATGCGATCTGTGCCGTGCGATGTAACTTAAATCCAGCGGTCCTTAGTGCATGATCCGAACGAACAGGTACCAGCAAATAGCAACACGACACGTGGCCTCTGTCTGTTTTAAAAAACCAGAAACTTTGCTATTAGATGTTCAATTTCGTAAAATCCATAACTTTCAAACCACACGTCCAAATTTTGCAAATGTTATATCAATGGATTCAGCAAAACAAGTACTTTCTGACCATGCACTTTGTTTAGTAAAATTCTTCTGTTAAATTGATTGTTTTTGCAGAAACTTATGTATGCATGTTTAGGATATAAAAATTGTTCTAAAATAATTTTGGGGATAAAATCTTTGGCAAATGGTTTGTTTTTAACCTAATGACCCTAGGAATCAATTGGTGGTTTAAAAAATGTATTTGGTGAAACAAAAGAATGAATCTTTGATTTACAACATTTCTAGTCAAATAAAAATATGGTTTAATTATTAAAAATGGTTTTGGAAGAAAACCTTTGAGAAATGTTTTGGAAATAAACTCTCTGACCCTAAACACAAGGTTTTATGGTTTGAAAACATATTTTGTGAAACCTATAGATTGCTGCCTTATTAAAAGCATTTCTTCACCACATAAAATAATGATTTGGTTTAAAAATGGTTTATGAAGTAAAACCTTTTGCAAGTGGTTTTGCCACTTTATAAAATTACCATTAGGTGTTTTCAAATGTTTATGAACCATAAGAAACCACTTTTTCAAATAAGGAAGTGAACTTATACTCTCTACCAAAAGGCAAGTGATGCTTCATACTTTTGTCCCATTATTTTCAGTATGCATTAGTGATATTTCTAAGTAGGACTTGCATGGAATTTTGCTAAGTATAAACTATGCTATGGGAAATCCTAGTAGATGAAACCTTAGTAGAAATTTCCTAAGTTAAGATTTCTAATACTATTATGCTTAGCTTAGCTAGTAGAAAACAAGGGTGGAATATATATTCATACTATGGAAAGTTTCCAAGTCAAGGACTTGTGTTTTGTTTAATAAAACAACTAAGTGAATGAATCACCTGGGTGGAATGGAAGGAATGGTTTGTGTTGAGTGGTTATGCAAGTCCAGTATGCTGGGGAAAACTTGGGCATCACCAAGTCCAGTATACTGGAGGAAACTTGATATCTCACTTGTGGATGGCCACCTAGGAACAAAGAGATTTGAGATGTCAAATATTGAGAAGCTTCAAGTGCAGCCACTTGGCATTATGGGCTCTGCCTGGATCATATAGGTTGCAATAACTTAGCCAAATGGATAGTTGGTGGTACGGGAATGATAGGTTGGAACGCGTCCATTCTGGTCTAAGGGAAGGCTTCTGAAATATCTTGTCTTGGGAAACCAAGTCTTGTGGGGAAAGTGCACCACCTCTATAGAGTGTAAAATCTAAGTACTTAGCCATGTCCCTAGTATTGGACAATTTGAGCAGCAAGACATGGAAGCTATCAAGAATGTCCGCATCCCAATTTCTAAGTTAAAAAACTTGTGGTTAAACAAGGGTTGAAGGATCACCAATTTCTATCGGGAGATGCCTTGGGTGATTTTTGACAAACAAAAACTTAGTGTTTTCAAATGATAAGGAAAATCTATTTTGAGCAAAGCAAGCCTAAACTCCACTTAACCAAATGCATATAGATGATAGACTCCACTATACTACCATAGTATCACTTGCCAATACAATTCAAATGTATTGACCCTTGTGGCTGTAACTTGTTATGTTGCAGGTTTTGTTTGATATTAGTGAAGTTTATTGAATTAGGATTACAAGCCTACAACCAACATGTCTGCCTATGGCACTTTGAAGATGAAGGACCCCATGCTATTGCTATATTCTACTGCATTGTAATGAGATAGCCAAATGAGCTATGTAAGATGTAATAAATTATTTTATTCCTAGTTATAAAGTTGTATTATGACCTTTGTTTCTTGATATTACATCTTAAATGTGGATGCTAGCTATTGATCCAGGGACTAGCATTGTAAACACAGGGATCTCTACCTTATTAAAGGTTGGGAACCTTATACATGCATGCAAGCATAAGATAGCTAACCGCAAGAGAATCATCACATGCTCTCTTGTAGGCATTCTTTAGGGCAGCAGATGCATTATCAGCAGGTTCATCGGGGATTGGGGTATCCAGAACCGTTTCCTTTTTATCAGACCTGAGAACAATTCTCAGGTTACGGACCCAGTCTGAATAGTTTGTTCAATTTAGTTTATCTTTGTCAAGAATCGAACGCAAAGAGAAAGGTGATGTAGTGTTCGATGCCATTGATCTACAAAAGAAAACATGCAAAATACTAAGCCATGTAACCATGAAAGAGTAAAACATATTAAACAATTTAATAGCATATACTCTCACTTAAATCAATATCCCTCTATTGATACTAAGTGATTCAAGATCCACAATTAACAAGTCGACTAGTGAGCTTTAGCATCACTACTAGAAGACAAGGTAAATCGGTAAGCAACACTTGCTAATCATATCACATATGACTCTTGTTGTTGGGTGACATCTCTATGTCAAAACTAGGCACCCAACCTTTATGCCCCAAGGTCCTTAACTGTTAAGATGACCTTGTCAAGTTCACCAACCCTTATGCGTGTAGGTATCCGATACAAACCCATCCAGCCAAGGAAAACCGCGACACCCTACTTTCATAGGCCCACCAACGATTGTACAGGGCATAGGATGGTGCAAGGTTTGGTTGGGAGGGCATGGTAAAACTTAAACTTTGTGAGGGATCATTCTACTTCTATCATCTAAGCATGCATAGTAGTAAAACACATAAGAATAACATTCACATATATGTGACACAGTATGGCCCATTTTCTCATGGTGATCTCCATCGCCATAGAACCTGTCCACCATGATGATCTCCATCTTCATGTTCCATGTGAGCCATCTTCCAAGTGATGAGTCCTCCAAGAACTAATACAAGCTATTACTCCTAACAACTAGTAATCAAAATTACATAGTATTGGGATCATCACAAGTTGGCACGCAGGCCATTACAATAAATGACAACACATATGGCTCCAGCCGTGTTGCCCTACTCACGACACGCAGGTCATGCAAAATTTCATACATGCATCACATACATATATGGGCCATAATGATCACATACATCATGCAAAAACAAGTTATGCATAGAATCGCATTCTACCGGATCATGTGGCATCGTAGCACCTAGTTACCTTAACGAGATAAAAAGGGGCTACGATTAAGGGGGGTCTAGGGGGTATCCCCCTGCGGGGTTCGAAGGGGCAGCGCCCATCGCGGTATCAAATTTTCTTTAAGAATTTTGATCGACAAATCAAATTTACCATAAACCGACTCCTGTCCCGATTCAATCAAACTCCTTCGATCACGGTACATCGATTTTAGATCTAGGTTCCGATTCGATCAATCATATTGATCTTCGTGTGATTCAGCAGGATTTATGTGTCACTTTCTACCCCGATGGCAGAAACCGACCGGTAGGGGTAAGTCATTCAACAACCTCAGAATTACGATCACGGAAAGCAAGATCATAGGTCAATCCGGAACCACCGCCATATAAATGATCACATCATTCATATCAATCTGCATATCACCATATGCAAACATCCCGAACCTATAACTGAACATCATCGGCTCTGATACCACTATAGGGATACGGGTAGGCTACACTAGCGCAAATCAAAAAAATTCTACCACGTATACCAGGATAACTGTTGTCATAAATCACGGGATTACCACTAGACGCGCAGTTGCGGAATTGATGAAGCGCGTCGAGGCAGTGCAGACGTTCCACGTCTCCTCCTTGTCCTCATCCCACGAGCAGCTCCCCTTGCGCGGCTCGTACAAGCGCTACAGATGTAGCGCCTCCGAGGTATCCACACGTACAGGGTGGAAGCGTCAGACGCCGGACTGCTAGGTCCATGGCCTTGTTCTGGCGTGAGGAGTGGCGGCTGGAATGATCCGAGGTCGACCTGACCGCCTCACCCCTCTCTCTTATATAGGCGTCCCTAGTGGGCTTCTACATTAGTAGCCCATTAGTAGCCTAAGCCTGGTCTAATTCGGATCCAATCCTCATTAGGCTTCCAGCCCCTTAAGTGTGTGACCCTATAGGTTCATATGCGTATAGACATGACATGAATACACTTATTCTGTCAATAGTTGGTAGCGGCCTCTAGCAAGATGTGCCAACTCCTAAATGCATACAAATATCATATCGGACAAACCATCAAAAGGTTTAGTATATGTCTTTCCCTTTGCCTCACGATATTTTGTCTAGCTCCAACCTGACCTCCCTTTCTCGATACCGTGATTCGGAATCCCTTTACTAGGATAACTCTTAACCATATGTAGCACGGCCATGCATTTCTGGATCCGATCACTCGAGGGGCCCAGAGATATCTCTCTCAAGTAGAGAGGGGCAAATCCCATCTTGATTGACCATGCCTTGCAGCATGCTTTAGGACAAACCCGAAAGCTACCTTTATAACTACCCAGTTATGATGCAGCGTTTGATAGCCCCAAAGTAGGTCGATCCACATCTCAAGTACATGCGACAATCTCAGGTCTAAGTACAAAACGTACACGATGTGTAGAGAGAGAGCTGCAACTAATTGCCAGTCTCAAGTTGGGTCAGTCCAACCCCATGTTCATAACATGTGTCCACATCATTGGTTTGACATCTCCATGTCTATGACTTGCGAAACATAGTCATCAACCAATCGATGTGCTAGTCCAATATTCACATGTGTCCTCACATGAACTCCAACTAGGGACAACTCTTAAATAACCATACAAGTAAAGAGTTTCACAAACAATTCACACAATTGCCAATCAATACAAGTTGCCTGATATGGATATTCAAGGAACATTACAATAACTCATGGATACATATGAAATATAATCATCTCTATGATTTCCTCTAGGGCATATTTCTTTCATATACTACACAACTAAGCCTGAATTCTAGAGATATTATACTCAACTACTATATTCCGGGACTAGAATATTGTGTGTTATATGTACTACATTTGGATTTATTTATTTTTCTTGGATCTTCTTGATTGACTAGATTTGTACATGAAGTTTGACTTGGTGTGAAAATGCATGTTGCAACATCCAGTTACTACTTTATGTTATAGACCTAGATAGGAATGGAAAGTCGTGTAAGGGAGTGATGATTTTTAAAAGACCAAGATAAGACTTACATGAAGAATGAAGCAAAATATAAGGAGTATCAATGCAATTTGAAGGATGGATCAAGTTTAGATAAGTACTAAACAGTAATAAGAAGGAAGATTAGTGTAGAAGATGCATGGAGCAATAAGAAGTAATAAACTTAAAGTTCATTCAAAGTAGATAATGTTGCTAAGAAGTTAATAAAGTAGTTGTACCAAGTTCATGGAAGTATCGTGAATAAGTGCAAAGAAGAAGTTTTGGAACCAAAATGCTATTCAAGCTCTAACAATTTAGAGAGAATGCTAGTAGTATGTCGGAAACCATAGGGAAATTCATACACCCTAGGATGGTTCGCAACTGGTATCTTGTTCGCAGCTGGTATTTGGTTAAGTTAGTTAACCAGATCTTCTTAAAGATTGCATAAAGAGCATAAAACTTGGCCTAAGCTAAGTAAGACCTAAAGGAGTGTAAAAATTTATGCGATCGTCTTTCGAGACTCTTCGCAAAGTCAGATCTATCAAAGCGAAAATGTCCAAATAGTAAGTAAGACAATTAATGCTAAAAGATTCACTTCGGAGATCCACAATTGTGGGGATACACCGTACAATCTTTCATAAGACCCTAACTAGGTAGTGTATAATCTAAATATAGGCCAACATTATAATTATGGAATCGATGGTTAATATATAGGAAGTTTAGAGACTATTAGTAAACCCTAAGGGGGAGAGTAAACAGTCAACGGAAGTACTGTTATTCGAATTCCAAGTAAAGGTTGCGGAAGAAGTACTAACCTATAACAACATTAAGCCTTATTTTCAAAAGGTCAAAAGAAAACATCATTATAAAAATACTTACTGGAGTATGTCTGGAGAAAAGACCGAAGCTTAAATTCAAGATAGTAGTGCTTGGACCTTTAGATAGTAATAAATGGAAGTTAAAGAAGTATTTAAGGAAATAACAAAAGAGTTTCTAAATCTTGATAAGGTAAAAGCTTGAAGTAATAAAATGGAATAGTCCTAACAGACTTATTCTAAACAACTCTTAAGCTATCATTAAGAGGGAACAAAGCACATCCAATTGTACAAGTATGGAGGAACAAGAAATTCCAATGGGTATGGACTAAATGAGTTCAAATCCAACCTTCGGAAGGACCACCAGTATGAGTCATAAAATGATAGTACAAAATTTTTAATCTTTTGTCCTCAAATATGGACTAACTTAAAACCCTGTCTTAGTGAGACTTCCTAGACCTTATATAATATAGTAAAGATATTTGATGATCAAGTGAAGGAGTTGGATTAGGATACCTAATCAGGGAAATTAACTAAAGAGGAGACCCCAATTAAAGAATTTTGTAATAAGGCCAACTCCCTAAGGGACTAAAGTAAAAGGAACTTTGGAATATTGGAGACAACAAGTTAAAAATTATTGATTATGATGAGAATTCAAGAAAAGGAACTGGATATGTAATACTACCATTACTTCCATTTAAGGTTACCATGAAGTGGACAAATGCAGTACCCAATACAAGTCAATTCCTTACTCCGAAACGTGAGAGTTTACGAACTTCGAGGACGAAGTTTATTTTAAGGGGGAGAGTCTATAACATCCCAGGATTAACACCTAGAATTATAGAGGACATAGGTTTGTGCATTGCATTCATGCATAAGAAAATCTGGGAAATTTTCGCGCAAAACTAAAAGAGCTGTAGAGGGATCGAGATCTCTCTTGTACTGATGGAAACTTCGGAGCAAGTGTGATAGATTTTGACATGACCTTTATAGAATTCCTTGTTTAGGGGGAAGGTTGCTCAAACATGTATTGAATTTCAAATATGAAATTCAAATGAATTTATAAAATCCACAAATGGAAATTAAAAACACTTAATAACTTGAATTAAAATGATTACAAAAAGAAAATGATATAAATTTTTTTTTATTAATATATATATATACATATAGTATTACATTGATCTTTTACAATAAATGAAAAAAGTAAAGTATCAGGAATCAAATAAGCAGAAAAAGGAATTACATTACTGAAATAAATAAAAGAACTCTTTATTACAACAAAATAAATATGACATTGTCTTTACAAAAGAATTGTAAAAGAAAAAGGAAATAAGTAAACTTTATTAAATAAGATACAAACCCTTACATGTTTCAACTAACAAAGAGAAAAATGAACTTTATTACATTAATAAAAGAATACAATATTATTTACAATATTTAAGAATCAAATAAAGTTGTAAAAGAATAAAAAAGAAAACCTAAACTATTTTCCTAATTAGTCATATGTCTTCTGTTCTTCAACTCTCCTTATTCTTCACCCTGCAAAACAAAACAAAAAGACAAGGAAGAAACAAAATGAAGACTTGGGTAAAATATTGTTGTAAGGTTCCCAACCTTTAAATAAGGTAGAGTCCCCTGTGTTTACAATGCTAGTCCCTGGTTCAATAGCTAGCATCCACAGTTAAGATGTAATATCAAGAAACAAAGGTCATAATACAACTTTGTAACCAGGAATAACATAATTTTATTACATCTTACATAGATCATTTGGATATTACATTTCATTGCAGCGGAATAACTATAAGCATTGGGTCCTTCATCTTCAAAGTTCCACAGGAAGACATGTTGGTTGTAGACTTTGTAATCCTAATCAACACACTTCACTAAATCAATCAAACCTGCAACATAACAAGTTACAGCCACAAAGGGTCAATACATTTGAATTGTATTGGCAAGTGATACTATGGTAGTATAGTGGAGTCTATCATCTATATGCATTTGGCTAAGTGGAACTTAGGCTTGCATTGCTCAAAATAGATTTTCCTTATCCTTTGAAAACACTAAGTTTTTGCTTGACAAAATAATCTTTCCCAAGGCATCTCCCAATAAAATTTGGTGATCCTTCAACCCTTGGGTGAGACCCACAAGATTTTAACTTAGAAATTGGGATGAGGAGATTCTTGATAGCTTCCATGTCTTGATGCTCAAATTGTCCATTGCCATGGACTTGGCTAAGTACTTAGATTTTCCATCTGCAAAGGTTGTGCACTTTCCCCACCAGACTTGGTTTCCCATGACAGGACCTTTCAGAAGCCTTCCCTTAGCCAAATGGATGCGTTCCAACCTATCATCCCACTACCACCAACTGTCCAAATGACTAAGTTCTAGCAACTTATATGATCAAGGCAGAGCCCATATTGCCAAGTGGCTGCACTATAAGCTTCTCAACATTTGACATCTCAAATCTCTTTGTTCCTGGGTGGCCATCCACAAGTGAGATACACAAGGTTCACCAGTCCCCTGGCCTTGTGTAACCACTCAACCAAAAACCACCATTCAAGTCCCATTCCACCCAGGTGATTCATTAACTTAGTTGTTTTATTAAACAAAAACACAAGTCCTCAGACTTAGAAATTTTCCATAGTGTGAATACATATTCCATCCTTGTTTTCTATTAGCTAAGCTAAGCATGATAGTAATAGGAATCTTGACTTAGGAAATTTTACTAAGGTTTCATCTACTAGGTTTTCCCATAGCAAGGTTTATACTTAGCAAAATTTCATGCAAGTTTTACTTAGAAAAGTCACTAATGCATAGTGAAAGTAAAGGGACAAAAAGTATGAAGCATCACTTGCCTTTTTGGTAGAGGGTATAAGTTCACTCCTTGTCCTTGCTATAATCACACTCTTCAAGTCACTACAAATCAATCAAGCAAGGCACAATCTCAATCTACCAATCAAGCAAAACATCACATAAAATGACAAAGTCAAAGTAATGCATGCAAGCATGCCAAGCTTTGTTTTGTTTTAAAAAGTGGTTCCTAATGGGTCATAAACATTTGAAAACACCTAATGGTCATTTTGGTAAAGTGGTAAAGTCATTTGCAAAAGATTTTACTTCAAAAACCATTTTCAAAACAAGGTATCATTTTATGTGGTGTAGAATATTTTTACTAAGGCATTAATCTATAGGGTTCACCTAATATGTTTTCAAACCTTAAAACTTGGTGTTTAGGGTCAGAGAGTTTAAAACAAAACTTTTCCCAAAGGTTTTCTTCCAAAACCAAATTTTAATAAATAAACCACATTTCTATTTGACTAGAAATGGTTTTAAATCAAAGAATCATTCTTTTCCTTCACCAAATACATTTTTGAGTCCACAATGTGTTTCCTATGGTCAGTAGGTTCAAAGCAATCCAATTTCAAAAGATTTTATCCCCAAATTCATTTTAAAACAATTTTCACATCCTTAACAAGCATACAAATGTTTCTGCAAAAACAACCATTTTTCCAGAAGCTTTTTACTAAAAAAAATGCATTGTTGGCTAGGGCTTGTTCCACTGATTCCAACGATATAAAGTTTGTAATTTTTGGACGTGTGGATCAAAAGTTACAAAGTTTTGAAAATCACAAACAATTCTGTTTTCAAATTTCTGTTTTAAACAAAACTGGCCACGCGTCACTTTCTCATTGGACGGTACTGGTTCGGCCGGATCGGCTCTATGGTGTGTTGGATCTAACTAAAAACGTGTGGCACAGATGGATGCGTACCTTTTCGATTGGATCTAATCCTAGACGGATGTTTCGCATCCTACGGCTCCTGACTCACTAACCAAAATCCGGCGGCGCTCAACGGTGGCTGGCGGCGGCGACGCGCTGCTGGCGGTGCTACGGCGGCTACAGGAAGCTAGGGAGGGGACGGATATGCTCACCGGGTCCGCCGTGGTATTCTGGTGCTCAACGTGGTCGTAGGAGAGCAGGGGGTGCACGGGGGCGACGGTGATTGCTCGTCGGAGGAGCTTCCGGCGTCGGGTGGTTCTGGAGGTCGTCGAGGGCGAGGATAGGGGCACCCTAGGACGAAAGGGAGACACTGTTAGGTTCGCAAGTGCATGGAGATCATCATCATGTCCACGGGGAAGAGAGGGGAGGTCTGGTTTACCGGGGAGGCGTAGCTTGATTGGAAGACGCAATGGCTCGAGGAAGGACGTTAAGCCGGCGAAGCGAAGCTGCGGCTGTAGAAAGGTCCGCCAGGTGATGAAGATCACGGCTGGGTGCTCGAGGAGGCAAGAGGTGGCGTGGAGCTGCTGGAATCCTCGCCGGAGTGTCGTCGGAACAGAGGGATTGTTTGAGCAAAATTCGGCAGCCTGGGGGCGTGTCGAGGTGGGGAGACAGAGGGGAAGTGGAGAGGAGGGGCAGGCGCTTTAACTTGCTTGGTCAAGGTGCTGATTAACAGCGTGGTTAACGCGTATTATGTCGGGCTTAATTCGCCTGCAACGGCCGGCGAGGGGTGGGCGTAGTCTGCGGGTGGGGAAGAAGGGGGACGTGGCGGTGGGGTCGGCTAGTCAGTGAGAAAGGGAGAGGGAACGGGGTCCACTTGTCATCGTCTGCGTAGGTCAGTAAGTTGGTGCCAACCGTTTTCTTCGGGAGGGAGATAAGCTGGGCTGCGAATGGGCTTATTGGGCTGGCTCAGTTGGGTCAGGTCCAATTCACATTTTTTTCTGTCTGATTGTTTTATCCTTTTCTACTTCTATTTTTCTGTTTTGAAATTCAAACAACCAAGTCAAACATTCAAACAATTCAAACACTTCCAAACTTGTATTGAGTTTTTGGTTCTGTTTATCAACATAAACCAAATCCCAAAATAAAATAATATTTTTATTCTTTTTAGGATCCATTCATTAATTAAATAAAATGGAACTTTAGTTATTTAATCAAATATGGTTTGATTTATTTAATAAAATCTCCATTTGAAATCCAAATATTTTCAAAACCAAATCAGTAGGTTTTATTTGAAAAGATAAGATACTTGAAACACTTGTTTAAAACAAAATAACATTTTATTTTAGGATTCATTAATAATCAAATAAAAATGGACCTTAGTTATTAAATCAAATAGGATTTGTTTTATTAAAATATTTATTTTGAAATCTAAAATAAAACCAAAACACTTCAGTAGGTTTTATTTGAGAATATAAAATATTTGGAAAACTTATTTTTAATAAATAAATAAGTTTTAGTGTTTATTTAAAATGGGAAAAGCCTTTACTTAAATAAAATTGGATATTAGATCCTTATTATTTTATTTAAATAAAACCCTTATTCCTTTAATCAAAACAAAAAGTTTTATTTCAAAAGCTTGGCCAAGGTTTAATTTGGCTTTATAAATAATCCTGATTTATAAATCTATCTTTTCTTTTGAAAACCAAATCTTTTATAAAAAGATTTCAAAAATAGTAAAACCAAATATTTTTATTAAAAGATCCAAAATAGTAATTTTAAATATTTTTAACTTTATTGTTTATTTATCTTTTTAAATCCCTTTAGGATTTTATTTGATCCAAATAGGTTTGAAGGTTTCCAAATTGGAATCAAAAGTTTCTTCTCACCCTGAAAATCAACAAAGTTTTATTTTATTCATTTATTTTTCACATTACAAGATTTGGAAAATCTTGGGATGTGACAGGCTACCACCCTTAAAATAAATCTCGTCCCGAGATTTGGGGAGGCTAGGGGTTACAAGTTGGCTCAAAAGCATCTAGGGTACTACCACCCTTAAAATATTTTCAAACTAAATTACATGCTGGCTTGCTTGGGATCTTGGTGTAACTTTCATGGACAGAAGTTTGCATAGTGGCCTAGCTCCTTGCATTTGAAACATGTGATAAGGCTGAGGTCTTGAGGTGGCTTCTCTGGACAATATGATGCATAATGTCCTAACTCTTTGCAGTGGTTGCACATCACTTGGCTAATATCCTTCCTCATCTTGGGTTTCACTATCTTTTGTCTGTCTTCTTGGTTCTTCTTCTTTTCTGGGCATTCATTGTCATAGTGTCCCATCTTTTTGCAATTGTAACATTGCACTTGAGTAATATCCTCCTTGTTAGGGTTGGGGCATTTCTTCTTCTTCTTCTTCTTGGGTCTCTCCAAAGCTAGGAGTTCTTCTAATTCATGCTCTTCATACTTTACCACAAAGGTGGGAAATCTTTCTCTCTTCTTGGGGCAATTACTAGAGATATGACCTTCTTCTTCACAAGAGTAGCAACACTTTGTGATCACTTTGGATTTGGCCTTATGTGGCATGGTTCTGACTTTGCCTTCATCCATCTTGGTAGAAGTTGTTCCCTTATGGAGGTTTCCAAACATTTGATGCATTCCATCTTGCTTCATTTGTTGAACTATAGGATAGATGGGGCATTGAATAGGGACATGATCATTTCCTTCACATAGGAAACAAGTCACTTGAGATGTGAGGCATTGGCCAACTGGATGTTCCTCTTCACAATTGGGGCATTGATCCCCATGTTCTTTGGAAGTGTGATCCTTGTCTCCACAAATATTGCAAGCTTGAGTTCCTTCTAAAATAACATCTTTTTCATCGTTGTTGTCATTAGTTCCTTGGGAAGAGTTTTCTCCCATCTTGGTCATTTGAGTAGTCATCCCTTGCAACAATTGGGATTGAAGTTTCAAAATCCTTTGTATGGCTGGGTCTAGTCCATTGTTGTTGGCTAAACGCTGAGTTGTCTCTTGGCTCAACTGGTTTTGGGTTGCTATAAGTTCTCTCATGTTGTCCTCTTGGTTGTTGTTGGTGTCACCATCCTTGATGTTGGAGTCTCTTGGAGAAGTCATCTGTTTGGGTTGAATAGGCAAAAATATTTCTAAGGAAATAACTCTAATCACACACATCACAATTCACACAAGAAATGTGCAGGAAATCACAAACAAACATTACACTCAAACAACAAGTTTCAAGCATATTTTTAGGCAACCAAAAATATTTTTGTTACACCACATAAGTTGGTGGGTTTGTCTTAAACTAAATATGGTGGTCCATCTATATGGTTCACTTGAGATCTTTCCATCCTTCTTGGTTGATTCTCCTTGAACAAAATCTTTGTATCCTTGGGGAAAACTTCTCATGTCTTGGTCACAAAACTTAAAAGGTGATGATGGCTCCTTCTAAGTTGTGTTTCCTTAGTCTTCAAATCTTGAGCAAAATTTTCTTGTCTCACTTGTCCTTAGTGATATCAAAGGTTGAAGTCCTTGGTGAATATGCTGAAGATGTTGAAGTCATTAGAGTTGAAGATGTTGAAGTCATTAGAGTTGATGAAGTCCTTTGCACATGGTGAACTCTTTGGCCATGGGGTAGGTTTGTCCATCATGTTGAAATAGAAGAGATGTAGAGTTGAAATCAAAATGGTTGAGGAAAGAGTTTACAAGATTTGTTTGTAAATAAGTTTTGGAATAAACACAACTCCTATTTTTCTAAGGGGTTTTGTCCAATCCTAGGGTTATAAATCCTATAGGCAACACAATGCTCTGATACCATCTGTAAGGTTCCCAACCTTAAAATAAGGTAGAGTCCCCTGTGTTTACAATGCTAGTCCCTGGATCAATAGCTAGCATCCACAGTTAAGATGTAATATCAAGAAACAAAGGTCATAATACAACTTTGTAACCAGGAATAACATAATTTTATTACATCTTACATAGCTCATATGGCTATTACATTTCATTGCAGCGGAATAACTATAAGCATGGGGTCCTTCATCTTCAAAGTACCACAGGCACACATGTTGGTTGTAGACTTTGTAATCCTAATCAACACACTTCACTAAATCAATCAAACCTGCAACATAACAAGTTACAGCCACAAAGGGTCAATACATTTGAATTGTATTGGCAAGTGATACTATGGTAGTATAGTGGAGTCTATCATCTATATGCATTTGGCTAAGTGGAACTTAGGCTTGCATTGCTCAAAATAGATTTTCCTTATCCTTTGAAAACACTAAGTTTTTGCTTGACAAAATAATCTTTCCCAAGGCATCTCCCAATAAAATTTGGTGATCCTTCAACCCTTGTTCACCCACAAGATTTTAACTTATAAATTGGGATGAGGAGATTCTTGATAGCTTCCATGTCTTGATGCTCAAATTGTCCATTGCCATGGACTTGGCTAAGTACTTAGATTTTCCATCTGCAGAGGTTGTGTACTTTCCCCACCAGACTTGGTTTCCCAAGACAGGACCTTTCAGAAGCCTTCCCTTAGCCAAATGGACGCGTTACAACCTATCATCCCACTACCACCAACTGTCCAAATGACTAAGTTCTAGCAACTTATATGATCAAGGCAGAGCCCATATTGCCAAGTGGCTGCACTATAAGCTTCTGAACATTTGACATCTCAAATCTCTTTGTTCCTGGGTGGCCATCCACAAGTGAGATACACAAGGTTCACCAGTCCCCTGGCCTTGTGTAACCACTCAACCAAAAACCACCATTCAAGTCCCATTCCACCCAGGTGATTCATTAACTTAGTTGTTTTATTAAACAAAAACACAAGTCCTCAGACTTAGAAATTTTCCATAGTGTGAATACATATTCCATCCTTGTTTTCTATTAGCTAAGCTAAGCATGATAGTAATAGGAATCTTGAATTAGGAAATTTTACTAAGGTTTCATCTACTAGGTTTTCCCATAGCAAGGTTTATACTTAGCAAAATTTCATGCAAGTTTTACTTAGAAAAATCACTAATGCATAGTGAAAGTAATGGGACAAAAAGTATGAAGCATCACTTGCCTTTTTGGTA
The DNA here is from genome assembly GCA_023614405.1 of Avena insularis. Lineage (NCBI taxonomy): Eukaryota > Viridiplantae > Streptophyta > Magnoliopsida > Poales > Poaceae > Avena > Avena insularis. Next base: position 283,787,271 of record CM042685.1, on the reverse strand, counting down.
GAGGGTATAAGTTCACTCCTTGTCCTTCCTATAATCACACTCTTCAAGTCACTACAAATAAATCAAGCAAGGCACAATCTCAATCTACCAATCAAGCAAAACATCACATAAAATGACAAAGTCAAAGTAATGCATGCAAGCATGCCAAGCTTTGTTTTGTTTGAAAAAGTGGTTCCTAATGGGTCATAAACATTTGAAAACACCTAATGGTCATTTTGGTAAAGTGGTAAAGTCATTTGCAAAAGATTTTACTTCAAAAACCATTTTCAAAACAAGGTATCATTTTATGTGGTGTAGAAATATTTTTACCAAGGCATTAATCTATAGGGTTCACCTAATATGTTTTCAAACCTTAAAAATTGGTGTTTAGGGTCAGAGAGTTTAAAACAAAATTTTTCCCAAAGGTTTTCTTCCAAAACCAAATTTTAATAAATAAACCACATTTCTATTTGTCTAGAAATGGTTTTAAATCAAAGAATCATTCTTTTCCTTCACCAAATACATTTTTGAGTCCACAATGTGTTTCCTATGGTCAGTAGGTTCAAAGCAATTCAATTGCAAAAGATTTTATCCCTAAATTCATTTTTAAACAATTTTCACATCCTTAACAAGCATACAAATGTTTCTGCAAAAACAACCATTTTTCCAGAAGCATGGTTGGCTAGGGCTTGTTCCACTGATTCCAACGATATAATGTTTGTAATTTTTGGACGTGTGGATCAAAAGTTACAAAGGATTGAAAATCACAAACAATTATGTTTTCAAATTTCTGTTTTAAACAAAACTGGCCACGCGTCACTTTCTCATTGGACGGTAACGGTTCGGCCGGATCGGCTCTGTGGTGCGTTGGATCTAACTGAAAACGTGCGGCACAGATGGACGCGTACCTTTTCGATTGGATCTAATCCTAGCCGGATGTTTCGCATCCTACGGCTCCTGACTCACTAACCAAAATCCGGCGGCGCTCAACGATGGCTGGCGGCGGCGACTCGCTGCTGGAGGTGCTACGGCGGCTACAAGAAGCGAGGGAGGGGACGGATATGCTCACCGGGTCCGCCGTGGTATTCTGGTGCTCAACGTGGTCGTAGGAGAGCAGGGGGTGCACGGGGGCGACGGTGATTGCTCGTCGGAGGAGCTTCCGGCATCGGGTGGTTCTGGAGGTCGTCGAGGGCGAGGATAGGGGGCATCCTAGGACGAAAGGGAGACACTGTTAGGTTCGCAAGTGCATGTCGATCATCATCGTTTCCACGGGGAAGAGAGGGGAGGTCTGGTTTACCGGGGAGACGTCGCCGCAGTTGGAGCAGACGGCGGCGCTAGCTCGGGGAAGATGTTGCCGACGCTCAGGGACGCGCGCGAGCGAGCTGCGGCTACAGAAAGGTCCGCCAGGTGATGGAGATCACGGCTGGGTGCTCTAGGAGGAAAGAGGTGGCGTGGAGCTGCTAGAATCCTTGCCGGAGTGTCGTCGGAACAGAGGGAGTGTTTGCGCAAAATTCGGCAGCCTGGGGGCGTGTCGAGGTGGGGCGACAGAGGGGAAGTGGAGAGGAGGGGCAGGCACTTTAACTTGCTTGGTCAAGGGGCTGATTAACGGCATGGTTAACGCCAGACACGTCGGTTTAATTACGCCTGCAGAACGGCGTGGGGGGGGCGTAGTCTGCGGGTGGGGAAGAAGGGGGACGTGGCGGTGGGGTCGGCTGGTCAGTGAGAAAGGGAGAGGGAACGGGGTCCACTTGTCATCGTCTGCGTGGGTCAGTAAGTTGGTGCCAACCGTTTTCTTTGGGAGGGAGAGAAACTGGGCTGCGAGTGGGCTTATTGGGCTGGCTCAGTTGGGTCAGGTCCAATTCACATTTTTTTCTGTCTGATTGTTTTATCCTTTTCTATTTCTATTTTTCTGTTTTGAAATTCAAACAACCAAATCAAACATTCAAACAATTCAAACACTTCCAAACTTGTATTGAGTTTTTGGTTCTGTTTATCAACATAAACCAAATCCCAAAATAAAATAATATTTTTATTCTTTTTAGGATCCATTCATTAATTAAATAAAATGGAACTTTAGTTATTTAATCAAATATGGTTTGATTTATTTAATAAAATCTCCATTTGAAATCCAAATATTTTCAAAACCAAATCAGTAGGTTTTATTTGAAAAGATAAGATACTTGAAACACTTGTTTAAAACAAAATAACATTTTATTTTAGGATTCATTAATAATCAAATAAAAATGGACCTTAGTTATTAAATCAAATAGGATTTGTTTTATTAAAATATTTATTTTGAAATCTAAAATAAAACCAAAACACTTCAGTAGGTTTTATTTGAGAATATAAAATATTTGGAAAACATATTTTTAATAAATAAATAAGTTTTAGTGTTTATTTAAAATGGGAAAAGCCTTTACTTAAATAAAATTGGATATTAGATCCTTATTATTTTATTTAAATAAAATCCTTATTCCTTTAATCAAAACAAAAAGTTTTATTTCAAAAGCTTGGCTAAGGTTTAATTTGGCTTTATAAATAATCCTTATTTATAAATCTATCTTTTCTTTTGAAAACCAAATCTTTTATAAAAAGATTTCAAAAATAGTAAAACCAAATATTTTTATTAAAAGATCCAAAATAGTAATTTTAAATATTTTTAACTTTATTGTTTATTTATATTTTTAAATCCCTTTAGGATTTTATTTGATCCAAATAGGTTTGAAGGTTTCCAAATTGGAATCAAAAGTTTCTTCTCACCCTGAAAATCAACAAAGTTTTATTTTATTCATTTATTTTTCACATTACAAGATTTGGAAAATCTTGGGATGTGACAATTGTTCTCAGACAAACAGTGTAGTGCACTGTTATTATCATCATTGCACTAATAGAGAAGGGGACAATTTCCACCAAGGTAGTATCTGATCTTTATTAGTTTATTGCCTCAGTCCTACATCATTAGCATTAAAATTATGGGGCAAGTTTCACCATAGAAGTAGAAGTATAAGAGTAACAATCAAGATATTTTGCCTTGCACTGATCTAGAATAGTGCAAGCAGCTCACACATACATGCAAGTATGTGGTGTTGTCAACACAGGAGGAAACCAGGACATGAGATAAGTATCAGCCGAAGCAACAAGAGGACACTTTGCTGAACACTTGCTACAACAATCAGAATAGCAAGAAACCATCACCATCTTACCATTAGTTCTCATCAGATTCATATTAGCATATCCTTACACCACCAACCAAACCACTAGCCAGATTCCATCACACCCTTAGCTCTGGTTGCTCCATGGAGCCATCCAAGAGCTAGGATAAGGAGGAAATCAAGGCAAGGCAGCAGCTCCAGGAAAAAAATCCAGGCCACAGCTGTAGAAGAAGCTGGACATGGGAATAAGGAGGAGCAGGACAAGGGAAAATCCAAGGGAGCATATCCATTTTAACAGAATCACAAGATCAACAAGTAACCACAAGCTACAGTCAAGCTTCAGCAACCACCATAGGTTGATATACCACTAGCTCATGCAACATTTGTTCTTGTCCTTTTCATTTCTGGGCATGGAGTTGTATGGGAGAAAGGGCTCTCAGACTGGGTAGTAATGCTACACCAGTATCATCATTGAGCTAGGAGTATAAACTGTAGAATCTGCTCTTATTACCATTAGTTTCTCAGACTATGCACCCTGGGCAGTCATATCTTAATTCTTAGCCAATATGTTTAAAACATCATATTGAGCTATCCAAGTATCCCACTATAGCTTCAGACTTTTGCATCACTAGCTATAAGCCATATCTCACTATTATACCACATCAGCCAGAATAGTTGCTAAGAAGCCAAGCCCAAAACTAAGGTATTTGCAAGCCTTAGGAAATTCTTCAAATCATTCCCCTAGCTAATTAACTAGGAGTCATTAAGTGTACTACTGTCATTACTGACAGGGAAGTGTATATAATTTCACCCACATAATATTATACAAAGCCTGACAGATTTACTGTCATGTATATAGTTAACCATCCAACTATTAAACATAACCAGAAAGTATTCCTTAGTATAGTACAACCATTTGTATTCACTTTCACATCTTACATATATACACTTAATTGGGGGTGGCATCAAACATGAATTCACCAAACTAATATGTGTTGCTGTCCAAAATATACACTTCACTTCATCAAGTGATAAACCATAGAAATCAAGAGTATGACAAGTTAAAGCAACCAACACAACTAACCTGACACTAGAATAAATTCTAGGAGGATAGGAGGGGTCACTATAACTATATCCTTCTCATATTCCCAACTTGATGATCATGGGATCATTTCATTATAGTTTTCTTTCATATAAACATAGGCTCAGGCATATGGATTCTTAAGTAAACCCCAGCACCAAAATCCATAGTCTAATTAACATACCACCATAACACTTATTTAAATAACATAGCCTGGTATTTAACTTGGCATAGCCAACATCAGGGGTACAGAATTAGGAAACACCTGCAAATAATTTCACAGTACCAACATCACACAAGAATAAAAGCATTTACTGTCATGTTTGACAGTTATAAAAAAATTAGTACTACATTATACAAGCATCAATTCAGCAAAACATAGTAAGGGCTCATTGAACTGAATAAGATTAAGGCACATATACCACTGACATCACCACCATTATACTTAGCTAAAGTTCAAATGCTCAAAACAGATCCATGAGCAAATCACTAAGCATCATTGATCACCAAAAATAAGAAGAGGAACTTAACTTGTGTGGAACAGCAAGAGAAAGAGAGAAGAGTTTGAAAGGTTGAGGGGTACCTACCTGGGACAAGTCTAAGCTCGCCGACGAGGAAGCAAAGAGGTCGGGTGAGGTGAGGTGACAATTGAACCTGGCACCGGTTACCAGCAGGCCGAGCCGTCTCACTAGTGGCAGTGGCACGCGGAGAACACCATGGCCAAGCAATAGCACCGCCAGAATCGACAGCCGCAGTGCCAGGGCAGAGCTACGGTTTTCAACCGAGTGTGCACGAGAGGCAGGGAGGAACCAATCAAACAAGGGGAGGTTGTAGATCATAGCACGATGGGCCAAAGCCCCATCTTATCGGCACCGGAGAGGGCAGGAGCAGTCGGAGCCAAATGACGGCACGACAGCGCCCAGGAGGTCATGGGCGTGCGTGGTGTACTCGGGTGCGAGGAGGAAGAGAGGGCTCTGGGTGGGATGTGTTAACCCCAAGTCAAACTAGGCCGGCCTATTGGGCCAAGCCCAACTCAGTCCATTGGACCAGATCTATTTACACCCAATTGGGCCACAGCCCAACTACTTACCACTATTAAATTATTTTCCCATTAAATGAACTCTATAAGATAATTCCAATACATATAAAGTTATATGAAATCCTAAAAATACATATGATAGATAAAAATCATCACAAAAATAATATCCACCTAAGAAAAATATAATCTTACTTATTCAAGTTAAATAAAATGCAAATAAATATTAACATGACTAAAGCCTAAGTGAAATTTCATAAAATAAGGAAAGCTCCTAAAAACTAAATAAAAATCATTTTTGTGTACAAAAATAAATATACTATTTTATAAAAATACTAGCCTAATTCTTTATGAATAAAATATAAAGTAAATATTCAAAAACATTTAATACTTGATGGAATTTTATAAACAAAATAATAATACTTAAAATAAATAAAAATCATTTTTAAAGTCTTAAAAAATATATTACACTAGAAAATTATTTAATATATTATTAGAAAGATTTTAATATTTTAAAGTAATAAATCCGTGTCTATCATCTATTTTGTAAATCTTTCAAAAACATTTCTTAAATAAGAAATAATTATATTTCTTTAGAAATATCAAAACCTTAAAATCTAATTACTAAAGTTCTAAACCATAACTAAGATTTATAATAAAACTTAAGCATAAATCATTAACTTTATAATACTCTTTTAAACCCTAAACCAAAATTCAAAACCACAATCTTTAAGATAATTTTTATATATCATTCACTTATATGAAGAGGGAATGATCTTAACATCTTAATCATAATTAACATGACTTTAAAACTAACACCTTAACAACACCATCCAAATTATACTTTCTTTGATAGTTGCAGATTATTTTCATAATAGCAAAACAAATCCAATCTAATCATTCACTTGAATATAAGGTGAATAATCCCACACTTTAATCATACTTATTATAAATCGAAAACATGAGAATAATTAAAACAAATTACACCTTAAGTTTATTTACCCTTTTAAAGTTAACTTTAGTCTCAAGGCTTATAAACATTATGTCTAATAAACTACTTATGTTTTTATAGTTAAATTTGGTCTATTCCAATTAAGACATAAAGCATCTCAAGTCCAAACTAATCAATCACACACCAAAAGACATTGAACACATCCTATTAACAATAAAGATTGTTTAAACCTTAGAAAGGAAATCTTTTCTTCAAATGTTATTCTTTTGACACTTCAAACAACAATCTCATAATAAGTTCTATAACTCGTAACAACTCAACCCAAAGACTTTTATCATAGTCACCAAAAGTCAGTTAACCATAAGCACATTATTTTATACTTTACTTGTATACCTAGGATCGATAACACTTGAGTTCTTTATAAGTGACATTACTTGTAAAGTAAAATTTGAAGATAAACAATTATAATGTAAGAAATCTTGAATAGCATTCCATATGTATGTCTCTTATTGTTGTATAAATATGTGTTGTTCACACACACTCACAAGCCTGAATAAGAAGAACAAGTATGAAACTTATCTAAAAGGACAACACATTCTAAAGAAACCATTTCCAGTTTCCAAACCCTAGATCAACGTTATCCCCAGGATTCGAGTTTACGAAATTGCATTACATTACTTATGCATAATAACATCTTGCTTCTTTAAACATTAGTCCTTATCGTACCAATGATGTTGATTTCAGATCTTGGATCTTACATTGTCTCGAAGACCGTGAGTGCATAATCTTGCAATCACAAAAGGCAAGTTCACACTTGCTCATGTCCTTTGATTATTTTCTGTAAAGTATTTTACAAATCCAGTGTTGTCATCACCTGCATTTGAAAAAAGGTCTAAAAACACTATTTTCATAATAATATGCTTATAGGTTATTTACCATGAGGTAATAACCTACTATGAAAGTTCTGGTGGTAAAGGAACATATTATCTAGGACTTAACAACCAATGTCGCTAGTGATTCTTGCGTCGTATATTACGCGTTAACCATGAGATTTGGAATGGGACGGAGAAGTCAGCTGTATCCTTTTCCTCTCGTATGGAGGCAAGACGACCTTAACATGACGTTTTGATTCCTTGTGCGGATCCAACATATGGGTGGGCACCCTTACACCCCACACTTTTGGTGTCTAGATTATCTATGGATGGTGTTTAGTGGATGGACCATTTAATATGGCACGTGTCAGGGCAACACCAGGTCATAGAGTCTTCGGGAACTCAGCAGGGTTTTAGCCTGCCCAAAAGGGGGCTTAACAAAGGTGAGCCAACCCGAAGGATCGTGCAGACATATGAGGTTGCGGAGAGGGCAGTGATTGGCTTGGATCTTAGTCTAGGCCTCATACCAAGGAAGTATGAACGGGTTCACAGCCCGGATGTGCAACAAAGCTAAGATTTCTCATGGGTAAAGTAACGCACCTCTGCAGAGTGTAAGAACTATAACTTGTTACTCCCTGTTCCGGGAAGGAGCTGCGAACACGGCGGGATAGGAACTCCGTGAAAGTTCTGGTAAACCCGTGAAGGCTGACGGACATAGCTTTTCATAATAAAAGAAACCTTTGAAGAAATGTTTATGAAAACTTGCATTGCCTATGACCTATGGTCTGTGGCTATAGATATAGTGCATCAAACACTCCTTTTCTAGTGAACTTACTGAGTACGCTCGTACTCAAAGTATCTTCTTAACCCTTGCTAGGTTCTCAATCCAGTACAGACGATGTCTACATCAAGTTATGCTCCAGGAATCATCATCAAAAGCTCGAGCTCTTCAATGAAGTCAAGGAAGTCGATATATACATCAACTCAAATGAAGACGAAGTTACTGATTAGATAAGAATATAATCTCTAGCCATAGAACCTATTTCTATAGTGTATTGCAATAGTAGCAATGCCAAACCAATAGTTTAGATACTAGCCTTATTAGTATGATAATTTTTTAGTTGTTTATTTTTTATTCTTCTTTGGAAGAAGTTTCTTTCTCTCTCTTTAACCTAGATTATTCTCTTGATCTTGTGTAAAGAGTTGAGTTGTAACCTATAGTCATGTCTTGGACCTCTTGTGTTTCTGTTGTACCACTCTGAGGGATGTAATACTAGTGAACAGTGTTTCATTGGTGTTATGTCAACGACTATAGTGTACTACCTCATGAAGTGGTATGATGGGTCACCGCAGTTGGTATAAGAGCATATGCTTTGACCTTAGGCTGGAAACCTAGTAAATGGGTAGAACCTGTAGGACTTATACCTGCAAAAATAAAGAGTTCTCTAGTGATATGAGGGATATTCACTTGAGAATAATCCTGTCATGTTGCTAGTGCGATAACTCTTTAGTATGATTGCAATTCTGAACATTACCCAAGAGTTTTAACTCTATGTGACTGATGATAATTTCTTATCTACAGTTCTACATGGCACCTCGATATCCACCTCGGAATGTTCAAGTGATGAACAGGACGTTGAATGACTACAGAGGGGATTGGACAGATAATCTCTGACAACTTCTATGGAGTTTGGAATGTGAATCGAGACTTTTAGTAAAGATTTACAGTTACTATGATGGGAAGGTATTAGCTAAATACCGTGTCATGATCATGTTACCCAAGAAGTTAGGACTTAAGGGAGAAATGCCAGCAGGAGAGGCAAGGTGCATGGCATCTGCATATCAGATTGCCGTAGCAGCAACCATAACCATGATTCGTGAACAAAAATCCCAAGCTCTAGAAGGTAGTACTCACACCATTATACCCCATGAGATCGCAAACCCCGGGCATGAGTTAGATCACTCTACTCTAGTCCAAACTGAACCCACTCTAGCTGTAGAGTATATGGATCATTGTCGGTCTTTGCTAAACACTTATCATAACACTCACCAAGTTTTAGTTCAGGAACTGGATATGGTCATTGAGGATTTTACTGATCCTGACACTACAAGGAATGTGTTATCCTGTGACCTTTTGATAGTGACTGTGGATAAAATAGTCATAGAGTTATGACGATTTTCCACGAGATAGTCATAAACCATTTGGGAGAGTAAAAACCCTGAATAATTAAGACGATTTGGCTCGAAAACGTCATGGTTATAATATGTGAAATCGTCATAACCTAGTAGATAGGACGAGATATAGGAGAGGGCAATACCGACTGTTGGATATGAAGATAATGGACGGATGAGATAGTGATCTGTGGGAACTTGCCATGGATTGATGACCTGGCATCCCATTTATCGCGGACCAACCCAGGGAATATTCCCACCTCGCGCTCATGGTCACGCAAAGAAAACCGGGAAAACCAAATATCAAAGGCGCGCCCGCGGTTGGGCCAATTTTTTCGTTAAGTCCCATCGCATCTCTCGAACCCTAGATTTCTGTTTTCTCCCCGCCGCCACCCCCTCTTTTCTTCTCCCCGCCACCGCCCCCGCGTTCTTCTTCTGCCGCAGCCTAATTCGAGATTGCATCACCGATCTGGCGGAGAAGGAAGGCTAGAAGCTGCGGCAGGAGTTCTACGAACATAGCTGCCCTCAGGCAGAACAGATCGTGCGGCACTTCGAGGAGCAGCACGTCCTCCACGCACCCTCTGTCGCTGCCACCCTGCTCTGCACCTACTTCAACGACTGCTTCGTCAGGGTACGTGTCATTCCATGCCATGCCGCACGCGTGCCTCTCTGCTCTCCACGCCGCACACAGCTTTTCCGCGACGGCGATAATCACCGGCGTCGGTGTCAATGTGGGCGTGGGAGTGCTCTGAATTCTGAATTTCTAATCAACCGGCATGGCATATGCGTGTGCATGCAGGACTCCGACGCGTCGGTGCTACTGAATGGGACCGATGGCGCCGAGGCGGAGAAGGACGCGGCGCCGAACCTGACGCTACGCGGGTTCGTGTTCCTAGATTGCGTCAAGGCCCTCCTCAGACATGTGCCCTGGAGTTGTCTCATGTTTCGATGTCCTCGTCCTCGCCCTCACCGCGCGCATCACCATCTGCATACTCGTAAGCTGCCCTTTCCTCCATGCCACCAGAATGCACCATACGCACATGCACGCAATCGCCGTATGGCCTCAGATGGGTCATAGTGACTGACGTGAGCTGACTTTGGGATGAAAGGCGATCTGTCCTGGCGCGTGCTGTGGGTCGGCGCGACGGCCGGGTGTTGCTGAAGAAGGAGGCGCTGGACCAGGTCCCGACGCCCACCATGAACTTCACCAACCTCCTCGCCTCCTTCCGCAGCAAGGGCCTAAAGCTCCCTGGCCTCGTCTGGCTCTCAGGTAGCACACCTAATTTCCCTAGCTAGAGATCATCTCCGCTAATCACCCGTGGCGTTGGTGGCGAGGAGTTCATTAATTAGTCGTCATGTCACGATTTTTATGCATGTTTTCTTTTCTGCAAAATGCAGTAAGTGGTGTGCCACCGACACATGGTGTTGTAAAGACCAGTGTGGCACACGCATTGGAGCAGAGTAGGACAGTTGAGTGAGTAGTGATGTGAAGAACTGAAGATCAGTGAAGCACAAGCACTGGATCAGTAGCTTTAGCCAGAATCATGCTTTTCCCGTCCTAGCGGCAACTAGATAGCTAGCCCGGCAGCTACCACAAGCTTGTACCCACTAATAAGGTCACATGACACATGGCTAGACAATGATGTTGTTGCTGAAACGGATGGCTCTAAGATAAAAAGAAAAGGAAAGGAAACTTTAGAGATTGCCAGATGTTTCCACCATGTGTCGACCTGAACAAACAAGCTACTAGTAGATTCCAGTAGAAATATACAACTGAGTACTCCACCTTGATTTCTAAATGAGTGGATGACACATCTTAGTTCGAGATTACATTTTGTATTTTGCGTTCAATCTGTAAAGCATGATTCAGTACTCCTGATGGTATAACATCAGGTATGTTTTCCAAAATCTAAAAATATTCTAAAGTATGGTACCACTTCACTGAATAACAAAAGTAAGGTCTAATTGGTAGTTCAGGGATGGTGTTGCAACCACTAGTCAAATTGGTTCAAATTATTTTGTATAATACTCATAGCAGTTAGTAGTAGCTCCATTATAGTTAGAAAGCATCAGTGAGCAACAACCATATGTATATGAACTTGACGGGAGCAAGCTGAATGAGGCTGAAAATTTGTACAGTTCAGCTTAAATAAGTACAGTTCAATTAGTTGTGAATTTGCACCAACTCTTCATCTCGCAAAAACTAGATGTGCTATGTGGGTGGGTTTCAGAGCAAGTACCGATTCCTTTTTATGTTCAATCAGGCATGATGGTTGGATGGATGCTATTAAGAAGGCATGTGATTCTAAGAGGGTGTGTGGTTTGTTCAAGCATACCTATAAATATTGTTTACATGAGCCCATTTGAAGAATTTGAAGAATTCCGCCATTTCGCCTGCTGCCCTTCCGCTACGATAACCAGGTACGCTTCAACTTTTCAATACATCATCTGGCTAGTAAATTTCTATTCAGTTTTGTTTCTTTTTTATCATGTACACATTGTTTCTGATATTTCTCCGATCAATGAAATCAGAATTGACATAAGATTGATCTATTTGTTGTGATAAAAGTGACTGTCAGCATGTAGTCAATATATGAATACTGTGAGCTTTATTTCTTGTCGAGTTATTGTGTTGATGCTTCATTTCGTGTTCTCCTTACGATATGTGTACTTAAGTTACTATGGTTGATTCAATGCATAACAGTAGCGTCAAACCATTGTTCCGAGCTTTTCCTTCTAACAAATAACTTTATCTACATGCTATTAACTTTATCTTGTACCCATTTTACTACTATTAACAGTGGTCATGGTGTTGAGCTTTTCCTTCTAACAAATAAATTTATCTACATGCTTCATCTATATTATATTTGTCAGTAATACAATGCTTGAAATTCTTGCAAGATTTATCAGTTAAACACCTTCAGCTAGTATATGTGTTGTACAGTTTTGTAGAGCTGCTAGTTGTACTTTTGAAGATAGTTCTCACCATCATTTTGATTTATTTTGACAGACAGCTTATAGAAAAGATGTGTTGAATAATGATTTATACCTCAAGTTAGATATATGATTTAGACATTAAGTTAATGGTTTGAATGAATACAACTAAAAATGGCAGTAGCATTTCCCTTTGTTTAATGTGGCATCTTCTTATTTTTGCTATTGTATTTCTAATAGCCTATACACATGTTCTTATGGTTCTTGAATGTTTTTTATACATATTTACCCTGTCATGTATAATTTGATGTGATCTTTCATGCAAATAATACTGTGACTGCCCTAAGTTGTGACGTGGCTTAGCATACATCAAACTATAGTTATTTTTATATTGATGCTAGCTGTTGATATTAGCATGCATGTTTTAGCATACAGGGAATTGCATCGGCAGATGGGGATGTGGAATAAGAAGAGGTAGGAAACTTGGAGTGTCCTACGAAACAAGATCCTCTAGCTAGGTCTTCAGATCTTACCGGCCTCACCCCTGCTGCTCCTCCTCTGCACGGGCTCCATGGTGTATGTAAGTTCCCTGGTTCATTCCTTTTCTCCTCCACTTGTTATATGAGACATGGTTGTAGTATGTACTGTTTATTTGCATTCTGTGTCTCTTATAGAACTTGTTTGAGAACTTACGAAAAATTAATAGAGTCACTGAACTAAGTCCCTAACGTCCAATTATTATACATGTTCTGGGACCATGCTAGTTGATTTTTTATACTACATATGCCAGAACATCTACCACTTGCTACTAGAGTTGGACTAATGCCTTGTTTCTAGTATGTATAGTTCCACTCGTTGAGACAATCAGATATGGAAAGCATTTCATGTTCTGTAGGTACTTGACTGCATGCTATTCTTATATGCCTGGGTGAGTCAGCGAGATATGAAGAATGTTTGTTGTGTTAAAAAATGCTGGAAATAGATTTGCTCCTTGGATTGTACAAACTTTGTTCCTAAGTAAATTTGGTTGCTTGTAAGCTAGTTTGTGTGCTGGTATATTAGTTGTTCCTGTCTGGTATTTGTAATAATGTTCAATCCATGCATTTCCTTAAATAGGATATGTGTATATTTGAGTGTCCATTAAAAGTGATGTAGTTTTATATCACCAGTATAATGTTTGCTAATAGGTATTCCCATGTGATGTTTCTAGTGTTATTTATGTCCTCATCCTTCAGGATCGATATGTAGCTGCTAGTATATCTGTTTATTTTCTTTCTAGCTGATCTATGTAATGTTAGAATATATTGCTTTCTTTCTGACTACAACCATAACCATCATTTCCTCTCTTTTACAGGAGCTCCAGGTTGAAGGTGGAAGAAGCGAAGGCTTCATTACTCAGCAAAGAGTATATAGTTATATTTTTTGAAGCTAGTTGTATTTTGTGGGTGATTTGAAGAATGAAATAGTTGTAATATACTGCAATGTATGGTTGTAGCGGCTTTATATTCCTGGGTGAGGTTAAATATGTCCTGATTGTAATATTGATCTAATTTTGGTTATTATTTGTGAAAATTAATGTGATTTGGGCTTTGCCTATATAAATATTTGTTGTTTATTATTGCTTGTACGATCTGAATGAAACCAATGCTAGATGGGCTCTTAAAAGGCCTTGGCCCACACGATTTTTGACTGGAGAAGTGTATAATTTCTAAAAAATGGTTCAAAATAAAAAAATAGATATTTAGAGAAGGCCGACATGTTGGGCTTGGTCCATATAAATCAATTGAATTGATAGAAAAAATTAATTGACCAAGTTGTTGGGCTTGGCCCATATAAACCCATATGTGGACTGGGCTGATTTTGTGCCACGTCGGACTAGCCACGTTGGATCTGACCTGGCGACGCCAAATTGACCGTGACAATATTAGATCGTCATAACGTCTATGACGATCAAATATCGTCATAATTGGTTATGACGATTTTGGTAAAATCGTCGTTATAGTTCATTAGCGACGCTCAGCTTTCGACGATTTCATTTTTGTCATAGAATCGTCATAGATGCATTATTGTGACGATTTTGTGAAGAAAATAGAGGGTCATAGAAGCCCAGATTTCTTGTAGTGTGATAAAGCAATGGCACGTAGGAAGAAGTTAGATAAAGAAGCTAGGCATCCCAAATACATACCTTCAGGAGAAGTGTATGAGGAAACTGAGTTTGATGATCCAAACTCGGAAAATTATGCCTACTACCAAACTAAACCCCAGTCACCTGAAGATTTATGGACCAAGTATAACTCCGAACAACAGGAATGGGCTGGAGTTATTCCAACTAACCCTGAGCCAAACAAGTATGGTTGGGGAGTAGAATCTCAAGGTGGAACCAAAGGAAATCCTATACCTTGTGATGCAGGTATCGGATAAGAGACCAACTATAACCATAGAGAGCCTTATGGACCATATGGGGGTGATACTAATCCAATCAACTTAGAAGAGTATTCCAATAGCTACTATACCAATATGTACGACTGGATCCAATAGAAGGCTAAGGAGCCGACTTACTTTGAGGAAGCGTTGTCGGAAAACCAGGAATATTCGGTAGAAGATTACGCCAAATATAGTAATTTTACAATGACTAATCTCAGTCTCGGTACTTCTAATCAAGAATACGCACCTCCTGGCTGCTCTTATGATCCAGAAGGCAGTCGTAGGACTTCACGTCATCATGGAAGGAACTCTAGGAAGCACTAGAGGAAGATGAAAGTAAGAAAGGAACGACATCCCAAGGGATGAGTGCTTGAATAATGTACATAGAGGGTAATGCATATTGTAGTTTGAAAGTTTTGCCGAAATAAGTGAGGATATACTCACAAGAACAAGAAGTTCTTGTAAGATAGTTGTGTAAATAGGTGTGGAGCAAACCGTTGGAACATCTAGTACATTTGTAAATTATTTAAAACATATGTATAATACATGGTATATGTTTTGTTGTTCATCGAATTTTGGATTTTCTTGAATCTTCTTGATTGACTAGATCTGTACATGAAGTGGACTTGGTGTGCAAATGCATGATGTAACACCCAATTATTACTTGATGTTATAGACTTAGATAGAAATGGGAATTCATGTAAGGGAGTGACGAGTTTCAAGGTTCAATCAAGTAGGTGATATTACTAAGGAATTAATAAATTAGTATTACCTAGTTCATGGAAGCATCATGAATTAGTACAAAGATGAAGTTGTGGAGCAAAATAGTAATCAAGCTCTGACAATTCAGAGAGAATGCCAGTAGTAGTTCGGAAACTATAAGGTAATACATATAACCTAGGATGATCTGCAACTAGTATTTGGTCCATAGTCGGCATTCTGATCCATTGTGGGTATCTTGTTTGCAGCCGGTGTGTTGACATAGTTAACCAAATCATCTTAATGGTTGCATAAAGAGCATAAAATTTGGCCTAAGTTAAGTAAGACCTAAGGAAGTATAAAAAATTTAAAGCGATTGTCTTTCGAGATGCTTTGCAAAGTTAGACTTATCCAAGCGAAAATGTCCAATAGTAAGTAAGAAAATTAATGCTGAAAAATTCACTTCGGAGATCCAGAATTGTGTGGATACACCGTACAATCTTTCATCAGACCCTAATTGGGTAAAGTATAAACTGAACAGAGACAAACATTCTAGTTCTAATGCCAATAAATACTACATAGACAATTTAAAGACTATTAGTAAACCCTAAGGGGGAGAGTAGACATTATTAATGAAAGTTGAAAAAGGTACTAAAGGTGATAATGAAAGATTATCTAAATCCTAAGAAGGTAAAAGCTTGAAGGTGATAAAAGGATTAATCCTAACCGACTAATTCTAGAGGAAACAATTCTTAAGTGATCCCTAAGAGGTAATAAAGCACATCCAATTGGGCATGTGTAGAGAATAAGAAATTCCAATGGGTATGGGCTAAATGAGTTCAAATCCAATCTTGGAAGGAGTGCCAGTACAACTTATATAATGACAAATCAAAGACTAGTCTTTTGGTCACAAGTATTGCCTAGTAAAATTTGGAACCCTGTTACTGAGACTTCCTAGACCTTATATAATATAGTAAGAAAGCTCAATAATTAAATAAAAAGAGTTGGATTAGGATACCTAATCAGGATATAGAATACTACAATTATTTCCATTTCAGGTTACCATGGAGTTGAGAAATATCATAACCCACACAAGTCAACTCCTTACTCCGAAACGTGAGAGTTTGTGAACTTCGAGGATGAAGTTTATTTTAAGGGGGAGAGTCTGTAACATCCCAGCAGCCTAGAAATAAGCTGAAACCAGATGTGTGCATTGCATTCATGCATAGAAAATCCGAAGAATTTTAGAGCTTTTTAACAAAACTTGTTAAAATGATTGAAGCTTCCCTCAAAATTGATGGAATTGAGGTAGATCATCAAGTTGACTGTGATAAGTTTCAATATAGCTTTGCTAAAATCTTATTTTTGGGTAACCACAATTTGATCTAAGGGTAGATCAAATATAATAACAATTAAATCATAATGCATTGCTTAAATGACTAATATCTGATCCTTAAGGGATCATATCATACTAATCATCACAACAACCCATGAATACCAAGTTAAGAAAGTAATAATTTACCTTGACTTATTTATTTCTTATCCAATTATACCATGAGTATCATGGTAATACCTAACTTAAACTCTTTAGTGAGATTGGCAAGGGAAGAAACTAAGTCTAGATCATTCACCATATATCTTTCTTTCCATATCAATCCTTATCATCTTTATTGAGTTATATTCCAATATCTGTTGTTCATCAATGTTGAGAAATCAACTATTGATTCACCAATTCTCAATCTATCAACTCTTGACCATAACATAGCTTACACTTAAGTGTCTATAAAGAAATAACTAAGAAGAGGTAAATAGTAATGCTAGTTTTAGATATCATCTATAGGATAGGAGTTATTGAAGAAGAATAAGTCAGTGTGATAATTGATGGAGTTCAACTCACTCCTGGAATCATAGAAGAGTTATTGGGATATATAATTATATGGTAGGAAAGAAGATTACAAGGATGAATCCTGAAGATAGTTACCAGTAGTAATTCTATTGGACCAAGTAGGTATAGTCCATGAATAACATCCTGAATACAATTAAAGATATTAAGAAGATATTCCAATACAATTGTAGGGTTGTATTGACAAAGCCTTGATTATCCAACTAGAAATCTAAGCTATAAATGATTAAAGGATTATAATGATCATGCCTTGCTCAACAGGATTGTATACTTATATCAAGTATAAGTGACACTGGTGGGTAGAACATGATTGAAACCCTAGTATAGGCAAGTTATAGAAGAGTAGTTATTATAAGCCACATTAATATAATGTGAGGCTGGAGTAGGAGTAACTAGAGTAAAGTAAATGTAGGATAGTATGATTAAATTAAAAGCTAGTATAGCATAGAGCTATGGAAGTAGTGTTATTCATCTTAAAGGATAGTAAGCTTTAGAGAAAGGTAGTTGGATGTATATATCTAATGGAGAAATATTAGTTATGGATGGTTAAGGAAGATTATGAGTGGAGTTTGAAGGAACTACTTGTTGGATTGAAGGTTATCAATAGTAGAGTAGTGAATATAACCAAGTATGGATATGAGAAAACTATAAAAATTTTAGTGTCAAGTTCATTGGATTTTTAAATGGATTTAGAGGAATAATAGGTGAATAATAATGTTTTTATGAAGTAAAGCTCATCATGTTAACCATGATGATCGATAGGAAGAAGTAGTATATCTAGGAAAGGAATTACTTAATTAGAAGTCCAAGATTGTGAATTCTGGAAAATAGACATTCTTGGTAAACACCCAAATCTAAATCTCAAACCAAACATAATATCCATTTCATGTTATTGATCCATCCACTTATCTCCATATCACTTTAAAGGAATATTTTCCTATAGCCCATCACGTAAGCACATTTTTATCATTCCAAATTGACTTAACTGTAACATCCCAAAACTTTAATCCAAGTTGATCAAGATCCAAATCATCAAAATTAGGGTTAACAAAAACTTTTCCATCTCAAAATATGAAAGCATTCATGTGTATGTGCATTTAAATTAGGAGTTCATTTGAATTGCCATGGTTCTATGATTCATTTCTTGTAAAATGATTTTTAGGTGAAATAAACATCATCTAAATCATTCCCAAACTTTTCCCAAAGAAAAACAACTCAAAATAAATAAATGAAGTGAATGGTCATTTTTGCCAAATTAACTATCATGCCTACTTTGGCTATTCCTAGTACTCAAAACTTAACAGAAACAATTGTGGATCTTTGCACCCCTTTCTAGTACACATAATTAGGTACCAAGGCCCACTTTGTGATCTGCCAATAACATTCAAATGCTAAGTTTAAATGACAGTTTAAAATTGAATCTATTTCATATGGGAAGATCCCACTATTTCAAAAACCACTCAAACAAGCTCAATTTTCAAAACCCAAGCAACCACAGAGTCTCAAGATTATGCCTAACACACCCACCAAAAATCTTTTCAAAATTCAAAAAGAATATTCTTGCGGCCATTTCATCAAACACTTGGAAGGCAGAATTCAAACAAAACTAAATTAACTATTTTGAATAGTGTTCTGGCCAAACTTGTCTCCCATTTGACCCCCCATTTGCTCACATTATCCCCTCTGGATCAAACCAGGGCATAACTACCCCATCCCCTACCTCCTAGCAGCATGGCCATGCCAAGCCGAGCCCTACCTCGCCGACCAACTTGGTCGCTGCCGCAGCAGATCGCCTCCCCCTCTCTTGCCATGTCTAGGAGATAGCCAACACCTTACCGCCGCCCACTGTCCCCTCCCCGAGCCAGGCCTAGCCGTGGACCACCGAGAAATCCCCGTGCCCAGTGCCACCGTGCCATGCCGAGCACGCGCCAGAGCGCCGCACCTGGCACACGTGCACAATCCGCCACTCGACCGCATCCCGCGCCCACCGCGTCACCACGACCCAGGGAGCACGCCAGACACCCCCATTCGCCGTCCAACGCCTCACAGCCACCGCTCACTGTCGAAGCCGCCGCCTCTGCCGCTCAGAGCGCCAGATCCGCCCGACCGCTTACCACCGCCCCTAAGCCCGCATTAAATTCCTAGAGCACCGACAGGAGTCCGCGCGTCGATCGCCATCCTCAGCCATGCTGCTAGCAGCCCATAGCCATGTCGCCACCGTCGCCTACCCATCCCTCTCGTTCTCACCGTCGAGCCTATAAAAGGAGGGCACCCCCAGCCATTTGTAGCACACCACTCCACTCCCCTCACCTCACGAATCGTCCCACACCTCTAGCCGGAGCACGGGGAGTAGCAGTTGTACCGGAGAAGGACGCCTCTAGAGGAGAAGGGCGCCGTTGATTGCGACCACCCACGCCGCTGATAGCTCGCCGTCGACCACTAGTCCGTTTGCCCGCCTCGCCGTCGTCGCTGGAACCCTAGTACGCCCCCTATGCAACCCCACCGAGCCGCTAGGGTTAGAGCTCACCGGCGACAGGTCCGTCATCGACTACGATCCATAGCCGTTGATCCCTACTCTAATCCAACGTCCCACACCGCCTCGTACCGCTTCACGCGTTATGAGCCACTAACTGGTAGACCCCCTGTCGGCTGAACCCCACGCTGTGGAGTAACACTGGGCCGACCCGTTAGCGTCTCCCACGTGACCCAACAGTTTAAATTTAGATTTTCCATTTAATTTCAAACACATTTCTGTACATAGATTCAAAAATCAAACCAGCTCGACTCGCTGAACCAAAATGCATGAAACTAATTTTTTTAGAAAGGTACTGAAATGCTTAATCCAAGCCCGTTGGATTCAAACCCTTCGGAGCTATAGATCAACCTTGGTAAAAATAACAAGGCAGGAGCTTTTCTACATTCAAACATTTTTCAAAATTCAACCATAAGAGATTTTGAGTTGATTCCAACTCACAAAAATCACATTTGATCATACCTTTTAGAATATATAAAAACATATGGGTTTACTTACAGAAATAATGTTCAAGTAATAAAAGAATGCCACATAGGCATTTCTAGTCACTTTATTTATTTAAAATAAAAAGGTTAAACCTTATTAAATTGTGACACCACTTTAAATCACATTCCCATGTACTGAAATATGTGGTTATGACATGTGTCAACATGATCCCATGTTTGAGTTGGAGAATATTAAATATTAAGTAGTTTTCAATGAGTAGAAATTACTTTTCTCAAATTAAAATAAATAAGACAAATGATTTAATTCTTGTAATGTTAGTGATGATGATAGATCATCTATAGTACACCTTTGTGTGATGATTGAAAATAGTTAAGTATTGTTTGGTGATTGTGTACCTCGTATTTATTTATAGACGCTAGTACCGACCAAGGATACGAGGAGGAAGGAGGATACTACGAGGAGGAAGCCGAGGAGAACTTCAACCACTGCTCTGCACAAGGCAAGCTAAAACTTGCAACTATGAAAGTTAGATAACCTATGCAATGCATTAAGCATGCTTGGTTAGACACATTTGATGATACCCAATCCTAGTTTTACTTACAAGTTTAATACTTCATTTTCTTTACCAAAGCTTCTCTTAGGGTTTACTTAAGTGACTTGTAGATTCTAGAAAGATAACTAAAGGTAGCATAAAGAGCATAAAACTTGGCCTAAGTTAGATAATCTTGATGTCATCCTAAGGCATGAGATTGAACTTAGCAAATCCCCACTTGTTTACCACCCCTCATTAGTAGTTACCACCACTTGTAGATGCTAGTGCTAAGAATAAAACATGATCAACTTTAGATGGGAATACTTGGTGAAAATGGTTATGAAAACCTTAGAATGATGAGTCATTCTACTGAAATGTTTTGACATGTGTTTCCGAACACCAGATGATTTTGATGATGAAAATGTTGAGGCATGATCCTTAACCCTTTATAAAACTGATGGTTGTCTGGATGCGATACCATTCCAATTTTACCGTACAACCACAATACCCAAAAATTGGGTAGGGCTTGATTGGAAATTTATATACCTTAGTATGGGTTCCCTCGCGGCCAAGGTCTGAGCTGAGGCTACCTTGTGAAGATTGTCCACCTGTGTAGTACCCAAGATGACAGTTGGTCATGGTTGGTGTAACAACCCTAGTTCTACTAGATAGTAAATAGGATTTGTTTGTGCATTCATGAGCATCATCATCTTAATATTTCATGCAAGAAACAATAGAAAACCATAATCTTAACTCCTTTCCTCTTTATTTGAGTTGAAAATGGTTTTAAATGTTTTGAAAGTACAAAAGGAATGGATCCCAAACAGTAACCAGGGCCCTACAATGTTTGAAATGTTTACAAAGTTTTGCTATTTTCAAAATAACATAAAACAGATTTGTATTTGAAAAATACAAAGACAAAAGTAAAAACGGATATAGAAAAGGTTTTAGAAAGAAAAAAATATCTCTCCCTCTCTCCCTGGGCCAAGCCCATCTCTCTTCCTCACTCTCTGCATCTCGCTTGCAACCAACCGTAGCCTAGTGCGGCGCAACCGTGGCCCAATAGCGCTTCGTCCCTTTCCTGTCTCCTTCCCCATCGTCGGCAAGCATCTCGGTGGCTCGCCGCCAGCCACCCGATGCTCTGCCGTGCACCGCGATCAACACCACTGCCCCCGAGCATCTATTTGATCCCCATAGCTGCCGCGGATGAACCCTAGCCCTTAATTTCCTCTTCCTCTCTCTCTCGTGCGGAGGGCACCGTCGGGACCGCCTCATCGTCCTAGTTCGCCTAGAAAAAGGAATTGAGCCCGCTCGCCTCAAATCAAGCTCACAATCATCATCCTCTTCAACGCCGGCCATCGTCGAATCCCCGTCGTCCGGCCACCCCTCGCCTCCCCGACACCGGTACCGTGCTCCTGGTGAGATTCTGAGCATGCCAGTGCTCTCCACCTTCTCCCTTGCTCTCTGGTTAGAGCTCCCGTCGTGCAGCTGCAAACCTCACTGTCGGTCGCCATCGCACGCGCAGCTCCGGCGACCAAAGCAAGCAGTGCAGTGAGCACGCTTGGCTTAAGCGACTCATGAGTCCAACCAGCCCCGCATCCCCGCGACTTCCCTAGCGCCAGCCCCGCGCTTGATCTAGGAGGAGCTCCATGGCTGACGTCAGCATGACGTCAGCGTGGTGCAATAATATTTTCCTTTTTGTTTTATTTTTTCTAGTAAATCAATTTCTATAATTATTTTTAGTAAAGAAAATACCTGACATGTGGGCCCTGTCTGTAAGTGAGATAAAAATATTTAGAAATGTTTTCTGATTAAATAAAATGTAAAAGTAATTCTAAAATATAAATTATTTTTATAATATTCCAAAAATGATTTAAAATGAATTAAATTTTTGAGAAATTCATAACTAATTCATTTTAAAATCAGAAAAATACAAATAATATATCAAAATGTTCGGAAAAATGAATTCTATCTAATTAAATTATAATCATGCATTGATAAGCAACTTCAATTGCAAGTTTAATTAGAACAACAAAACAACCCCTCTCATATGCCTCCGGGGTTTCTCCGAATTAGGGTTTAGACCCCTCGGACCCCGATTAAAATTACCAAGCATGTTTAGGGTTTCAATTTCGATAACTTTTAACTTGTCACATCATCCTTGCTTGAGCATTGCATCGTGCCATGTGTTGATTGTTTCCTTCCTTTCCGGTGTTTGGTTCTTCTCCGATAGAATACGATATCGGAATCGAGATCGAGTTCAAGACTGAAGATCAAGATCAAGATCATCGAAGGTCATCGACGAACAATGCCAACAAGATGAACCTTGGAGAGTTATATCCTTGTGGTTATCGAACACGTCAAGATGATGGATACGAAGATCTGTATTGGGTATCAACAGGCAAAGGCAAGTGAAACCCCACACATGATATAATCCTATGCTTACAAGCATTCTAAATTCTTGCCATGTGCATACGATTCTAAAGTCTTTTATCGATAGATAGAGTAATCCTATCTGATGCATGTTTCCTTTGAACCTATATTCCCTGATCCACTACTCCTAGCATAACTAGGGTTTGGCTTTGTGATCGCTGCTAGAGTTACTTTATCTATTGTGCTTAGCCATGCTTAGTTGTTCTGTTGATTCACTTGGTTGATGGTTCCGAGCTTCGAATGAACCTAGTTGGACAGGAGAACGTGGTATGACAGCTGATGTGAAGTAAACATGCTAAGGCTTGTAGGGGAGGCCACGTGGGTTGTGGTTTTTGCAGTCCCATACTTGCCACCCTTAGGACCCGAGGTTCTTGCCTCTTGAACCAAGATGAGCGTACAGCCACATGGGGGTTCATGGGGACCCCCTTGACCCCAACTTGCCTAGTCTGATCCATGAGTCCATAGTTTGAAGATTTATTCGGCACCCGCACGGAAAAAGGTTTTGGAAAATGGTGCAAGCATATAGGACGTGGCCGGGTGAAGGATGCTCGGCATTGAACTGGATCCCGGTACATAGAGTCGAGGACTGCCTGGGAGTATGGCCAACTACCGCAGCCGGGAGCCCTTTTGGTGACTCGTGGATTAGGAAAAAGTAAGGGAAAGGTTTCGGTCGATCACCCTCTGTCAGCACACCAAGGAAGTGTGTCATGTGACGCTAAGAGTCGGTCGGCACATGTGGGTAAAGTTGTACACCCCTGCAGGGTATTAATCTTTTCGAAAAGCCGTGTCCACGGTTATGGACGACTTGGGAATGGACGTGGGATCATAGAGAACTTGAACCTAATCGTAAAACTTGGCAAAATAAAGTGTGCTTAAGGATGCTTCCTCTTGGGTACAAGGGGGTGATCCTCGATGAGGTTCAATGATGACTTGGTGGATATCAAAAGATGATGATCAATATCTTGGAGATGTCTCTTCCTTATCCCCTTTTAAAACACTCTGATTAGACGAGCTTCTTCTCCCTCTTTTTTTACAAAACAAAGATGGCTTTATGCAAACAACTCCACCAGCCATAATTCTTGTGGAGTACACCCTGTACTCACCCTTGCTTCGTTGATACTTTTGCTGTAGAGTACGTGTTACCATAGAAGATGAATTCTTTACGGCATCGACATCAACGAGTAGTTTGGAGTTCCCAGCCGGCAGCTTGGAATCTATGGAATGGGACGTCATCGTTATGCTTCAGGCCTCTTAGGCCATTTGTTAAGTTTGCTATACTTAATAGCATAATTTGCCTTCCGTTGTTTGATGTTTGTGGTCAGTGACCTCTGCTTGTAATATTTTGGTTCTTCGCTCAGATATGGGCTTGCTGTAATAATTTGTGTGTCGTAGGGTCACTGATGTGTTACCGATTCTTCACTGGATATTCTCGAGCTCAAGGTTAAGCTTATTTCAGACAGAGGTCTGGGATTTGTTTAGCCTTGATCCCGGGGGTGTCACAGGTATTGGTATCAGAGCAGTACCGATCGTAGAAAAACCTTGCTACTAGTCGATGTTGAGTCTAGTGCTTGTGAAAACTATTTTAAAAGCTAAAAAGTATTTGCGAAAACTCTAGTATGCTTCTTTTACTTCTTATCCAGTTTCGCTCTAACTCTGGGTTATCTCATCTTGTGTTGATTTGGAAAAGTTTTGCTATCTCGTTTCTTTCTTCAAAGTTAGGTTCCTGTTCAGGCATGTCATTTCTCAACCATTTGACCTAGTATGAGTTCTCTAGAGTCAAGTTGAGTGTGTGTTTCGTGATCCCCTTCTTCTGTTTCTTCTGAGAGATTCCTTTCTATCATGATCTCTCTATCTTTTGGACCCACAATATTATATTGTTGGTTCCATAGTGTTCTGTTCTAGGCTTCGAGGTATCCTTTCGCTTTGTGTGACTCCTTTTATTGTTTGGGTACTTCAGAAGTTGTTTCTTCTCTTGGAAGCTACCTCGTGATTGCTAGCTTGTAGTGTACGCTAAGTCACTAAAGTAGTAGTTACTCTTTTCTCTGGGTTTTAACCCTTGGACTTGAACCTAAGATCCCCGATTGTGCTGGATTCCGGTGTTGTGAATCTTGTACATGAAGCTGATTTTAACCCAATATCCATTCTGTTGAAACTTGTGGTTAATGTTCACACAATACCTCAGGATGGCTAGTACCTTCTAGTATAGCCTTCAAGCTTGTGGTTTTTTTCGCGATTGATTTGTGACAATTAAGGACTTTCCCTACCACATTCTATGGCAGATGTTCTTTAATGGAACCAAATAGATCATGACAAGAGTACTCCTCGTGAGTCTCGCATCAATACTCGTGACTCTGCCACACTTTACCCTTCTCTGCATTGGTTTTCGGAAGATTGTTGACTTATGCACCCACATCTTGGGATTCTGTATTGAGCATGTTCTTCTCCCCTTGTTGTTTTCTGACCTTTGTCTACCAGTTGGTAGCCAAGTAGTAAATGTGCATTCGTGTCTTCCGATGCAAGATACTCTTGTGGTTCGTCAAGACAAACCATTTCGGGATGTCAGGAGAAACAAACTCCAGTACCTCGTAATTTCTAGGACCAGGTCAAAGTGTTGTAGTCCACAGACCAAGAAGCATTGATTAGCTTCTACTTTGTTCTACCTCAGAGTATCACACTCTTTTATACTAAGAGGTCACGCTGAGTTTCAGGACCTCTTAATGAAGTGAAGCTCTTATACATAATTACCCAACCTTCCTCGAGTTTTCATGCTCATGAGTGATGCGTGTGCGTAATAATGTGGTCATCTGAGATTATTAGCAATTGTCATTACTTTGAACTCAAAGGACATTTGTATCATTCTTAGCGTGATGGTTAACCCTATCACTAAGCAAAGTTTGATTGTGCTACCAAGTCCGATATTCTGGTACACCCTCTTTAGTCAAAGAGTTAGGCTCATGCCGAAGCTCTAAGACTGTATCTTCTTACCTTACCAAGCAAGTTTCCCTCTCGAACTAAGTGATATATCGGTGGTTCGTGATATTCTAGACGTCTTCCTAGAAGTATCTCCATGTTGCCACATGACCGTGTTGTCAAGTTCTTGAGCAAGCAAGTTCTATGAACTGCTCTTTTCTCCAAGGATTCATACTGGATACCCCTGAACAAGTTGGTTGAGCTTAAACAACAACTTGGAGAGTTGTAAGACAAAAGTTCCATCCAACTCAGTTCCTTCTTAAAGGGATGTCTAGTTGTGTTCGTGTTGAAGCAAGATAGTATCTCCTTTGAGGATATGTTATCTTTCCTTTCTTTGATTTGATTTGGGTTATCGTCAAATCAAACTTAGTCCCAAGGACTATCTTGATGATGTCTCACTTATGTACATCTTCTTGTCCACTGGTCTGACCAATGTCTATGCCGTGTTTATACAACATGTGAGTCCGTATTCTTGGTGTGTATAGATAAGTTTGTTATTGAGCCCATCAATGACATCCTTATCTTCTCCATGTTATATGAGATTCATGTGGAGCAGTTAGAATTAATGTTGGAAACTTTTGAGAACCATCCTCGTGTTATCTCGAAGTATGTGTTCTGGATGTTAGAAGTAACCTGCTCTAGTTCACGCGCAAATGTGGAAAGATGTTGCCGTGGATTCAAGTAGAGTTATCATTGCTTCCTCGGGAATCATTTCAAATCAGTCAAGCATGTGCGAAGAATTCTTGATATGGTAGGATAATACCTTCACATATCGATAAGATCCTCCAAGCACACCAATCCACTGATTGATTTGTCATGGAAGATAAGAAGTCCTACAAAACTTCGATATCCTCCTAAATGTTTCCTAACAAGGATTCAAATTGTGTTTCATTGCAAACAATTCATTTAGATGCAATTATCTTTTGATAACTCGCTAATACATGTGTTTCGCAATCTAGCTCGTCTTTTGGATCTTGAAACTGTGTCCGTGTCTTGAGAATCTAGTAACTTTACCTCTGTGTAAATGTTGCAAACCTTCTATTTGGATATGTTGAGTCTGAAGTATCTCTCCACTTAATCAAAACTGAATCTCAAGCAGTAATAATTATTGGTGTTCCTCAAGGTTATGACGTAGGTCTATTGTAACTCTGGCAAGATTGATGTAAGGGTTGTCACAAATAACCGGAAGGACCTTTTGTCATATTCTCCTAAATCAGCAGTAACAACCACTCTTCATGAGGCATCTTCTATGATTTAATATAGGAGTTGTGCTTATGGTTTCCTTTGTATCCGAAGTCCAACCTTTATTTGATGACTGGTTAAAGGCTTGTTAGTAGCCTGATATCGGTGTTTCGAACATCAAGGAGAACATTTAAAGTAGTGTTGCTAAATGTCTCTCGGTCAATCCTCTAGACCCTTTTACATTGGCAAGCGTCTTGTTATGCCAAGTACTTGGAGTCTGAGAATGAAGTTTCTTTATTCTCGTGTCATCAGGAATCTTCTAGACTATTCATCTTGATGGTGTAAAGTGATATCATGATCTTTGGCAAGGATTTTGATAATCCTAGATGAATAAAGAGTTTCCTTCTCTCTTTCTTAAACATGTTCGAAGAGCGACCATGATTTTCGTAATCAATAGTTCCTCTTGTTACATGTTCCTTGTGACTCTTACGAGTCCTCTCCACCAAAACACCTTTCTGTCTTGGCCTTCTATTGAATGAAAGAGTGACCTTTTGTGTCAAAAGTAGTTCAACAACTTAGTTTTGTTGGTATCTATCTCTTCCACCTGTAAAACTCTACTGAAGTTGTTTAGTAGAGGTTGCCTATCGAAGTCTACGGTCATGTTCTTTCTGTTGGAAGTTTCCTTCCTTCAGATGTCAAACTCTTCGGCAAGTTCCATGGTCTCAATCCTTATGAAGACCAGCTATCGGTCACCTTGAAACCATCTCCTTTTGTTTCCTCTTTCACCTTGATGTGTTTCATGTTGTTAGCTCTAGAGATGTTCGTGAAGAATCTATCCATGAGTTGACCATGAGATACTCAGTTTGTGGTTTCGTGTCATTCCCTCGCTTCCTTAGTGTGAGCAGCCACCTCGAAGATTATGAAGCGCTTCGTCCACTCGTCATGGTGGCCTGGATCAACCTCTTCAATAAGATCATCGAAGTTTAGTGTGACCCTGTTCCTTCTATCTTCCTACCAGGAATCTCGGGTCAAGATTATTTTAAGGGGGATAGAATTGTAACAACCCTAGTTATACTAGATAGTAAATAGGATTTGTTTGTGCATTCATGAGCATCATCATCTTAAAATTTCATGCAAGAAACAATAGCAAAACCCTAATCTTAAATCCTTTCCTCTTTATTTGAAATGGGTTCAAAATGGTTTTAAATGTTTTGAAAGTACAAAACGAATGGAGCCCAAACAGTAACCAGGGCCCTATAATGTTTGAAATGTTTACAAAGTTTTGCTATTTTCAAAATAACATAAAACATATTTGTATTTGAAAAATACAAAGAGAAAAGTAAAAACAGAGATAGAAAAGGTTTTAGAAAGAAAAAATATCTCTCCCTCTCTCCCTGGGCCAAGCCCATCTCTCTTCCTCACTCTCTGCCGCTCGCGTGCAACCAACCGCAGCCCAGCAGCAGCCCAGTGCGGCCCAACCGCGGCCCAATACCGCTTCGTCCCTTTCCTGTCTCCTTCCCCATTATCGGAAAGCATCTCGGTGGCTCGCCGGTGGCCACCCGATGCTTTGTCGTGCTCCGCGATCAACGCCACCGCCCCCGAGCATCTATTTGATCCCCATATCCGCCGCGGATGAACCCTAGCCCTTAATTTCCTCCTCCTCGCTCTCTCGTGCACAAACCCTAACCCTAGAACTGACAGACGCCGGCGAGCCCCGCCTTCTCAGGCCACCCCACGCCGTACGGAGGGCACCGTCGGGACCGCCTCGTCGTCCTAGTTCACATGGCCAAAGGAATTGAGCCCGCTTGCCTCAAATCGAGCTCACGGTCGTCATCCTCTTCAACGTCGACCACCGTCGAATCCCCGTCGTCCGGCCACCCCTCGCCTCCCCGACACCGATACCGTGCTCCTGGTGAGTTTCTGAGCACGCCAATGCTCTCCACCTGCTCCCTTGCTCTCTGGTTCGAGCTCCCGCCGCACAGCTGCAAACCTCACCGTCGGCCGCCGTCGCACAAGCAGCTCCGGCGACCAAACAGCGGCGTCGCCGCCACCGTTTGGCTTAGTGCACTCGCGCGAGTCCAACGCGCCCAACCCTGCATCCCCGCGACGTTCCTAGCGCCAGCCCTGCGCTTGATCTGGGAGGAGCTCCATGGCTCACGTCAGCATGACGTCAGCGTGGTGCAATAATCTTTCCTTTTTGTTTTTTTTCAGTAAATCAATTTCTGTAATTGTTTTTAGTAAAGAAAATACCTGACATGTGGGCCCTGTCTGTAAGTGATATAAACATATTCAGAAATGTTTTCTGATTAAATAAAATGTAAAAGTAATTCTAAAATATAAATTATTTTTTATAATAGTCCAAAAATGATTTAAAATGAATTAAAATTTTGAGAAATTCATAACTAATTCATTTTAAATCAGAAAAATACAAATAATATATCAAAATGTTGAGAAAAATGAATTCTATCTAATTAAATTATAATCATGCATTGATAAGCAACTTCAATTGCAAGTTTAATTAGAACAACAAAACAACCCCTCTCATATGCCTCCGGGGTTTCTCCGAATTAGGGTTTGGACCCCTCGGACCCCGATTAAAATTACCAAGCATGTTTACTGTTTCAATTTCAATAACTTTTAATTTGTCATATCATCATCCTTGCTTGAGCATTGCATCGATGCCATGTGTTGATTGTTTCCTTCCTTTCCGGTGTTTGGTTCTTCTCTGATAGAATACGATTTCGGAATCGAGATCGAGTTCAAGACTGAAGATCAAGACCAAGATCATCGAAGGTCATCGACGAACAATGCCAACAAGATGAAGACTGGAGAGCTATATCCTTGTGGTTGTTGAACAAGTCAAGATGATGGATACGAAGATCTGTATTGGGTATCAATAGGCAAAGGCAAGCAAAACCCCACACATGATATAATCCTATGCTTACAAGCATTCTAAATTCATGCCATGTGCATACGATTCTAAAGTCTTTTATCGATAGATAGAGCAATACTATCTGATGCATGTTTCCTTTGAACCTATATTCCCTGATCCACTACTCCTAGCATAACTAGGGTTTGGCTTTGTGATCGCTGCTAGAGTTACTTTATCTGTTGTGCTTAGCCATGCTTAGTTGTTCCGTTGATTCACTTGGTTGATGGTTCCGAGCTTCAAATGAACCTAGTTGGACAGGAGAACGTGGTATGACAGGTGATGTGAAGTAAACATTCTAAGGCTTGTATGGGAGTCCATGAGGGTTCTGGTTTTTGCAGTCCCATACTTGCCACCCTTAGGACCCGAGGTTCTTTCCTCTTGAACCAAGACGAGCGTACAGCCACACGGGGGTTCATGGGGACCCCCTTGACCCCAACATGCCTAGTCTGATCCATGAGTCCGTAGTTTGAAGATTTATTCGGCACCCGCATGGAAAAAGGTTTTGGAAAATGGTGCAAGCATATAGGACGTGGCCGGGTGAAGGATGCTCGGCATTGAACTGGATCCCGGTACACAGAGTCGAGGACCTCCTAGGAGTATGGCCAACTACCACAGCCGGGAGCCCTTCTGGTGACTCATGGATTTGGCAAAAGTAAGGGAAAGGTTTCGGTCGATCACCCTCTGTCAACACACCAAGGAAGTGTGTCATGTGACGCTAAGAGTCGGTCGGCACGTGTGGGTAAAGTTGTACACCCCTGCAGGGTATTAATCTTTTCGAAAAGTCGTGTCCATGCTTATGGACGACTTGGGAATGGACGTGGGATCATAGAGAACTTGAACCTAATCGTAAAACTTGGCAAAATAAAGTGTGCTTAAGGATGCTTCCTCTTGGGTACGAGGGGGTGATCCTCGATGAGGTTCAATGATAACTTGGTGGATATCAAAAGATGATGATCAATATCTTGGAGATGTCTCTTCCTTATCCCATTTTAAAACACTCTGATTAGACGAGCTTCTTCTCCCTCTTGTTTTACAAAACAAAGATGGCTTTATGCAAACAACTCCACCAGCCATAATTCTTGCAGAGTACACCCTGTACTCACCCTTGCTTCATTGATACTTTTGCAGCAGAGTACGTGTTACCATAGAAGATGAATTCTTCATGGCATCGACATCGACGAGTAGTTTGAAGTTCCCGGTCGGTAGCCTGGAATCTATGGAATGGGACGTCATCGTTATGCTTCAGGCCTCTTAGGCCATTTGTTAAGTTTGCTATACTTAATAGCATAATTTGCCTTCCGTTGTTTGATGTTTGTGGTCAGTGACCTCTGCTTGTAATATTTTGGTTCTTCGCTCAGATATGGGCTTGCTGTAATAATTTGTGTGTCGTAGGGTCACTGATGTGTTACCGATTCTTCACTGGATATTCTCGAGCTCAAGGTTAAGCTTATTTGAGACGGAGGTCTGGGATTTGTTTAGCCTTGATCCCAGGAGTGTCATAGTTGGGAGGCCAAACTCACAGGAGAGGTGCGTATACTAGGGCGTGAAATTGAAAGGTTAGGATTGATTATCCGCATACTGAGTATGGTGAATTCAGGATTGTTCCTAACGGATGTATCAAATGTTGTGGTGAAAGTGTACAATCTCTGTAGAGTGTCAAACTATTCGAATAGCCGCGTCCGCGGTTATGGACAGTTGGAGTGGCCATACAGTTCTCTCGTCAGATGTTTTCAAAATGACTTATGAAATGAATTGAGACTTTGACTTGACCACAACAGAGTTGTGATATGAAATTCAAATTCCCACTTAGGGGTTATAAAACTTTCAACTAGCTTTCTTTGCTTTTGAACTTAGTAGGGTTAAATCTGCCTTTTTGCAAAACAACCCTAGAGCTTAGCATCCTACTACACAACCCCCCCCCCCCTTAACTTGTTAGTATTAGTTTGCGAGTACTTAAAGAGTAATCATGGATTTGTCCCTGGCTATTCCCGTGGCCAGACTATGAAGAGGAGTACCAGGATGATGGACCGCAGGAAGGTTACGACAACTAGGATCATCTCCCATCGTCAGCATTGTCTGTGACCCCGAAGATGGAGATTTGCCTACACTATCGTTACTATTACATTATTCCGCTGCTGGAATTGTATGAAGAACTGGATCATGAAATCCTTATTTGTGTAAGACCTTATGTATGGTTTGTAATGGATGATGTACTGTGATATCCAAATCTGTTATGTCTCGCAAAAATGGTAATCCTGGGATTGCGATATATGGCATAACAGGCATCTGGGATTAAAAATCTGGGTGTTGACACACACCATATGTGTTTGAAGCTATTTTATTCAAATTCTTTTCCATAAAACATTTTAGATGTAACTTTCTATTTTAAAAGGTGATATCATTAAAGATCACAAACAAAAGATAATATGCTTAGTTAATAAATCTTTACTCACATCAACAAAATAGTATAAGTAAATTAAGAACCCTAAACCCTTGGGTAAACATTTACAATTCAAACCCTAAACCTCTATGTTTATCATAATAGAATATATACATTACCATTTTTCTAAACTAATGGAAGTAGTATTAACCATATTAATTTCTTTTGTATTTCAAACATCAAATAATGATATAAGTTCATTATGTATAAAAGTTTCTATTCAAACTATGAGCTAACTAGTGTTATGTTTTATAAACAAATAAGAAAATATCATATCATAAAGCCATGGTTCAGTATAGAAAGAAAATTAATAATAAAGGCTTCTACAAAATATTAAAAGAGGATTTATATAAATAAAATAAAGAATTATATATAAAGAAAATATTTATCATTAAGATTTACAAAATAAATCTCAATCAACACTATTTGTTGTTGCAAGTGTTCAGCCAATAAAATTTGTTAGAAAAGTTCAAATTATAGATTAAATACAAACCTGAAAAGTAAAACAGAAAATAGAAAAAAAAACAAATAAAAAAACAAATCCTGGTCGTGGCCCAACTTCCTCCTTCTTATCTGTCACTCACGTGCAGCCAACAAGGGCCCAGGAGCCAGCCCAGTTCACCCTATTCTGTGAATGACGGGGGGACCAAAGGAGGATCACCGGTTGAGAGGAAAGAAGTGCTAGGGGTTATCTGCAAAAACGCACGTCGTCGTCTTCCTCCAGCTGGAAGCACCTCGGTGGCGATGCCGAGGCCGCCCGCCATCGTCCTTGCGCCAAGATCGACGCCGCCTTCACTTGGAGAGGATAAGGAGGCCACGATGACGCCTCTACTCATCCTAGTCCCCATTTCCCCCCTCTGAAACCCTCTCTACCTCATGTTCCTTTTCTGAACCGAAACCCTAGATCCAAGATGCGATCGATTTCTGGCGTTCCGAGCTCCCTCGTCCACCGTTGATCATGCAACCATCCTTGCCCTGTCCTTCTAAGCCTCTTTGTCAAAGGAATCAAAGAGGGGCGGTGGGAATCGAAACCACGGGTTCATCTTCCCGAAGTCCGGCCACCATAGTCCTCGTAGATTCCGAACACCTTCGGTCATGCCAACCCCTCCACTGCAACGCTGGTGAGTCGTTGATGCTAGGGCATCATTTACTTTGTTTGTTTTCATCACGATTTGCCTTCCTGGCGATTATCTGCCACCGCCGCTGTTAACCACCGTTGCAACCACTCTTCTGGCGACCAAAAACCAGCGGCGCCACCACTATCTTATTCGCCTTGTTATTCCGGTTCGAACAAGCCCCTGCACACATGCTCACTCGCCCGCTAGTGCCCTCCTCGTCGTCGTCTGCCAGGCCACCGACAAGGTGACGTCAGGGTGAGATCACCCTGGCCACGTTATCGTGTTTGACTTGGTTCGTGTCTTGCGTGGCAAGTGACATGGCCTAGGGACCATCTGTCATTGCCTCTGAGTAGAAACTAGTTCAGTAGCAAAAACATTATTTGAGCTAGGTATGACATGTGGCCACTGGCCCACTATTCGGTGACTAGGGCTAGGTGTGGGTGCGGTGTAAAAAGTTAATTCCTGTTTAAGAAAAGAATAAAAGATATAAATCCAAATACACATATTCCTGAAATGAAATAAAATGATTAAATCTTGTTAAATCAATAACTTTTGTTTTATAATTTAGAAAAATATGTGTAATATATGAAAATGTTTAGAAAAATAAAATCTATCCATTAAAACTATTATCAAACATTTTTGAAATAGTTATTTAAATAATTATTATTTAGTAAAGATTTTAAAAGTAATAAAACTTTGATAATTTCTATTTTAATAATGGTAAATATTAAAAATATAAATAAAATACCAAAAATGTTGGAAAAATAAAAACAATGCTTTAAAACTATAATCATGCATTATTACTTCACTGAAATAGATATGTATTATTTATTAAGTATTTATAAAGTAATAAATCTTATAAAAATCATATCTTATTATTTATGAATCACAAAAAATAAAATTAATATATCAAAATGATCACAAAAATAATGTATACTTGTTAAAAATATAATATTCCACTTTTAAAATAAATAAAAACTTATTACTCTAATAATTTGAATTTAAATCTATTTCTTTAGTTAATAATTCATATAAGAGTAAATAAAATTTGTTAATACTTCTAACATTAAATAAATTAAGTCTAATAAATAAGTATTTTATTAGTCTTGAATATTAATAATATGAATTTTCAATGGTTCAAAACATTATAAATACCATTTTATTAAATTATCCTTCAACCAAATGAGTAATTATTTTCTAATAAAAGGTCCTAAACAATTATAAAACCCCAAGAATAATTGTAACTAAATCCAATTTTTTCCATGTACTTCAACCATTAGATTACAAAACCTTCACAACACTATAGTATGTCCATAAGTAGTTAAGTAATATTATTTCTTTGATTATAAACTACAACCACTCGTCTATAAAAAGGTAAAAGATACCATCCCATTATAAAATCAAGAAACCACTACACCAAGTAAAAACAAAACCATTCTTAAGTAACCTTAAGGAAACATTACTAGGTACACAAGGTACAAATGTCATAAGCATTACACTTTCAAACCATCTATGTTTTAAATTTAAATTTAGTCTACAAGACTCTAAATATACAACTAAAGACATTGTTATATGTTTTATAGTTAACTTTGGTCTGATATAGTTAAGTCATAAAGCCTCACAAGTCCAAACTATTCAAGCAAGCACAAATAACATCGACCAGACTCAACTAACCACAAAGATTATTTAGACCTTAGAAAGGAAATATTTTCTTCAAATGTTATTCTTTTTGCCACTTCAAACAAGAGCTCTTCTATAAGCAATCTTGAGTATCATTTCACATTTATGTGTGTCTCATTGTTGTATCATATTGTAATTATATGTTGTTTCACACACAATCACAAGCCTTAATAAGAAGCACAAGTATGAAAATTATCTAAACGGGACGACACATTCTAAAGTAACCATTTTCGAAATCCAAACCCTAGAACAACGTTATTCCCGGGATTCAGATATAAAGTGCATCACATTACTTATGCATAAGAGCATTGCTTCTTTAAACATTAGTCCTTATCGGACCAATGATGCTGATTTCAGATACTAGATCTTATATTTTCCTGAAGGCCGTGAGTGCATAATATTGCAATCACAGAAGGCAAGTTCACACTTTCTTATGTCCTTTGATTATTTTTAGTAAAGTATTTTACAAATCCAGTGTTGTCAGCACCTGCATTTGAAAAAGGTCAGAAAACACTATTTTCATAATAATATGATTATAGGTTATTTACTCATAGTAAATAACCTACTATGAAAGTTTTGGTGGTAAAGGAACATATTATCTAGGACTTAACAACCAATATCGCCAGTGATTCTAGCGCCGTATATTACGCGTTAACCATGAGATTTGGAATGGGACAGAGAAGTCAGTTGTATCCTTTTATTCTTGTATGGAGGCAAGCCGACCTTAACGTGACGTTTCGATTCTTTGTGTGGATCCAACTATTGGGCCAAGAAGAGATAAAACAAAACTTTTTCTTCTAACGTAGTGATCCCAAGATCTAGCTAAGGTAGAAGACCACGAGGTTTACCACTAGACGCGCAGTTGCAGATTACCGATGAAGCACGTCAGTTAGTGCAGTCCTTTGCGATCCGATCGTCCTGGTGCTGATCGTACAACACCTTTGCTGGTATCCGCACGTACAAGGAGGAGCACCGGCGCCGAATTGCTAGGTTCGTTACGACGGCAGGACTGTTGTGGAGCTAGGGTTTCCAACACATGGAATGACCTAACCGATCAACGATTAACATTTCTGGGTTATGGTGCTCCACTATATATAGGGATTGAATGTGGGCTCCACTCTCGTGGCCCATTCACTAAAGCCCATATAACACTAGTCACCGTGAGTCTGACTCACTGACTTAGTCCTAATCCGGCTCGGGTCCAACCCGACCAGATTTCCGGTTCAGATCCAACCCGAACTTGCTCCCGCTCTTAAGTGTGTGACCCGGTAGGCACATGGCTACTCGGACACGATTGGAGTCCGACTCTCAATCGATCAGTCGGCAGCGTCTCCTAGCAGAATGTGCCGACTGCCAAGTACCAATGAGTCATGACGACTTGCCTTTCCAATGTGACTTACATCCGAGTCCCTTTTGCCTCACGATATACTTTGTCAGACTATAGGCGAATATTCGTCATCCCTTAAATAGTCCGACTCTCTTCTCGATCCGAGACAAGTGATTCACCCGACTAACTCTTAGTCGACCGCCTCGGTTAACACTTAACCGAGTCACGCATGGCCATGCTTTCCGAATCATATCTTCTGAGAGGGCCCAGAGAATATCTCTCCGAGTAGAGGGGCAAAATGCCATCTTGGTTATTCA
Organism: Avena insularis; assembly: GCA_023614405.1. Taxonomy (NCBI): domain Eukaryota; kingdom Viridiplantae; phylum Streptophyta; class Magnoliopsida; order Poales; family Poaceae; genus Avena; species Avena insularis. The sequence goes on along the minus strand of CM042685.1, from coordinate 283,750,156 downwards.
AATCACGCAGCTTGATTCTCAGTCGACCTAAACTCTGCCTTTATAACTGCCTAGTTACGGATCAGCATTTGATAGAACCTAAGTCGGTGATCCTCAACTCGAACTATGCAACAACCTTGGGTCTAAGGATTACATTGATTGAGATATACAAATGTCTACTTCTTCGTTGTACCTCAATATGGGTCAATCCGGCTCGCTAAACTCATTAGCCGAATCTGTGTAAGTCAGAATGGCATCACCATGCCCATGGCAAGTGGAACCGATTCATCAAGCCGACTTTCACATTAGTCTAAGTTGTGTGTCCATCACAACCTCAATGACCAAGGACATTTAGTACAAACAACATGAATGCATAGTTCCACAACCGAATCACATATTCAATGATACACACCATATGTTTATACAAGGACAACTATATATCTTTATGAATACAATGGGAAATCTCATCATACATGATTGCCTCTAGGGAATATTCCCAACAGTCTCCCACTTGCACTAGAGTGAATCTTCCGACATCACATGCCTAAGCATCTAATGCCCATGGCTCTCAGGTGCGCCTCATACTTCGGCTGGGGTAACAGCTTTGTCAATGGATCCGCAATATTTGCATCCGTGTGTACCTTGCATAACTTGATATCACCCTGATCCACGAACTAGCGAATCAGATGGTACCAAATGAGTATGTGCTTGTTCTTCTGGTGTTGTCTAGGTTCCTTGGCTTGTGCAATAGCACCATTGTTGTCACAATACACGTCTAATGGATTGGACGAGCCCTGAACCACACCAAGATCCATGAGGAAATTCCTCATCCAAACAGCTTCCTTTGCTGCCTCCGAGGAGGCAATATACTAAACCTCTGTGGTAGATGCAGACATAGTCTCTTGCTTGGAACTCTTCCAGCTCACAGCACCTCCATTTATAATAAACACGTATCTGTATTGCGAACGAGAATCATTAGAGTCGGTAAGATAACTCGCATTTGTGTAACCATTTACACTGAGTTCATCTTCACCACCATAAACCAAAAACATATCCTTAGTCCTTCTCAAGTAATTTAGGATATTTTTAGCTGCTGTCCAATGGATTTCTCTAGGATCAGCCTGGTATCTTCTCACAACACTTAGAGCATATGAAACATCTGGCCTAGTACAAATCATGGCATACATGATGGATCCGACTGCAGAAGCATACATAATCGCACTCATCCAACTTCGTTCATCATTTGTCGAAGGACACCGAGTCTTGCTAAGTTTTACACCATGGGACATCGGTAAGAACCCCTTCTTAGACGATTCCATATTGAACTTCTTCAACACTTTGTCCAAATAAGTACTCTGACTCAATCCAATGAGCCTCCTTGATCTATCTCTATAGATCCGGATTCCGAGGATGTATGTTGCCTCACCCAAGTCTTTCATTGAGAAACTCCTTCCAATGATTCCTTGGTTTCTTGCAACATCTGGACATCATTTCCAATCAGTAATATGTCATCCACATATAAGATTAGAAAGTTTACTTTGATCTCACTAAACTTCTTGTATAAACAAGAATCATGATCACTCTTGATGAAGCCAAACGATTTGACTACCTCATCAAAGCGAATATTCCAACTCCGAGATGCTTGCTTCAACCCATAAATGGATTTCTGAAGTTTACATACCTTGTCAGCATTAGACGGATCGACAAAACCCTTGGGCTGTATCATATACACGTCCTCGGTTAAATTTTTGTTAAGGAAAGCCGTTTTGACATCCATCTGCCATATCTCATAGTCGAAATTGCTATAGCTAACATGATCCGAACTGATTTAAGCATCGCTACGGGCAAGAAAGTCTCATCGTAATCAACTCCTTGAAATTGTTGGAACCCCTTCGCGACAAGACGTGCTTTATAGACGGAAACATTTCCATCCATATCAGTTTTCTTCTTAAAGACCCACATGCACTCGAAGGGTCTTGCACCGTCTGGTAGATCAACCAACTTCCAAACTTGATTTTCATCCATGGACTTTAACTCGGATCTCATGGCTCCAAGCAATGACTCGGAATCAGATCCCACCATCGCTTCCGAATAATTTGCCGGCTCATCACTGTCTATCAGTAATACATCACGAACACTTCGCAATCTCGCCGATCTTCATAGTATAGGTGTTGCTGCCGGCTCAGCTACCATGACCAGCTCAACCTCCAAGGTTTTTGCTGACTTGCTACTAGCCGGTTCCTCTCGAATTTCTTCAAGTTGCACCGTGCTCCCACTTACTCGCCGACTGAGAAACTCTTTCTCAAGGAAGGCACCGTTCCGAGCAACAAACACTTTGCCCTATTCTCGGTTGTAGAAGTAGTAACCAAAGGTTTCCCTCGGATATCCCACGAAAATACACTTATCTGACTTGGCCGTAAGCTTGTCCGACTGAAGTCGCTTGACAAATGCTTCACAACCCTAAATCTTAAGAAAAGACAAAATCGGCTTTTTGCCTGTCCACATCTCATGCGGTGTCTTCTCTACCGACTTTGATGGTACTCTGTTTAGTGTGAACGCCACTGTTTCTAGACAATAGCCCCAAAATGATAAAGGCAGATCTGTCCGACTCATCATTGATTGTACCATGTCCAACAAAGTCCGATTCCGTCTTTTCGAAAAACCGTTCCTTTGCGGTGTTCCTGGCGGAGTAAGTTGAGAAACTATTCCAGAACTTTTCAGATGGTCATCAAACTCATGGCTCATGTACTCACCTCCTCGGTCCGACCGAAGAAACTTTATTTTCTTGCCGAGTTGATTATGTGCTTCATTCTGGAATTCTTTGAACTTTTCAAAGGCTTCCGACTAATGTTTCATCACGTATATATATCCATAACCTACTCAAATCATCAGTGAAGGTAATGAAGTACTAATAACCACCCCTGGCTATCGTGCTCATTGGTCCACATACATCACTATGTACTAGTCCCAACAAGTCGGATGCCCTTTCGCAACTCTTTGCAAAAGGTGTCTTGGTCATTTTGCCAAGTAGGAAAGATTCGCATGTCTCAAACGACTCCAAGTCGAACGAAGTTAGGAGTCCATCATCATGGAGCTTCTTCACGCGTTTCCAACTTATATGACCAAGCCAACAGTGCCAAAAGTAAGTCATATTTAGATCATTTGGTTTCAACCTTTTAACATTTATGTTATAAACCGACTCACCATCAAGATTCAAAATAAATAACCCGTCCTGGATGGGTGCAAAGCCGTGAAACATATCATTCAAATACAAAGAACAACCATTATTCTTGATATTCGACTCATAGCCTTGCCTCATCAAACATGAAGCAGAAATAATGTTTCGACTGAGCATTGGAACATAATAACAATTATTCAGTTCCATAATGAATCCGGAAGGTAAATGAAGCTACATCGTGCTGACTTCCAACGCAGTAAATCTTGCTTTGTTGCCGACTCGAATATCAACCTCGCCTCTTGCTACGATCCTAGTTCTTACCAGTCCCTGCAATGAGTTGCAGATGTGAATAACTGATCCGGTATCATATACCCAAGAAATATTAGGTGCATCAGCAAGATATATGTCTATAACATTGCAAACAAGTGTACTTGAGTTGGAAGTCTGTAAGGTTCCCAACCTTTAATAAGGTAGAGTCCCCTGTGTTTACAATGCTAGTCCCTGGATTAATAGCTATCATCCACAATTAAGATGTAATATCAAGAAACAAAGGTCATAATACAACTTTATAACCAGGAATAAAATAATTTATTACATCTTTCATAGCTCATTTGGCTATTACATTTCATTGCAGCAGAATATCTATAAGCATGGGGTCCTTCATCTTCAAAGTGCCACAGGCAGAAATGTTGGTTGTAGACTTTGTAATCCTAATCAATCAATCTCCTCTAAAACAATCAAACCTGCAACATTACAAGTTACATCCACAAGGGTCAATACATTTGAATTGTATTGGCAAGTAATACTATGGTAGTATAGTGGAGTCTATCAACTATATGCATTTGGCTAAGTGGAGTTGAGGCTTGCATTGCTCAAAATAGCTTTTTCCTTAACATTTGAAAACACTAAGTTTTTGCTTGACAAAATCATTTTTCTCAATCAAAGATTGAAGATCTTTTAACCCTTGTTCAATCCACAAGTTTTAACTTAGAAATTTGAATGATGAGATTCTTGATTGCTTCCATGTCTTGATGCTCAAATTGTCCTTTACCAGGGACATGGCTAAGTACATAGATTTTACACTTTACAGAGGTGGTACACTTTCCCCACAAGACTTGGTTTCCCAACACAAGATCTTTCAGAAGCTTTCCCTTAGACCAAAATGGACGCGCTCCAACCTATCAAATTCTACCACCAACTGTCCATATGGCTAAGTTCTTGCAACCTATATGATCCAGGCAGAGCCCATAATGCCAAGTGGTTGCACTTGAAGCTTCTCCATATTTTAACATCTCAAATCTCTTTGTTCCTGGGTGGCCATCCACAAGTGAGATACACAAGGTCAACCATAGACATGGGCCTTGTGAACCACTCAACCAAAAACCACCAAATCAAGTCCCATTCCACCCAGGTGATTCATTAACATAGTTGTTTTATTAAACAAAAACACAAGTCCTCAGACTTAGAAATTTTTCATAGTATGGATATATATTCCACCCTTGTTTTCTATTAGCTAAGCTAAGCTTGATAGTAGTAGGAATCTTAACTTAGGAAAATTTCTACTAAGGTTTCATCTACTAGGTTTTCCTATAGCAAAGTTTATACTTAGCAAAATTCCATGCAAGTTTTACTTAGAAAAATTACTAATGCATAGTGAAAGTAATGGGACAAAAGTATGAAGCATCACTTTCCTTTTTGGTAGAGTGTAGGTTCACTCCTTTTCCTTGCAACAATCACATTCTTCAAGTCACTACAAATCAATCAAGCAAGGCACAATCTTAATCCACCAATCAAGCAAACATCACATAAAATAACAAAGTCAATGTAATGCATGCAAACATGACAAGCTTTGTTTTGTTTGAAAAAGTGGTTCCTAATGGGTCATGAACATTTGAAAACACCTAATGGTCATTTTTGTAAAGTGGCAAAGTCATTTGCAAAAGGTTTCACTTTATAAACCATTTTCAAAACAAGGTATCATTTTATGTGGTGTAGAAATATTTTTACTAAGGCATTAATCTATAGGGTTCACCAAATAAGTTTTCAAACCATAAAACTTTGTGTTTAGGGTCAGAGAATTTAAAACAAAACCTTTCCCAAAAGTTTTCTTCCAAAACCATTTTTAATAAATAAACTATATTTTTATTTGTCTAGAAATGGTTTTAAATCAAAGAATCATTCTTTTGTTTTACCAAATACATTTTTGAAACCACAAAGTCTTTCTTATGGTCAGTAGGTTCAAATCACACCATTTGCCAAAGATTTTATTCCCAAAATTCATTTTTAAACAATTTTCACATCCTTAACAAGCATACAAATGTTTCTGCAAAAACAACCATTTTTCCAGAAGCTTTTTACTAAACAAAAGGCATGGTTGGCTAGGGCTTGTCTTTATAATTCCAATGATATAAAGTTTGCAAAATTTGGACGTGTGGATCAAAAGTTACAAAGGTTTGAAACTCACATTCTAATCTGATTTCAAATCTGTTTTTAAACAGATCTGGTGACACGCGTCATGTTTTGATTGGACGGTACAGGTTCGTTCGGATCGACAGACGCAGGCCGTTGGATCAAGTTGCATCGCACGACACTGGCTGTGTAACCTTTCGCTGTTAAGTGGATCTATCGTAAGCGTCGGATCAAGATCCTACGGTGCTAGCGTGCTTGACCAAATGTGAGCGGCGCCGACGGTGGCTATCGGCGGCGACGGTCAGGCGGTGGCGGCGCTGGCGAAACAGGAAACGGGGAAGGATGGGAAGGTGCTCACCGAGATCGCAGGAGACTGGGGAAGCTCAACGTGTGGTCGGCGAGGCAGGGGGCGCACGGTCGTAGGAGTAATCGCTCGCCGGAGTCCGTTCTGGCGACGGCGTGCTCTGGTCGCGGTCGGAGGCGATGCTGTGGTTCACGAGAAGGCAAACCGAGGGCATGGTCAGATGCAGGAAGTCATAGAGAAGACGCATGCGTGAAGGAGAAAGCTTGGGGCGGTCTGGACTTACCGGAGGAGCTCGACGGAGACGAGACAGACGGCGGCGAGGTCAGAGCTTGACGAAGGTGATGCTCTGGGGCACCCGCAGTCGAATGAAGGACACAGGTAGATGCGCCTGGGAGTGGTGAGTGTGTGTGCATGGTCAATGAGACAAGGGGCGGCGCTGAGTCGCTGGAATTGGTACCGGACCTCGTCGGAGCAGAGGTTGGTGTTGAGCGCAATTCAGTAGCCTGGGGGCGTGCAAATGAGGGGTGACAGAGGGGAAATGTAGAGGAGACATGAGCGTTTAAGTCTGCGTGATCACAGCGAATAACGGTGGCCGTGTTTAGTCGAATTAAGGCCGCGGAATCACTGCAGGAAACAGCGTCGAGGGGAGGAAGAACAGGTCGCTGCGGTGAGGACGATGAATAGGAGGAGTGGGGTCGGCTGGTCAGCGAGAAAGAGAGTGAGGGAAGGGTCCACCAGTCATTGTCTGTTTGAGTTAGAACCTGAGTGCGAATCATTTTTCTTCGGGGAGGGAAAGCTGGGCTGTTTCTGGGCTTCTTGGGCTAGGCAACTGGGCTGAGTCCAAATTCTATTTTTTTTCTTTCCTGAACCTTTTTCTTTTTCTATTTTCCAATTCTGTTTTGAAATTTCAAACAACACTCAAGCATTCAAATTTATTCAAACAATCACCAAACTTTGCAACTAAGAGTTTGGTTTTGTTCAGTAACATAAACCAATATTCCAAACCAAAATAATAATTTTTATTTTTATTTTTGGGACCATTATTAATTAAATAAATAGACCATTGTTATTAAATCAAATATGATTTGATTTATTTAAAACCTCTTTTGAAATCCAAATATTTTTAAAACCAATTCAGTAGGTTTTATTTGAAAATAAAAGATACTTGGAAAACTTGTTTAAAATATAATAACATTTTTATTTTTAGGTTCTATTAATAATTAAATAAAATAGTCCTTAGTTATTAAATCAAATGGGATTTGTGTTATTAAAAACTTTATTTTGAAATTTAAAATAAAACCAAAACACTTCAGTAGGTTTTACTTGAGAATATAGAATACTTGGAAATCTTATTTAAAATAAATAAATAAGTTTTAGTGTTTATTAAAAATGGGAAAAGCCTTTACTTAAATAAAATTGGATATTAAATCCTTATCACTTTATTTAAATAAACCTTTACTACTTTTAATCAAAGCAAAACATTTTATTTCAAAATATTGACCAAGGTTTATTTTGGCTCCATAAAATAATCCTTATTTATAAATCTACCTTTTCTTTTGAAAACCAAATCTTTTTATTAAAAGATCCAAAATAGTATTTTCAAATATTTTTAGCTTTATTGTTTATTTAACTTTTTAAATTCTTTTAAGATTTTATTTGATCTAAATAGGTTTTGAAAGTTTCCAAATGGATTCAAAAAGTTTCTTCTCACCGTGAAATTCAACAAAGTTTTATTTTATTCCTTTATTTTTCACATTACAAGATTTGGAAAAATCTTGGGATGTGACAGGCTACCACCCTTAAAATAAATCTTGTCCCGAGATTTGGGAAGGCTAGGGTGACAAGTAGGCTCAAAACAACTAGGGTACTACCACCCTTAAAAAATTTCTAACTAAATCACATCTTGGCTTGCTTGGGGTTTTGACGAAGCTTCTCTGGACACTTGTCTGCATAATGGCCTAGCTCTTTGCATTTGAAACACATCACTTGGCTATTATCTTTTTTCTTCTTTGGTATCCATTCTTCTTGTTTATTTCCTTGGTTCTTCTTCTTTTTTGGACATTCATTGGCATAGTGTTCCTTCTCTTTGCAAGTGTAACATTGCTCTTGGGTAATATCCTTCTTGCTAGGGTTGGGGCATTTCTTCTTCTTCTTCTTGGGTCTCTCCAAAGCTAGAAGTTCTTCTAGTTCATGATCTTCATATTTCACCACAAAGGTGGGAAATCTTTCTCTCTTCTTGGGGCAATTACTAGAGATATGACCTTCTTCTTCACAAGAGTAGCAACACTTTATGTTCACTTTGGATTTGGCCTTATGTGGCATGGTTCTGACTTTGCCTTCATCCATCTTGGTAGAATTTGTTCCCTTATGGAGGTTTCCAAACATTTGATGCATTACATCTTGCTTCATTTGTTGAACTATAGGATAGATGGGGCATTGAATAGGGGCATGATCATTTCCTTCACATAGGAAACAAGTCACTTGAGATGTGGGGCATTGATTAGTTGGATGCCTCTCTTCACAATTAGGGCATTGATCTTCATGCTCCTTGGAAGTGTGATCCTTGTCTCCAAAAATATTGCATGCTTGGGTTCCTTCTAGAATAACATCTTTGTCATCTTTGTTGTCATTAGCTCCTGGGGAAAAGTTTTCTCCCATGTTGATCATTTGAGTAACCAATCCTTGCAACAATTGGGATTGAAGTTTCAAAATCCTTTGTATGGATGGGTCTAGTCCATTGTTGTTGGCTAAAAGCTGAGTTGTCACTTGGCTCAACTGGTTTTGGGTTGCTATAAGTTCTTTTATGTTGTCCTCTTGGTTGTTATTGTTGTTATCATCCTTGATGTTGAAGTCTCTTGGAGTAGTCATCTGTTTGTTTTGGATTGGGATTAGAATAGGCAAAAGTATTTCTAAGGGAATAATTCTAATCACACATATCACAATTCACACAAGCAATGTGCAAGCAATCACAAACAAACATTCCACTCAAACAACAAGTTTCAAGCATATTTTTAGGCAAACAAAAATATTTATATATATATATATTTTTTTTTTACACCACATAAGTTGGTGGGTTTGACTTAAACTAAATATGGTGGTCCATCTATATGGTTCACTTGTGATCTTTCCATCCTTATTAGTTGATTCTTCTTGCATGAGATCATGGTTTCCTTGAGGAAAACTCTTGGTTACAATACTTCAAGTGAAGTGAACTCCTTCTAATTTTGCATTTCCTTAGTCTCCATATCTTGAGCAAGATTTCCTTGTCTCACTTGTAGTCCTTAGTGGTATCCAAGATTGAGGTCCTTGGTGAATATGCTGAAGATGTTGAAGTCATTGGAGTTGAAGAAGTTCTTTACATATGGTGAGGTCTTTGGCCATGGGGTAGGTTTTTCCATCAAGTTTGAAATAGAAGAGATGTAGAATCAAAACCAAAATGGTTAAGGAAAGAGTTTACAAGATTGTTTGTAAATAAGTTTTGGAACAAATACAACTCCTATTTTTCTAAGGGGTTTTGTCCAATCCTAGGTTTACAAAGCCTACAGGCAACATAATGCTATGATACCATCTGTAAGGTTCCCAACCTTTAATAAGGTAGAGTCCCCTGTGTTTACAATGCTAGTCCCTGGATCAATAGCTAGCATCCACAGTTAAGATGTAATATCAAGAAACAAAGGTCATAATACAACTTTATAACCAGGAATAAAATAATTTATTACATCTTTCATAGCTCATTTGGCTATTACATTTCATTGCAGCAGAATATCTATAAGCATGGGGTCCTTCATCTTCAAAGTGCCACAGGCAGACATGTTGGTTGTAGACTTTGTAATCCTAATCAATCAATCTCCTCTAAAACAATCAAACCTGCAACATTACAAGTTACAGCCACAAGGGTCAATACATTTGAATTGTATTGGCAAGTAATACTATGGTAGTATAGTGGAGTCTATCAACTATATGCATTTGGCTAAGTGGAGTTGAGGCTTGCATTGCTCAAAATAGCTTTTTCCTTAACATTTGAAAACACTAAGTTTTTGCTTGACAAAATCATTTTTCTCAATCAAAGATTGAAGATCTTTTAACCCTTGTTCAATCCACAAGTTTTAACTTAGAAATTTGAATGATGAGATTCTTGATTGCTTCCATGTCTTGATGCTCAAATTGTCCTTTACCAGGGACATGGCTAAGTACTTAGATTTTACACTCTGCAGAGGTGGTGCACTTTCCCCACAAGACTTGGTTTCCCAAGACAAGATCTTTCAGAAGCCTTCCCTTAGACCAAAATGGACGCGCTCCAACCTATCAAATTCTACCACCAACTGTCCATATGGCTAAGTTCTTGCAACCTATATGATCCAGGCAGAGCCCATAATGCCAAGTGGTTGCACTTGAAGCTTCTCCATATTTTAACATCTCAAATCTCTTTGTTCCTGGGTGGCCATCCACAAGTGAGATACACAAGGTCAACCATAGACATGGGCCTTGTGAACCACTCAACCAAAAACCACCAAATCAAGTCCCATTCCACCCAGGTGATTCATTAACATAGTTGTTTTATTAAACAAAAACACAAGTCCTCAGACTTAGAAATTTTTCATAGTATGGATATATATTCCACCCTTGTTTTCTATTAGCTAAGCTAAGCTTGATAGTAGTAGGAATCTTAACTTAGGAAAATTTCGACTAAGGTTTCATCTACTAGGTTTTCCTATAGCAAAGTTTATACTTAGCAAAATTCCATGCAAGTTTTACTTAGAAAAATTACTAATGCATAGTGAAAGTAATGGGACAAAAGTATGAAGCATCACTTGCCTTTTTGGTAGAGTATAGGTTCACTCCTTTTCCTTGCAACAATCACATTCTTCAAGTCACTACAAATCAATCAAGCAAGGCACAATCTTAATCTACCAATCAAGCAAACATCACATAAAATAACAAAGTCAATGTAATGCATGCAAACATGCCAAGCTTTGTTTTGTTTGAAAAAGTGGTTCCTAATGGGTCATGAACATTTGAAAACACCTAATGGTCATTTTTGTAAAGTGGCAAAGTCATTTGCAAAAGGTTTCACTTTTTAAACCATTTTCAAAACAAGGTATCATTTTATGTGGTGTAGAAATATTTTTACTAAGGCATTAATCTATAGGGTTCACCAAAAAAGTTTTCAAACCATAAAAATTTGTGTTTAGGGTCAGAGAATTTAAAACAAAACCTTTCCCAAAAGTTTTCTTCCAAAACCATTTTTAATAAATAAACTATATTTTTATTTGTCTAGAAATGGTTTTAAATCAAAGAATCATTCTTTTGTTTTACCAAATACATTTTTGAAACCACAAAGTGTTTCTTATGGTCAGTAGGTTAAAATCACACCATTTGCCAAAGATTTTATTCCCAAAATTCATTTTTAAACAATTTTCACATCCTTAACAAGCATACAAATGTTTCTGCAAAAACAACCATATTTCCAGAAGCTTTTTACTAAACAAAAGGCATGGTTGGCTAGGGCTTGTCTTGCTGATTCCAATGATATAAAGTTTGCAAAATTTGGACGTGTGAATCAAAAGTTACAAAGGTTTGAAAATCACATTCTAATCTGATTTCAAATCTATTTTTAAACAGATCTGGTGACACGCGTCATGTTTTGATTGGACGGTACCGGTTCTTTCGGATCGACAGACGCAGGCCGTTGGATCAAGTTGCATCGAACGGCCCTGGCTGTGTAACCTTTCGCTGTTAAGTGGATCTATCGTAAGCGTCGGATCAAGATCCTACGGTGCTAGCGTGCTTGACCAAATGTGAGCGGCGCCGACCGTGGCTAGCGGCAGCGACGGTCAGGCGGTGGCGGCGCTGGCGAAACAGGAAACGGGGAAGGATGGGAAGGTGCTCACCGAGATCGCAGGAGACTGGGAAGCTCAACCTGTGGTCGGCGAGGCAGGGGGCGCACGGTCGTAGGAGTAATCGCTCGCCGGAGTCCGCTTCGGCGCGACGACGGCGTCGCTACGGAGGCGGCGTCTTTGTGGTTCACGAGAAGGAAAACCGAGGGCATGGTCAGATGCAGGAAGTCATAGAGAAGACGCGTGCGTGAAGGAGAAAGCTTGGGGCGGTCTGGACTTACCGGAGGAGCTCGACGGAGACGAGACAGACGGCGGCGAGGTCAGAGCTTGACGAAGGTGATGCTCTGGGGCGCCCGCAGTCGAATGAAGGACACATGTAGATGCGCCTGGGAGTGGTGAGTGTGTGCATGGTCAATGAGACAAGGGGCGGCGCTGAGTCGCTGGAATCAGCACCGGACCTCGTCGGAGAAGAGGTTGGTGTTGAGCGCAATTCAGTAGCCTGGGGGCGTGCAAATGCGGGGTGACAGAGGGGAAATGTAGAGGAGACATGAGCGTTTAAGTCTGCGTGATCACAGCGAGTAACGGTGGCCGTGTTAAGTCGAATTAAGGCCGCGGAATCACTGCAGGAAACGGCGTCGAGGGGAGGAAGAACAGGTCGCTGCAGTGAGGACGATGAATAGGAGGAGTGGGGTCGGCTGGTCAGCGAGAAAGAGAGTGAGGGAAGGGTCCGCCAGTCAGCGTCTGTTTGAGTTAGAACGTGAGTGCGAATCATTTTTCTTCGGGGAGGGAAAGCTGGGCTGTTTCTGGGCTTCTTGGGCTAGGCAACTGGGCTGAGTCCAAATTCTATTTTTTTCTTTCCTCAACCTTTTTCTTTTTCTATTTTCCAATTCTGTTTTGAAATTTTAAACAACACTCAAGCATTCAAATTGATTCAAACAATCACCAAACTTTGCAACTAAGAGTTTGGTTCTGTTCAGTAACATAAACCAATATTCCAAACCTAAATAATAATTTTTATTTTTATTTTTGGGACCATTATTAATTAAATAAATAGACCATTGTTATTAAATCAAATATGATTTGATTTATTTAAAACCTCTTTTGAAATCCAAATATTTTTAAAACCAATTCAGTAGGTTTTATTTGAAAATAAAAGATACTTGGAAAACTTGTTTAAAATATAATAACATTTTTATTTTTAGGTTCTATTAATAATTAAATAAAATAGTCCTTAGTTATTAAATCAAATGGGATTTGTGTTATTAAAAACTTTATTTTGAAATTTAAAATAAAACCAAAACACTTCAGTAGGTTTTACTTGAGAATATAGAATACTTGGAAATCTTATTTAAAATAAATAAATAAGTTTTAGTGTTTATTAAAAATGGGAAAAGCCTTTACTTAAATAAAATTGGATATTAAATCCTTATCATTTTATTTAAATAAACCTTTACTACTTTTAATCAAAGCAAAACATTTTATTTCAAAATATTGACCAAGCCAAAATAATCCTTATTTATAAATCTACCTTTTCTTTTGAAAACCAAATCTTTTTATTAAAAGATCCAAAATAGTATTTCCAAATATTTTTAGCTTTATTGTTTATTTAACTTTTTAAATCCTTTTAAGATTTTATTTGATCTAAATAGGTTTTGAAAGTCTCCAAATGGATTCAAAAAGTTTCTTCTCACCCTGAAAATCAACAAAGTTTTATTTTATTCATTTATTTTTCACATTACAAGATTTGGAAAATCTTGGGATGTGAAAAAGTCATACCTCCACTCTTGGCTTTGTCGGCCAAATACTTGTTGCAGTTCCTCTTCTAGTGGCCATCCGCATTGCAGTAGAAGCAAGTGGATTCGGCTGAAGGACATGGCTTAGTCCCTGAGGAAGCGCTTGGGACCGGGTCCTGAGCCTGCTTTCCTCCCGACTTAGCCTTCTTCTTAGTCCAAGAACTCTTCTTAAACTTAGCCTTATTCTGCACCATCAACACTTGACTGGCACCCTTATTGAGATCCGCCTCTGCCTTCTTGAGCATCCCATGCAATTCAGTGAGCTTCTTATCCATACCATGCATGTGGTAGTTCGAAATGAACTGCCCATATGCACTAGGAAGAGAGTTCATAATTATATCCGTAGCGAACTCTTCGCTAATGGGGTAGCCAAGCCTCTCCATAGACTTCACGTAACCAACCATTTTGATCACATGCGGACTCAGTGGATCACCATCCTTAAGCTTGCAACTCAGCAAAGCCTGAGAGACTTGATACCTCTCAGTCTTCGCCTAAGCCTGGAACATACTTTTGAGGCTTTCGATCATATCATAGGCCTCAATAGTCTCGAACTGCTTTTGCAAGTCCGGTTCCATGTGAGCAAGCATAATACAGCTAATATTCATGGACTCATCCTTAGCCCGACAGTAGGCATTGGTGGCAGCGATAGTCGCATTCTCATTCGGCTCATCTGGAAGTGGGTTGTCTAGGACATGGTCCTTCTTTTCTTGTTTGAGAACAATTCTCAGATTTCGATACCAGTTGGTAAAATTAGTGTCATTCAGTTTATCTTTCTCAAGAATAGTTCTCAACACAAAACCGGATATCTGAGAGTGACTGCTACTTGGTGCCATGATCTACAACAGAAAATATGCAAAACACTTAAGACATATATTCATAAAAGAGCAAGCATATTAAACATTTTAATATTTTATGCTCCCACTAGAACCAACACCCCTCTGATGGTTACTTAGTGATTCAGGACCCTAAATAAGCAAGTCGGCTAGTGAGATTTAGCATCACCGCTAGCCGCCAAGTGATCTAGGTAGACAACTCCTTGTCAATCGCATCTCATACGACTCATGTTGGACGGGTGGAATCACATGCCCTGGCTCCCATCCGACTTTTCCTCGAGCCCCACAACCGTTGTGATAGACCCGCCTAGCTTACCGAGTGTTTCTGCAGTAAGAGTCCGACTCGAACCCACCTAGTCGGAAAGAATTGGCAGCACCTCAATTTTATGAGCCCACTATCAAAAATGTCCGACTTGTGATGGTTCAAACACTGGCGGGAAAACCGACTAGACCTTCTTTGAGGGATTAAATTTTACCTACTATCTAATAGAGGTAAAACAGAGACATAACAATAACACAAAATAAAGCAATTATAATGTGAAATGGTATGGCTCCCTTCATGGTGATCTCCATCTCCACAAAGCGTGTAATCCGACTCGTGCCAACTCTTGTCACTTGCCGTATTACTCCATGTCGCTGACATGTATATCGCCTTGCATGTCATCCGGATTCTCCAAACAGCTACACTAGCTTAGTAAAGTAAATTACATAGAGAATCCGACATGCAGGTCGTTTCACAAGAAAATGATAGCACCTAGGCTCCAGCCGGCTGACAAAAACCGTGATTCGCAGATCACGTATGGATTACACACATACATCACATGCATATGAACCATACCATTCACAAATTCCTGCAAAACAAGTTATGCATATATACAATATCTACCGGTGTTGTGAAACTCACAACGACATCTAAGGCGCTACGGCAGGGCGAAGCCAGTGGTCCCGCGAGCCAGATAGCGGGCGGGGATTGAAGGGGCAGCGCCTGACTATTTTTCCGAAAACATAGATCTCATCTACGATCCGGACATGGATTCCGACCATTATTCCGATTCGATCAAACTCTTTGATCTTCGATCACCGCTTCTGGATTTATGTGTCATAGTCTACCCCGACGGCGGAAGCCGACCAGTAGGAGTATGTCGTTCCACGACCTTAGCAGTATGATCACGGAAATCAGATCTACCATTCCCCGAGTACAGTTGATCCAATCAACCTCGTACAAAACCGATCTATCTCATAGATCGACCACCAAACAGCTCATAGATTTCATCTACAGCCAACCGCATATCACATATGCGTGATCTCGAGCCAAAAACCAGAAGCTATCGCTCTGATACCACTGTTGGGCCACTCAGAGATAAAACAAAACCTTTTATTCTAACGTGGTGATCCTAAGATCTAGCCGAGGTAGAAGACCACGAGGTTTACCACTAGACGCGCAGTTGCGGATTACTGATGAAGCACGTTAGTTGATACAGTGCAGTCCTTTGCGATCCGGTCATCCTGGTGCTGATCGTACAACACCTTTGCTGGTATCCACACATACAAGGAGAAGCACCGGCGGCGAACTGCTAGGTTCGTTACGACCGCAGGACTGCTGTGGAGCTAGGGTTTCCAACACATGGAATGACCTAACCGATCAACGATTAACCTTTCTGGGTTACGGTGCTCCACTATATATAGGGAGTGAACATGGGCTCCACTCTCGTGGCCCATTCACTAAAGCCCATATAACACTAGTCACCATGAGTCCGACTCACTGACTTAGTCCTAGTCCGGCTCGGGTCCAACCCGACCAGATTTCTGGTTCAGATCCAATCCGAACCTGCTCCCGCTCTTAAGTGTGTGACCCGACAGGCACATGGCTACTCGGACATGATTGGAGTTTGACTCTCAATCGATCAGTTGGCAGCGGCTCCTAGCAGAACGTGCCGACTCCCAAGTACCAATGAGTCATGATGACTTGCCTTTCCAATGTGACTTATGTCCGAGACCCTTTTGCCTCACGATATACCTTGTCAGACTATAGGTGAATATTCGTCATCCCTTAAATAGTCCGACTCTCTTCTCGATCCAAGATAAGTGATTCACCCGACTAACTCTTAGTCGACTGCCTCGGTTAACACTTAACCGAGTCATGCATGGCCATAATTTTCTAATCATATCTTCCGAGAGGGCCTAGAGAATATCTCTCCGAGTGGAGGGGAAAAATCCCATCTTGGTTATTCACATCACGCAGCTTGATTCTCAGTCGACCCAAACTCTGCCTTTATAATCGCGATTCACGGATCAGCGTTGAGTAACCTAAGTCGGTGATCCTCAACTCGGACTATGCAACAACCTCGGGTCTAAGGATTACATTGATTGAGATATACAAATGACTACTTGTTCGCTGTACCTCAATATGGGTCAATCCGACTCGCTGAACTCTTTAGCTGAATCTGTGTAAGTCTGAATGGCATCACCATGCCCATGACAAGTGGAACCGAGTCATCAAGCCGACTTTCACATTGGTCTTAGTTGTGTGTCCAGCACAACCTCAATGACCAAGGACATTTAGTACAAACAACATGAATGCAAAGTTCCACAACTGAATCACATAATGATACAAATCAGATGTTTATACAAGGACAACTTTATATCTTTATGAATACAATGGGAAATCTCATCATACATGATTGCCTCTAGGGCATATTCCCAACACCAACATATGGATGGGCACCCTTACGCCCCACACTTTTGGTGTCTAGATTATCTATGGATGCTGTTTAGTGGATGGACCATTTAATATGGCACTTGCCAGGGCAACACCAGGTCATAGAGTCTTCAGGAACTCATCAGGGTTTTAGCCTGCCCGAAAGGGGGCTTAATGAAGGTGAGCCAGCCCTGAAGGATCGTGCGGACATATGAGGTCGCGGAGAGGGTAGTGATTGGCTTGGATCATCTACTGGGCCCCACAACATGGAATTGTGGACGGGTAAGCTGCCCGGTTGTGCAACAAGGAGTTGATCTCTGATGGGAAAATTAACACACCTCTGCAGAGTGTAAGAACTGTAACTTGTTACTCCCTATTCCGGGAAGGAGCTACGAACGCGGCGGGAAAGGAACTCCATGAAAGTTCTGGTAAACCCGTGAAGGCTGACGGACATAGCTTTTCAGAATAAAAGCAACCTTTGAAGAAATGTTTACGAAAACTTGCATTACCTCCGACCTACGGTCTGTGGCTGTAGATATAGTGCATCAAACACTCCTTTTCTAGTGAACTTGCTGAGTACGCTCGTACTCAACGTATCTTCTTAACCCTTGCTAGATTCTGAAGCCAGTGCAAACAACGTCTACATCAAGATATTCTCCAGGAATCATCGTCAAAAGCTAAAGCTCTTCAATAAAGTCAAGGAAGTCAACATACACACCAACTCAAGTGAAGACGAAGTTACTGTTTTGATAGGAATATAATCTCTAGCCATAGAATCTATTTATTTAGTGTATTGCAATAGCAGCAATGCCAACCCCTTTGTTAAAATACTAGTCTTAAAAGTATAATAGTTGGTGCATTATTTATCTTTGCTTCTTCTTTGTAAGAAGTTCTTTCTCTCACTTTAACCTAGAGTGTTATCTGGATCTTTTGTATAGAGTGAGTTGTAACCTTTAGCCATGTATTGGGACCCGATGTGTTTCTGTTGTACCACTCTAAGGGATGTAATACTAGTGAACGATGTTTTCATTGGTGTTATGTCAACGACTATAGTGTACTACATCATGCAGTGGTATGCTGGGTCACCGCAATTTTCACCAAGTATTCCCATATAAAGTAATCAAGTTTTATGCTTAGCACTAGCATCTACAAATGGGGGATAAACACTAATGAGGGTTGGTAAACAAGTGTGAATGATCTAAGTTCAATCTCATGCCTCAAGATGACATCAAGATTATCTAACTTAGGCCAAATTTTATGCTTTTTATGCTACCTATAAACATCTTTCTAAAATCTACAAGTCACTAAGTAAGCTCCAATAGAAAGCTTTGTTAAAGAAATAAAATAATTAAGCTTGCAAGTAAAACTAGGATTGGGTATCAAGGGGTGTAAGTTTGCAAGTGAAACTTGCATGGTTTATCCTAGCTTGCTAAGATAGTAGCTTGCTAAATTAACTTGTATAGGGATGCTTGCATAATTGCAAGTATAAGCTTGCTAAGATAACTTGCAAGTGTTAGCTTGCCTTGTGCAGAGCAGTGGTTGAAGTTCTCCTCAGCTTCTTCCTCGTAGTATTCTCCTTCCTACTCGTATCCTTGTTTGGTACTAGCGTCTATAAATAAATACGAGGTACACAGTCACCAAACAATTCTTTACTATTCTATTTAGCACACAAAGGTTCACACTAGATGATCTAGCATCATCTCTATTAACACAAGGATTAAAGCACTTGTCTTATTTATTTTATTTATAAAAGTAATTTCTACTCATTGAAAAAACTACTTAAGATTTAATATTCTCTAACTAAAATAGGGGATCATGTTGACACATGTCATCACCACATATTTCAGTACTTGGGAATGTGATTTAAAGTGGTGTCACCATTTAATAAGGTTTAACCCTTTTATTTTAATTAAATAAAGTGACTAGAATAGCCTATGAGGCATTCTTTTATTTCTTGACCATTATTTCTGCAAGTAAACCTAGATATTTTTATATATTCAGAAAGGTCTTATCAAATGTGATTTTTGAGAGTTGGAATCAACTCAAAAGCTTTTGTGGTTGAATTTTGAAAAATGTTTGAATGTAGAAAAGCTTTTTACTTGTTATTTTTACTATAGGTGATCTATAAATCTAAATGGTTTGAATCTAACGAGCTTGGATTAAGAATTTCAGTACCTTTCTAGCAAAATTAGTTTCATGCAATTTGGTTTAGTGAATTTTTCTGGGTTGATTTTTGAATCTAGGTACATAACTAAGTTTGAAACTAAATTAATAAACCTATATTCAAACTAATGGGTCGCACGGGAGTATAACTGGGCCGTCCCACGGCGCACAACGCGTGCGGGTGAGTTTAAGTGGTTGTCCCTACTAATCAGTGAGACAGGGGGTGCGGAAGGGTACGGGTCAATCTAGGCCACACGATCAACATCTAATCAAATGGCTATGGCTTGTCGTCTCCGGTGGGCAACGCCGACGAGACATAACCCCTAGCACGTCCAGTGGGGGTCGTGTGAGGCTCACCGGGGATCAGGGGAGGGTCGACGATGGGGGCGAACGATGAAGTCTATGACGGCGAACCTCCTGGTACTGGTGGCTTCAACTGGGGCGGCTCCAATCGCTGGATCCTCTTCTCCTCCTCCGTGGCAGACTCCAGCATATTTTCAGCGACTTGCTTCTCGCCTTACTCCGGGGATGAGGTGGGGTGGTTTTGAGAGAGAGGGGAGTGTGTTGGTGTGAAGAAATCGAATGGGGGTGGCCTCTATTTATAGTGCCAAGAGGGGACCGAAGGGAGCGGGTGGAGCTCGTCGTGGTCATCGTCACATTGGGCTGATGGCATGGGCGATAGTAGGGGACGGTGTTGTGTTCCCTGGCGAAGCTCAACGGCATGGTTGCAAGGCGTGGGGCAGTGCAATGCGGTCAGAATGTTGCGGTGCTCTATGCGGGTCTGGCGGGAAAATTAATAGTGCATGGGCTCTCCTGTTCGTGCAGCGACGAACGGGCATGTCCTACCGGTTCTTGGGGCGGTGGTGATCACGCACGCAAGCGACAAGGGCGGCGCACCATTTGTCCTCGCGTGTCGAGTGCGGTGCTCTGGCGCGCTCTCGGCATGCTGGCAGAGAAGCTGTGCACACTCAGGCTGAGTGGTCCAGGGGCTGGCTATTCTTTGGCGTTGGACAGGGGGTGGCAATGGACAGTGGTCAATGTCCCAGACAAGGTTGGCACGGCTAGGGAAGCTCCTAGCTTGTTGTCGACAATGGGGTGGCAAGTTGAGGCTCGGCATGCTCACCATTGATGGCAATGGCAAGCTCACAGTGAGCTAAAGCTTGTTAAATGAACTAGATGATCTACTAATAGTGTGTTGTGAGCTAGAGATGGAACAAGTTAGGCCCAAGCATTGCTCACTATAGTGTTTTGTGTTTTGTTTGATTTCTGTTTGCAAGGTGTTTGATGAAATGGCCGAAAGATATTTGAATTTGAATTTTTGAATGAAAATTGGTGGGTGTACTAGTCACATACTAGGCAGTCTCTGGTTAGTTGGTTTTGTCAAGGTGCATTGGTTTGGTTGGTTTTTGAAAATTGGTGATCTTCCCATATGATATAGATTCAATTTTGAAATGTCATTTGAATCAATTTGCCAAATGTTTCTCTAAGTTTCAAAGGTGGTCTTGGGTTCACTTTCATTTGGTCTAGCAAGGGGTGAAAAGAATTGGAATTGTTTCTGTTTGAAATCTTGGACTAGAAACACTCAAAGTGGCCTAGTGAGCAAGATTGGCCAAAATGACCGTTTGCTTATTTTGTTTGTTTTTGAATTTCTCTTGATTTGTTTCTGCTTGGAAATGATTTTGATGATGTTGTTTTCATATTTAAACCATTCCTTTCCATTCACAACAATCACACAAGTCCATTCATGCATTTATACAATCATCACATACACACATGCATTCATATGATTTTCATTAACCAAAGTTTTTGTTAACCCTAATTTTGGTGATTGGAATTTGATAACATTGATAAATATTTTTGGGATGTTACAAACCTTCCCCCCTTAAACAAAATCTCGTCCTGAGATTTGAGAAAGAAGAAAAAAGAAAACTAGGATTTAAAGAGATCGGGAAACTCTGCCTTGATGTAATCTTCCCGTTCCCAGGTAGCTTCTTCAGTGTGGTTGCTCCCCTGGATCTTTAGAAACTTGATGCTTCGGGCACTGGTGGTCCTGAAATCTTCTTCCAAAATACGAATGGGTACTTCAGGATACGTCAGGTCATCGTTGATCTCTATTGTTTGGTGATCAATGTTCTTGAAAACTTCTGTCTTCTCCGAGACTTCTAGGCATTTGCGAAGTAACGATATATGGAACACATTATGCATGGCTGACATCTCTTTTGGAAGTTCCAGTTGATACGATACTTCTCCTCGATGATTCAGAATCTTGAAAGGTCCGATATATCTGGGGACTAACTTTCCTTTGAGCTGGAAACATTGCATTCCATTCAAAGGCGACACTTTGAGATACACAAAATCTCCGATATTGAAAGCGAGGCCTCGACGTCTCTTGTTGGCATAACTCTTCTGTCTAGATTGGGCGGTCTTGAGGTGCTCATGAATCTTGTGAACATTCTCTTCTGCTTCTCGTAGGATGTCAGGTCCGATAATATGACTCTCTCCTACTTATGACCAATTCAAAGGGGTACGACACTTCCTTCCGTACATGAATTCAAATGGAGCCATTTGCAAACTAGCTTGATAACTATTGTTGTACGAAAATTCTACGAAAGGCAAACAATCTTCCCATTTAGATCCATACTCAAGCACACAGGCTCTCAACATATATATCTTCGAGTATTTGATTTACTTGCTCCATTTGTCCATCGGGCTGAGGGTGATACACTGTGCTAAAATCTAATCTTGTTCCTAATCCTTCTTGGAGTTTCTTCCAAAATCTCGAGGTGAACTGAGTTCCTCGATTCGATACAATGTTCTTGGGGACTCCGTGCAAACTGATGCTTCTAGCAATATACAACTCTGCTAGCTTCGAACTTTGGTAAGTGGTCTTGATAGGTAAGAAATGGGCAACTTTGGACAATATATCAACTATGACCCAAATAGAGTCATTTCCCCTACTAGATGTAGGCAAACCGGTGATAAAATCCATTCCAATTGAATCCCACTTCCATTCCGGAATTTGTAGTGGCTGCAACAGTCCTGCGCGTCTCTGATGTCCCGCCTTGACTCTTTGACAAATGTCACACTGTAACACCCTCACCTGATAAGGCTGAGTTCATGTGTATAGTGACAATCCCTGGATCGGTTCACTGGCACACACAGTACAAAATGATACCAAATATAACTGTGCATCAAAAATACAACGAATATGATCCATAATTTACATTATTTTTTCAAGTACACAGCGGAAAACGAATACAAGGTAGATCTCCATCCTCCAAATGTGCCACAGGCGAACAATTGTTGAGTGGAGTCTCGTGACCTATGAACGATCACTCAGATACGATATAACCTGCAACATGAAACGTTGCAGCCACGAATGGTCAATACATTGAATGTATGGCAAGTAGGCTAAAGTGGTTAACAATATATCTATCAACTACATGCTTATTTGGCCAAGTGGAGTTCAGGCACATTTGCATAAAGCAACAGTTTTATCCTAACATTTGTAACAAAGTAGTTTTCCAATACGATAAATAGGACACTCTGGTTCACTCCCAGGTGCTCCTACCCAATTATGTTCAGCCAACAAGTTTTAAGTAATTAATAAATAAGGATGAGTGAGAAATATCATAGCATCAGTATCAGGTCGGTCAAATTGTCCATAACCGGGGACACAGCTAAGCTCTTAGTTTATACACCCTGCAGAGGTTAGTACACTTTAACCATGTGACTTGGCCAGCCTAGCTCGTACCACCACTCTCATATTGGGTGATGATAGGGAGAAGTCCAAGAAGGAACCGTTCGGAAAGTAGCTCCCCAAACCCGACACGCACCGATCCAACCTACACTATCTACATCTCTGGATATGTGGGTTTGAGATACCACAACCTACTGAGTCCAACCAACCACCCATTTCATTATTGGCACATGGTTACATATGAAAGCTACCAAACAAAAAAGCCAATCCTTTCTCAGTGTCCTAGGTGCCTTTTCGCAATGATACCACCAAAAATTATCAATCCCATCACACCCAGGAGATTCATTGATTAAGTTGTTTTAGTTTTCGCAAACCAACACATTTAGAATCAACATCAGTGATGTAACCCAGCCCTCGTTCATCATAGCATGGCTAAGCACATCTACCAACGGTGGCTCATAAACAAGGAATGCTAGGGAATAATATGGGATATAGCATAACATATACACATTAATTCCTACATATGCAATTCTACAAAAACATCTACAATGCATAGGAAAACAGTAGGACATTTATGACCAAGATAGCACCACTTGCCTTTGTTGTAGATGTAGTCGATTAGATAATCCTCACAATTCTCATAGATATAATGGTTGCTCTCGTCATAACCACAATACTTGCAATCATAGTGGTTGCAATAGCACACGTTGCACTCCTCGCAATCTATCGAGCAAACAATTGCATACAATCATAAACAATAGCACATAGAGATCAAACAAACGCAACAAATGCATGCATGACAATTTAATAAGTCACAATGGTTGTTACTTTAGTTCTCTAAACAATATTGAAGTATATGATGCATGCAAGAGGCCAATTAATGCAATGGAGTACTTGTTATTAATAATTACTTGCCAATATAGGGTTTTTAATAGTTTTGTTGTAACGCCTGTTCTAACTATCGAATTAAATTTATTTCCTGGGTTTACTGGATAGAGGACGTTAATACGAACCAGTAGGCGTTGGATTCACCCTAATCGGAGTTATAGATCTTTTTGTATGATTTAAATAGTGTTTAATGGGTTTTAAATGATTCATATAGTTTCTGTCTCCTAAAAATCAAACTAAAATTATATCTATAATCTCCACGGAATTGTGAATCTAGGGACATATTATTTGTAATTTTATGAATAGTATTTATTTTCTTATGAATTTATTACTCAAAAATGGGTATTAGCTTGTTTAAATATCTACAGAATAACCTTACAGTATTTGCCTGAAACCAGCTTTCCATCGGTATATCATTCATATTTTTGTGACAAGCAATTAATCTACAATGAATTTAATGATTTATAAATCCATTAAAACTAATTAAATTGCTACGGGGTAAATAATCTGCAAAGGCTGGATCCAACTAGATATTATTAATCTACATTACAGTAGCTTCAATTTGATATATTGTTCATATTTTTCGGAGTTACAGATAATTTCCTATGAATTTATTAACCTAAAAGACCATTAAAACTAATTAAATTACTGCAGTAATCATGTACAGTAAAAGTTGCATCTATTCTGATAAATGATTCTACGTAAAATTATCTTCAATTTGATATATTATACGCAATTTTTGGACGTGGTATGAATTTCTAATTAATTTTACAAGTTAGATCTATAATGTGCAATTTTAAATTCGAACGGAATATTTCAGAGAATATTCCGCTGACTGGACAGGTTGACTTTGCATGCTGACTGAGACTAGATGCTGACCTGACGATGACGTGGCGTTGATGAGGAAGCTGACCGGGATGACGACATGGCACGCACCGGTTTGATTGGATCTCGACCGTCTGGATAGGATCCGGTGGCTAGAAGAAGAGATTGACCCGATTTTGGCTCAGAATAGACAAGAAATAGATCTTTCTTAGAGAGACAAATCCGTAGGTCAAATTGAAAAACTTAGAACATGAAAGTTGCGGGGAATCATTATTCCTACCTTCTCACCAAAGGAATTTGGATTTGAAGAAGCGAGCGCGAGTACGTCTTGGATTTACACCGTCAGATCTAAAATATTGTGATGCAAAATTCTCCGGCTGTGGTGGATGAAAAGAGGTGACGTTTATCATAATTGAAAGATTTCGATGAGTTCTACAACTTTTGTTTTTTGGCCAAAGGCAAACAACGAAGTCTAGATGGGTTAAAAAGCGAAATAAGGTTCGGGCATGTGTAGATTCGGGATTTCAAGAAGAAAAACTCATACATCTATGGCTCCACGAGTTTATATGGAGGTTTAGGATGGTGGGGAGATAGGTTTTGGAGTAGGGAACAAGTAGAAACAAACGGAAGTCGATTCGGAGTTATAGATAAAAAGTTATGAGAGTTTGAATAGACATAGGTTTATCAAAAACTGATTCGCACGGTTTTTAAAGCAACCGATCGATCGATCCTTCTTGTGTACGTGCTGGTTCGATCATCCCTTGCTGGGCCGGCCCGCTTAGGTTTTTTTTTTCTTTTTCTTTTTCTATTTACTTATTTCCCTCATATCTTTTGCGTACGAACACTAAATGATATAATTCTTGTTTCTAAATTTTTCTAAAATCGAATAGATCATTATATGATCAAATTTGTAATATTTTTACTTGTTTGGAAGTAGTGGGTTTATAAATCCTTGTATATTTCATTTTATTTATATCTTTATGCGTTTGTATTTGTTCCATAACTTTCTCATAATAGATTCAAATGAGCTCAATTTTGTTCCTAAAATTTTGTAATATTAATTGGATCTTTTTAGGCTATAATTTAGAAATAATCGCTGTCCTAGCAATAGTGGGTTTTATAAAGTCAATTTAATTACCTTTAGGAACATTTGGGCGAATCAACTATAGAATTTAGATACCAGGATTTGGATTCAGTTTGTGAGGACTATGCATGGATGTAATGAAATGCTTCATGATTTTCATTTTGAAATCTTGCACACTAATTCTACAATCCAAAATTAATCCATGCCCTTTTGCCTATATGGCTACTTAGGTCATAACAAAAGAATATAAGATTTTGAATTCAAGGTTGAGAGGATTTTCGATTTAAAAAGTTTCTGCTCTTTGAGAATTTTCAACATAGTCAAACAATCAATCAAACTTATTTATTTATTTCACATTCCAAAATTAGGAGAATTTTGGGATGTGACATACTACCACCCTTAAAATAAATCTCGTCCCGATATTTGGGAAGGCTAGAAAGAAAGAAAGGTTCGGGATCCATTAGGATGCTACCGCCCTTAAAATAAAAATTGACAAGGTCATTTCTCGAGGATTCACTTAGCTCAGATTGGTTCTCCTTTAGACTTTTATTGGCACAATGTCTCTAGCACATTCTAAACATCATGATTGATAGTTTTTGAGAAAGCACTTCTTAAACTAGCAAAACTCTCATGGTGGGCAAATAGGAAACGTTTACTTCACGGTGCCCATAATTCACGGTTGGGATTCATCCTTACCGTACATTCCAATGCTTAGCAATGAATGCTTTTAGAAGGGTGTAACAATATACCATTCTAGGGTTTAGGCTCAATGTCAACTCTCTGCTAAGGTTGAAAAGGGCACTCAAGATTCGCAAAGCCAACAGTACAAGAGCGAATAATAAGAGTAGTAGGAATGGTGATCAATCCATCCTGCACCCAAATCATTACCTTGTATGAGGATAGGTGAATCACGTTTTTCTATCACTCGGGCATCCTCACTTTCCTTGAAGAATGTTTCCATGGGCATGAACTAATGCTCTATGTAGACTCCATGTATTCAATCAACAAAGCTACTACTAGAACTAAACTATCGATACTTCAACTTTCAGGTTGCGTAATCTACTACATTACATCATTTCAACACTTCATACTCCCACATCTTTTTTTTCCATTAGATAAAGCATTCTCCTTCCTAAATGCATTGTGTTGTCAAACCTTACACTTAACACATCATTATATCTCCAAGGGTTCAAGATAGGGAAGAATAGATTCTATAGGAAAGAAACGACTAAGAAAAATAATCCTACCCATAACTATATGAAGCAATCAATGTCACAAACAAGGAAACAATCATAGGCGATCAACACACAATCAAACACTTGTATAATAACATTACAAGGGTCTAAATATATTAGTATATAACCACAAAATAGTTTGAAAGCATTGGGAACAATACTAGAGTAAAACATAGCAACATATAAGCAATAAACAAAATCTGTCAAAACGGTACAGCAGAATTCACGAATTTTTCTAACCGACTTAAACTCGTCAGGAATTTTAGCCAATTTTTGTGCATATACTACAGGTAAGTACGCTCCAGATCCTAATATTTTATATTTTTCTGAGTTTCTAATAAAATAAGAAAAATCGCGCGGTACAATAGGTCAAGCAGAAAACTGCAGCAGTAATTCCATGAATTTCAATCAATTCACACTATTAAAATAATTTTAAAAAACACACGAAAACTCCAGCAACTTTAGAGTTTCAAAACAACAGATCCTAAAAAAGGCATGACACGATATGGTTCAGTACAAACAAGCAAGCAACCTATATTGTCATACCACATAAGTTGGTAAGAACAATATGCTAACACGATAGTGATGATCTCCTAAAGAGATAGAACATGGTGGTCTAGACCTAACCAAACTTGATGAGATGTTTATTTATGTCATACTATTTGTTCTTTTACTTTTAGGCAAACTCTCATATAGGTATCATAAGAATGGACAACTACATATTTTTAACAAGAAAAGGTTATAGAAAAGATAGACAAGAATATAAGAGTTCTAATAAGTGGAAAATATGATAGTTATCCCAATAGAGGTCTTCTATTACTAATCCATTTCTAAGGTCACGATCCTACAGTCAACACATAGCTCTGATACCATATCCTCAGAACACCCTACTTTGATAAGGCTGAGTTCATGTGTATAGTGCCAATCCCTGGATCGGTTCACTGGCACACATAGTACAAAATGATACCAAATATAACTGTGCATAATAAATACAACGAATATGATCAAGAATTTACATTATTTATTCAAGTACACAGCGGAAAACGAATACAAGGTAGATCTCCATCCTCCAAATGTGCCACAGGCGAACAATTGTTGAGTGGAGTCTCGCGACCTATGAACGATCACTCAGATACGATATAACCTGCAACATAAAATGTTGCCGCCACGAATGGTCAATACATTGAATGTATGGCAAGTAGGATAAAGTGGTTAACAACATATCTATCAACTACATGCTTATTTGTCCAAGTGGAGTTCAGGCTCATTTGCATAAAGCAACAGTTTTATCCTAACATTTGTAACAAAGTTGTTTTCCAATATGATAAATAGGACACTCTGGTTCACTCCCAGGTTCTCCTACCCAATTATGTTCACCCAACAAGTTTTAAGTAATTAAGAAATAAGGATGAGTGAGAAATATCATAGCATCAGATGTTGTGTCGCTCAAATTGTCCATAACCGGGGACACGGCTAAGCACTTAGTTTATACACCCTGCAGGGGTTAGTACACTTTACCCATGTGACTTGGCCAGCCCATCTCGTACCACCACTCTCATATTGGGTGATGATAGGAAGAAGTTAAAGAAGGACCCGTTCGGGAAGTAGCTCCCTGTAATATCCCTCCTTTATAAAGGAAAAAGGATCCCTGTGATTGCAATGCTAGTCCCTGGATCAATGCTAGCATCCACAGTTTAAGATGAAGTGCACAGAAACAAAGGTCATTATTACAGCCATTCCAGAGACAGACATAGTCTTTACAACTCCATGGCCACAGGCCTAGTACAAGAGTTTAAATAATTAAATAGATACAAGTCTTCATCTTCATGTGCCACAGGAAAACATGTTGAGTGTAGACTCATGACTCCTAATCCTCATCGGAATAACCTGCAACATCACAAGTTACAGCCATAGTGGGTCAATACATTGC
This sequence comes from Avena insularis, assembly GCA_023614405.1. Lineage (NCBI taxonomy): Eukaryota > Viridiplantae > Streptophyta > Magnoliopsida > Poales > Poaceae > Avena > Avena insularis. The sequence goes on along the minus strand of CM042685.1, from coordinate 283,721,300 downwards.
AATAGTATTGGCAAGTGATACCTTAGTATAATATTGGTAGACTAAATACTATATGCAATACGTCGGAGTCGAGCGGTGGCTCAGGTGTTCGCGGGCGTGAACGAAGACGTCGCTCTGGGTCACGATAAAGCAAACAGAGGGCATTTGTGAACGCGCAAGGACATGCTGGTCACGATGGTTTGAACCAGAGACAGGGGGGCGGTCAGTACTCACCGAGATTGGTCGCCGGAGTGCGTCTGTGCAGCGGCGTAGTGGTTCGAATTCGTGCAGCCTGGTGGCGGAGTGGTGGCGCTAGGTGAGGGGAAATGCTCGCAGTGCAGAGGGGGTTAAGTAGGCAGGAGGGGGCAGCGATTACGCACAGAATCAATGGCAATTAAGCTCGTAGTGACTGCGACGAGATAACGGCGGAGCGAGCGCCTCACCCACGCGTGATTGACGACGACGACGACGTGGTCGCAGGGTCCACTTAACAGCGAGTGATACAGAGAGGAGGTGGGGTCAGGCGGTCAGTGACTTGGCGGGTTTGTCTGCGAGTGAGAGAGAGAGGGGGAACCCGAGTGGGCTTAGTGGGATGGTTCTGTTGTTGGGCTAGATAGGTGGCGCCGGCCCTTTTCTATTTCTTTTCTCCTTTTCTTTTTCTGTTTGCAATTTCAGGAACCAAATTCAAATGATTTCAAAAGTTGTTTGAATTCAAAACTTTTCAGGATTTTTGTACTGTAAACCTTGCACTCAAAAGTGTGTCAAACACTACTATTTACTCAAAACACTTTGATCAATTGAAAATAAAATTAAAACCAAGCCTTTATGTGATATAAACCATAGGCATAATATTGATTTTATTTACACATTTTGTTTTGAAAACTTTGCTCAAACTTTGGAAAGCACTCAAGTTTGATATTCAAACCTTACTGAAAAAAACAAGTACTCTTCTCATTGGAAAATAGCACTAAGGCTAGAGCATACTTACATAAAATAATAAGCATATATGCTCCTGTTTTGAAATGATTTCTGAAAATGAAAACTTACATGATCATGGATGCATGGATGAAATGCATGAGTTTGAAACATGATTTTAGGGATGTTACACTCCCCAAACCCGACACGCACCGGTCCAACCTACACTATCTACATCTCTGGATACGTGGGTTCGAGTTACCACAACCTACCGAGTCCAACCAACTACCCATTTCATTATTGGCACATGGTTGCATATGAAAGCTACCAAACAAAGAAGCCAATCCTTTCTCAGTGTCCTGGGTGCCTTTCCGCAATGATACCACCAAAAATTATCAATCCCATCACACCTAGGAGATTCATTGATTAAGTTGTTTTAGTTTTCGCAAACCAACACATTTAGAATCAACATCAGTGATGTAACCCAGCCCTCGTTCATCATAGCAGGGCTAAGCACATCTACCAACGGTGGCTCATAAACAAGGAATGCTAGGGAATAATATGGGACATAGCATATCATATACACATCAATTCCTACATATGCAATTCTACAAAAACATCTACAATGCATAGGAAAACAGTAGGACATTTATGACCAAGATAGCACCACTTGCCTTTGTTGTAGATGTAGTCGATTAGATAATCCTCACAATTCTCATAGATATAATGGTTGCTCTCGTCATAACCACAATACTTGCAATCATAGTAGTTGCAATCGCACACGTTGCACTCCTCGCAATTTATCGAGCAAACAATTGCATACAATCATAAACAATAGCACATGGAGATCAAACAAATGCAACAAATGCATGCATGACAATTTAATAAGTCACAATGGTTGTTACTTTAGTTCTCTAAACAATATTGAAGTATATGATGCATGCAAGAGGCCAATTAATGCAATGGAGTACTTTTTATTAATAATTACTTGCCAATATAGGGTTTTTAATAGTTCTATTGTAACACCTGTTCTAACTGTCGAATTAAATTTGTTTCCTGGGTTTACTAGATAGAGGACGTTAATACGAACCAGTAGGGTTGGATTCACCCTAATCGGAGTTATAGATCTTTTTGTATGATTTAAATAGTGTTTAATGGGTTTTAAATGATTCATATAGTTTCTGTCTCCTAAAAATCAAAATAAAATTATATCTGTAATCTACACGGAATTGTGAATCTAGGGACATATTATTTGTAATTTTATGAATAGTATTTATTTTCTTATGAATTTATTACTCAAAAATGGGTATTAGCTTGTTTAAATATCTACAGAATAATGTTATAGTATTTGCCTGAACCATTTAGATATTGATGATCTACATGGAACCAGCTTTCCATCGGTATATCATTCATATTTTTGTGACAAGCAATTAATCTACTATGAATTTAATGATTTATAAAGCCATTAAAACTAATTAAATTGCTATGGGGTAAATAATTTGCAAAGGCTGGATCCAACCAGATATTATTATTCTACATTACAGTAGCTTCAATTTGATATATTGTTCATATTTTTCGGAGTTACAGATAATTTCCGATGAATTTATTAACCTAAAAAACCATTAAAACTAATTAAATTACTGTAGTAACCACGTACAGTGAAAGTTGCATCTATTCTGATAAGATGATTCTACGTAAAATTATTTTCAATTTGATATATTATACGCAATTTTTAGACGTGGTATGAATTTCTAATGAATTTTACAAGTTAGATCTATAATGTGCAATTTTAAATTCGAACGGAATATTCCAGAGAATATTCCGCTGACTGGACATGTTGACTTTGCATGCTGACTAGGACTAGATGCTGACCTGACAATGACGTGGCGCCGATGAGGAAGCTGACCGGAATGGCGACATGGCACGCACCGGTTTGATTGGATCTCGACCGTCTGGATAGGATCCGGTGGCTAGAAGAAGAGATTGACCCGATTTTGGCTCAAAATAGACAAGAAACAGATCTGTGTTAGAGTGACAAATCCGTATGTCAAATTGAAAAACTTAGAACATGAAAGTTGTGGGGAATCATTATTCCTACCTTCTCACCAAAGGAATTTGGATTCGAAGAAACGAGCGCGAGTACATCTTGGATTTACACCGTCAGATCTGATATATTGCGATGCGAAATTATCCGGCTGTGGTGGATGAAAAGAGGTGACTTTTATCGGAATTGAAAGATTTCGATGAGTTCTACAACATTCTTTTTTGGCCGAAGGCAAACAACGAAGTCTAGATGGGTTAAAAAGCGAAATAAGATTCGGGCATGTGTAGATTCGGGATTTCGAGAAGAGAAACTCGTACAACTGTGGCTCCACGAGTTTATATGGAGGTTTAGGACGGTGGAAAGATAGGTTTTGGAGTAGGAAACAAGTAGAAACAAACGGAAGTCGATTCAGAGTTGTAGATAAAAAGTTATGAGAGTTTGAATAGACATAGGTTTGTCAAAAACTGATTCGCACGATTTTTAAAGCAACCGATCCATCGATCCCTCGTGTGTACGTGCGTGCTGGTTCGGTCGTCCCTTGCTGGGCCGGCCCGCTTAGGTTTTTTTTTCTTTTTCTATTTACTTATTTCCGTCATATCTTTTGCATACGAACTCCAAATGATATGATTCTTGTTTATAAATTTTTCTAAAATCGAATAGATCATTATAGGATCAAATTTGTAATCTTTTTACTAGTTTGGAAGTAGTGGGTTTATAAATCCTTGTATATTTCATTTATTTATATCTTTATGTGTTTGTATTTGTTCCATAACTTTTTCATAATAGCTTCAAATGAGCTCAATTTTGTTCCTAAAATTTTGTAATATTAATTGGATATTTTTAGGCTATAATTTAGAAATAATCGCTGTCTTAGCAATAGTGGGTTTTATAAAGTCAATTTAATTACCTTTAGGAACATTTGGGCGAATCAACTATAGAATTTAGATACCAGGATTTGGATTCAGTTTGTGAGGACTATGCATGGATGTAATGAAATGCTTCATGATTTTCATTTTGAAAACTTGCACACCAATTCTACAATCCAAAATCAATCCATGCCCCTTTGCATATATGGCTACTTAGGTCATAACAAAAGAATATCAGATTTTGAATTCAAGGTTGAGAGGATTTTCTATTCAAAAAGTTTCTTCTCTTTGAGAATTTTCAACATAGTCAAACAATCAACCAAACTTATTTATTTATTTCACATTCCAAATTTGGGAGAATTTTGGGATGTGACACACACTTGGCTATGTAGCTTCCAATTTCTCTCTTCATCTTATGCCACCAAAATTGCTCCTTGAAATCTTGATACATCTTCATTCCTCCAGGGTGGACAGAATAAAGAGTATCATGGGCTTCTTTCAAAATAGCTTGCTTCAACTCTAAGTCTGCTGGAACACAAATACGTCCTTTGTACCACAAAACTCCTTCTTCATATTCGGTGAATCCGGGTACTTTGCCTGTACCGATACGACATTTGATTCCGTCGATACTAGCATTTCCTTTCTGTGCCTCCTTGATCTGACTAGTCAAAGTGGGTTAAAGTTCTATGCTAGACAAAAATCCTTCACTTACTAATTCCATTCTAAAATATTCCATCTCCTTATGCAAACTTGGTTGCTCCTTCAAAATCATGGAGTTCAAGCGGCACGACAGTCTACTAAGAGCATCTGCTACCACATTGGCTTTACCGGGGTGATATTGAATGTCCAGATCATAGTCCTTGATTAGCTCTATCCATCTTCTCTTCCTCATATTCAGCTCCTTCTGAGTGAATATATACTTCAGGATCTTGTGATCCGAATAAATCTCATAGCGATTACCCATGAGGTAATGCCGCCATGTCTTCAGGGATAGAACTATGGCTGCTAGTTCAAGGTTATGGGTAGGATAATTCTGTTCATGCTGCTTCAGTTGTCGGGATAGATAAGATATAACTTTGCCTCCTTTCATTAGCACACATTCGAGACCGATCTTGGATGCGTCATAATACACATCAAAAGGCTTCGTGATATCCGGCATGATCAAGATTGGGGCTGAAATCAATCTCCACTTGAGTTCTTGAAAACTCGCTTCACATTTGTCCTTCCATTCAAACTTCTTATCCTTCTTCAACAATTGGGTCATGGGTCTTGCGATGCTCGATAACCCTTCTACGAACTTGCGGTAATATCCCGCTAATCCAAGAAACGCACGAACTTGGGTTTGGGTGGTTGGGGCTTGCCATTCTTCAACATCCTTCACCTTTTTAGGGTAAACGGCAATTCCTCCGGCTGATACGATATGTCCGAGGAATCCTACCTCCTGCAACCATAATTCACATTTGCTAAACTTGGCATACAACTGATGCTCTCTAAGGGTTCCAAGGATGGTCCTCAGGTGTAGCTCATGTTCTTCTTATGATTTGGAGTAGATCAGAATGTCATCAATGAAAACAACGACAAACTTATCCAGGAAGTCCATAAAAATCTTATTCATGAGGTTCATGAAATAAGAGAGGGCATTGGTTAATCCAAAAGACATGATCGTATACTCATACAATTCATATCTGGTGGTAAAGGCAGTCTTTGGAATATACTCTGCGTGAATCTTGAGTTGATGATATCCAGTTCTAAGATCAATCTTAGAAAACACTTTGGCACCACTCAACTGGTCAAACAGGTCTTCTATCTTTGGTAGTGGGTACTTGTTCTTGATGGTTACATCATTCAACTTCCAATAATATGTACACAAACGGTTACCTCCATCTTTCTTATCCACAAACAAAACAGGTGATCTCCATGGCAACGCACTTGGTTGAATCAATCCTATCTCCAGCATAGCATCCAGTTGCTTCTTCAGCTCCACTAGTTCAGATGGGTTCATACTATATGGTCTCTGGGCTATGGGTCCGGTTCCAGGGATTAGTTCAATGATAAACTCGATATCCTGATCTAGGGGCATACCGGGCAAAACATCTGGAAATACATCGGGGTATTCACAGACTATTTTGACTTGGTCAATGGTTGTCTGGGCTATACTCTTGTTGCACTTGAATTGACGGGGCAAGGTTTCAGATACATGTTCTACTGATATTCCGGCTGGACTGGTCATGGTTATGGCTTTCTTGGCACAATCAATTAATCCTTTATGTTTCGACATCCAATCCATTCCTAGTACTACTTCCAAACCTTTAGTTCCGAGTAGTATTAGATTAGCACAAAAATCTATGCCATGGATTCGGATAGGTACGGCCTTGCAAATTTGTCTAGCTTTGGTGGTTGAACCTGAAGGGAATATGCCCGAGAGGCAATAATCAAGTGGTTATTATCGTATTCCTTATTTATGATAAATGTTTATTTTGCATGCTATAATTGTATTAATACGGAAATGTTAATACATGTGTGTTTAATAAACAAAAAGGAAGTTCCTAGTTATGTCTCTTATAAACTAGCTCGTTGATTAACAAGATGATCAAAGTTTCCTGATCATGGATATTGGATGTTGTTAATAATGAGGTCACAACATTAGTGTAATGGTGTGATGAACATTCATCTGAAATATAGCATTACGATCAAATTCATTGAGTTTATATTGCTATAACAACTTACGAAGTGATTCTAATCCACAGACCATGAGATCATGTCAATCACTAACACCGGAAGAGTTTCTTGATAACATCAAACGTCACACCATAACTGGATGATTATAAAGATGGGTTCAGAACTACTAAAGTGTTATGTTGAGGCCCATGGATCGAGAATGGAATTTGTTCATCCCGATGACAGATAGTTATGCTTTGGGCCCTCTCGATGATATCACATTGATTAGCTTGCAAGCAAGTGATTTGATCACTAGAATGTTATATCTCGGGAACGAGAAAAGAGTGCATGTCAGTAATGAGATCAAACTAGGTATGGAGATACTGATGATCAAATCTCGAACATATAATATATCACGAAACAAAGGGATTAAGATACTAGCATAAAAGGTTCTCGCGATCACAAGAAAGTCATCGCTGAATGTGTGGGAGTCAGTATGGGTCTCCAGATCCCACTTCTGATTATTGATCCGAGAGGGGTATCGATCATGGCCGCATTGTTCGCGAACCTTAGGGTAGCAAACTTAAGAGACACCGACATCCATTTGGAGCAAAAGTTTCATGCCGGAAAGAATAACAAGCGCAGGAATTTATTTCACTAGATACCAAAACGGGTTTTCAGGTGAAATTGCAGAAAGTGTTTTTGCATGTGAAATGAAATACTAGCAAGGGGTTATATGAGAATGTTTGTCATTAAATTAATTGAAAAAATTCCGAATAAATAAAAGGAGTTTTACTTAATGAGAGTTTGCATTAAATTTGGTGGAAATTTAATGGGAATTTGAGTGGGGTTTTGAGTGGAGGGAATTGAAAGGCATAATAGTAAGGGGAGTGTCCACCCACATGAATGTGGAAGAGGTGGGGGCAGCCCCCATGGATGGGTGCCATGCCCCTTGGGTGCCCTCCTCTCCCCTATAAAAGTCCCCCCTCTCATCCTCTCAAAGCACACCTCCTCATGAAGGATCTCTCTCCCCCTCTAGAATTTATCCCCCATGGATGGGCGCCATGCCCCTTGGGTGTCCTCCTCTCCCCTATAAAAGTCCCCCCTCTCATCCTCTCAAAGCACACCTCCTCGTGAAGGATCTCTCTCCCCCTCTAGAATTTATCCCCCATGGTCTCGGACAAGCGAGATACATGTTCCTAGTGGCTATTTGGCAAGAAAGAGTTGTGCTTCCGCTGCATCGCTGGAGCGAGGAGGCGGAGGTTGCTTGGTGCCTCGTACGTGTGTGCGAGCACGGATGCGCTGCTGTTTTGTGGCGCTAGGACTTCCTCTCGATCTTGAGATCGGCAAGAGATTGTAGAGGTCCCAACCTTTAATAAGGTAGAGATCCCTGTGTTTACAATGCTAGTCCCTGGATCAATAGCTAGCATCCACAGTTAAGATGTAATATCAAGAAACAAAGGTCATATTACAACTTTATAACTAGGAATAAAATAATTCATTACATCTTACATAGCTCATTTGGCTATCTCATTACAATGCAGCAGAAATAACTTTAGCATGGAGTCCTTCATCTTCAAAGTGCCACAGGCAATCATGTTGGTTGTAGACTTGTAATCCTAATCAACACATATCACTAACAACAAACAAACCTGCAACATAATAAGTTACAACCACAAAGGTCAATACATTTGAATTGTATTGGCAAGTGATACTATGGTAGTATAGTGGAGTTTATCATCTATATGCATTTGGCTAAGTGGAGCTTAGGCTTGCTTTGCTCAAAATAGACTTTCCTTATCATTTGAAAAACACTAAGATTTTGCTTGACAAAAACACCCAAGGCATCTACCAATCCTTGATTGAAGATCCTTAACCGTTGTTCAACCACAAGTTTTTAACTTAGAAATTTGGATGAGGAGATTCTTGATAGCTTCCATGTCTTGATGCTAAAATCGTCCTTTGCCAGGGACATGGCTAAGTACTTAGATTTTACACTCTGCAGAGGTGGTGCACTTTCCCCACAAGACTTGGTTTCACCAAGACAATATCTTTCATAAGCCTTTCCTTAGACCAGAATGGACGCGTTCCAACCTATCATCCCGTACCACCAACTATCCATTTGGCTAATTTATTGCAACCTATATGATCCAGGCAGAGCCCATAATGCCATGTGGCTGCACTTGAAGCTTCTCAACATTTGACATCTCAAATCTCTTTGTTCCTGGGTGGCCATCCACAAGTGAGATACACAAGGTAAACCATAAAAATGGGCCTTGTATGACCACTCAACACAAACCATTCTTTCCATTCCACCGAGGTGATTCATTCACTTAGTTGTTTTATTAAACAAAAACACAAGTCCTTGACCTAGAAATATTCCATAGCATGAATATAATCCACCCTTGTTTTCTACTAGCTAAGCTAAGCATGATAGTAGTAGGAATCTTAACTTAGGAAATTTCTACTAAGGTTTCATCTACTAGGATTTCCCATGGCATAGTTTATACTTAGCAAAAATTCCATGCAAATCCTACTTAGAAATATCACTAATGCATAGTGAAAAATAATGGGACAAAGTATGAAGCATCACTTGCCTTTTTGGTAGAGCATATAAGTTCACTCCTTGATCTTGCAATGATCACACTCTTCAAATTCCACTACAATTCAATCAAGAAAGCAAGAATTCAATCTACCATTCAAGCAACAACACATAAAATAATAGAAACAAAGCAATGCATGCAAGCATGCTAAAGATTGTTTTATTCAAAAAAGTGGTTTCTAATAGGTTATAAACATTTGAAAACACCTATTGGTCATTTTATAAAAGTGGTAAAACCATTTATAAAATATTTTACTTATAAACCATTTTTAAACCAAAGCATTATTTTATGTGGTTAAAAATACCTTTAGCAAAGAAATAATCTTTATGGGGTTCACCAAATACATTTTTAATTCTAAAACTTGGTGTTTGTGGTAAGAGAGTTTAAATCAAAACATTTCTCAAAGGTTTTTCTCCAAAAAGTATTTTTAACATATGAACAACATTTTTATTTGACTTGAAATGTTTTAAATCAAAGATTTATTCTTTTGCTTCACCAAATATATTTTTGAAACCACAAATTGATTTTTATGGTCAGTAGGTTCAAAACAAACCATTTTCCAAAGATTTTATCACCAAAATAATTTTAGAAAGAATTTTATATTCAAAACATGCCTACACAAGTTTCAGAAAAACACCCATTTTTCCAGAAGAAATTCATTAAACAAAGTGCATGGTTGGAAAGTACTTGTCTTGCTGATTACATTGATATAAAATTTGAACAATTTGGACGTGTGGATCAAAAGTTATAGATTTTACAAATTTGAACATCAAATAGATCAATTCTGTTTTTATAACAATAGGTAGGGCCACGTGGACTGTTCTGATTGGTTGAAAACGTTTCGTGCGGATCAAAAAGCGATGCAGGCCGCAGGATCTAATGCAAATCGTGCGGTACAGAGACAGCCTTACCCCTTCGCTTAAATGAATCTATCTAAGCAGCCAGCTGGAGATCTAACGGCGCAAAACAGTTTGACCTAAATCGAGCGGCGCTAGCGGCGGCGGCGCTCTGGCGTGGTCATTGCCGATGATGCAGGATGCGAGAAAGAGAGGGAGGGGGCTCACCGAGTTCTCCTTGACGTGCTGATGCTCAACGTTGTCGTCTCAGGGCAGGGGGCGCACGGGGTTAACCATAATTGTTCCCCCGAGTTGTCCCTGGCGTCGGGTACGTTCGGGCATTGTCGGGGACGTCGCTACAGGGCACGCTGGGTCAATCGAATGGTGCCGTTAGACCCGTAGGAGAGTGGTGAGTACAGGAGCATCAAGGAGAGGGGCGGCACGATCGGATGTTACCAGTAGAGCTCGTCAGAGTGGTGGCGGACGGCGGATGCGTACTGTCGATGTCGTAGTCGAGGCTACGATGCTCGCGCGGATTAACGACAAGCATAGGGAGATGCTCCAGAGGCTGGGGATCACGCTCGTGTGCTCCGGGGGAAATGGGGAGGTTCGTGCTTGCCGGAATTCCTACGGGAGCTTGCCGGAGACAGTGAGGGTTCGAGCAAGAATTCGTGCAGCCTGGGGCTCTCGACGTGTGGCGTCTGGGGGGAAATGGAGAGGAGAGGGAGGCGATGTAGATAGCATGGTCTGGGGGCGGAATCACTGCAGCATTTAAAAGAATTTACCCACTTTGAATCGAACCAGAAACTGAAGAGGGAGAGAGGGGCGTGGTCAGCGCAAGGTTGGGGGTGATGAGCTGGCGGTGGGACCACGTTATCAGCGAGCGAAAGAGAGGAGTGGTGGGTCCAGGCAGTCGGTGAGGGCATGGGTTTGCTCTGCGGTGAGAAAGGGAACGGTTCGCTAGGGTGAGGGAGTGGGCTGGCTGGGCTTTGTGGGCTAGGTTAGTTGGGCTGGGTCTTTCCCTTTCTTTTGATCCGTTTCTTTTTCTTGATTTCTTTTTCTGTTCTAATTTTGTTTAAATGTTTTCAAACCTTGTTTGAATTCAAACCTTGTTTAAAAAGTTCAGTATAATTCCATACTGTTTAAATATGTGATTTAGATACTATTTCAGGAATAATTCTTTTATTTTTCTTATGTTTTATTCTTTATTAAAATAAGCATATGCCATTATTCATATGAGTTTAAGTATATTTTCAAACTCTTATTTAATATTCCAATTTTTTTCACAAAACCTTATCAGTAGGTTTATTTATTTAATTAGGGTGTCAAATAATTCTCCTTGACTTATTTGGAACATTTTTTAATATGATTTAAATTGGGTATTTGTTTTTATTCCAAATGAAATCAATTATGGTTTTAAATTCCATAAATTTTATTTAGATGATTTCCTTGATTCCATTTAAGTTAATTAAATAACTTTTATACCACTTGGGTATATTCCAAATATTATTTTCCCATGATTTAATTAATCATTTCTAATAGGGATTTTATTTTTTTATCAAAATAGAATAGGATTTGGTTAATGCCCTTTTAATTAATTTGAAATTCCTTATCCATTATTTTAGTTGGATTTGGATTATATTTATTCCATTTTCTTATGGATTAGGTCAAGAGTTAATTTGGCCTTTAAATATTCCTCATTTAATATTTCTATCTTTATCTTATAAAATCCATATCTTTTTATTTATAGGTCCAAACTTGGTGATTCCAATTTGTAAAATCTTATTTAATATTTATTTATCCTTTTAAATATATTTAGGATTATTTTATCACCATTTGGTATGGTTTTTTTAGATAAGTGCTTTATTAGCTTTGGAAAAATTACTATTCCTTATCTTATTAAATTCATAAGATTTTATTTATGGCTCCAAATTAAGTGAAACTAATTTCTATGGTTTTAATAATATTTCTAATTGTCATTCTTGATCATTTATAAATGTTTGTTGACAAATTTTTATATGGATCAAAACCATGGATTTTGAGGTAACTTGGAAATGTTTTCTTCCATTAGGGTTTTAGGGTTTTGGTTTATTTCTCAAGTGTTTAAATTTCCAGATGCATTTATGAAGAATGCATTCCACTTGATTTGAATTTAGTTGAATTCAAACATTAACTAAAGTTTGTTCAAGATGGGATTTTAAGTTTCCATTTAGAAACAAAAAGTTTCTTTTCACCCTAAATTTCAACAATTATTTATTTTATTTATTTATTTTTCACATTACAAGATTTGGAAAATCTTGGGATGTGACAGGCTACCACCCTTAAAATAAATCTTGTCCCGAGATTTTGGAAGGCTAGGGGTTACAAGTTGGCTCAAAGCAACTAGGGTACTACCACCCTTAAAACAAATTCCACTAGATTACTTCTTGGCTTGCTTGGGGTCTTGATGATACTTCTCTGGGCAAACATCTGCATAGTGTCCTTTGTTTCCACACTTGAAACATGTGACAAGGCTGAGATCCTTCATAGGCTTTATCTTGTGCTTCATCTTTTCTGGACAATTTCTTGCATAATGTCCTTGGTTACCACAATTGTAACATGTGACAAGATTGAGTTCTTCACGTATCTTCTATGAACAAGTTGATACATAATGGCCTAGCTCTTTGCAGTTGTTGCACCACACTTGGTTAATCTCTATATATTTTTGTTTCTTCTCAGGACATTCATTGGCATAGTGTCCCATCTCTTTGCAATGACAACATTGCACTTGGCTTTTGTCTTTCTTCTTCTTGGGTTTCTCCAAAGCTAGGAGTGCTTCTAGTTCATGTTCTTCATATCTTATCTCAAAGGTGGGAAAATTTCCTGGTCTCCTTGACCTTTTACTTGGATAATACATATGTCTCCTCTTTGGTCCATCAAATTGAGTCATACTACATGGAGGTGCAAGCTGAGATTTTCCTTTGTCTTCATCCTTCTTGGTAGAAGTTGTTCCCTCATGGAAGTCTACAATCTGTTGTTGCACTCCACCTTGTTTCCTTTGTTGAACTATGGAGTAGATGGGGCATTGGATAGGGACATGATTATTTCCTTCACATAGGAAACAAGTAGCTTGAGATGTGAGGCATTGATTAGTTGGATGTTTCTCTTCACAATTGGGGCATTGATCTTGATGCTCCTTGGAAGTGTGATCCTTGTATCCACAAATATTACAAGCTTGGGTTCCTTCTAAAATATCATCCTTGACATCCTTGCTGTCATAAACTCCTTGGGAAGAGTTGTCTCCCATGTTGATCATTTGACTTGTCATCCTATGCAACAATTGGGTTTGGGTTTCCAAAAACCTTTGCATCGTTGGGTCTAACTCATTGTCGTTGGCCCAAAATTGAGCTGTCACTTGGTTCAACTGGGTTTGGGTTACTATGAGTTCTCTCATGTTGATCTCTTGGTTGTTGTTGTTGTCACCATCCTTGATGTTGGAGTTTCTTGGAGTAGTCATCTGTTTGGGTTGGATTGGGATTAGAATAGGCAAAAGATTTCTAAGGAAATAATTCTAATAACACACAACACGATTCACACAAGCAATGTGCGAGCAATCACAAACAAACATTCCACTCAAACAACAAGTTTCAAGCACATTTTTAGCAACAAATTATTTTTGCTACACCACATAAGTTGGTGGGTTTGATCTAAACTAAACATGGTGGTCCAACTATATGGTTCACTTGAGATCATTCCATCCTTCTTGGTTGCTTCTTCATGAACAAGATCCTTGTATCCTTGGAGAATTCCTTGCATCTTAGTCACAAAATATCAAAGGTGATGATGGTCCCTTCTAAGTTGTGTTTCCTTAGTCTTCAAGTCTTGAGTAATATTTCTTGTTTCACTTGTAGTCCTTAGTGATATCCAAGTTGAAGTCCTTGTTGAGACTAAGGTTGAAATCACTTGAGTTGGTGAAGTCCTTTGCTCATGTTGAAGACTTTCCTCATGGTGAAGGCTTTATCCATCAAGTTGAAATAGACAAGATGTAGAATCAAAACCAAAAAGGTTGAGGAAAGAGTTTACAAGATTTTTTGTAAATTAGTTTTGGAACAAATACAACTCCTGTTTTTCTAAGGGATTTTGTCCAATCCTAGGGTTACAAATCCTACAGAAAACACAGTGCTCTGATACCATCTGTAGAGGTCCCAACTTTTAATAAGGTAGAGATCCCTATGTTTACAATGCTAGTCCCTGGATCAATAGATAGCATCCACAGTTAAGATGTAATATCAAGAAACAAAGGTCATATTACAACTTTATAACCAGGAATAAAATAATTCATTACATCTTACATAGCTCATTTGGCTATCTCATTACAATGCGGCAGAAATAACTTTAGCATGGGTCCTTCATCTTTAAAGTGCCACAGGCAATCATGTTGGTTGTAGACTTGTAATCTTAATCAACACATCTCACTAACAACAAACAAACCTGCAACATAATAAGTTACATCCACAAAGGTCAATACATTTGAATTGTATTGGCAAGTGATACTATGGTAGTATAGTGGAGTCTATCATCTATATGCATTTGGATAAGTAGAGGTTAGGCTTGCTTCGCTCAAAATATATTTTCCTTATCATTTGAAAAACACTAAGATTTTGCTTGACAAAAACACCCAAGGCATCTACCAATCCTTGAATGAAGATCCTTAACCCTTGTTCAACCACAAGTTTTTAACTTAGAAATTTGGATGAGGAGATTCTTGATAGCTTCCATGTCTTGATGCTAAAATCGTCCTTTGCCAGGGACATGGCTAAGTACTTAGATTTTACACTCTGCAGAGGTGGTGCACTTTCCCCACAAGACTTGGTTTCACCAAGACAATATATTTCATAAGCCTTCCCTTAGACCAGAATGGACGCGTTCTAACCTATCATCCCCTACCACCAACTGTCCATTTGGCTAAGTTATTGCAACCTATATGATCCAGGCAGAGCCCATAATGCCATGTGGCTGCACTTGAAGCTTCTCAACATTTGACATCTCAAATCTCTTTGTTCCTGGGTGGCCATCCACAAGTGAGATACACAAGGTAAACCATAGAAATGGGCCTTGTATAACCACTCAACACAAACCATTCTTTCCATTCCACCCAGGTGATTCATTCACTTAGTTGTTTTATTAAACAAAAACACAAGTCCCTGACCTAGAAATATTCCATAGAATGAATATAATCCACCCTTGTTTTCTACTAGCTAAGCTAAGCATGATAGTAGTAGGAATCTTAACTTAGGAAATTTCTACTAAGGTTTCATCTACTAGGATTTACCATGGCATAGTTTATACTTAGCAAAAATTCCATGCAAATCCTACTTAGAAATATCACTAATGCATAGTGAAAAATAATGGGACAAAGTATGAAGCATCACTTGCCTTTTTGGTAGAGAATATAAGTTCACTCCTTTATCTTGCAATGATCACACTCTTCAAATTCCACTACAATTCAATCAAGCAAGCAAGAATTCAATCTACCATTCAAGCAACAACACATAAAATAATAGAAACAAAGCAATGCATGCAAGCATGATAAAGATTGTTTTATTTGAAAAAGTGGTTTATAATAGGTTATAAACATTTGAAAACACCTATTGGTCATTTTATAAAAGTGGTAAAACCATTTGCAAAATATTTTACTTATAAACCATTTTTAAACCAAAGCATTATTTTATGTGGTTGAAAATGCCTTTTGCAAAGCAATAATCTTTATGGGTTTCACCAAATACATTTTTAATTCTAAAACTTGGTGTTTGGGGTCAGAGAGTTTAAATCAAAACATTTCTCAAAGGTTTTTCTCCAAAAAGTATTTTTCACATATGAACAATATTTTTATTTGACTTGAAATGTTTTAAATCAAAGATTTATTATTTTGCTTCACCAAATATATTTTTGAAACCACAAATTGATTTCTATGGTCTGTAGGTTCAAAACAAACCATTTTCCAAAGATTTTATCACCAAAAAATTTTTAGAAAGAATTTTATATTCAAAACATGCCTACACAAGTTTCTGCAAAAACACCCATTTTTTCAGAAGCAATTCATTAAACAAAGTTCATGGTTGGAAAGTACTTGTCTTGATGATTCCATTGATATAAAATTTGAAAAATTTGGTCATGTGGATCAAAAGTTATAGATTTTACAAATTTGAACATCAAATAGATCAATTCTGTTTTTATAACAATAGGCAGGGCCACGTCGACTTTTTTGATTGGTTTTTATAACAATAGATCAATTCTGTTTTTATAATTGTTCGCCGGAGTTGTCCCTGGCATCAGGTACGTTCGGCCGTTGTCGGGGACGTCGCTACAGGGCACACTGGGTCAAACGAATGGTGCCGTTAGACGCGTAGGAGAGTGGTGAGTACAGGAGCATCAAAGAGAGGGGGCGACGCAGTCGGATGTTACCAGTAGAGCTCGTCGGAGTGGAAGCGGACGGCGGATGCATATTGTCGATGTCGTAGTCGAGGCTATGGTGCTCGTGCGGATGAACGGGAAGCACAGGGAGATGCTCCAGAGGCTGGGGATCACGCTCGTGTGCTTCGGGGGAAACGGGGAGGTTCATGCTTGCCGGAATTCCTACCGGAGCTTGCCGGAGACAGTGAGGGTTCGAGGAAGAATTCGCTCAGCCTGGGGGCTCTTGAGGTGTGGCGTTTGGGGGGAAATGGAGAGGAGAGGTAGGCGATGTAGATAGCATGCTTTGGGGGCGGAATCACTGCGGCATTTAAACGAATTTACCCACTTTGAATCGAACTAGAAACTGCAGAGGGAGAGAGGGGCGTGGTCAGCGCGAGGTTGGGGGTGATGACCTGGCGGTGGGACCGCGTTGTCAGCGAGCGAGAGAGAGGAGAGGTGGGTCCAGGCATTCGGTGAGGGGGTGGGTTTGCTGTGTTGTGAGAGAGGGAACGGTTCGCTGGGGTGAGGGAGTGGGCTGGCTGGGCTTAGTGGGCTAGGTTAGTTGGGCTGGGTCTTTCCCTTTTTTTTGATCTGTTTCTTTTACTTGATTTCTTTTTCTGTTCTGATTTTGTTTAAATGTTTTCAAACCTTGTTTGAATTCAAACCTTGTTTAAAAAGTTCAGTATAATTCCATACTGTTTAAATATGTGATTTAGATACTATTTCAGGAATAATTCTTTTATTTTTCTTATGTTTTATTCTTTATTAAAATAAGCACATGCCATTATTCATATGAGTTTAAATATATTTTCAAACTCTTATTTAATATTCCAATTTTTTTCACAAAACCTTATCAGTAGGTTTATTTATTTAATTAGGGTGTCAAATAATTCTCCTTGACTTATTTGGAACATTTTTTAATATGATTTAAATTGGGTATTTGTTTTTATTCCAAATGAAATCAATTATGGTTTTAAATTCCATAAATTTTATTTAGGTGATTTGCTTGATTCATTTATGTTAATTAAATAACTTTTATACCACTTGGGTATATTCCAAATATTATTTTCCCATGATTTAATTACTCATTTCTAATAGGGATTTTATTTTTTTATCAAAATAGAATAGGATTTGGTTAATGCCCTTTTAATTAATTTGAAATTAATTATCCATTATTTTATTTGGATTTGGATTATATTTATTCCATTTGCTTATGGATTAGGTCAAGAGTTAATTTGGCCTTTAAATATTCCTCATTAAATATTTCTATCTTTATCTTATAAAATCCATATCTTTTTATTTATAGGTCCAAACTTGGTTATTCCAATTTGTAAAATCTTATTTAATATTTATTTATCCTTTTAAATATATTTAGGATTATTTGCTCACCATTTGGTATGGTTTTTTTAGATAAGTGCTTTATTAGCTTTGGAAATTACTATTCGTTATCTTATTAAATTCATAAGATTTTATTTATGGCTCCAAATTAAGTGAAACCAATTTCTATGGTTTTAATAATATTTCTAATTGTCATTCTTGATCATTTATAAATGTTTGTTGACAAATTTTTATATGGATCAAAACCATGGATTTTGAGGCAACTTAGAAATGTTTTCTTCCATTAGGGTTTTAGGGTTTTGGTTTATTTCTCAAGTGTTTAAATTTCCAGATGCATTTATGAAGAATGCATTCCACTTGATTTGAATTTAGTTGAATTCAAACATTAACTAAAGTTTGTTCAAGATGGGATTTTAAGTTTCCATTTAGAAACAAAAAGTTTCTTTTCACCCTAAATTTCAACAATTATTTATTTTGTTTATTTATTTTTCAATTACAAGATTTGGAAAATCTTGGGATGTGACAGATATCATCTACGTCAACCACGAGTTTGGACTCGTCAAGCTTTGTCGGTCTTCAAGGGTATGTTCTCTACGGATGTATATCCACTAGTTGCTTGTATCTAGTAGATAGATCTTGGTACATAGTTGTTACCATCATAGGAATTTTTTTATTTTCTATGCTGCGAACCCTACAGTGGTATCAAAGCCGGATCTATGCGTAGATGCTTTGCACGGGTAGTACACATATGAGTATGTGGGCGATGATGATCATTTTATTGCTTCTTAGTTGTACTTTGGATATTGGTGGCATAGTGGGATGAAGCGGCCCGGACAAACTTTACATGTCCTCGCACATGAGACATGTTCCACGCTTGACATGCAACTAGTTTTGCATAAGTGGCTAGTGTGTGTATGTCTCTCCTACTATATTCAATATCTAATTTGCAACGAGTTGTCAACAATTTGGTTATCCTCGTTGTGGTTCATGTTCGTAGGTAAGAATGTTTCTATCTTCGAAAGCCCTAAGCCACAAAAAACTTGCAATGGATAAATTAGAGGCGTCTAGTTTAGATTGTTGCTGGGCTAGTGTTATGATATGGTGATGTTGTAAGTAGAAGTATGAGATGATAATCTTAAAACACACATAACGTGTAAGTTCCATAGACCTTGGCCTTACACATACAGGTATGATAGTGATCATACCAAGGAGCACATGATGGAGATCATATGCAGGAACCATATCATTTCACTTACAAACATGTGATGTTTGATTGCATCTTATATTGCTTGTTTGGCATTTTATTAGCATAATGTGTTCTTCCTTAAATACCGATTATGTTTCGTCGCTCCAAGACATCACGTGATGATCGGGTGTTCTTGGATCCATGACCATATTACGGGTGCAAGACAGTTACACACACGAATACTAAGGTTCTTACTTGGTGAGCCTAGCATTTACAGACATGGCCTCGGAACACGGACCTAAAGGTTAAGCATGAGTCATATGGTAGATATGATGCCCATTTGATGCTCTCCTTTGAAGCTACACCGACTCATGTGATGATCGGACTTGGTGTAGTGGATTTGTTTCATGTAATCACCAAAAGGAACGAGGGATGTCGTTTTTGAGTGGGAGTTCATTTCTAATTTGGATTAGTAGAACTCAATTTATCATAAATTAAATCAAAGTGAATTTTCATAATTTGTTGTAGTCGTTGGCATTCGTTCACCACCTTATGCATAGTTGTAATTGAGATAATAGAACTATAGAATTCTGGATATTTACTTTACGAACTGGTATCGTATTGTGTTGAGTGTCAATCTAAAGTTTAAATTCCTATTGCAAACTTTCAGCAAACTCTGTTTACTCCATGAAATTTGATAATTAGTATTAAATTAAGAGTAACAATTCTAGTGCTAGTATCTTAAGTATCATGTTTGCCTCCATGATTCTTGATTTAAATATAGAGATTATCTAGGAGCTGAAAGAATTGTTTCAGAAACCATCATGTGTGACAGTGTCACATCCCAAGACTTTCCAAATCTTGTAATGTGAAAAATAAATAAACAAATAAACAATTGTTGATTTTTAGGGTGAGAAGAAACTTTTTGATTCCAATTGGAAACATCAAAACCTATTTTGATCAAATAAGATTCTAAAGGGATTTAAAAAGATAAACAAATAATAAATAAAGTTATAATAGTTGGAATCACTATTTTTAGATTTTTAAATAAAAAGATATGGTTTTTATAAGAAAAGGTAGAATTATAAATAAGGATTATTTTAAAGAGCCAAATTTAACCTTGGCCAAGCTTTTGAAAGAAAATATTTTGTTTGATAAAAATAGTAAAAGTTTATTTAAAATAAAATAATAAGGATTTCTTAATATCCAATTATATTTAAGTAAAGGCTTTTCCATTTTAAATAAACACTAAAACTTATTAAAGTATTTTAAATAAGAGATTTCCAAGTGTTTTGTTTTTCAAATAAAACCTACGGAAAAGGTTTGATTATTATTTGGATTTCAAATAGAGTTTTTAAAATAAATTAAATCCTATTTGAATTAATGACTAAGGACTATTTATTTAATTATTAATGGATCTTAAAAAGAATAAATTTTTTTTTTGGACTTTGGTTTATGTTGTTAAAAAGAATTAAAATCAACACATAGTTTGGTGGTGGTTTGATTTAATTTAGAGTTTGATTTGTTTGAATGAAAACCAAATCAGGAAATTCAAAACAGAAAAGGAAAAACTTTTGGTATAAAAAAAATGAAATGAAGCAACCCAGCCAACAGGCCCAGCAAGCCCAACTCGCAGCCCACCTACACCCCCTCTGCCGAATCATTTTTCCACTCAACCTTGCAACTGCTGAGACACTAACGCTGCGACCCCACGCCCACTCCCTCTCTCTCATTGACGACACAACCCCACTGCATCGTCATCGTCATCAACCCCGCGCCGGCCGTTTCCCCCTTGCTCGTCGCCGTTCTGCCGCGAGTTAATTCTGTTAAATTCGAGTAAATGGCTGGGTGATTCCGCCCAGTAACGACGCGCGCTTAAACGCCCCTCTCCCCTCTCTCTTTCCCCCCCAAACACCAGCTCCTCTCTGCCTCAAGGCTGGGAGAATTGCGTGCTCGAACCCACTGACCCGACGAGCTTCTCCGGCGAAATCCCGGCGACTCCGACCACCTCTCCACTCCCAGAGCATACGAGCTTGCTCTCCGGCAAGACTTTGCCGTGTGCTCCACTGCCGCCAAGGCTTCCAAATCATTGGCTTCGTCATCACCGGAGCACCGTCGCATCTGCCTTTTTTCCGACGAACTCCCCAGGTATCCTCCGTTCGCCCCAGCACCTCATGTTGATGCTCCCATCATCCCTAGATCAGCAGGCGTCTAACGCCCCCATCCATTTGCCTTAGGGTGACCTGCAGCCCCGCCTCCGACGATAAACAGAGCCGTCCGACGCTGTAGCAACTCCGACGAGCAATTCCTTTCGTCCCCGTGCGCCCCTTGCCTCCTCGCGACCACGTTGAGCATCGCCATGATCCCCTGAACTCGGTGAGCTACACCTGTCTCTCTCTAACCCCCTCTATCGCCGGCAACCTCGCTTCACCGCCACGTACGCCAGCAATGGTCGGTCTGCACGTGGTCCGTCGGATCTAGATCCAAAGGATCAGATTAGATCATAAGCGAAAGGATACGCGTCCATCTGAGCCATGCGATTTAAGCGAAATCCTATGGCCAGTATTGCTCAATCCGCACGAAACGGTACCGTCGAGTTAGATTGCACCACGTGGCCAGACTCAGGATTTAAAATAGAAAAATGATCTATTAGATGCTAGATTTTGTAAAATTCATAACATTCAAACCACACGTCCAAAATTTTCAAATTTTATATCAATCGAATCAGCAAGACAAATCCTACCCAACCATGCATTTTGTTTAATGTTTTGCTTCTGGAAAATTGGATGAATTTGCAGAAACATGTGTAGGCTTATTTTGAATATAAAAATTGTTCTAGATATAATTTTAAGATGAAATCTTTGCAAAATGATTTGTTGTGAACCTACTGACTATAGTAACCAACTGATGGATTTAAAAATGTATTTTGTGGAGTTAGGGAATAAATAATTGAGTTAGAGCATTTCTAGTCAAATAAAAATATTATTTATGGTTTAGAAAAGATTCTTTGAGTAAAGCCTTTGGGGAATGTTTTGATTCAACCCTTCTGACCCTAAACACCAAGTTTTGAGATTAAGAACATATTTTATGAACCATATAAAGTTATTGCTTTGCTAAAAGATATTTTCAACTACATAAAATGTCAACTTAGCATAAAATTTGGTATATGAGATAAAACCTTTGGCAAACGGTTTTACCACTTTTGTAAATGACCACATTGAACTTTAAAATGTTTAGAGCCTAGTAGAAACCACTTTTTCAAATAAAACTATCTTTTGCATGCTTGCATGCATGACCTTGTTTTTGTTATTTTATGTGTGGCAAATTGTTTGAATACTAGTTGAAATATATGTTTGCTTGATTGAATTGTAGTGAAGTTAGAAGAGTGTGATATTTGAAAGATCAAGAAGTGAACCAACATTCTCTACTAAAAAGGCAAGTGACACTATCATCCATGTCCTACTATTTTCATTATACTTAGTGGATTTTGTAACATGCATGATAAAGACTACTATATTTTATGCTATGCTAAATCCTAATAGGATACCCTTATATCTTCCTTAGTGAAAACATTGTAGTTGTAGCAAGCTTAGCCCTGCTATATATTTGGGATGGGATACATGATATGATTATATGAAGTATTGAAAAGATATTCGTTTTATATAATAAAATAAGTACTCAATGAACCACCTGGGTGGACAAGGATACTCAAGTTTTGGACAAGGTGGCAACAAAGGGAACCATGTTTATCTGGCTATCTTTTTGTATGTGCACTAGAATAAAACCACCCAGGAACTTAGAGATTCAACATGTTTCTCGTACAGTGGCTTACGTGTACATCCACATGCTAAATGGGCTCTGGCTTAGTCAACTACATAGTGGAAGACCCATGCATTGGCATCTTCAGGTTAACTAGAATTGTGTATGGGAAATTTATCCCTACATTGGTGCCTGGTAGACAAGCTAGCATTGTGTATTGGGAGGACTACTATGAAAAGACTTTGTCACATTCTCAATCTGCCAGTACTCCATTTTGGTGAGTACTTATCCAGCGGCCACTGGTGGCATCAAGACGAGATTGTGTCATGTGGGTAAAGTGTACAACTTCTGCAGAAGATCAAATTCTAAGTACTTAGCCGTGTCCCCGGTTATGGACAATACTGAGCAACTAAGGCCTGAAGCTACGAAAGATCTCGACATTCCAATTTCTCAAAGTAAAATTTGATGGTGACAACAAGGGATTTTGAAGCACTTGGAGTATTCCAAGGAGTTCAGAAAGATTTGACAAAAGATCAAAACTATTTTGAAGAGATAGGATAAAACTATATTGCTTTCTGCAAATGAGCCTAAACCTACTTAGCCAAATATGCATGTAATGATAGTATCCACATATTTCTACATAGTAGTGAAACTTGCGAATACAATTCAAATGTATTGACCCTTGTGGCTGCAACTTATTATGTTGCAGGTTTGTTTGATGTTAGTGAAGTTTGTTGAATAGGATTACAAGTCTACAACCAACATGATTGCCTGTGGCACTTTGAAGATGAAGGACCCCATGCTATTGTTATATTCTGCTGCATTGTAATGTGATAGCCAAATGAGCTATGTAAGATGTAATGAATTATTTTATTCCTGGTTATAAAGTTGTATTATGACCTTTGTTTCTTGATATTACATCTTAACTGTGGATGCTAGCTATTGATCCAGGGACTAGCATTGTAAACACAGGGATCTCTACCTTATTAAAGGTTGGGAACCTTACAGATGGTATCGGAGCACTGTGTTGCCTGTAGGATTGTAACCCTAGGATTGGACAAAACCCCTTAGAAAAATAGGAGTTGTTTTAGTTCCAAAAAGTTATTTACAAACAATCTTGTAAACTCTTTCCTCAACCTTTTAGTTTTGAATTCTACACCTCTTCTTTTCAACTTGATGGACAAAGCCTTCACCATGACCATTGACTTCAATGTTAGTTCCACCAAGGACTTCAACTTAGACATCACTAAGGACTACAAGTGAAAAACCAAGAGACATTAGATTGCCTACCAACTATCTAAGACATTGATATAAAGTTAAAGTATGGATCATATTGACCTATGAGGTATGATTATACTAAGTTATTTTATTTCAAGAAAAACTTGTTGTTTCCTTCAAATCGTGAGTTAAGCTCATAAGTTGTTAAGTGGACAGTTGCTTGTTGATTGATTGATTGTTTGATTGAACTTGGATGTTTTGAGTTGTGTGTTAGAACTTCTTAAAAACCTATCCATCATTACTCATCCCTATCAAACCAACAGATGCCTCCCCGATGTGCCAACCCCAACCAAAACAACAACATCACTCCTGGAGATGCAGCAGATGATGACAACTCAGACACAGCTGATGCAGATGATGACCACGTTCATACAGAATCAGAACAACAACAACAACAACAACAATCAGAATAATCCTCCAGCTCATGATATGCTCACCAGGTTTCTGAAACTTAGGCCTGCAAGGTTCTTTGGAACAACTGATCCAATGGAAGCCAATGACTGGTTACGTTTGGTGAATAAGGACTTAGTGACTATTGGCTGCACCGATGAAGAAAAAGTTAGGTTTGCATCACATCTATTTGAAGGACCAGCAGCAACATGGTGGGACAACTTTCAGATCACCACTCCCCTTGAAGATGTAACTTGGGCTATTTTTGAGGATGGTTTCCGCATAGCTCACATCTCACCTAGAGTGATGCACTTGAAGAAAAAGGAATTTCACAATCTGAAACAGCGTCACCTCAGTGTGGCTGAGTATATTGAAGAATTCAACAATCTGGCACGTTATGCACCAGATGAAGTTGATACAGATGCTAAGAGAAAGGAGAAATTTCTTGAAGGACTTAATGATGAGTTGAACCTGCAGCTAGCTGTTGCCTATGTCCCAACTTATCAATCACTCTGTGACAAAGCCACCATTTTGGAAAACAAGAAGAATCAAGTGGAGAATAGAAAGAGGAAGCATAAACTCAAGCATCACTCAGGATCATCACAAAGGAAGCGTTCATTCAAAAAGAGCAATGAAGATTCTGAACCACATCAGTATCACCATAACAACAATGGAAGTGATAATAATGCAAAAGATACTGACAATGGAGATGACCTTGGTTAGAACCAACATGACACTTTCAGGAAGAAGGATATTAGCCAGTTGCAGTGTTATAATTGTAAGGAACTTGGACACTATGCATCAGACTGTCCTGAGAAGGAAAAGAATAAGTATGCTAGAAGAGCCAATGGAAATGACTCCAATATGACCCAGAAAGGACATGTGAACCACATTGACATGGATGGGAAATTTGAAGAGATAGAAGAAGTGGATGTCAGGAATTAGATAACTCAGTTGAGTCAAATAAGGATTCCTTGTCTGGACATCAAGTGTTGAACCCATAGTCAAGTGAACCATTAATGTAATTGTGGCATCCCGCTAAAACCACTACTAGAAAATCGCGTTGTTTTGTGCATTGCATCGTCATCATCGTGCATATTTTCAGCACTAAAGAACTTTGCCTAAAATCTTATCTTTATTTTCTAAATTACCTTCCTCTTTATTTTAAATCAAAACTCTGGTGTTCCGGATATCTCGGTTTGCCTAAAAACTATTTACAAAAGACTATTTAAAATAAACTAAATAAACAAAACTATTTTTGTCGGGGAGGCCGTCCAACCGGTCCGGCCAAAAGCCCAACCGGCCAGACCACCTACTACCCGGCCCAAAAGAAAACCCTAGTCTAAATATCTAGTCCTAATTCCACCCAACCTGATCTACCCACCCTTCAGCCACATCATCCCGACCACTCCCCTCGTGCCACCTCACTCCACCCCTCTTCCTTACCCAACCCCAGCCCGCCACCTCAGCTGGCCCCTCTCTCACCTCACGCCCCACACCCCACCTGGCCAACACGCCACGCACGCCCCTGCCTCCAACCGGTTCCACCACCTCTTCCACCAGCCGCCGACCCCACATGCCAGTGCCCCACCCCGCCTGGACCCACGTGGCCCCACCAGAACCGACGCTCCCCACCTGTCCCGCCCCTCTCCTTTCCTCCGTCGCCTCTCCTCGCCCGGTCGTCACCCGACGCCTTCTCTTTCCGCCTCCGACCGCCCTGCATCCGCCGCGTCGCCCGCCCCAAGCTCCGCCGCGCCTCGCCCCGTCCCGTCCGAGCTCCGCCCGTCGCCGGCCGCGGCTCGTCCCTCCGCCCTGGGCCACCTCTCCCCCGGTCCGCCGCCGCCAGTCGCCTCGCCTCCAGCGCCGCCCTCCGTCTGCAGCAGGGCCCGCGTCCGGCCGGCCGGCCCCGTCCCGAGCCGCCTCCCGCCTCCGGCGCGTCTCCTTCCCCCCCGCGAGCCCAGCGCGCCCCTCCGCTCCGCCGGCCACCTCCGCAAGCCCGGCCACCTCCTCCTCCCCGCGGTCCCGCTGCCGGCGGTTCTCCTCCCGCGAGCGCGCGCCGCCGCCCTCTGGCCGCGAACCGAGCCGCCGCCGCAGCGGTGCGCCCCTCACCTCCGGCCTTCTGCGCGTCCCCGACAGCGTCCTGTCGAGCAGAGCCGCCGGACCCCGCGCGTCCCCGACCCGGCAGCACCCGCGCGCCCTCGTTCTCGCCCCCGAAGCACAAGACCGTCTCGAGCCCCGATGCCCTTTTGTCGCCAAGATCTGGGTTGCTGCGTGTTTCGACGACAAATGTGCGAGATGGAACCCGATGACACCGGTACCCCCAAGATCTACCACACGGACGCATCACGGACTCGGAGAAACCCCCCGGAACGACAAGATCGCCCACACGAACTTGAGTACTCCGATGCCCCGTTCACGGAGTCCGAAGACCGATACCGCCGAACCCGAGCGCCAAGATCGCCTTCCTGGACCCCTGAAGACCGGTCCGAAGCGCCAAGGCCCGAACCCGAATACCGCCAAGAACGCCACCGGTACGACAAGCACTTCGCCGTGGAGCGCCAAGTTCTCCCTCCCGGATGCCAAGACCGACTCGATGAAGCGGACCCGACAAGATCGACACCAACCGGGGCGAATCCGATGCCCCGACGCCAGACCAAGTGCTTCCTCCCGGAATGCCAAGATCTACTCCGCTATCCGAGAACGTTTCCGTCGAACCCTGAACCCTGAGACCGGACCCCGAACCCCCGGGACCAAGATCGTCGAACCCTAAAGTGTGAATCTTTTCCCGAGCCCCTATTTTACAAATACTAAATCTAAAACTTGTTGCATATTAAATTGTCATACTTGCATGCATATTTGTGTGGTTTGGGGGCCTTATGCCGATTCACCTCATAATTAACTATGGGGCCCATATGCGGGCAAATCTAGTCTCATATCGGCCTCATTTAAACTTGTGTAGCGAACCGGTGATATATTCTGCCTTGTTAAACAACATTTAAATTGCGGGGCATCTAAACAACACGAACCACCTAAATATTGTCGGGACCCCGGTTCCGTTTAATACTGCCTAATTGCATTGCACCTTTGCCATGCCATGCATCATATCATAAGCATGCCCGATCTTTTGCCGTAGCATTAAATATTGCATCCGGTGTTTATTCTAGTGTTTTGCTTCTTCGTGGATAAGGCCGTTGAGTTTATGTGAGCTTCGCCCCGATCTTTGGTTGAACCTTCGGCAATGTTTTCAGGCGAGCATCTCCCCCTTTCTACATATCTTACTTTTCTAGTATTTATTCCTGCCTGTTGATCTTTTGCTATCTGTGTTGCGATGCTCTAGTTTTCGTACCCGTGATATCCCTTGCAGCCATATATAGCCTTGGACACATCCTATTACCTGTTGTTTGGTAAATAGTTGGACCCGCGCGTCGTAGTCGCTTGCTCAAGTGTTGTTGCGTGTCGTCAAGTACCACAGTTGTTGGAGAAGTGCCGCATGTTCAATGTTGGAGATGATCATGGCTTTAATTATCGTTTAATCTAATTATTGTTTAACAACTAAAATTGAAGTAAGTAAGCAGAGACATCGGTGGGTGATAGATAATATTTGGTTTCCGACCGCCCACTTGTGTCCCGTAGGACCCCGAGTTCTTGACACCTGTTCCGAGATCGAGCGCGCTAACCACAGGTGGGGAGATATGGGCCCCCCATTGATTAGTACCTGATTTCAAAGTATTGTACTGGGGGCCACAAACTAGTTTGAGGTTTTATTTACTATCCTGTACTTATGCCATGCTTTACTGCTTTATTTATGATTGTGCGAGGAGCACACTGTACTGTTTAGGAAGTGGAGTGTTTTCGCGGTATCGACAGTCCCAGTTTTGGGATTTGCTGTCGTTTACAGCCACTGACGCAAACCCTAAGTCCGTCTCGGAGACCGGCCGACTTCGTTGCGGGTGTACTTAGTGGGGTGGCCCCCCGTGCTTGCTGTGGGTCTGGGAACGTCATGACTTAGGCCCCGCCGACATACCGATGGGTGTATGTTAACTGATCCGCAAAAGGGTCGAAGTGCTTGTGGATACTTTGGTGCACCCCTGCAGGGTTAAATCTTTTCGAGAAGCCGTGTCCGCGGTTATGGACGACTTGGAGCACAGGTCTCGATCATAGACAACTATAACTAAAGTTTATTGTTATAAATTGACTTGTATCCGATATGACTAGTAATCAGCTTCACTACAACGGAATGGCTAAGTAAAAGTACCAACAACTGCTGGGTTTTGGGGTTATCTCATGCTAATTGTATCTGACTAGTAAGTGTTGCAACTATCACGGAATGGTCAACTAAAAGTGCCCACTACTTATTTTATCAGGATGATTATCTAAACCTGACTAGTAATTGCTGCAACGATAACTGAATGAATAAAACTGCCAACGGTGTGAGTTCCTCGGTTGACTTCCTCGTTTGGTCTCGAGGGGGAAATACCAGGATGGGTTTGTTTGGTGGTAGTATCAGGTTGTTCCGGATAGGTCTTTCTTCCCCCTCTCTGATTGCCGCCAGTTATATCGAGTCTCTATAGGTTGTTTAGTGCATGCTGCGCTGCCGCTCAGTCCACCATACCTATGTAGGCGAGGACCGCCGAATTCTAGCCTCGCTGCATCGCCTCAAGATCGACGCTCCTCTTTTTCCTTTTCCCTTCGTCGGCACCCCTTTTGTTTTAGCAGGTTTTGAGATCGACGTCGTTAGCAGGGTTACCCTTCCGGCTTGGCCTGGGCAGGGTTATGGACGCCATTGGTTATTCTTCAGGGCTCTTAGCTCAATTTGCATCTTGTCCGTAGCTGGACGCTCTATCGTTTTCAAGGTGATTTGGATCTTTGTGTTGTATATCTGTATTCTTGACTCTTTGAGTCGCTGTTGTACATATCTGTTCTGTGGGTCCCATCGAGGACTGTTGTGTAATGTTATTACTTCGTTTTCCACCCGCACGAAAGTGCCTGGTGGGCACCTTTGAATCGTTTCTATGCGGGTTTGGCGAGTTTCGCTAAAACTTGCATAGGGCCGATTCTGAGGGTGTTACAGAGTGGTATCAGAGCTCAGCAGTTGCGATACCCCACAAGTCCAGCCTGTAGGATAACCTAGCTAACGGCCGAAGTAGAGTGTCCAAACTATTTTGAAAAATCGGTTGGATAGATCTGATTAGGTCTGATTTTATTCCTTACCCCTCTGTTATTCTCTTCTTACCTCTGCGTGTTTTGAATCTACCTCTTATCTTTTCTTAGAGTCCAGGATTTCTCGTGGTTGGGATTCCGTTGTAACTTCAGGGTTTCGCTTCCTCCTTTGGTAACGGTGTTGCTACATCCGGTCTTCATGCTATCCGAGGAACCCTTCGTCTGGTGGACTTCTCTTTGTTCCTTGTTCGTGCCTTCCGGTGTTTTCCGACGCGACGACATCCTCTACGCCAGATCCGATGCAGAGTCTGCCTCACTCATTTGTTTCCGAACCTCGCTTGTCGAGATCTTCAGTCTAACTCCGAGAGTTGGTTGCATAATCCGCCTATTGTGTGCAGAGTAATGGTTCGAGTGCGGGATGGAGTAGCTACCATACCACTACTCTAATCATTCGCTCTTGTATATTGAATTGGTGAATTAATGTGATTTCACTCATTCCACGGAAGCTAGAGGTGGCTTTAATTGTTGATACCTCTACCTTCGACCTTTTGTTTCCGGAGTGTTCCCCTCGACGATCACGGACAACGACCTCTTGTTAGTGGTGTCGCGAGGATCTACACGAAGCGAGAAGACGCAGATCGCCGACCTTCCTTCCGGTACCATGAGGCGGATCTCGAGGGCGAGATCCATTGTTAGTGGTGTCGAATTGTGGCATCCCGCTAAAACCACTACTAGAAAATCGCGTTGTTTTGTGCATTGCATCGTCATCATCGTGCATATTTTCAGCACTAAAGAACTTTGCCTAAAATCTTATCTTTATTTTCTAAATTACCTTCCTCTTTATTTTAAATCAAAACTCTGGTGTTCCGGATATCTCGGTTTGCCTAAAAACTATTTACAAAAGACTATTTAAAATAAACTAAATAAACAAAACTATTTTTGTCGGGGAGGCCGTCCAACCGGTCCGGCCAAAAGCCCAACCGGCCAGACCACCTACTACCCGACCCAAAAGAAAACCCTAGTCTAAATATCTAGTCCTAATTCCACCCAACCTGATCTACCCACCCTTCAGCCACATCATCCCGACCACTCCCCTCGTGCCACCTCACTCCACCCCTCTTCCTTACCCAACCCCAGCCCGCCACCTCAGCTGGCCCCTCTCTCACCTCACGCCCCACACCCCACCTGGCCAGCACACCACGCACGCCCCTGCCTCCAACCGGTTCCACCACCTCTTCCACCAGCCGCCGACCCCACATGCCAGTGCCCCACCCCGCCTGGACCCACGTGGCCCCACCAGAACCGACGCTCCCCACCTGTCCCGCCCCTCTCTCTCTCCTTTCCTTCGCCTCTCTCTGCCCGCCACCTCTCTTCTCCGCCGCCTCCCGCCCTTCTCCGCTGCGTCGCCCGCCATCCGCTCGCCCACGCCTGGCCTCGCCCTCCCGTCCGAGCTCCGCGCCGTCGCCCGGCCGGCCTCGTCCCTCCGCCTGGGCCACCTCTCCCCGGTCGCCGCCGCTGATCGCCTCGCCTCAGCGCCGCCCTCCGTCTGCAGCGGGGCCGCGTCCGGCCGCCGGCCCCCCCGTCAGCCGCCTCCCGCCCTGCTGGCGTCTCCTTTCCCCATGAGCCCAGCGCGCCCCTCCGCTCCGCCGGCCACCTCCGCAAGCCCGGCCACCTCCTCCTCCCCGCGGTCCCGCTGCCGGCGGTTCTCCTCCTCCATGGCCGCCGCTTCTCGCCATGAACCGAGCCGCCGCCGCAGCGGTGCGCCCCTCACCTCCGGCCTTCTGCGCGTCCCTGGCAGCGTCTGCCGAAAGTAGAGCCGCGGACCAAGCGTCCCGACCGGCACCGCGCGCCTCGTTCTCGCCTCAAGCACAAGACCGTCCTCGAGCCCCGATGCCCTTTTGTCGCCAAGATCTGGGTTGCTGCGTGTTTCGACGACAAATGTGCGAGATGGAACCCGATGACACCGGTACCCCCAAGATCTACCACACGGACGCATCACGGACTCGGAGAAACCCCCCGGAACGACAAGATCGCCCACACGAACTTGAGTACTCCGATGCCCGTTCACGGAGTCGAAGACCGATACCGAACCCGAACAGCGCCAAGATCGCCTTCCCGGACCTCAAGACCGGTCCAAGCGCCAAGGCGAACTCAAGACCGCCAAGAACGCCACCGGTACGACAAGCACTTCGCCGTGGAGCGCCAAGTTCTCCCTCCCGGATGCCAAGACCGACTCGATGAAGCGGAGCCGACAAGATCGACACCAACCGGGGCGAATCCGATGCCCCGACGCCAGACCAAGTGCTTCCTCCCGGAACGCCAAGATCTACTCCGCTATCCGAGAACGTTTCCGTCGAACCACGAACCGAGACGGACCCGAACCCCGGGACCAAGATCGTCGAACCCTAAAGTGTGAATCTTTTTCCGAGCCCCTATTTTACAAATACTAAATCTAAAACTTGTTGCATATTAAATTCTCATACTTGCATGCATATTTGTGTGGTTTGGGGGCCTTATGCCGATTCACCTCATAATTAACTATGGGGCCCATATGCGGGCAAATCTAGTCTCATATCGGCCTCATTTAAACTTGTGTAGCGAACCGGTGATATATTCTGCCTTGTTAAACAACATTTAAATTGCGGGGCATCTAAACAACACGAACCACCTAAATATTGTCGGGACCCCGGTTCCGTTGCCTAATTGCATTGCACCTTTGCCATGCCATGCATCATATCATAAGCATGCCCGATCTTTTGCCGTAGCATTAAATATTGCATCCGGTGTTTATTCTAGTGTTTTGCTTCTTCGCGGATAAGGCCGTTGAGTTGATGTGAGCTTCGCCCCGATCTTCGGTTGAACCTTCGGCAATGTTTTCAGGCGAGCATCTCCCCCTTTCTACCTATCTTACTTTTCTAGTATTTATTCCCGCCTGTTGATCTTTTGCTATCTGTGTTGCGATGCTCTAGTTTTCGTACCCGTGATATCCCTTGCAGCCATATATAGCCTTGGACACATCCTATTACCTGTTGTTTGGTAAATAGTTGGACCCGCGCGTCGTAGTCGCTTGCTCAAGTGTTGTTGCGTGTCGTCAAGTACCACAGTTGTTGGAGAAGTGCCGCATGTTCAATGTTAGAGATGATCATGGCTTTAATTATCGTTTAATCTAATTATTGTTTAACAACTAAAATTGAAGTACGTAAGCAGAGACATCGGTGGGTGATAGATAATATTTGGTTTCGATCACCACTTGTGTCCCGTGAGGACCGAGTTCTTGACACTGCTCCGAGATCGAGCGCGCTAACCACAGGTGGGGAGATATGGGCCCCCCATTGATTAGTACCTGATTTCAAAGTATTGTACTGGGGGCCACAAACTAGTTTGAGGTTTTATTTACTATCCTGTACTTATGCCATGCTTTACTTCTTTATTTACGATTGTGCGAGGAGCACACTGTACTGTTTAGGAAGCGGAGTGTTTTCGCGGTATCGACAGTCCCAGTTTTGGGATTTGCTGTCGTTTACAGCCACTGACGCAAACCCTAAGTCCGTCTCGGAGACCGGCCGACTTCGTTGCGGGTGTACTTAGTGGGGTGGCCCCCCGTGCTTGCTGTGGGTCTGGGAACGTCATGACTTAGGCCCCGCCGACATACCGATGGGTGTATGTTAACTGATCTGGCAAAAAGGGTCGAAGTGCTTGTGGATACTTTGGTGCACCCCTGCAGGGTTAAATCTTTTCGAGAAGCCGTGTCCGCGGTTATGGACGACTTGGAGCACAGGTCTCGATCATAGACAACTATAACTAATGTTTATTGTTATAAATTGACTTGTATCCGATATGACTAGTAATCAACTTCACTACAACGGAATGGCTAAGTAAAAGTACCAACAACTACTGGGTTTTGGGTTATCTCATGCTAATTGTATCTGACTAGTAAGTGTTGCAACTATCACGGAATGGTCAACTAAAAGTGCCCACTGCTTATTTTATCAGGATGATTATCTAAACCTGACTAGTAATTGCTGCAACGATAACTGAATGAATAAAACTGCCAACGGTGTGAGTTCCTCGGTTGACTTCCTCGTTTGGTCTCGAGGGGGAAATACCAGGATGGGTTTGTTTGGTGGTAGTATCAGGTTGTTCCGGATAGGTCTTTCTTCCCCCTCTCTGATTGCCGCCAGTTATATCGAGTCTCTATAGGTTGTTTAGTGCATGCTGCGCTGCCGCTCAGTCCACCATACCTATGTAGGCGAGGACCGCCGAATTCTAGCCTCGCCGTGTCTTCGGCCTCGATCGACGCTCCTCTTTTTCCTTTGCCCTTCGTCGGCACCCCTTTTGTTTTAGCAGGTTTTGAGATCGACGTCGTTAGCAGGGTTACCCTTCCGGCTTGGCTTGGGCAGGGTTATGGACGCCATTGGTTATTCTTCAGGGCTCTTAGCTCAATTTGCATCTTGTCCGTAGCTGGACACTCTATCGTTTTCAAGGTGATTTGGATCTTTGTGTTGTATATCTGTATTCTTGACTCTTTGAGTCGCTGTTGTACATATCTGTTCTGTGGGTCCCATCGAGGACTGTTGTGTAATGTTATTACTTCGTTTTCCACCCGCACGAAAGTGCCTGGTGGGCACCTTTGAATCGTTTCTATGCGGGTTTGGCGAGTTTCGCTAAAACTTGCATAGGGCCGATTCTGAGGGTGTTACAGTAATCCTAAGAGACTTTATTTTAAGGGTGGTAGTACCCTAGTTGCCTTGAAGCCAACTTGTAACCCTAGCCTTCCCAAATCTCGGTATGAGATTTATTTTAAGGGTGGTAGTCTGTCACATCCCAAGATTTTCCAAATCTTGTAATGTGAAAAATAAATAAACAAATAAACAATTGTTGATTTTTAGGGTGAGAAGAAACTTTTTGATTCCAATTGGAAACATCAAAACCTATTTTGATCAAATAAGATTCTAAAGGGATTTAAAAAGATAAACAAATAATAAATAAAGTTATAATAGTTGGAATCACTATTTTTGGATCTTTAAATAAAAAGATATGGTTTTTATAAGAAAAGGTAGAATTATAAATAAGGATTATTTTAAAGAGCCAAATTTAACCTTGGCCAAGCTTTTGAAAGAAAATATTTTGTTTGATAAAAATAATAAAAGTTTATTTAAAATAAAATAATAAGGATTTGTTAATATCCAATTATATTTAAGTAAAGGCTTTTCCATTTTAAATAAACACTAAAAATTATTAAAGTATTTTAAATAGGAGATTTCCAAGTGTTTTGTTTTTCAAATAAAACCTTCTGAAAAGGTTTGATTATTATTTGGATTTCAAATAGAGTTTTTAAAATAAATTAAATCCTATTTGAATTAATGACTAAGGACTATTTATTTAATTATTAATGGATCTTAAAAATAATAAAAATTATTTTGTTTTGGACTCTGGTTTATGTTGTTAAACAGAATTAAAATCAACACATAGTTTGGTGGTGGTTTGATTTAATTTAGAGTTTGATTTGTTTGAATGAAAACCAAAGCAGGAAATTCAAAACAGAAAAGGAAAAACTTTTGGTATAAAAAAATGAAATGAAGCAACCCAGCCAATAGGCCCAGCAAGCCCAACTCGCAGCCCACCTACACCCCCTCTGCCGAATCGTTTTTCCACTCAACCTTGCACCCGCTGAGACACTGACGCTGCGACCCCACACCCACTCCCTCTCTCTCACTGACGACACAGCCCCACTGCCTCGTCATCGTCATCAACCCCGCGCTGGCCGTTTCCCCTTGCTCGTCGCCGTTCTGCCGCGAGTTAATTCCGTTAAATTCGATAAAATGGCTAAGTGATTCCTCCCAGTAACGACGCGCGCTTAAACGCCCCTTTCACCTCTCTCTTTCCCCCCAAACACCTGCTCCTCTCTGCCTCTAGGCTAGGAGAATTGCGTGCTCGAACCCACTGGCCCGACGAGCTTCTCTGGCGAAATCCCGGCGATTCCGACCACCTCTCCACTCCCAAATCATCGGATTCTTCATCACCGGAGCACCGCCGCTTCTGTCTTTTTTCCGACGAACTCCCAACACCTCCTGTTGATGCTCCCATCATCCCCAGATCAGCACGCGTCTAACGCCCCCATCCGTTTGCCTTAGGGTGACCTGCAGCCCCGCCTCCGACGATAAACAGAGCCGTCCGACGCCGCAGCAACTCCGACGAGCAATTACTTTCGTCCCCGTGCGCCCCTTGCCTCCTCACGACCACGTTGAGCATCGCCACGATCCCCTGAACTCGGAGAGCTACCCCTCTCTCTCTCTAACTCCCTGTATCACCGGCAACCTCGCTTGCCGAGCGTGCGCCGCCATCCGCCGCCGCCAGCGCCGCCAGGCAATGGTCAGTGCACTGTGGTCCGTCGGATCTAGATCCAAAGGATCATATTAGATCATAAGCGAAAGGGTACGCGTCCATCTGAGCCATGCGATTTAAGTGAAATCCTACGGCCAGTATTTCTCAATCCGCACGAAACGGTACCGTCCAGTTAGATTGCGCCACGTGGCCAGACTCAGGATTTAAAATAGAAAAATGATCTATTAGATGCTAGATTTTGTAAAATTCATAACTTTCAAACCACACGTCCAAATTTTGCAAATTTTATATCAATGGAATCAGCAAGACAAATCCTACCCAACTATGAGCAAAATTGGATGAATTTGCAGAAACATGTGTAGGCTTATTTTGAATATAAAAATTGTTCTAGATATAATTTTAAGATGCAATCTTTGCAAAATGATTTGTTGTGAACCTACTGACTATAGTAACCAACTGATGGATTTAAAAATGTATTTCATGGAGTTAGGGAATAAATAATTGAGTTAGAGCATTTCTAGTCAAATAAAAATATTATTTATGGTTTAGAAAAGATTCTTTGAGTAAAGCCTTTGGGAAATGTTTTGATTCAAACCTTCTGAACCTAAACACCAAGTTTTGAGATTAATAACATATTTGATGAACCATATAAAGTTATTGCTTTGCTAAAAGATATTTTCAACTACATAAATGTCACCTTAGCATAAAATTTGGTATATGAGATAAAACCTTTGGCAAATGGTTTTACCACTTTTGTAAATTACCACATTGAACTTTAAAATGTTTAGAGCCTAGTAGAAACCACTTTTTCAAATAAAACTATCTTTTGCATGCTTGCATGCATGACCTTGTTTTTGTTATTTTATGTGTGACAAATTGTTTGAATACTAGTTGAAATATATGTTTGCTTGATTGAATTGTAGTGAAGTTAGAAGAGTGTGATATTTGCAAGATCAAGAAGTGAACCAACAATCTCTACTAAAAAGGCAAGTGACTCTATCATCCATGTCCTACTATTTTCATTACACTTAGTGTATTTGTAACATGCATGATAAAGACTACTATATTTTATGCTATGCTAAATCCTAATAGGATACCCTTATATCTTCCTTAGTGAAAACATTGTAGTTGTAGCAAGCTTAGCCCTGCTATATATTTGGGATGGGATACATGATATGATTATATGAAGTATTGAAAAGATATATGTTTTATATAATAAAACAAGTACTCAATGAACCACCTGGGTGGACAAGGATACTCAAGTTTTGGACAAGGTGGCAACAAAGGGAACCATGTTTATATGGCTATCTTTTTTTGTATGTGCACTAGAAGAAAACCACCCAAGAACTTAGAGATTGAACATGTTTCTCGTATAGTGGCATACGTGTACAGCCACATGCTAAATGGGCTCTGGCTTAGTCAACTACATAGTGGAAGACCCATGCATTGGCATCTTCAGGTTAACTAGAATTGTGTATGGGAAATTTATCCCTACATTGGTGCCTGGTAGACAAGCTAGCATTGTGTATTGGGAGGACTCCTATGAAAAGACTTTGTCACATTCTCGATCTGCCAGTACTCCATTTTGGTGAGTACTTATCCAGCGGCCACTGGTGGCATCAAGACGAGATTGTGTCATCTGGGTAAAGTGTACAACTTCTGCAGAAGATCAAATTCTAAGTACTTAGCCGTGTCCCCGGTTATGGACAATACTGAGCAACTAAGGCCTGAAGCTATGAAATATCTCGACATTCCAATTTCTCAAAGTAAAATTTGATGGTGACAACAAGGGATTTTGAAGCACTTGGAGTTTTCCAAGGAGTTCAGAAATATTTGACAAAAGATCAAAACTATTTTGAAGAGATAGGATAAAACTATATTGCTTTCTGCAAATGAGCCTAAACCCTACTTAGCCAAATATGCATGTAATGATAGGATCCACATATTTCTACATAGTAGTGAAACTTGCCAATACAATTCAAATGTATTGACCCTTGTGGCTGCAACTTATTATGTTGCAGGTTTGTTTGATGTTAGTGAAGTTTGTTGAATAGGATTACAAGTCTACAACCAACATGATTGCCTGTGGCACTTTGAAGATGAAGGACCCCATGCTATTGTTATATTCTGCTGCATTGTAATGTGATAGCCAAATGAGCTATGTAAGATGTAATGAATTATTTTATTCCTGGTTATAAAGTTGTATTATGACCTTTGTTTCTTGATATTACATCTTAACTATGGATGCTAGCTATTGATCTAGGGACTAGCATTGTAAACACAGGGATCTCTACCTTATTAAAGGTTGGGAACCTTACATGAACCAACTACATGCAAAGAAGCGATGATCGGCCCTAACTCCGTCAAGTGGCTTGAAGCCATAAAATCCGTGATAGTTCCATACACGAAAAATCAAGTTTTGAACTTGGAAGACCCTCTGGAAAGGTGTAAAAACCTATAAGTCGTATCTGGATCTATAAAGAAACAGACATGGATGTTTCACATCTATGAAATAGTCGACATGTCAGTAAAGTTTTTACGACAATGTTCAAGGAGTTGACTATGACAAGATTTGATCTTTCATAGCGATATTTAGTCTGGACGGATTAAAGTAGCAACCACTACATATAATTTGGTATAGGCTATATGAATAAACAAATCAAAGTTCTTCCAATAGAATGGTTATCTAGGACGTGTACATGACATGGTCCAAAGGGTTTTGTTAATTCAAAGGATGCTAAAAGGGGCATGCAAACATCAATGGTTGAAGTAAGCATCATGGAGTTGGAATCTTCACCATGATGAAAAAGGAGTTTTCATCTGGAGACGATGAAGAAGCTAGCATTTCCAAGAAATTAAGTGGGAGTGCTAAGACATATTTCTAATACATTATGTGGAGGACATCTTATTGATTGGAAATGATGTATCTTTTATTGACAAAGGTTAATAATTTCATTTCGATGAAAGACTTAGGCAAAACACGCATATTTAGCATGAATGTATATAGCGGATAGACTGTGACGCTAATATGGTTGTGCCGGACGTACATATATGAGATATTGAAGGAGTTCAATATAGAAATGACTAGAAGCGGTTCTTGTCGCATGGAAATGAATTGAATCAAGATTCAAGTGTATCTACACTTGATAAGTGAAACAAGATTCAAGTGCTTTGACACTTGATGAGTGAAATCACAAGAATGTTTTGATCAATCATACCATGATATGTACACATCCAGATATGTCCTATGCTCTAAGTGTTATGAGCATATACCAGAATGAATCATAAAATGATCATTGGACGATAGTGAGGATGTTCTTATGATCTTTTGGAAGAACTAAGAATATATTTGTGTAGAGGTGAAAAACAATTACAAATAGTTCATTGTAAAGCGTTATATTGATACTAGTTTTGTCACAAGATACAAATTAAGTTTATCTCAATTTAAACTATGGGTGGCACAATGTAATGGAAATGAGATTCCATGATGGATTTGGATGGATTACAAAGTTAAGACATTGTGACGGATACTACAACAAAAGGCTAAGTATATGACTGCTATATTAGCAGCAAAAGAGGGCATTTGTGTCAAGTAGTTTGTTATCAAACTAAGGTGTGGTTCGCAATGGGCTAACACTAAAGATATATTGTACGACAATAGTATCAACATGATTTAACCCCAAGGAACTAAAGGTCTCACCAAAAGACCAAATTTATACTATGTCATCTCACTGGAGAATGAGTGATGCGTGCAGACGCAAACACATGCAAATACACACGAACCTGAAAGCCTCAGATCCGTAGTCTATGTTAACCACTTGCAATTGCGTATATGGAACACCCGAAAGCCATAGGTGTTCAATACGCAAAGTTTTCAAACTAGATTATTGTATCTAGTGCAAGTGGGAGACTAAAGGGAATATGCCCGAGAGGCAATAATAAAGTGGTTATTATCGTATTCCTTATTTATGATAAATTTTTATTTTGCATTCTATAATTGTATTAATACGGAAACATTAACACATGTGTGTTTAATAAACAAAAAGGAAGTTCCTAGTTATGCCTCTCTTATAAACTAGCTCATTGATTAACAAGATGATCAAAGTTTCCTGATCATGGACATTGGATGTTGTTAATAACGAGGTCACAACATTAGTGTAATGGTGTGATGAACATTCATCCGAAGTATAGCATTACGATCAAAGTCATTGAGTTTATATTTCTATAACAACTTACTAAGTGATTCTAATCCTTAGACCATGAGATCATGTCAATCACTAACACCGAAAGAGTTTCTTGATAACATCAAACGTCACACCGTAACGGGGTGATTATAAAGATGGGTTCAGAACTACTAAAGTGTTATGTTGAGGCCCATGGATCGAGAATGGAATTTGTTCATCCCAATGACGGATAAATATGCTCTGGGCCCTCTCGGTGATATCACATTGATCACTAGAATGTTATATCACGAGAACGATAAAAGAGTGCATGTTAGTACCGAGATCAAACTAGGTATGGAGATATCGATGATCGAATCTTAGACATATAATATATCACGAAACAAAAGGATTAAGATACTAGCGTAAAAGGTTCTCGCGATCACAATAAAGTCATTGCTGAATGTGTGGGAGTCGGTATGGGTGTCCAGATCCCGCTTCTGATTATTGATCCGAGAGGGGTATCGATCATGTACGCATTATTCGTGAACCGTAGGGTGGCATACTTAAGAGACACCAACATCCATTTGGAGTAAAATTTTCATGCCGGAAAGAATAACAAGCATAGGAATTTATTTCACTAGATACCGAAACGGGTTTTCGGGTGAAATTGCAAAAAGTGTTTTTGCATGTGAAATGAAATACTAGAAAGGGGTTATATGAGAATTTTTGTCATTAAAGTAATTGACAAAATTCTGAATAAATAAAAGGAGTTTTATTTAATGAGAGTTTGCATTAAATTTGGTGGAAATTTACTGGAAATTTGAGTGGGTTTTTGAGTGGAGGGGGAATTGAAAGGCATTTGAGTGAGTGGAGTGTGCACCCACATGAATGTGGAAGAGGTGGGGGCAGCCCCCATGGCTGGGCGCCATGCCCCTTGGTTGCCCCCTCTCCCCTATAAAAGGCCCCCCTCTCATCCTCTCAAAGCACACCTCCTCGTGAAGCATCTCTCTCCCCCTCTAGAATTTATCCCCCATGGTCTCGGACTAGCGAGATACATGTTCCCGGTGGCTATTCGGCAAGAAAGAGTTGTTCTTCCGCTACATCGCTGCAGCGAGGAGGCGGATGTTGCTCGGTGCCTCGTACGTGTGTGCGAGCACGGATGTGCTGCTGTTTTGCGGTGCTAGGACTTCCTCTCGATCTTGAGATCGGCAAGAGATCGTCTACACAAACCACGAGTTTGGACTTGTTAAGCTTTGTCGGTCTTCAAGGGTATGTTCTCTACGGATGTATATCCGCCTGTTGCTTGTATCCAGTAGAAAGATCTTGGTATATAGTTGTTCCCATCGTAGGAATTTTTTTGTTTTCTATGCTGCGAACCCTATAGAATCAGGTATTTGAACTATCATCACATGCTTCAATCTTGTTGGTTGAATCTTACTAGTGCATGCAAATTCTTCGGTAACAAACGAGTGCGATGCTCCAGAATCAGACAAC
Organism: Avena insularis; assembly: GCA_023614405.1. Lineage (NCBI taxonomy): Eukaryota > Viridiplantae > Streptophyta > Magnoliopsida > Poales > Poaceae > Avena > Avena insularis. Next base: position 283,679,854 of record CM042685.1, on the reverse strand, counting down.
ACTCTTGCAAGTACTGAGTTAATAGAAACATACCCAGCACGACATCTGGTGCTTCTTGGGCTTCTTCAGCATGCATGAGAAACAGACGGCCGTTGCGGTTGAGAGAATTCCCTGGGGAAAATCTTCTTCCAGGCTGAACACGACGTTGCTGCTGAGCTGGGGCATTTGCATTGGGGGCTGCTGAAGTCTTCTTGGAACACTCTGTAACATCCCTAAAATCATGTTTTCAAAGTTTGCATATCATCCATGTATTCATAATCATTTTAGGATCATTTTCATGGTCATTTCAAAAACAGAAACATTTGAGTGTTTGTTATTTTATGTGAGCTAACTTTGACCCAAGGCTACTCTCTAATATGATATTGCTTGTTTTAAACCAAATGTATTTAGTCCTTTGGTTGATGGTTGTATTCCAAATCTTGGACAAACATTTCAAAACAAAATATGACTTTAAAACCATTTTTTTTATATCTTTATTAAATCTTAAGTAAAGGCACTGTTTTATTTTAAAACTCCAAAGGACCAAAGCAAGTTTGGTGAAACAGCATGGTTTTATACCTAAATATGTGCAGGTTTCACTCTACAAAAATCCAGAACAAATTTGAATTCAACTTTGTTTAAAACTCATTTGAATTTGGTTCCTGGAAATTCAAACAGAAAAAAGAAAAAGGATAAAGAATAGAAAAAGGGCCGTACCACTCTTTCAAATTAGCGATTGTAGCCATGAAGCCCACCCGGGCCATTTCCCTCCCCCTCTCTCTCTCACCCGCGCCGAACCAACCCACCAGAGACTGATCAGTGGCCCCATTGCCATGTCGTCATCGTCCTCCCTAGAATCCGCGCGATGAACACGTCGCCGCCTCCGTTACCTCGCGAATTTAAATCGAATCAATTCCTTTGATTTCACCAGTAATTCGCCCAGCCCTCACCTGCTACTTAAAACCCACACCGTCGCGATCATTTCCCCTCACTTTCCCCGCTCACTCCGCCACCAGGCTGCGCGCATTCGAACTCAAACCGCCGCTGCCCGACGAACTCCGGCGTGCGATTCGGTGAGCTTCGACCGCCTCCGTGTCTCTGATTCAAACGAGCATGATCAACATATCCTTGTGCATCTTCTCATGCCTTTCTTTTGTTCTGAATCGCCCTAGGCCGTCGCCATCGTCCACCTCTGGAAGCGACCGAAGCTCAACTCGACTCCGGCGACTAATTCCGGTGAGCCCCGCGTTCCCCTCTGTTTCTGAATCACGCGGTCGTGATCACCAATGTCTAGCACACCTGCTAAAACTTTCTATTTGGATCCTTGCACCCCAGAATGTTGTCTTCGACTCTGACAGTGGGCACTCGACGCCGCCAACAACTCCGACGAGGTCCTGCTGCTGTGTCTGTGCGCCCCGACCCTGCCCGTCCACACGTTGAGCATCCCCATGTTCCTGCGGTCTCAGTAAGCACATACCCGACCCCCTGCCCCTCTGGTTTCACCGGAACATCACCGGCAGATGCGTAGCCGCCGCGGCGACCATTTGCGCCGCCCATTGTTGGTCAAAGCAACGTAGTCCGCTGGATCTAGATCCAGCGAATGCGATTAGATCAACCGGGAAGGGGGTATGTGCAGATCTAGGCCGTGCGCAGTAAGTTAGATCCAACGGCCCGCGAGTGTGATCCAGCGCGAACTGGTATCGTCCAATCAGACGTTGCTGCGTGGCCTGTTATTCATTTTAAAAATCTGAATTAGATCTATTAGTGATTCAAACTTGCAAAATTCATAACTTTTGATCCACATGTTCAAATTTTTGCAAGTTTTATATCATTGGAATCAGCAGAAAGAATTCTATCCATTTATGCAATGTTTTTAATGTTTTGCTTCTGTAAAATTGATTATTTTTGCAGCGACATTTATAGGCTTATTTTGAGTATAGAAATTATTTGAGAAATGATTTAAAGACCAAATAAAGTTAATTTAGTGTGATCTTGTTTATGATTCAGTACTGTATACTTGTCTTCTTTGGTGTATAAAATCATCACATGGCATTTGCATGCATTCATATATTTTTTTCTTGTATATTTTGATATGTGAATTTGGTGCCATTATTTTATGTGTAGATTTTGGTGCTAATAGTGATTGTGGTTGTGAAGATTGTTGCTACTCCCCAAACTACCAAGGAAAGTGGTGCTTCATGTTTTTATCCCAATATTTTACCTATGCATTAGAAATATTTTGTATAGGACTTGCATGATTATTTTGCTAAGTATCTATATGCTATGCTTGGGAAATCCTAGTAGTTGTAGTAATGTTAGAATTTCCTTTAAGTTAAGATACTTGTTATTTCCATGCTTAGCCTAGCTAATAGCAACCAAGGGTGGAATATAATCATGCTAGGGAAAATATTGTTAAGTCTTTGACTTATGGTTTTGTTTAATAAAACAACTAAGTGAATGAAACACCTGGGTGGAATGGTAATTGCTTGGTGGATTTTTGGTTGAGTGGTTACACAAGGCCCATTTCTATGGTTTACCTTGTGTATCTCACTTGTGGATTGCCACCGAGGAACAAACGGATTTGAGATGCCAAATGTTAAGAAGCTTCTAGTGCAGCCACATGGCATTATGGGCTCTGCCTGGATCATATAGGTTGCAATAACTTAGCCAAATGGACAGTTGGTGGTAGGGGAATGATAGGTTTGGAGCGCGTCCATTTTGGTCTAAGGGAAGGCTTCTGAAAGGTCCTGTCTTGGTGAAAATCAAGTCTTGTGGGGAAAGTGCACAACCTCTGCAGATGGAAGAATCTAAGTACTTAGCCATGTCCCTGGTATTGGACAACTTGAGCATCAAGACATGGAAGCTATCAAGAATCTCCTCATCCCAAATTTTCTAAGTTAAAAACTTGTGGTTGAACAAGGGTGGAGGTTCACCAATTTCTATTGGTGGTTCCTTGGGAAAGTTTTGTCAAACAAAAACTTAGTGTTTTCAACTAATAGGTAAAACCTATTTTGAGCAAAGCAAGCCTAAGCTACACTTAGCCAAATTCATGTAGTAACTAGATGCTAATATTTTACTAAGGTATCACTTGTCAATACTATTCCAATGTATTGACCCACTGTGGCTGTAACTTGTGATGTTGCAAGTTACTCTGATGTTGATTAGGGGATATGAGTCTACACTCAACATGCTTGCCTATGTCACATGAAGATGAAGACTTTATTTATATTGTTATGAATGAACTCTTGTATTAGGCCTATGGCCATGGAGTTGCAAAAGACTATGTTATCTATGGAATGACGATGTAATAATGACCTTTGTTTCTGTGTACTTCATCTTAAACTGTGGATGCTAGCAATTGATCCAGGGACTAGCATTGCACTCACAGGGATCCTTACCTTTATAAGGGAGGGATCTTACACACTCATTGGAATAGTGACCCTTGGTTCCACATTCATAACAAGTCACCTGAGACTTGTCCTTTGCTGTAACAGGCACAACATTGCTTCTAGTTGTCGGGGCAGTATTGGTGTTGGTGGCGACATTGTTGTTGTTGAACTTGGGCAGTGCACGGTTGAAATTGTTGGAGTTGCCAGGGTTGTGGTTTCCTCCGGGCCTTGGGTTTCCTCCTCCACGGTTGGGATAGGTTGGACGGTTCATCGGGGGTCTATTGGTTCTCGGGGCAAATCCTGGAGATGGGTTGGCGCGATACTTTGGGGTATGATGGTTTCCTAGTTGGTGCATCATGCTACGCTTGCAGTTCTCATTGGCTTGGTTGATCTTGCCTTCCATCTGAATGGCAGAATCCACTAAGTCTTCAATGTCAGTGAATGGAAAGTTGACTAACACTGTCTACATCTCATCATACAGACCATTCAAAAATCTCTCCTTCTTCTTAGCTTCAGTGTCAATCTCATCTGGTGCATACCTAGAAAATGACAAAAATTTGTCACGGTACTCCACTACTGCCATCCTCCCTTGCTTCAGTTCTCTTAATTCATCTCTCATCCTATGGATCAAACCCGGTGGCACATGGGTTCTGCTAAACTTGATTTTGAATTCATCCCAAGTCATTATTTGTCCTCCAGTCATGGCGCGAACGCTGTTCCACCATGCTCTTGCATCTCCTGCCATATAGTGGGTGGCAAATAGTACCTTCTCGTTGGCTTCCACTCCGGCAACCTCTAAGTTGTTCTCCATGGTTTGCAGCCAATCATCTGCATCTAGGGGATCTTCAGACTTAGTAAAGATGGGTGGATTGGTGTTCTGGAAGTTCTTGAGCTTTGATCCATGGTTGTCCTGATTTCCATGGCCTTGATTGTTGTTGGCCATCTGAGTTATGTGTTGAAGGGTGGCTAAGTTGGCTTGACGTTCAGCTCTTTCAGCTTCGCGGTTAGAAACCAATATTTGCAGGATTTGTAACATCGGGTCTGGGGATGAAGTGCATCCTCCGTGAGGCATCTGAATATTGAGATAGATCATGAGAAAAGAGGGAAGTTTCTAAGGTTCGAGGTTTGTTGTTGAAAAGGTTTAAAAGTTTGACTCGAATTTTTCTAGCAACTTGCTTTTCATTCATTCATTCATAGCACATGATACAAACACACACCACAACAAGGAAAAACAGATGGTTTTAAGAACCATTCTGGGAAACTAAGATATAGTGGGACCGACTACAACTCACTAACGCTAGTGCTCAAGTGCTACTACTCCTTGGAATCTGTGTCCTCGTCATCCTCATCATCATCATAAATGAAGGCGAAGTCATCCTCATCATTGAAGAAGTCCATGGCTTTATCCTCTAGAAAGTCATCATCATCACTGACATAGGAGTAGGAGCCTCCATGAAGGTCCTCTCCTGCATTCTCCCTCTCCTCAAGATGCATGTCCCTCTCGTGGATGGTCTCCTCCAAGTCGATTATCCTGTGTTGAAGGCGGGCAATGATGCGCTCCTTCTTGTCGAGCTAACGGCGACGAGACTGGTGATCCTTCACTAGCATGGCGATGGTCTGATCCTTCTGGACAATGATGGCATAGTTGTGGTTGGCATAGGAGCGGGCATTGTCTAACTGCTTCTGCCGGTCATACATCATGAAGTTGAGGTGGTCTACTTGATTCTTCAGCTCGGGGTGATATGGTGCCTCCAGTGGCTGTGCCATAACATCATGCCTTGGGAAGAACTCAAAGCGGGTACCCTTGATATGGTTGATGCTTTGCCCACACAGACGAGCAAGAATTTCCTACATGGCCCTGACAAGTCCATCTAGCCAGTTGTTCTCTCTAATAGTGAACTGGATTCCTTCTGAAGTGGGGGCTTCAATCTTTCCTAGGATACTTGCAACAATCTGCCATTGCAATTCCTCTCCTTCCTGATCGTTGAGCTGAGCTCCAAAGAACTCGGGGTGCGGATGCTCCAGAAGTTCCGAAAGCTGGTCCAAGTCACGCTCAAAGATGAGGTCTCCTCCATTCCCCCAATGATAGAACTTGCTATACTTCACGTCCATCTATAAGAATATAGGATGAGTAAGTTAGTAGAGTGATCAAGTGTGTCAAATTTTATATAAGTTTGTAAGAATTTTTGAGGATCATGAATTTTCATGAAAGAATCTAAGTGGTAAGAATGAGAATAAGTTTTCAAAAATACTCACTTCTTTGGTTTTGAAACTAAGTTTTTGGATTCAAACTTCCATTCTAAACTAGGGTCTCCTATGGTCAGGATGGCTCTGATACCAACTTGTCAACACCCGGATTTTTAATCCCAGATGCCTGTTATGCCATACGTCGCAATCCTAGGATTACCATTTTTGCGAGACATAACAGATTGGTTATCACAGTACATCATCCATTACAAACCATACATAAGGTCTTACAACAAATAAAGGATCACATGATCTGGTCTTAATACAATCATAGCAGTGGAATAACGTAATAATGCTGACGATGGGAGAAGATCCTAGTTGTCGTAACCTTCCTGCGGTCCATCCTCCTGATAGTCCTCTTCATAGTCTGTCCACGGGAATAGCCAGGGACAAATCCATGAGTACTCTTTAAGTACTCGCAAACTAATACTAACAAGTGAAGTGGTTTTGAGTAGGAAGTACTAGGCTCTAGGTTGTTTTGCAAAAAGCCAGATTTACCTTAACTGAGTTCAGAAGCAAAGAAAGCTAGTTGAAAGTTTATAACACCTAAGTGGGAACTTGATTTTCATATCGCAACCCTGTTGTGGTCAAGTCAAAGTCATGATCCATTTCACAAGTCATTTTGAAAACATTTAACGATGGAACAGTATGGCCACTCCAACTGTCCATAACCGTGGACGCGGCTATTCGAATAGTTTGACACTCTGTAGTCGTGGTACACTTTCACCACAATATTCGATACATCCGTCAGGAACAATCCTAAATTCACCATACTAAGTATGCGAATAATCAATCCTAACCTTTCAATTACATGCCCTAGTATAGGCACCTCTCCTGTGAGTTTGTCCTCCCAACCATGACCAACTGTCATCTTGGGAACTGCACAGGTGGACAATCATCACAAGGTAGCCTCAGCTCAAACCTTGGCCGTAAGGGAACCCATACTAAGGTATATAAACTTCCAGTCAAGCCCTACCCAAATTTCGGATATTATGGTTGTACGGTAAAATTAGAATGGTATCGCATCTAGACAACAATCAGTTTTATAAAGGGCTAAGGCTCATGCCTCAAAGTTTTCATCATCAAAATCATCTGGTGTTCAAGAACACATGTCAAAACATTTCATTAGAATGACTCATCATTCTAAGGTTTTCATAACCATTTTCACCAAGTATTCCCATCTAAAGTGATCAAGTTTTATGCTTAGCACTAGCATCTACAAATGGGGGATAAACACTAATGAGGGTTGGTAAACAAGTTTGAATGATCTAAGTTCAATCTCATGTCTTAGGATGAAATCAAGATTATCTAACTTAGGCTAAATTTTATGCTCTTTATGCTACCTATAAACATCTTTCTAAAATCTAAAAGTCACTAAGTAAGCTCCAATAGAAAGCTTTGATAAAGAAATAAAATAATTAAGCTTGGAAGTAAAACAAGGATTGGGTATCAAGGGGTATAAGCTTGCAAGTGGAACTTGCATGGTTTAGCCTAGCTTGATAAGATAGTAGCGTGCTAAATTAACTTGTATAGGGATGCTTGCATAATTGCAAGTATAAGCTTGCTAAGATAGCTTGCTAAGTAAGATAACTTGCAAGTGTTAGCTTGCCTTGTGTAGAGCAGTGGTTGAAGTTCTCCTCGGCTTCTTCCTCGTAGTATTCTCCCTCCTCCTCGTATCTTTGTTCGGTACTAGCGTCTATAAATAAATACGAGGTACACAATCACCAAACAATTCTTAACTATTCTATTTAGCACACAAAGGTTCACACTAGATGATCTAGCATCATCTCTATTAACACAAGGATTAAAGCACTTGTCTTGGTTATTTTATTTAGAAAAGTAATTTCTACTCATTGAAAAAACTACTTAAGATTTAATATTCTCCAACTAAAATAGGGGATCATGTTGACACATGTCATCCCCACATATTTCAGCACCTGGAAATGTGATTTAAAGTGGTGTCACCATTTAATAAGGTTTAACCCTTTTATTTTAATTAAATAAGGTGACTAGAATTGCCTATGGGACATTCTTTTATTGCTTGACCATTATTTCTGCAAGTAAACCTAGATATTTTTATATATTCAGAAAGGTCTTATAAAATTTGATTTTTGAGAGTTGGAATCAACTCAAAAGGTTTTGTGGTTGAATTTTGAAAAATGTTTGAATGCAGAAAAGCTTCTGCCTTGTTATTTTTACTATAGGTGATCTACAAATCTAAATGGTTTGAATCCAACGGGCTTGGATTAAGAATTCCAGTACCTTTCTAGCAAAATTAGTTTCATGCAATTTGGTTCAGTGAATTGTGCTGGGTTGATTTTTGAATCTAGGTATAGAACTAAGTTTGAAACTAAATTAATAAACCTAAATTCAAACTACTGGGTTGCGCGGGAGTGTAACTGGGCCGGCCCACGGTGCACAGCGCGCGGGGTGGGTTTAAGTGGTTTTCCCCACTAGTCAGTGAGACAGGGGTGCAAAGGGGTACGGGGAAATCTAGGCCACACGATCAACATCTAATCGAACGGTTGTGGCTTGTCGTCTCCGTCGGGCAACGCCGGCGAGACAGAACCCTTCTGCGGCCAGTGGAGGTCATGTGATGCTCACCGGGGCTCAGGCGAGGGTCGGTGATGGGGGCGAACGATGAATTCGATGACGACGAACCTCCTGGTACCAGTGGCTTCTCCTAGGGTGGCTCTAATCGCTGGCTCCTCTTCTCCTCCTCCACGGTAGACTCTGGCGAAATTCCGGTGACCTACTGCTCGCCTTTCTCCAGGGATGAGGTGGGGTGTTTCTGAGAGAGAGGGGAGTGTGTTGGTGTGAATAAATTGAATGGGGTGGCATCTATTTATAGTGCCAAGAGGGGACTGAAGGGCGCGGGTGGAGCTCGTCATGGTCGTCATCACAGTGGGTTGATGGCATGGGCGACGGTAGGGGACAATGTTGTGTTCCCTGGCGAAGCTCAACGACATGGTCGCAAGGCGTGGGGAGGTGCAATGCGGTCGGGACGTTGCGGTGCTCTGTGCGGGTCCGGCGGGAAAATTAATGGCGCACGGGCTCTGTTGGTCGCACAGCAACGAACGAGCATGTCCTGGCAGTTCCTGGGGCGGTGGTGATCACGCACGCAAGCGGCGACGGCGGCGCGCGGTTTGTGCTCGCGTGTTGAGTGCGGCGCTCTGGCGCTCTCTTGGCATGCTGGCAGAGAAGCTGTGCACGCTCGAGCTGAGTGGTCCAGGCGTTGGATATGCTTTGGTGTTGGACAGGGGGTGGCAATGGACGGTGGTCAGTGTCCCAGACAAGGTTGGCGCAGCTAGGGAAGCTCCTAGCTTGCTGTCGACAATGGGGTGGCAAGTTGAGGCTCGACATGCTCACCATTGATGGCAATGGCAAGCTCACAGTGAGCTAAAGCTTGTTAAATGAACTAGATAATCTACTAAGAGTGTGCTATGAGCTAGAGAGGGAACAAGTTAGGCCCAAGCACTGGTCACTATAGTGTTTTGTGTTTTGTTTGATTTCTATTTGCAAGGTGTTTGATGAAATGTCCGAAAGATATTTGATTTTGAATTTTTGAATGACAATTGGTGGGTGTACTAGTCACATACTAGGTAGTCTCTGGTTAGTTGGTTTTGTCAAGGTGCATTAGTTTGGTTGGTTTTTGAGAATTGGTGATCTTCCCATATGATATAGATTCAATTTTGAAATGTCATTTGAGTCAAGTTGCCAAATGTTTTTGTGAGTTTGAAAGATGGGCTTGGGTTCACTTGTAGGGGTTCGTAGCATGGAAAACAAAAAAATTCGACCGCATGCACACAAACAAGCCAAGATCTATCTACTAGATTGTAGCTACGAGTCGATAGAAACACTCACCCTCAAAGATTCCAAAGTGGTTAACGAGAGCAGATTCTCGTGGGTGATGTAGTCGTACACTTGCCTATCTCAAGATCGCGTAGACGATCCTTCCGGCGCTAACGTTCGTGGCGCTTCCTGCAATCGGTCCTACGTTAAATTTCGATGAAGACCTTCCTCTCCCTTGTTCCAGCAGGCAGCGGAGGTTGTAGTTCTCCCCTTGTGATTCCGACAGCACGACGGTATGGTGTTAGAAGTAGAGGGAAGATCCCGCAGGGATTCGCCTAAGCCGGATGCGAGTTATGGTGGATTAGGGTTTCCCGGAAATCTAGGGTTTAGAAATTTGGGAGGAGGAGGAGGTGTCGGCGACAGGCAAGTGGCGGGCGGCTTGTGGCGGCTGCTCGGGGAGGGCTAGGTCTTGTGTTGTGTTGGGGCAGCCCTCCCCCTCTATTTATGAGAGGGGGTCAGCCTTGGGATGGGTGGGTTTGAATCCAAACCCAAACCCAAGTTGGATTGAGAGAAGGACTTGTTTCTTCTCCCACTAGGAAACCATTGTTCCAGTTTGAGTTTTCAAACTTCCCGTTTGACTTTCAATTTAGAGCTTTATTTCTCTCTTGCATATGCCATCACCAAGTGACCTTGGATATGATCCACTCATTCCACATATCCATGACACATTCATGGACCATTCCCATTCCGGACCGATGAACCTTCTAGACCCTTCTAGAACCTCTCCGATGAAAACATCGGAAACTTTCCTGAACTCTGAAATATAACTTTCCTTATATGAATCTTATTCTCTGGACCATTACGGATCTCCTCGTGATATCCCGGATCCCATCCGACACTCCGAACAACATTCGGTATCCCTACTAACATTCCATATCTACTAAACAACATCGAATCCTTAAGTGCGTCTCCCTACGGTTTGTGAATTACACGGACATGACCGAGACACTTCTCCGATCAATAACCAATAGAGGAATCTGGAAATTCATATGGCTCCCACATATTTCTACGATTACTTTGCGATCGAATGAACCACTTACATATGATAACAATTTCCCTTTGTCTCACGATTGTTTACTTATACCAGGTTTTGATCGTCGGTATCTCTGCATACCTAGTTCAACCTCGTTACCGATAAGTACTCTTTTCTCGTTCCCGTGATATGTGATCCCTTGTGAGCCAGTCACATGCTTGCAAGACAATTGGATGACATTACACCGAGAGGGCCCATAGTATATCTATCCTTCATATGGATGGACAAATCCCACTCTTTATCCATGTGCCTCAACCCATACTTTCCAAACACTCAATGCCACCTTTATAGCCACCCAGTTACGGTGTGGTGTTTGATGTCGTCAAAGCATCCTTCCAGTGATGGTGATTAGCATGATCTCATGGTCGAAGGAATTAGGTTACTATGTATCAGAAAGCTTATAGCAAACGAACTATTAAAATGACTTGATCTTTATGCTACACTTATATATAGGAGTATGTCCATCATACCATTATCCTAATGATATGATCTTGTTATTAACAACATCTCAATGTTCATGATCGAGAAACCACGATCATCTATTAATCAACAAGCTAGTATTATAAAGAGGCTTTACTAGGGACTCTAATTTAGTTTTCAAATCACACAAGTATTAATGTTTCCGGTTAATACTATTATAGCATGAATGTAAACATTTATCATAAACACAAAGATATAATAATAACTGCTTTTATTATTGCCTCTAGGGCATATCTCCATGTAGAGGTCCCAACCTTTAATAAGGTAGAGATCCCTGTGTTTACAATGCTAGTCCCTGGATCAATAGCTAGCATCCACAGTTAAGATGTAATATCAAGAAACAAAGGTCATAATACAACTTTATAACCAGGAATAAAATAATTCATTACATCTTACATAGATCATTTGGGTATCACATTACAATGCAGCAGAATATCTATATAGCATGGAGTCCTTTATCTTCAAAGTGCCACAGGCAGTCATGTTGGGTGTAGACTTGTAATCCTATTCAACACACTTCACTAACATCAAACAAACCTGCAACATAATAAGTTGCAGCCACAAGGGTCAATACATTTGAATTGTATTGGAAAGTTTCACTACTATGTAGAAATGAGTGGATCTTGTCTTACATACATATTTGGCTAAGTAGGCTTTAGGCTCATTTGCAGAAAGCAATACAGTTTTCTCCTATCTTTTCAAAATAGTTTTGATCTTTTGACAAATCTTTTTGAACTCCTTGGAAAACTCCAAGTGCTTCAAATCCCTTGTTGTCACCATCAAGTTTTACTTTGAGAAATTTGAATGTCGAGATCTTCCATAGCTTCAGGCCTTAGTTGCTCAGAATTGTCCATAACCGGGGATATGGCTAAGTACTTAGAATTTGATCTTCTGCAGAAGTTGTACACTTTACCCACATGACACAATCTCGTCTTGACGCCACCAGTGGCCACTGGATAAGTACTCACCAAAATGGAGTACTGGCAGATCAAGAATGTGACAAAGTCTTTCCATAGAAGTCCTCCCAATACACAATGCTAGCTAGTCTACCAGGAAACCAATGTAAGGATATATTTTCCTATACACCATTCTAGTTAACCTGAAGATGCCAATGCATGGGTCTTCCACTATGTAGTTGACTAAGCCAGAGCCCATTTAGCATGTGGCTGTACACGGAAGCCACTGTATAAGAAACATGTTCAATCTCTAAGTCCCTGGGTTGTTTTCTTCTAGCGCACATCCAAAAAGATAGCCATATAAACATGGTTCCCTTTGTTGTCACCTTGTCCAAAACTTGAGTATCCTCTTTCCACCCAGGTGGTTCATTGAGTACTTGTTTTATTATATAAAACATATATTTTTCCAACACTTCATATAATCATATCATGTATCCCATCCCAAATAAATAGCAGGGCTAACCATACTACAACTACAATGTTTGCACTAAGGAATATATAAGGATATCCTAATAGGATATAGCATAGCATAGAAATATAGTAGTCCTATCATGCATGATACAAAAATCCACTAAGTGTAATGAAAAATAGTAGTACATGGATGATAGTGTCACTTGCCTTTTTAAGTAGAGAATATTGTTTCACTCCTTGATCTTGCAAATATCACACTCTTCTAATATCACTACAATTCAATCAAGCAAACATATATTCAAATAGCATTCAAACAATTCACCACATAAAATAACAAAAAAAGGCAATGCATGCAAGCATACAAAAGATGGTTTTATTGGAAAAGTGGTTTCTATTAGGCTCTAAACATTTTAAGCTCATATTGGTCATTTACAAAAGTGGTAAAACCATTTAAATTCAAGTTGGTGAAAATGGCCATTTAAATCATTTTGTTTTGCTAGAAATGGTTTAAATCAATGTAATAATTTGTAGGGTTAGACAAATATATTCTTTAAACACAAATGTTAGTGTTTATGTTTTAAGGGTTTAATATTAATCCATTTGCAAAAAGGTTCCACGTAAATTCTATTTTTAATTCAAACAATATTTTTATTTGCTAGAAATGCCTTTAACTAAGTAATAATTTATTAAGGTTCATAAAATATGTTTTCAAGTCTCAAAACTTGGTGTTTCGGTTCAGAGAGTTTAATTCAAATCATTTTCCAAAGATTTTATTCAAAAACTATTTTTAACACATAAACAATATTTTTATTTGACTAGAAATGCTCTTATTCAAAGATTTATTCTTTAACTTCACAAATACATTTTTAAATCCATAAGTTAGTTTCTATGGTCAGTAGGTTCAAAACAATCCATTTGCCAAAGATTTTACCATAAAAATATTTCTAGAATAATTTTTATATTCAAATTATGCCTATACAAGTTTATGCAAAAACAACCAAGTTTCCAGAAGCAATTCATTAAACAAAGTGAATGGTTGGAAATTAATTGTTCTGCTGATTCCATTGATATAAAATTTGCAAAATTTGGACGCGTGGATTAAAAGTTATGAATTTTGCAAGTTTGCATATCTAATAGATAAAAATTTCTGTTTTAAACAAACTCTAGCCACGTGTCTTAATGTTATTGGTCCATACCGCTTCGGTTGGATCGAGCTGTGCAGACCGCAGGATTTCATTTAAATCGCACGGCACAGATCGACTGATACCGCTTCGGGTTAAATCTAATCTGAGCCATGCAATGAGAATCTAACGGCTACAACACACCTGCCAGGAACTGGCGGCGGCTGACGGCGGCGCACGCTCAGACGAGGAGGTAGCCGAGGAACTAGGTCGTGCGGGAGAGGGAGAGGATGCTCACTAGACTCGCAGTGGCGAGGTGGTGCTCAAGGTGGTCACCGGTGGGCAGGGGGCGCACGGGAACGGAGTGGATTGCTCTCCGGAGCTTGCGGCGGCGCTAGGTGCTTCTGTTTTGTTGACGGGGGCGAGGTTATAGGCCACCTGAAGGAAAAAGGGAAGCTACGTTACATGTGGGCGAGTGTGGCGATTACGGGAGCATCAAATAGAGGGTCAGGGGCGGTCTGTGCTTACCAGGGAAATGTTAACACCCGGATTTTTAATCCCAGATGCCTGTTATGCCATACACCGCAATCCCAAGATTACCATTTTTGCGAGACATAACAGAATTGGATACCACAGTACATCATCCATTACAAACCATACATAAGGTCTTACACAAATAAGGATCTCATGATCCAGTTCTTAATACAACTTCAAGCAGCGGAATACGTAATAATAACGGTAGCGTAGGCGAAGCTCCATCTTTGGGGTCACAGGCAATGCTGATGATGGGAGATGATCCTAGTTGTCGTAACCTTCCTGAGGTCCATCTTCCAGGTACTCCTCTTCATAGTCTGGCCACGGGAATAGCCAGGGACAAAGCCATGAGTACTCTTTAAGTACTCGCAAACCAATACTAACAAGTAAAGGGGTTTTTGGATAATAGGATACTAGGCTCTAGGGTTGTTTTGCAAAGGCTAGATTTATCTCTACTAAGTTCAGAAGCAAGAGAGCTAGTTGAAGTTTATAACACCTAAGTGGGAACTTGTATTTCATAGCACAACTCTGTTGTGGTTAAGTCAAAGTCTTAATTCATTTCACAAGTCATTTTGAAAACATCTGACGGGGGAACAGTATGGCCACTCCAACTGTCCATAACCGTGGACGCGGCTATTCGAATAGTTTGACACTCTGCAAAGATTGTACACTTTCACCACAACATTCGATACATCCGTCAGGAACAAATCCTGAATTCACCATACTCAGTATGCGGATAATCAATCCTAACCTTTCAATTACACGCCATAGTATAAGCACCTCTCCTGTGAGTTTGGCCTCACAACCAAGACCAACTGTCATCTTGGGTACTGCACAGGTGGACAATCTTCACAAGGTAGCCTCAGCTCAGACCTTGGCCGTGAGGGAACTAATACTAAGGTATATAAGTTTCCAGTCAAGCCCTACCTAATCTTAGGGTATTGTGGTTGTACGGTAACATTGGAATGGTATCGCATCCAGACAACCATCAGTTTTTGAAAGGGCTAAGGCTCATGCCTCAACATTTTCATCACCAAAATCATCTGGTGTTCAGAAACATATGTCAAAACATCTCAGTAGAATGATCCATCATTCTAAGGTTTTCATAACCATTTTTACCAAGTATTCCCATCTAAAGTTGATCAAGTTTTATGCTTAGCACTAGCATCTACAAGTGGGGGTGAGTACTAATGAGGGGTAGTAAACAAGGGGTGTTCTGACTAAGTTCAATCTCATGCCTTAGGGTGACATCAAGATTATCTAGCTTAGGCCAAATTTTATGCTCTTTATGCAACCTTCAATATATCTTTCTAGAATCTACAAGTCACTTAAGAACTTTCTAAGGAAGTATCTTGGATAAAGAAATTAAAAAAAGAAAGCTCGCAAATAAAACTAGGATTGGGTTATCAAGTGGGTATGATCACATATGCTTAAGGCATATAGTTGGCATGGTAGCAAGTAAGGGTTTGCTTGCACAATTGCAAGTATAAACTTGCATAGGTCAACTTGATTAGTAAGGCTTGCAAGTATGGGCTTGCCTTGTGCAGAGCAGTGGTTGAAGTTCTCCTCGGCTTCTTCTTCGTAGTATCCTCCTTCCTCCTCGTATCCTTGGTCGGTACTAGCGTCTATAAATAAATACGATGTACACAATCACCAAACAATACTTAACTACTTGCAGTCATCACACAAAAGGGTCCTATAGATGATCTAGCATCATCACTAACATTACAAGATTAAAGCTTGGTTTAATTCCTTTTATTTTTAGAAAAGTAATTTCTACTCATTGAAAAACTACTTAAGATTTAATATTCTCCAAACCAAACATGGGATCATGTTGACACATGTCATCACCACATGCTTTAGTTCATGGGAATGTGATTTAAAGTGGTGTCACAATTTAATAAGGTTTTACCCTTTTATTTTAATTAATTAAAGGGGCTAGAAATTCCTATGTGGCATTCTTTTATTACTTGGTCATTATTTCTGTAAGTAAACCTATATATTTTTATATATTCTGAAAGGCATGGTTAAATGTGATTTTTGAGAGTTGGAAACAACTCAAAAGCTATTGTGGTTTAACTTTAAAAAATATTTGAATGTAGAAAAGCTTCTGCCTTGTTATTTTTACCAAGGATGACCTACAGATCCAAATGACTTGAATCCAACGGGCTTGGATTCAGCATTCTCAGGCCTTTCTAACAAAATTGGTTTCATTCAATTTGGTGCACTGAATCGACCTGGGTTGATTTTTGAAACTGGGTACAAAAGTGTGTTTGAAATAAAATGAAAAAGGTTTAATTCAAATAACTGGGCTGCACGGGAAGTGATACTGGGCCGGCCTGCTAAGCGCAGCGCTTCCATGGGCTATTTAAGTTGCTGTCCCCACGCGTCAGTGAGATAGGGGTGTGCGAAACGGTATGGGGTGATGTGGTGTGTTCGATCTGGTTCTAATCCAACGGCTGAGGGTCATCGTCAACGTTGGGCAACGCCGGCGAGACAGAAACCTAGCACGGACAGTGGGGGCCGTTCGGGGCTCACAGGGGTTCAGGCGAGGGTTGGCGAGGCGGGCGAACGACGAAGTCGACGACGGCGAACCTCCTGGTACCGGCAGCTTCTCCTGGGGCGGCTCCAATCGCTGGCGCCCTTCTTCTCCAGCAGCAGCGGGCTCTGGTGAAATTCCGGCGCTACGCTGCTCGCCTGGCTCCGGGAACAGGGTGGAATGATCAGTGAGGAGAGGGGAGTGAGATGGTGTGCTCAATTCGGTTGGGGGTGGCCTCTATTTATAGTGGCGAGAGGGGACCGACGGGGCGCATGGTGAGCTCGTCGTGGTCGATGGTACAGACGGCTATCGGCATGGGCGATGGTAGGGGCGGTGCGGTGCTCCCTGGCGATGCTCAACAACATGGTGGCGAGACGCGGGGCGGTGAAGCTTGGTCGGAACGCGACGGTGCTCTACGCATGCCCGACGGAGAATTTAATGGCGCACAGCGCGCGTGGTCCGTGCGGCGGCAAACGAGCGTGTCTGCGGAGTTGCTGGGATGGTGGTGATCACGTATGCACGCGGCAAGGGCGGCGCGCGGTCTGTGGACGTCGGTCGAGCGTGGCGCACGGGGCGTGCTCTCGGCATGGTTGCTGGCGATCTTGGCATGGTTCGTGTGTGTGGTCCAGTGGCTGGCAACATTCGAGCGCTGGACAGAGAGTGGCGGTGGGGTGTTGGCTTGCTCCCAGACATGCTGGCTAGGCTTGTTTCTCCTCCTAGCTTGCTGTCGACATGGGGTGACAAGGGTGCATTCGGCCTGCTCACCATTGATGGCAATGCCAAGCTTATAGTGATGCTAAGGGTGTGCAATTGAGCTAGATGATTTACTAAACCTAGTTGTAACCAGAGAGGAAACAAGTTAGGCTTCAATCACTACTCACAATAGTGTTTAGATTTTGTTTGATTTGTGTCTTCCAAGTGTTTGATGAAATGGCCGCAAGAACTCAAGTTTTGAATTTTGAAAAGATTTTTGGTGGGTGTTCTAGGTTGGTGCTGGTGAGTCTGCAGATGCTTGGGTTTTGAAAGTTGAGTTTGTTTGAGTGGTTTTTGAAAAAGTGGGATCTTCCCATATGATAAAGATTCAATTTTGAATTGTCATTTAAACTATGCATTTGAAAGTTTCTGGATGATCACAAAGTGGGCCTTATACTTTGTTATGAGTACAATCAAGGGGTGCAAAGATCCAGAAAAGTTTCTGTTAGGTTCTGAAAGTTTGAGACAGCCAAAGTAGGCATGGGAGTTAAATTGGTCAAAATGACCATTCCCTTATTTTATTTGTTTTGATTTACTTGTCTTTGGGAAAATTGTGGGAAATGTTTAGATGATGTTTATTTCACCTAAAAATCCATTTACAAGCAAAGGAACACACAAACAAGGTGGTTCAAAAGAATTCAAAATGAAATGCATACTCTCATGCATGCTTCCATAATTTTATTTAGCAAAGTTTTTGTTAACCCTAAATTTGATGATTAGAGTTTGATGATCCAAGTTTAGTATTTTTGGTATGTTACAAACCTTCCCCCCTTAAACAAAATCTCGTCCTGATATTTGAAAAAGGACGAAAAAGATTACCTAGGATTTGAAGAGATCGGGAAACTCCGTCCTGATGTGATCTTCGCGCTCCCAGGTAGCTTCATCTTCTGTGTGGTTGCTCCACTGAATCTTGGGAAACTTGATGCTTCGGGTTCGGGTAGTTCTGAAGGCTTCTTCCAAAATACGGATGGGTACTTCGGGATAGGTTAGGTCATCGTTGATATCTATGGTCCCGTGATCGATATTCTTGAACACTTGTGAAGTAACGAGATATGGAACACATTGTGCACTACGGACATCTCTTTGGGTAGTTCCAATTGATATGATACTTCTCCTCGACGGTTCAAAATCTTGAAAGGTCCGATATATCTGGGGATAACTTTCCTTTGAGTTGGAAACGCTGCATTCCCTTCAATGGCGACACTTTCAGATAAACAAAATCTCATATGTTGAAGGCGAGGTCTCGACGTCTCTTGTCGGCGTAACTCTTCTGTCTGGATTGGGAAGTCTTGAGGTGCTCACGAATCCTGTGAACCTTCTCTTCTGCTTCTCGTAGGATGTCGGGTCCGAAAATCTGACTCTCTCCTACTTCTGACCAGTTCAAAGGGGTGCGACACTTTCTTCCGTACATAAATTCAAATGGGGCCATTTGCAAACTGGCTTGATAGCTGTGGTTGTATGAAAATTCTGCAAACGGCAGACAGTCTTCCCAATTGGATCCATATTCTAACACACATGCTCTCAGCATATCTTCGAGTATTTAATTTACTCGCTCTATTTGTCCATAGGTCTGAGGGTGATACGCGGTACTGAAATCTAGGCTGGTTCCTAAACCTTCTTGGACTTTCTTCTAGAATCTCGAGGTAAACTGAGTTCCTCGATCCGATACGATGTTCTTCGGAACTCCATACAAACTAACTATCCTAGCCATATACAACTCTGCTAGCTTCAAACTCTGATATGTGGTCTTGAAGGGTAAGAAATGGGCGACTTTGGACAATCGGTGCACTATGACCCAGATAGAGTCATTTCCCCTACTAGAAGTAGGCAGTCCGGTGATAAAGTCCATTCCAACGGAATCCCATTTCCATTCCGGAATCTGTAAGGGTTGCAACAATCTAGCGGGTCTTTGATGTCCTGCCTTGACTCGCTGACATATGTCACACTTGGCGATATAGCTTCCTATTTCTCTCTTCATCTTATGCCACCAAAATTGCTCTTTCAAATCTTGATACATCTTAGTTCCTCCGGGGTGGATAGAATAAAGAGTATCATGAGCTTCCTTCAGAATAACTTCTTTCAACTCAGAATCTGCTGGTACACAAAGGCATCCTTTGTACCACAGAACTCCTTCTTCGTCTTCGGTGAATCCGGGTACTTTTCCTGTACAGATACGACGCTTGATTCTGTCGATACTAGCATTTCCTTTCTGCGCCTCTTTGATCTGGTTGATCAAAGTGGGCTGAAGCTCTATGCTAGCCAAAAATCCTTCACTCACTAATTCTATTCGAAAATCTTCCATCTCTTTGTGCAAGCTTGGGTGCTCCTTAAAAATCATAGAGTTCAAGCGGCACGGCAATCTGCTATGGGCATCTGCTACCACATTGGCTTTACCAGGGTGATAGTGAATGTCCAGATCGTAATCCTTGATTATCTCAATCCATCGAGATAGATAAGATATAACTTTGCCTTCTTGCATTAGCACACATCCGAGACCGATCTTGGATGCATCGCAATACACATCGAAGGGCTTCGTGATATCCGGCATGATCAAGATTGGGGCTGAAATCAATCTCCTTTTGAGTTCTTGAAAACTCGCTTCACACTTGTCGGTCCATTCGAACTTCTTGTCCTTCTTTAGCAATTGGGTCATAGGTCTGGCGATACTCGAGAATCCTTCTACGAATTTGCGGTAGTATCCCGCCAATCCGAGAAATGCACGAACTTGGGTTTGAGTGGTTGGGGCTTGCCAATCTTAGACATCTTTCACTTTGGCAGGGTCAACGGAAATTCCTCCGGCTGATACAATGTGACCGAGGAATCCTACCTCATGTAACCAGAATTCACATTTGCTAAACTTGGCATACAACTGATGCTCTCTAAGGGTTCCAAGAATGGTCCTTAGGTGTAGCTCATGTTCTTCTTCTGATTTGGAAAAAATCAGAATGTCATCGATGAAAACAACAACAAACTTATCCAGGAAGTCCATAAAAATCTTATTCATGAGATTCATGAAATAAGCGGGGGCATTGGTTAGTCCGAAAGACATGACTGTATACTCGTATAATCCATATCTGGTGGTAAAGGCAGTATTTGGAATATCCTCTGCACGAATTTTGAGTTGATGATAGCCAGTCCTAAGATCAATCTTAGAAAACACTTTGGCACCGATCAACTGATCAAACAAATCTTCTATCTTGGGAAAGGGGTACTTGTTGAATGATGGTGACATCATTCAACTTCCGATAATCCGTACACAAACGGTTACCTCCATCTTTCTTGTCCACAAACAAGACAGGTGATCTCCATGGTGACGCACTTGGTTGAATCAATCCAATTTCCAGCATGGCATCCAGTTGCTTCTTCAGTTCTGCTAGCTCTGATGGGTTCATGCTATAGGGTCTCTAGGCTATGGGTCCAGTTCCGGGGATTAGTTCGATGATAAACTCGATATCCCGATCTGGGGGCATTGTAAGGTTCCCAACCTTTAATAAGGTAGAGATCCTTGTGTTTACAATGCTAGTCCCTGGATCAATAGCTAGCATCCATAGTTAAGATGTAATATCAAGAAACAAAGGTCATAATACAACTTTATAACCAGGAATAACATAATTTATTACATCTTACATAGCTCATTTGGCTATCTCATTACAATGCAGCAGAATATAACAATAGCATGGGGTCCTTCATCTTCAAGGTGCCAAAGGAAGACATGTTGGTTGTAGACTTGTAATCCTAATCATTAAACTTCACTAATATCAAACAAAACCTGCAATATAACAAGTTACAGCCACAAGGGTCAATACATTTGATTTGTATTGGCAAGTGATACTATGATAGTATAGTGGAGTCTATCATCTATATGCATTTGGATAAGTGGAGCTTAGGCTTGCTTTGCTCAAAATAGATTTTCCTTACCATTTGAAAACACTAAGTTTTTGCTTGACAAAAATCACCCAAGGAACCACCAATAGAAATTGGTGAACCTTAAACCCTTGTTCAACCACAAATTTTTAACTTAGAAATTGGGAGGATGAGATTCTTGATAGCTTCCATGTCTTGATGCTCAAATTGTCCTTTTGCCAGGGACATGGATAAGTACTTCGATTTTACACTCTGCAGAGGAGGTGCACTTTCCCCACAAGACTTGGTTTCCCAAGACAAGATCTTTCAGAAGCCTTCCCTTAGACCAAAATGGACGCGCTCCAACCTATCAAACCCCTACCACCAACTGTCCATTTGGCTAAGTTATTGCAACCTATATGATCCAGGCAGAGCCCATAATGCCAAGTGGCTGCACTTGAAGCTTCTCAACATTTGACATTTCAAATCCCTTTGTTCCTGGGTGGCCATCCACAAGTGAGATACACAAGGTTCACCAGTCCCCTGGCCTTGTGTAACCACTCAACACAAACCATTCCTTCCATTCCACCCAGGTGATTCATTCACTTAGTTGTTTTATTAAACAAAACACAAGTCCGCAGACTTAGAAATTTTTCATAGTATGAATATATATTCCACCCTTTTTTTCTACTAGCTAAGCTAAGCAATGATAGTAGTAGGAATCTTAACTTAGGAAAATTCTTCTAAGGTTTCATCTACTAGGATTTCCCATAGCATGGTTTATACTTAGTAAAAAATCCATGCAAGTCTTACTTAGAAATAACACTAATGCATAGTGAAAATAATGGGACAAAAGTATGTAGCATCACTTGCCTTTTTTGTAGAGGGTATAAGTTCACTCCTTGATCTTTGTAATGTTCACACACCTCAACTCACTACAATTCAATCAAGCAAACAATATTTCAATCTACCATTCAAGCAATTCATCACATAAAATGATAAAAACAAAGCAATGCATGCAAGCATGTCAAGGATTGTTTTATTTGCAAAAGTGGTTTCTAATGGTTCATAAACATTTGAAAACACCTAATGGTCATTTTATAGAGTGGCAAAATCATTTGTATAAGATTTTACTTCATAAACAATTTTTACATCAAGTCATTATTTTATGTGGTAAAGAAATGCTTTTAATAAGGCAAAAATCTATAGGTTTCACAAAATATGTTTTCAAACCATAAAACCTTGTGTCTAGGGTCAGAGAGTTTATTTCCAAAAAATTTCTCAAAGGTTTCCTTCCAAAACCATTTTTAATAATCAAACCATATTTTTATTTGACTAGAATTGGTTTAAATCAAAGATTCATTTTTTTTGTTTCACCAAATACATTTTTTAAACCACAATTTGTTTCCTATGGTCAGTAGGTTCAAAACACACCATTTTCCAAGGATTTTAACCTCAAAATCATTTTGGAACAAATTTTACAACCTAAACATGCATACATAAGTTTCTGTAAAAACAAACAATTTAACAGAAGCTTTTTACTAAACAAAGTGCATGGTTGGCTAGGTCTTGTTTTTATGAATCCATTGATATAAAGTTTGCAAAATTTGGACGTGTAGATTAAAAGTTATAGATTTTACAAAATCCAGCATCTAATAGATCAAATCTGTTTTAATTCAAACTAGCCGAGACACGTGGCGTGTTCTAATTCGTCGGTACCGCTTCGGTTGGATCGTGCGATGGCAGCCGTTGGATTTAAGTTACATCGCACGGTGCAGAGATGCTACTTACCTCTTCGCTCTCGTTCTATCGCATCTGTTCGATCAAGATCTAGTGGCTTGCATCTACTGGTCAAATACTGGCGGCGCTGGCGGTGGTGAACGGCGGCGGCGCGCTCTGGCAGTGACCTTGCTGGCGATACAAGAAGCTAGGGAGAGAGGGGAAGGGCTCACCGAGTTTGCTGCGCTTCGCCGATGCTCAACGTATTCTTGTCTGATGAAGGGGCGCTCGAGATCAACCGGAATTCCTCGCTGTAGTTGTCGTCGGCGTCTGATGCTTGTTGTCGTCATCAAAGGCGAGCCTACGGGTCCTGCGCAAGTGAATGGCGAGCACCTGGATGTTCACAAGGCACAGGCGAACAAATTGGCATGAGACTCTGGTCGAGGCGCGCACGGGTTCAAGCGATGAGGCTCACCGGAGTTGTTTGCAGACGGCGGTGCTGTCGGTTGACGTCGTTGCCGGCGCTGTGGGTCAGGCGCGGCCAAGTCAAAGCCACTGGAAGATGCGTCTGGAAGAGGGGAGCAGGCTGGAGTGGTTGAGGGGACAAGGGGCGGCAGGGTTCGGCCGGAATCGCTCGCGGAGCTCGCCAGAGCACAGGGCGTTGCAGAAGGAAATTGGGCAGCCTGGGGGCGCGCTAGGGTGAGGCGACTGGGGGGAAATGGAGAGGAGGTGTTGGCGCTTAAGAAGGCATGGTCGCAGGGGCGTTTAATGGCGTGGTTACTGCGTATTAACGCGAGGAAACGGCGACAGAACGACCGGGGAGGAATGAGGGGTGTGGTCGTCGCGGGGAGGAAGAGGGTGACGTGGCTGTGGGGCCTGGCTGTCTGCGTGTGAGAGAGAGTGGGGGTGGGGTCGTTCTGTCAGCGGCTTTGCGGGTTTTTAAGTCCGTGCGAAACGTTTTTCTTCGAGAGAGAGAGAGGGAATGGCTGTTGGGCCTTGTTGGGCTGGCCGGCTAGGCTGAGTCCTTTAACATTTTTTTTGTTCTGTTTGTTTTTGTTTTTCTTTTCCTTTATTCTGTTTTGATTTTGTTTGGTCAATTCAAACATTCATTTGAATTCAAACCTTTGCCAAAATTTGTGTAGGTTTAAATACTGATTAATAAAACATTCTGATATCATTTTTAGAATAATTTATTTATTCTTTTTAAGTCTTTTAATTATTCAAAAATAGGCTCTAGTTTTAATTAGATAAGATTTTTAAATCTCTATTTAAATTCTTAAACTTTCCAAATCCTTTCAGTAGGTTTTTATTTGTTTATTTGGGTTCAAATAATTCATCTTGAATTATTTGGAAAGTATTTAATATGATTCATAAATCATTTGGATTGGGTTTTCATTTAATTCCAATGGAATTAGATATAGTTTTAATTCCTTAACTTTTATGATTTATTTTATTTAATGTTGATTTAACAACTTTTATTTCACTTGGGTAAATTCCAAATATCATTTTATCATGATTTAAATAATTATTTTTATTAGAGATTTGTCTTTATTCAAATGGAATTTGGTTTAACCCTTTTATTTTATTTTGGAAATTATTTATCCTTTTATTTTATTTGGATTTGGATTCCATTTATTCCATTTTCTTATGGTCTTTGCAAAGATTTAATTTGGTCTTTAAATATTCTTTAATTAATAATTCTTTCTTCTCCTTATAAAATCCTTATCTTTTTTATTTAGAGATCCAAACTTGGTGATTCCAATTTGTAAAATCTTGTTTAATATTTATTTATCCTTTTAAAAATCTTTAGGATTATTTGCTCACCATTTTGTATGGATTTTAGATAAGTGCTTTATTAGCTTTGGAAATTATTTTTCCTTATCTTATTGAAATTCATAAGATTTTATCTATGGCTCCAAATTAAGTGAAACCAATTTCTAGGGCTTTATAATATTTCTATTTGTCTTTCTTGATCATTTGTAAATGTTTGTTGACAAGATTTTATATGGATCAAAACCATAGGTTTGGAGATAACTTGGAAATGATTTTTATTCCATTAGGGATTTAGGGTTTGGATTTACTTTCCAAGGGTTTAAGTTTCAAGATACATTCAATGAGAAATGTATTTCTCTTGATTTGGATTTTTGTTGAATTCAAACTTTTACCAAAGTTTGTTCAAGATGGGATTTTAATTTTCCACTTAGAAACAAAAGTTTCTTTTTACCCAAAAATTCAACAATAATTTATTTTATTTATTTATTTTTCACATAACAAGATTTGGAAAATCTTGGGATGTGACAGGCATACCGGGCAAAAACATCTGGAAATACATCGGGGTATTCACAGACTATCCGGACTTGGTCAATGGTAGGTTGGGCTATATTCTTGTTGCACTTGAATTGGCGAGGTAAGGTTTCAGATATATGCTCGACTGATATTCCGGCTGTACTGGTCATGGTGATGGCTTTCTTAGCACAATCAATCAATCCCTTATGTTTGGACATCCAATCCATTCCTAGTACTACTTCCAAACCTTTAGTTCCGAGTACTATTAGATTAGCATAAAAATCTATGCCATGGATTTGGATAGGGACGGCTTTGCAAATTTGCCTAGCATTGGTGGTTGATCCGGGAATTTGAACAATCATCACATGCTTCAATTTGGTTGGTTGAATTTTACTAGTGCATGCAAATTCTTCGGTGACAAATGAATGCGATGCACCAGAATCAAACAACACTCATGCAAGTACTGAATTAACAGAAAACATACCCAACACGACGTCTGGCGCTTCCTGAGCTTCTTCAGCATGCATGAGAAAAAGATGGCCATTGCGGTTGAGAGAATTCCCTGGGGCAAATCTTCTTCCGGGCTGAACACGACGCTGCTGCTGAGCTGGGGCATTCGTATTGGGGGCTGCGACATTCTTCTTATTGGGGCACTCCTTGGAGTAGTGACCCTTATTTCCACAGTCATAACAAGTCACTTGCGACTTGTCCTTTGATGCTACAGGCACCGCATTGCTTCTAGTCCTAGGGGCAGTGTTGGTGTTGGTGGCAGCATTGTTGGTGTTGAACTTTGGTGGGGCACGGTTGAAATTGCTAGAGTTGCCGGGGTTGTTGTGATTTACTCCGGGTCTAGGGTTTCTACGGTTGGGGTAGGTCGGACGGTTCATCGGGGGTCTGTTTGTTCTTGGGGAAAATCCTAGAGATGGGTTAGGGCGATACTTTGGGGTCTGATGGGTTCCTGGCTGATGCATCATGCGACGCTTGCGGTTCTCATTGGCTTGGTTGATCTTTCCTTCCATATGGATAGCAGAGTCTACAAGGGCTTCAATATCGGCAAAGGGGATATTGACTAACACTGTCTGCATCTCATCATGTAGACCATTCAGGAATCTTTCTTTCTTCTTGGCTTCGGTGTCAATCTCATCCGGGGCATACCTAGCTAATGACGAGAATTTGTCACGGTATTCCACTACAGTCATCCTTCCTTGCTTCAGTTCTCTAAACTCATCTCTCATCCTCTTAATCAAACCCGTGGCACATGGGTTCTGCTAAAATTGACCTTGAATTCCTCCTAGGTCATCATCTGGCCTCCGGACATTGCACGAACACTGTTCCACCATGCCCTGGCATCTCCGGCTAGATAGTGGGTGGCAAACAGAACTTTCTCGTTGGCTTCCACTCTGGTGACTTCTAGGTTATTTTCCATGGTTTGCAGCCAATCGTCGGCGTCTAGGGGCTCTTCTGACTTAGTGAAAACAGGTGGTTTGGTATTCTGGAAGTTCTTGAGCTTAGATCCATGGTTATCTTGATTTCCGTGGCCTTGGTTGTTGTGGGCAACCTGAGCTATCTGTTGCAGGGTGGCTAGGTTCGCTTGACGTTCCGCTCTTTCAGCTTCGCGGTCAGAAACCAACATTTGCAGGATCTGCAACATCGGGTCCGGGGATGAACCACTTCCTCCGCGTGGCATCTGAAGATTGAGATAGATCATGAGAAAAGAGGGAAATTTCTAAGGTTTCGGGGATTTTGAAAAGTTTTTAAAGTTTGACTCAGATTTTTCTAGCAACTTGCTTTTCATTCATTCATTCATAGCACACGATACAACACACACCACAACAAGGAAAAACAGATGGTTTTAAGAACCATTCTGAAAACTATGATACAGTGGGACCCAATACTACTCACTACGCTAGTGCTCAAGTGGTACTACTCCTCGGAATCTGTGGCTTCATCATCTTCATCATCATCGATGAAGGCGAAATCATCCTCATCGGTGAAGAAATCCATAGCCTGATCCTCCAGAAAATCATCATCATCGCTGAGATAGGAGTAGGGGTCTCCACGAAGGTCCTCTCCGGCATTCTCCCTTTCCTCCAACTGCATGTCTCTCTCGTGGATGGTCTCCTCCAAAGATGAGATGCGGTGGCGAAGACGGGAAATAATGCGCTCCTTCTTGTCGAGCTGACAGCGATGAGACTTGCGATCCTTTGCTAGCATGGCGATGGTTTGGTCCTTCGTCTTGATGATGGCAGCCTTGTGGTTGGAGTAGTCACGGCAATTATCCAACTCCTGCTGACGATCGTACATCATGAAGCTAAGGTGGTCCAATTGAGTCTTCAGCTCAAGGTGGTATGGGGCTTCCAGTGGTTGTCCATTGGCATCACGCCTTGGGCAAAACTCAAAGCGGGTTCCCTTGATCTGATTGATGCTCTGCCCACACAGACGGGAAAGAGCTTCCTGCATGGCCCTGGCAAGTCCATCGAGCCAGTTGTTCTCTCTCAAGGTAAACTGAATTACCTCAGCGGTGGGAGGTTCAATCTTTCCTCGGAGACTTGCAACAATTAGCCACTGCAGATCTTCTCCTCCTTGATCATTGAGCTGAGCTCCGAAGAACTCGGGGTGCGAACGCTCCAGAAGTTCCGAAATCTGGTCCAAATCCCTCTCAAAGATAAGGTCTCCTCCATTCCCCAACTGATAAAACTTGTTGTACTTCACGTCCATCTATAAGAATATAGGATGATTAAGTTAGTAGAGTGATCAAGTGTGTCAAAAATTTTGTATTTTGCAAGAATTTTTGAGGAACATGAATTTTCTGAAGAAACAAAAGGGGATAAGAATGATAATAAGTTTTCATAAATATTTGCTTCCTTTGGTTTTGAAACTAAGTTTTTGATTCCAACATCCAATCTAACTAGGGTCTTCTATGGTCAGTATGGCTCTGATACCAACTTGTCAACACCCGAATTTTTAATCCCAGATGCCTGTTATGCCATACACCGCAATCCCAGGATTACCCTTTTTGCGAGACATAATAGAATTGGATACCACAGTACATCATCCATTACAAACCATACATAAGGTCTTACACAAATAAGGATCTCATGATCCAGTTCTTAATACAACTTCAAGCAGCGGAATACGTAATAATAATGGTAGCGTAGGCGAAGCTCCATCTTCGGGGTCACAGGCAATGCTGACGATGGGAGATGATCCTAGTTGTCATAACCTTCCTGGGGTCCATCCTCCAGGTACTCCTCTTCATAGTCTGGCCACGGGAATAGCCAGGGACAAAGCCATGAGTACTCTTTAAGTACTCGCAAACCAATACTAACAAGTAAAGGGGTTTTTGGATAATAGGACACTAGGCTCTAGGGTTGTTTTGCAAAGGCCAGATTTATATCTACTAAGTTCAGAAGCAAGAGAGCTAGTTGAAGTTTATAACACCTAAGTGGGAACTTGTATTTCATAGCACAACTCTGTTGTGGTTAAGTCAAAGTCTTAATTAATTTCACAAGTCATTTTGAAAACATCTGACGGGGGAATAGTATGGCCACTCCAACTGTCCATAACCGTGGACGCGGCTATTCGAATAGTTTGACACTCTGCAGAGATTATACACTTTCACCACAACATTCCTCCGTCAGGAACAAATCCTGAATTCACCATACTCAGTATGCAGATAATCAATCCTAACCTTTCAATTACACGCCAGAGTATAAGCACCTCTCTTGTGAGTTTGGCCTCCCAACCATGACCAACTGTCATCTTGGGTACTGCACAGGTGGACAATTTTCACAAGGTAGCCTCAGCTCAGACCTTGGCCGTGAGGGAACTAATACTAAGGTATATAAGTTTCCAGTCAAGCCCTACCCAATCTTCGGGTATTGTGGTTGTACGGTAACATTGGAATGGTATCGCATCCAGACAACCATCAGTTTTATAAAGGGCTAAGGCTCATGCCTCAACATTTTCATCACCAAAATCATCTGGTGTTCAGAAACATATGTCAAAACATCTCAGTAGAGTGATCCATCATTCTAAGGTTTTCATAACCATTTTTACCAAGTATTCCCATCTAAATTTGATCAATTTTTATGCTTAGCACTAGCATCTACAAGTGGGGGTGAGTACTAATGAGGGGTAGTAAACAAGGGGTGTTCTAACTAAGTTCAATCTCATGCCTTAGGGTGACATCAAGATTTTCTAGCTTAGGCCAAATTTTATGCTCTTTATGCAACCTTCAATATATCTTTCTAGAATCTACAAGTCAATTAAGTACTTTCTAAGGAAGTAGCTTGGATAAAGAAATTAAAAAAAAAGAAAGCTTGCAAATAAAACTAGGATTGTGTTATCAAGTGGGGTATGATCACATATGCTTAATGCATATAGTTGGCATGGTAGCAAGTAAGGGTTTGCTTGCACAATTGCAAGTATAAGCTTGCATAGGTCAACTTGATTAGTAAGGCTTGCAAGTATGGGCTTTCCTTGTGCAGAGCAGTGGTTGAAGTTCTCCTCGGCTTCTTCTTCGTAGTATCCTCCTTCCTCCTCGTATCCTTGGTCGGTACTAGCATCTATAAATAAATACGATGTACACAATCACCAAATAATACTTAACTACTTGCAATCATCACACAAAAGGGTCATATAGATGATCTAGCATCATCACTAACATTACAAGATTAAAGCTTGGTTTAATTCCTTTTATTTTTAGAAAAGTAATTTCTACTCATTGAAAAACTACTTAAGATTTAATATTCTCCAAACCAAACATGGGATCATGTTGACACATTTCATCACCACATGCTTTAGTTCATGGTAATGTGATTTAAAGTGGTGTCACAATTTAATAAGGATTTACCCTTTTATTTTAATTAATTAAAGGGCCTAGAAATGCCTATGTGGCATTCTTTTATTACTTGGTCATTATTTCTGTAAGTAAACCTATATATGTTTATATATTCTAAAAGGTATGGTTAAATGTGATTTTTTGACAGTTGGAAACAACTCAAAAGATATTGTGGTTTAAATTTGAAAAATACTTGAATGCAGAAAAGCTTCTGCCTTGTTATTTTCACCAAGGATGATCTACAGATCCAAATGACTTGAATCCAACGGGCTTGGATTAAGCATTCTCAGACCTTTCTAACAAATTTGGTTTCATTAAATTTGGTGCGCTGAATCGACCTTGGTTGATTTTTGAAACTGGGTACAGAAGTGTGTTTGAAATAAAATGAAAAAGGTTTAATTCAAATAACTGGGCTGCGCGGGAAGCGATACTGGGCCGGCCTGCTTAGCGCAGCGCTTCCGCGGGTTGTTTAAGTTGATGTACCCACGCGTCAGTGAGACATGGGTGTGCGAAATGGTATGGGGCGATGTGGTGCGTTCGATCTGGTTCTAATCCAACGGTTGAGGGTCATCATCGGCGTTGGGCAACGCCGGCGAGACAGAAATCTAGCGCGGCCAGTGGGGGTCGTTGGGGGCTCACGGGGTTCAGACGAGGGTCGGCGAGGCGGGCGAACGACGAAGTCGACGACGGCGAACCTCCTGGTACGGCGGCTTCTCTGGGCGGCTCAATCTGGCGCCCTTCTTCTCTAGCAGCTGGCGGGCTCGGTGAAATTCGGCGCTGTGCTCGCCTGCTCCCGGAAACAGGTGGAATGATCAGTGAGGAGAGGGGAGTGATATGGTGTGCTCAATTCGGCTGGGGGTGGCCTCTATTTATAGTGGCGAGAGGGGACCGACGGGGCCGCATGGTGAGCTCATCGTGGTCGATGGTATAGACAGCTATCGGCATGGGCGACGGTAGGGGGCGGTTCGGTGCTCCCTGGCGATGCTCAACGACACGGTGGCGAGACGTGGGTCTTACGGAGAATTTAATGGCGCACAGCACGCATGGTCATGGCGCAAGGGCGGCGCGGTCTGGTGGGCGCGGTCGATGCGTCTCGGCGTGGCGGGCGGGTGTGCTCTCGGCATGATTGCTGGCGAGCTTGGCATGGTTCGTGCGTGTGGTCCAGTGGCTGGCAACGTTCGAGCGCTGGACAGGGAGTGGCGGTGGGGTGTTGGCTTGCTCTCAGACATGTTGGCTAGGCTTGTTTCTCCTCCTAGCTTGTTGTCGACATGGGGGTGACAAGGGTGCATTCGGCCTACTCACCATTGATGGCAATGCCAAGCTTACAGTGATGCTAAGGGTGTGTAATTGAGCTAGATGATCTACTAAAACCTAGTTGTAACCAGAGAGGGAACAAGTTAGGCTTCAATCACTGCTCACAATAGTGTAGATTTTGTTTGATTTGTGTCTGCCAAGTGTTTGATGAAATGGCCACAAGAACTCAAGTTTTGAATTTTGAAAAGATTTTTGGTGGGTGTCCTAGGTTGGTGCTGGTGAGTCTGCGGATGCTTGGGTTTTAAAAGTTGAGCTTGTTTGAGTGGTTTTCGAAAAAGTGGGATCTTCCCATATGATAAAGATTCAATTTTGAATTGTCATTTAAACTATGCATTTGAAAGTTTCTGGATGATCACAAAGTGGGCCTTGATACTTTGTTATGAGTACAATCAAGGGGTGCAAAGATCCAGAAAAGTTTCTGTTAGGTTCTGAAATTTTGAGACAGCCAAAGTAGGCATGGGAGTTAAATTGGTCAAAATGACCATTCCCTTATTTTATTTGTTTTGATTTACTTGTCTTTGGGAAAAGTGTGGGAAATGTTTAGATGATGTTTATTTCACATAAACATCCATTTACAAGCAAAGGAACACACAAACAAGGTGGTTCAAAAGAATTCAAAATAAAATGCATACACTCATGCATGCTTCCATAATTTTATTTAGCAAAGTTTGATGATCCAAGTTTAGTATTTTTGGGATGTTACAAAACTTCCCCCCTTAAACAAAATCTCGTCCCGAGATTTGAAAAAGGACGAAAAAGATTACCTAGGATTTGAAGAGATCGGGAAACTCCGTCCTGATGTGATATTCGCGCTCCTAGGTAGCTTCATCTTCTGTGTGGTTGCTCCACTAAATCTTGAGAAACTTGATGCTTCGGGTTAGGGTAGTTCTGAAGGCTTCTTCCATAAAACGGATGGGTACTTCGGGATAGGTTAGGTCATCGTTGATCTCTATGGTCCGGTGATCGATATTCTTGAACACTTCGGTCTTCTCTGGGACTTCGAGACACTTGCGAAGTAACGAGATATGGAACACATTGTGCACTGCGGACATCTCTTCGGGTAGTTCCAATTGATATGATACTTCTCCTCGATGGTTCGAAATCTTGAAAGGTCCGATATATCTGGGGGCTAACTTTCCTTTGAGTTGGAAACGCTGCATTCCCTTCAATGGCGACACTTTCAGATAAACAAAATCACCTATGTTGAAGGCGAGGTCTCGATGTCTCTTGTCGGTGTAACTCTTCTGTCTGGATTGGGTAGTCTTGAGGTGCTCACGAATCCTGTGAACCTTCTCTTCTGCTTCTCGTAGGATGTCGGGTCCGAAAATCTGACTCTCTCCTACTTCCGACAAGTTCAAAGGGGTGCGACACTTTCTTCCATACATAAATTCAAATGGGGCCATTTGCAAACTGGCTTGATAACTGTTGTTGTATGAAAATTCTGCAAACGGCAGACAGTCTTCCCACTTGGATCCATATTCTAACACACATGCTCTCAACATATCTTCGAGTATTTGATTTACTCGCTCCGTTTGTCCATCGGTCTGAGGGTGATACGCGGTACTAAAATCTAGGCGGGTTCCTAAACCTTCTTGGACCTTCTTCCAGAATCTCGAGGTAAACTGAGTTCCTCCATCCGATACGATGTTCTTGGGAACTCCAGGCAAACTAACTATCCTAGCCATATACAACTCTGCTAGCTTCGAACTCTGATATGTGGTCTTGACGGGTAAGAAATGGGCGACTTTGGACAATCGGTCCACTATGACCTAGATAGAGTCATTTCCCCTACTAGAAGTAGGCAGTCCGGTGATAAAGTCCATTCCAATGGAATCACATTTCCATTCCGGAATCTGTAAGGGTTGCAACAATCTAGCGGATCTTTGATGTCCTGCCTTGACTCGCTGACATATGTCACACTTGGCGATATAGCTTCCTATTTCTCTCTTCATCTTATGCCACCAAATTGCTCTTTCAAATCTTGATACATATTAGTTCCTCCGAGGTGGATAGAATAAAGGGTATCATGAGCTTCCTTCAGAATAACTTCTTTTAACTCATAATCTGCTGGTACACAAAGGCGTCCTTTGTACCACATAACTCCTTCTTCATCTTCGGTGAATCCGGGTACTTTGCCTCTACCAATAAGACGCTTGATTCCATCGATAATAGCATTTCCTTTCTGCGCATCTTTGATCTGGCTGATCAAAGTGGGCTGAAGCTCTATGCTAGCCAAAAATCCTTCACTCACTAATTCTATTCGAAAATCTTCTATCTGTTTGTGCAAGCTTGGTTGCTCCTTCAAAATCATAGAGTTCAAGCGGCACGGCAATCTGCTAAGGGCATCTGCTACCACATTGGCTTTACCAGGGTGATAGTGAATGTCCAGATCGTAATCCTTGATTAGCTCAATCCATCTTCTCTGTCTCATATTCAGCTCCTTCTGAGTGAATATATACTTCAGACTCTTGTGATCCGTATAGATCTCACAACGATTTCCCATCAGGTAATGCCTCCATGTCTTCAGGGCTAGAACTACGGCTGCGAGTTCGAGATCATGGGTTGGGTAATTTTGCTCGTGTTGCTTCAATTGTCGAGATAGATAAGATATAACTTTGCCTTCTTGCATTAGCACACATCCGAGACCGAACTTGGATGCATCGCAATACACATCGAAGGGCTTGGTGATATTCGGCATGATCAAGATTGGGGCTGGAATCAATCTCCTTTTGAGTTCTTAAAAACTCGCTTCACACTTGTCGGTCCATTCAAACTTCTTGTCCTTCTTTAGCAATTGGGTCATAGGTTTGGCGATACTCGAGAATCCTTCTACGAATTTGCGGTAGTATCCCGCCAATCCGAGAAATGCACGAACTTGGGTTTAAGTGGTTGGTGCTTGCCAATCTTCGACATCTTTCACTTTGGCAGGGTCAATGGCAATTCCTCCGGCTGATACAATGTGACCGAGGAATCCTACCTCCTGTAACCAGAATTCACATTTGCTAAACTTGGCATACAACTGATGCTCTCTAAGGGTTCCAAGAATGGTCCTTAGGTGTACCTCATGTTCTTCTTCTGATTTGGAAAAAAGTCAGAATGTCATCGATGAAAACAACGACAAACTTATCCAGGAAGTCCATAAAAATCTTATTCATGAGATTCATGAAATAAGCGGGGGCATTGGTTAGTCCTAAAGACATGACTGTGTACTCGTATAATCCATATCTGGTGGTAAAAGCAGTCTTTGGAATATCCTTTGCACGAATTTTGAGTTGATGATAGCCAGTCCTAAGATCAATCTTAGAAAACACTTTGGCACCGGTCAACTAATCAAACAAATCTTCTATCTTCGGCAAGGGGTACTTGTTCTTGATGGTGACATCATTCAACTTTCGATAATCCGTACACAAACGGTTACCTCCATCTTTCTTATCCACAAACAAGACAGGTGATCTCGATGGTGACGCAGTTGGTTGAGTCAATCCAATTTCCAGCATGGCATCCAGTTGCTTCTTCAGTTCTGCTACCTATGACGGGCTATGGGTCCAGTTCCTTGGATTAGTTCGATGATAAACTCAATATCCCGATCTGGGGGCATACCGGGCAAAACATCTAGAAATACATTGGGGTATTCACAGACTATCCGTACTTGGTCAATGGTAGGTTGGGCTATACTCTTGTTGCACTTGAATTGGCGAGGTAAGGTTTCAGATATATGCTCGATGTTGGGGATATGCTATATGGGTATCCTCATAGCATGTCTCTAATCCGACTAACCCGGGTGGCCCATAGTCGGTAGCATGGACTATGGCCTGCTGGGCGGTCCAGTTAGGTGGATCCATAAGGGAGGCCCATGCCGGATAAAGGAAGGCTACGGTGGAGTCACCAGCGTACCCAGAGCCTTGGAGTACAAGATACACAAGACTAGTGATAGACGGTGTAGGACTCTGGAACTTGTCCAGCTAGGACTTTTCTCTGTAACCCTAGGATCTGACGACTATATAAGTCGGACCTATGGGAGCCTTTAGGGCACAACCTAGTATCATTTTACGTACACCTCGCACAGCAAACCTATCTCTGTAACTCGGCGTATTGCCATTATAGTGATTTATAGCAGGAGTAGGATTCCGCCACCGTTGTGGGATCTGAACCTGGGTAAGCTGTCTTACCTCGTACCCGTCAACCATCCGCCTTACCCCACGTCTCTAAACACGCACTGTGAGGGCCCCTCCATGGCGTACTCGTCGGCAATACCACGACAGTTGGCGCCCACCGTGGGGCAAGAGGCGCTTCAGGCTCTTCAGCGGGCGAGGACCAAGATCTTCGCGGGAATCGGCGAGACCGTAGCCATCAGCCGCGTTCTCTTCTCCAGCAACGTTCCGATCGTCCCACCTGACGAGTTCTGGATCCCGGCAAAGACGAACCCTACGCGGTGTTCGATCGTCCCTATCAGAGACATCCACCTCTTCATCGGCGAAACCGACTCGGGCACTAGTTCCCTGGGAGTCGGAGGAGCATCAAGACCCGCACGGACCACCTACGGGTAGGATACGTTTGCGAAAGGATCAATGTCGGATCTCTCTTCGGAGTTTGCCGGCAAATATCGGAAAACATCAAGGCCCGCACGGACCGCCCACGGGCAGGATACGTTCGCGGAAGGATCGGTGTTGGATCTCTCTTCGGAGTTTGCCGGCAAAGATCGGAAAAATCCAAGGCCCACCCAAACCACCCTTGCGCAGGATATAAAGGTGGAAGATCGCTGCAAATCCGCCGGCTTCGTCCGCGCGTCTGGACAGCAGAGATCCAAGTTCGTCGGCGTGGTTACCATATTCGATCTGGCACGCTGTGTTCAGAGAGAAGGCGAAAACCCCCGCGACTACCTCGCCAGATGGCTCCGTATACGTAGCAACCTGGCCAACTACCCCAATGATGATGCCATCTATCATTTGTGGAAGGACTGGACCATGGCACGCTTCTTCGACATTCTCTAAGGCGACAGCAGGCGTCAGGCCGACTTACCTTTGAAGGCATGGTGAACACCGTCAACAACTACGCGGAGGCCGAAGCGGCAGCTCAGACAACGCTTGCGCTCATCAATGGAGCCCCTCCGATTCAGCCACCACCACCGCCTCCGGCCGCCATCGTCGTAGCAGCGCCCCCACCTCCAGTCATCGTCGAGGCCGTTGCACCTCTACCGCCCGTCATCGAGGAAATCCTAGCACACTCCGACTCTGTCATTGACGCACTTTATGCTGATTTCAGTGCAGATTCAGAGGAGATAGACTTCAGTCCAGAAGAGCTAGACTCCGCTATGCAGGAGATGGAGGAGTAGTACTCGCGCGACGAGAAAGCTAACAACACTGTCATGTCTCGAGGGGTGTTCGTCACCATTGGGACAGCGATGGACGAAGATCAACCCGGGCAAGCTCCGCCTACCGCGCTGGAAAAAGGGAAGGGGCCACTTATTGCTGTTG
The DNA here is from genome assembly GCA_023614405.1 of Avena insularis. Taxonomy (NCBI): domain Eukaryota; kingdom Viridiplantae; phylum Streptophyta; class Magnoliopsida; order Poales; family Poaceae; genus Avena; species Avena insularis. The sequence goes on along the minus strand of CM042685.1, from coordinate 283,643,081 downwards.
ACGATGATCGCGCAAAGGTCATGCCTCCTCCGCCTAACCCAGCGCAGCAGCCGCAGGAACTCGGCACCGGCCCGAGCAACAACAACACCGCAAACTTGCCGCCTCCAGCATCCACGTCGGTAGCATCCCATGTTACTCCAGCTGATAGAGTAATGTACGACAATCTCCTCGTCGAGCCACTAACCGTCGCTCATATCCGGAACGTGACTCAGCTTGACGAGAAGCGCCAGCAGCTGCTGGACGAAGCACAAGCCATCGCGGAGCAAGGCGCTAAACTAGATCGCGATCTGGTCAACGCGCAGAAGTCCATAGAGAAGGCTAGAGCAATGGAGGCCGAGTACAAGACCCTGCTACAGCAGCAAAAGGCTAAGAAAGCTCTGGCTCGCGTCATCAACGATCCTGGTGTACGGCGCAACCTAGGATGGGCTCCCTCGAAGCCGGCACATGCCAAGCCATACATTGATAGTGAAGGCAAGCAGGTGATGCCCACCCCACTCCTTAACCTCGCCGTCGCCAAGACCCTTCTGGAGCAGGATAGATCGCCTGAGGCAGTAGAACAGGTCTACGACCTAGTGGCCAAGGTGGTAAAGCGGCAGGAAAAGGCCACCTCTCAGAGACTTGAGTCTGACTCAGCGCTCTGCCGATCTAGCCAGTATAAACCGCCAAGGGACAGATCTCCTCAGGACGTCGGATCATAGACGGGTTCATCAGAACGAAGACGGAGGGATGCATGCAACAGGAAGGACGCTATCCCCATATCCTCCGACCACGGAGAAAAAGCCCGACCTCACCGCCCATCAACACCGCCCCGATCCCCCCGACGTCAGGAAGATTACAAGGCTCACCATCGTACGGATATGCCCCCTCCAAAGCAGTGTGGCATCGTCATCCGCGACAACGCGGCATAAACCCGTCATGATGAAGAGCGTCACCAAGGACACAAGAGCAGATCAGACCACGATCCTCCGCATCCGACAAGCAACCGCGACAGGCGTGAGGCGTCGCAGGAGGGTAACAGCAGGAAAGCTAACCCACTGCCACCTCCGCCTCCATTACCACCAAGCAGTCACCATGGCGGAAGAGGCCCGCGTCATTCACGCAGCCCGTCCCCTATTGACAACAAGAAGAAGAACCCGGAGCCGTACGACACACGTTCGCGGATCGATAAGATCCACGAGGCCCGGGAAGGACCATACCTGGGACCATGTTGTTTTGGACCTGCTATACGGTCCGCAACTTACCCCAAAGGTTTCCGGATTGACAAGACCATCAAACCCTATGACGGCACCGCCAAGCCCGCCACATGGTTGCAGGACTACGGCAACGCGGTGGAGATTGCCGGAGGCAACCCCAACGTCGCCGTCAAGTACCTCCCGTTAATGTTGGCGGGGATGGCCCGTCAATGGATCGACGACTTGCCGAAAAAATCTATCTACAACTGGCTGGATATGCAAGAAGCATTCACCAAGAACTTTGAGGGTACATACAAGCGTCCCCGCACTGTGGGCGATCAACAGCGGTGCCTGCAAGAGAAAGACGAGACATCTCGCGCCTACCTCTCCCGCTGGCTGGACATGAAGAATTCCTGCGCAGGAGTGCACGCACAGACTGCCATGGCCACCTTCATCGATGGGTTGGAAAGGGGCACGTTGCTCCGACATAAGCTGAAGCGCTTGCAGGACAATCATCAGCTTGACTTGAATCAGATGATTCAATTAGCTAGTGAGTTCGCATTGCCGACGGCGGCTGCGTGGCTCTTTGCCGGCAACGGCCGTTCCAACTCAAGCTCGGAGGAACAGCAGTACAAAGCGGAAAACCGCTCCAGAAGAAAAGCAATCTACCGACATGGTCGCTATGACTTTTGCAGGACGAGGAGAAGGCGGACAACGTGGCCAAGGAAGGGGAGCAGGCCGCGGGCAGCAGCGAGGAAGTGAAACCAACTCGGCGCCGCTCCGCGTCCCCCAAACTTACGAAGAGTACCGCGATATGCCGTGCCTCGTACACCTCGATGCCAACGGCAAGGCCACCCATACCAATCGACACTGCAAGTTCGTCAACGACCTCAAGGAAGACCCGGAGTCCGGCTACAAGCAAAGTCGAAAGAACAGACCGCGAGGCAAGGGCAAGGGGAAGAAGAAGGAGGAGGAATCCAAGGATTCAAGTGACATGGACGAGGACGTTGACCCAAAGCACGCCGCCAAGAGCGACGACAAAGGCAAGAACCCCTTCGCGAAGAAGGCCCCAGTCTACCACACTTTACTTGGCACCCCCACCGTCCGACAACAGAAGACTTCTCTAAGGATCCTGATGGCCACTCTCCCCCAGTTCCCCAGTACCTACGCTGGTCGGAGGTTCCAATAACTTGGGATAGGATGGACCACCCAGACCTTGTGCCCACGGAGAACCAATACGCCATGGTCATCAACCCATTGATTGACGGCGTAGAGTTCACCAAGTGCATGGTGGATAGTGGAAGCAGCATCAACATCATGTACCGGGATACACTGCAAAAGATGAACTTGACGAAGGAAAACCTAAGGCGGACCAACACCGTATTCCATGGCGTAGTTCCTGGTCGGGAGGCTCGGTCCCTTGGGTGCATCACACTTCAGGTAGCCTTTGGCGACGTTAATAATTACCGCCAAGAGCGCATGACCTTCGAGGTGGTCCCCTTCAAGAGCGTGTACCACGTCATATTCGGCCGCGACATATTCCACACGTTCATGGCCAAGCCATGCTTCGTCTACAACAAGCTCAAGATACCCATACCAAACGGTGTCATCACCATATCCGGAAGCTTTACCAAGGCAAGGGACTGCGAGATCAACGAAGCAGCCGTTGCAAAAGCTGTCCTCTATAGCAAAGAATTCAAGGAGATCCTGAGCAAGGTCGATGACTCAGAGATGCCCGCGTCGAAGAAGCAAATCTCCGACTCCACTCCTGCGTTCAGGGCCGCCATTGAGACCAAGCCGGTGGAACTTGTGGTAGGCGATGCCTCCAAGACCATCGCCATTGGGACAAGCCTGGATCTCAAATAGGAAAGCGCGCTCGTCGAGTTCCTCCGTGAGAATAGGGACATCTTTGCGTGGCAACCTGCCTACATGAAGGTGTACCTAGGGAACTTGCCGAGCACAGCTTAAACATAGATCCAAAATGCAAACCAGTGAAACAACCTCTACGACGCTTCGGAGATGAGAAGAGACGCGCCATTGGCAAAGAGATAGCTAGGTTACTTAAGGCTGGGTTTATTCGAGAATTCCTTCACACCCGATGGGTGGCCAATCCTGTACTTGTCCCCAAAAAGCATGTCCCAAAGAATTAATGAATTAAGAATGTGCGTTGATTACACCGGCTTGAACAAAGCATGTCCCAATGATCCGTTTGCTTTGCCTCGCATTGACCAATTCATTGAATCGACGGCTGGCTCAGAACTTTTGTGTTTTCTTGATGCATACTCAGGATACCACCAGATCAAGATGAGAAAGTCGGACCAATTGGCCACTTTGTTCACCACCCCTTACGACACGTTCTGCTACGTCATAATGCCCTTTGGGCTGAAAAACGCAGGTGCTACCTACCAGCGGACAATGCAACGTTGCCTTCACGACCAAATTGGTCGGAACGTTCACGCCTATGTGGACGATATCGCGGTGATGTCTAAAAAATCAAACAATTTAATCTCCGACTTAAAAGAAACCTTTGATAATCTCCGAAAATACAACATGATGCTCAACCCTAGAAAGTGCGTCTTCGGGGTTCCAGCTGGCAAATTGTTGGGTTTCATCGTTTCCCAGCGCGGAATCGAGGTCAACCCGGAGAAAATCAAGGCCATATTAAACATAAACCGTCCGACATGCCTAAAGGACATTCAACGACTAACAGGTTGTGTTGCAGCAGTTAGTCGGTTCGTCAACCGACTTGGAGAGAAGGCTTTGCTGCTGTACAGGTTGCTGAAGAAGGCGGACAAATTCACATGGACAGACGAGGCAGACGCAGCATTGAAGAAGCTCAAGGAGATTCTTTCCTCAGCGCCCATCCTTGCAGCACCCGAGCCTGGTGAGCCCCTGTTAATTTAGATGGCGGCAACCAACCGGGTTATCAGCATCATCGTCGTCGTAGAGTGGAAGGAACCAGGCTATGAGTATGGAGTTCAATGACCAGTTTACTACGTAAGCGAGGTCTTGACGGAGTCCAAGAAGCGTTACCCGCACTACCAAAAAATAGCTTATGGAGTATTCCTTGCTTCCCGGAAGCTGAGGCATTACTTTCAGGAGCACCCAATCACAGTGGTGAGCAAGACTCCACTGTCCGACATTATCAATAATAGCGACGCCATAGGAAGGGTCGTGAAGTGGGGCATTGAACTTGCCACCTTGGAGATCACCTACAAGATACGTGACGCTATCAAGTCACAAGCCTTGACAGACTTCATTGCAGATTGGACGGAGATGCCAGATGCTACTCCGTTGCCAGAGCCAGAGTACTGGGTGATGCACTTTGACGGATCAAAGTTGCTCAATGGCTCGGGGGCTGGTGTACTGCTACAGTCACCCAAAGGAGACAAGCTACACTACGTTCTGCAGATCCACTTCGAGGCTACAAACAACATGGCGGAGTATGAAGCACTCATTCACGGACTACGTGTAGCCAAAGACATTGGCATCAAGTGCATAGTTTGCTGTGGAGATTCCGACTTGGTTGCCCAGCAGGTGGCTGGCACCTGGAATGCGCGGAACCCTATGATGGCGGCATATCGAGACGAAGTGGACGAGATAGCCAAGAGCTTCTTGGGCTACGAAGTCAAGTATGTTCCTAGGGAGCAAAACGAGGCGGTTGATCTGTTATCTAAACTGGGATCAGGCCGCAAGCGAATTCCGCCAGGAGTTTTCCTAGAGCATCTACGCACACCATCCGTGAAGGGCGCCGACATCAACAACCCAGACAGAGCTGACTCTTTCGTCAACATGGTGACAAAGATCCCCCCGGCTTGGACAAAACCGTTCATGGAGTATCTCGAACATGGAACTTTGCCCGACAATGAAGTCGAAAGACGGCAAATAGTACGACGAGCAAAGGGTTATACCATAATCAATGGGAAACTCTATAAGAGGAGCACTACTGGTGTATACCTAAAGTGTGTTTCCCAGCTAGAAGGTATGGAAATCCTACGCGAAATCCATCTTGGAGATTGCGGGCATCACGCCGCTCCTCGATCTTTGGTCGCGAAAGCCTTACGGCAAGGATTCTACTGGCTGACCGCAAAGGCGGACGCCGACAAGCTGGTTGAGACATGCACAGGATGCCAGTATTATGCCCGACAACCACATGTATCTGCTGAAGAATTGCGAACAATACCAATAACTTGGCCGTTTGCAGTCTGGGGGCTAGACATGGTGGGACCGTTACAGACGGCACCATGTGGATTTACGCATCTGCTCGTAGCAGTTGACAAATTCACCAAATGGATAGAAGCTAAACCCATTAGAAAGCTTGATGGGGCAACTTCCCTCAGGTTTGTCCGGGATTTAGTGGTGAGATTTGGTCTCCCACATAGCATCATTGCCGACAACGGAAGCAACTTGTCACTTGGAGAAGTGGAGGCCTATTGTTGGGACAAAGGCATCCGACTTGACCTGGCATCTTTGGCACACCCACAATCCAATGGTCAGGTTGAGAGAGACAACGGATTAATTCTGCAAGGGATCAAGCCACGTCTTGAGGCACTGCTGCATAGAGCAGCTGGAGCCTGGGCGGAAGAATTGCCGTCTGTGCTATGGAGTTTACGAACTACACCTAACAGATCCACCGGCTACACCCCTTACTTCATGGTATATGGAGAAGAGGCCATCCTACCTTCCGACATCCTCCATGATGCACCAAGAGTTGCCGCCTACGACGAAGTTGACGCTGAATAATCCAGACACCTAGATGTGGACCTTCTCGAGGAGGAGCGCATTTTGGCATGCCAAAGATCCGCCATCTACTAGCAGAAGCTACGCAGCTACCATAGTTCCTGCGTCCGGCATCGCTCGTTTAAAGAGGGGGATTTAGTGCTCCGTCTTAAGCAGAAGAAGTCGCATAAGTTATCCCTGCCATGGGAAGGACCGTTCATCATAAGCAAGGCGCTGCTCAATGGGTCTTACTACCTTGTCGACAATCGTGAGCTCAAGGATAGACCCAACGAGGGTCATAAGCGTAAGCGACGTGACCCGGATGATGACTACCCGGAGCTTGATCGGCCATGGAACATAGCACAGCTACGTCCTTTCTACACTTAGCACTTTTTATCTAATTGTGTACCTCTTATATGATCAATGAAATAAAGCTCTTTGGTTCACTCATATTTCTGAGTCTTTTACCTCCTTTAGTGTTCATTTTTGGATCATATAAAACTTTTGTGCACAAATCTTGTGATTGCACTTATGAAAATTCCGCCTACGGGCGTTAGCTTAAGTTTTCTGGTCTACACGTTCTTTGTTGTTTTTATGTGGATTCTGGAGTAGTGACTTTCGGCACTCATTGTCGGCGATTTTGTGCTCAGGTTATTGACGGTGCCATTGGGCATCATCACCTAAGCGCATGGTTCCGACAACGAGTCTTCCGACTCATGAAAAGTCAAGCATAAAAACCAAAGTAATGGATAAGCCAGCACTTGCTTAAAAAATATATACAAACTGGCAATAAGTTCTTAAGTAGCAGGATACGACAACCACTATTTTCCGCCTTAAGGATTACATCACCAAGTTTTTTCCATGCACACATCAAAGGTGTAACAAGAATTACAAAGTGCTTTTCACTCTTTGGGCGCAGGAGACTTGGAAGCCGCATCATCACCAGCAGGAGAAACACCTTCAGCATCAGCACTGTGATGAGACTCGAAGGAATCCTGGTCGACGTTGTCGATGTAGTTCCTAGGCATGAAGACATCCATGTCCACCAACTCGGCAACCCTGGTATCATACCCCGCGAGTGACGACAGGATGGCATCGTGATCGATCTCCTTGCTGTCATCATCCGCGTCGGGGATGCCTAAGGTTACCGTGTCGATGTCGGCATCTTTATAGTGTGCCTTCACCATCGACAGCGCCATCCTTGCGCCAGCCCGCGCACAAGAAGCTTTCCAGCTCATGACACGCTCGGGGGCTCGGCGCAGGATCTCCGAGTACTTCGTCACGGAGTCCGATGACTTGATATATATTTGGAGGGGCTTGGTGATCTCCTTGGCTTGGGTAATGGCGGTATTGATGAAATTGCCGGCAAGAACCATGCATTCCTTGTCCGAAGGAGGCGAGCGGGTTAAACCCGTAGGAGCTGCAAATTCCGACAAGGAGCATATGAGTTCGATAAATGCTAAATATCCAGACTTACAGAGGTTCAAGGGGGAGGAAACTTACTGAAGATTCTATCCTTGGCTTGCCAAATGACCTCCGCCAAGGATTCCTTCTCTTGCTGGAGGAGATTAAACGCCTCGCTATGGCAAAGCTTTTGCTCATCGGCAGCTCGCTTTTGATCCTTTAGGATCGCAAGCTCCTCCTTCAAGCGATTGATCTCAGCAGAGGCGGAGTCCTGCAAGGCTTTCATGGAGTCCTCATGCATCTTCAGCATCTCCTTCCTCTCCTCCTTTAGGATCTTGTTCTTGCTGTCCAGCTGCTGGATATGCTTGGACTGCTCGACAATGTCCTTGGCCTTGGCGACATGTTCTGCAAGTCGGATAAAACACAGTACGGAGTAAGTACTCGGAGATTGTGGATACAACATGAAGACGGAAATGCGTAATAAGAAAACAAACTCTTATTTTTGATGATCTGTTCCTTCAAGATGGCGGTTTTACCCTTTTCGGCTTCGAGATCCGCTCGCATCTTCTGGTACTTGTCGTTGGCCATGCCCCTCCGAGCATTCTCGTTACGTGGAAGCAAATACAAAATTAAATCGTTGTTTGGTCTGCTTGGAGCGTCTAGTCGGAGATTTTCCATCTAGATGCTCGGGGGCTACAGCGAGAGTTTTTTAACTTAGCAATATGCTTAGCTTTTCTTTAAGCATCTAGTCGGAGCTAATTCAGTTCTCGATTAGAGGCTTGGGGGATACAGTATAAAGTTTTTAACTCAGAAAAAGCTTAGCTTTTCTTTAAAGCATCTAGTCGGAACTAATTCAGTTACAACTAGAGGCTTGGGGGCTATAGCATTGAAAATTATGAACACTGATTGTGCTACTCTTAAAGCATCTAGCCGGAATATGTCATTCCATCTAAAGGCTTGGGGGCTGCAGTGAGAGTGTTTTCTATCTTAGTCACTCTTAGAGCATATAGATGCAAAACTTATGGTTTTCCGTCTACATGCTCGGGGGCTACAGTGGGATACTCATATAAAATATAGAAGGCAAAGTAAAAACTTACAAGTGCGATGATCTTGAGGTTTGTAGAACTCTCGGCTAACAGCTTGCCAAAGGAAATGTTATTTCCCCGCAAGATATCTGCTTGTCGGAGTAGCTCCTCAAGACCGCACGTCGGAGATGACGACACTCCTCCAGTAACCATAGTAGTGTTACTCGGCAGAAGCGCCGGGTAAACTATCTTGGGGAACTCAAAGGGTTTTTGGAGAGTAGAGGCACCGCCTTCGGCAGAGGTACCAGCTCCCATCACCGCCTTGCCGCTACCGAGGGCATCCTTAGCCGGAGCTTCAGCCATTTGAAGAGCAGCACTCTCCTGCGTCGCCTGCTCGCCGACAACAGTGAGCTCGGTAGAGGCGCCAGAATCCACTTCCATGGCGGAAGGGCCTAGTGCCTCCGGGGCTTGAGAGCTTGTCGGAGCGGAGGAGGGCTTGACGGCAGGAGTGGCAGGGGCGATGGCGGGGGATGAGTCGTGATGCAGCATCTCTTTAATATTTCTAGAAGCCCCAAGAGTCTTGGAGGACTTCTTGAGGCTGGTTGTGGCTTTCTTCCTGAAACATGCAAAATGCATAAGTACAGGAGCAAGACAATAGACAAAGTCGGAGAATGTGAGGCTTACACTAGGGGTGGCGCTTTGGCAAACATCCCGGTAGCTTTTCTCTTTTCCTCCTCCAGGGCGGCGATAGTCTTCTTGGAGGCTCCACCCTCCGTCTTCTTTTTCTTGCCTCCGTCGGCAGCGTCAGAGGTGGAGCCCTTCCGCTTACGCGCCAATGTGACATCTTCGTTGGAAACGACCGTGATGTCCTTCATCTTTGGATCGTAGATTTGGGCAGCCAGGTTGCCCTCATCTAGATCGCTAAACTGTTAAAGTAAGAAGTCATTGTGTTAGACAAGATAGTATTGGCAAGACGGAAAAACTGGAGCAATATCATACACGGAGAATAAATTTCTACCTTTGGGCACTTGCCGTCTACGAACATGTCGTAGGTGAGGGTGAAGCCGCGCTTCTTATCCTTCACCTTGACGATGTCCTTAAGTCCGAACTTCACGGAGTCGCTCGAGAAGTTGTCCTCGGAGATCCGGAGGGTATCCCTTCGGTCACCGGTGTACTCGTGCATGAACTTCGTGCGGTGCTGCAGAGGTTGGATCCGCCTGATGAACCAGCACATGGCTAGGTCCAAGCCGGTCAGACCCGTCTCTATGAACCACTTGATCCGCCTTATTGCGTGGGAAGCGTCGAGGTCGGAGGGAAGGGAGGCATGGGACCTCCACATGGAAACTTCGGCGGTGGCTCCATCCACAAAGTCCGGGTACGTCACTTCTCGGCCCGACAGAGGAATGTCGGGACTGTAGAAGTACATCCGCTGCCAGTTTTTGCACGACTCGTGGCCGACGATGTCGAGGAACCGCCGGCCAGGTCGTATCTTGAAGCTTATGGTGCCGCAGTTCCTAAGCTCCTCCCTACTGTGTCCGGCTTCACGTTTGACGGTGAAAAAGTACACAAACAAATCTAACCTAGGTCTGATCCCTAGGTAACCCACGCAGAGTGCCGCGAAGTTGCTAAGCACTAAGATGCTATTGGGGGAGAGGTTGTGGGGTTGGACCTTGAAGTGATTCAAGACGGACAAAAAGAAGTGGGAGATGGGCAGAGAAACGCCGCGTACCAATTGCGCCTTGAGGTACACCTTCTCTCCGGCTTGGGGAGAAGGAGTCACCTCGCCGGCCGGCGCCGCCCGCCAGGCGAGCCCCTCTGTCGCGGGGAGGTAGCCTTCGGCGACCATCTCTTGAATGTCGCGCGTGGTGATGTCCAACCCGTGCCAGTCGCCTTTGTGCGAGTCTGGCTCCTCTTCCAGAGGCTCTAGCGCCGCCAGATTGTGGTCCCCGCCGGTGGTTTCAATCATCGCCGATGCGGGGATGACCAGGCCCTCTGGGGAGCCTGACAGCCGGTCATTGCTTCGCTCGACGCCGCCATCGACGGGGAAGAGCTACTGCTAACCATGGAAGGAGTGGAAGGGGGTGACTGGTGCGAGGAGAAACTAGGGTTTCTCGAGGTTTTTCCGCGGAGAGCTCGAGGAGGCGTGCGGCTGGAGGAAGAAGAAGCTGACGCGAGAGAATGAGGTGAAAAAGTAACAAGTGTCCCACGATTACTATTTATCTTACTCTACATTGAGATTCGTGCAGCTAATCGAACGGTTGCCGTGTAGACGACGTGGTCGAGAACGTGTGCGGTAATTTCGGCACGTCTCCAAACGGTCGCCGCCAACGGTTCGTATTGCTTGCGCGGGAAAAATGGCTATGATTACGTTCTCTACATGTGTGAGTTACGAGGCGTCGCTGACCTAGGCCTACATCGTCATAACTGACATGGTAGATGAGCCGTCGCATCGAAGATTCCGGCATGGACAGATTTAATCCGACTAACGGAAACATACGATGGAAGATTGAACATTTCTCCGACTTACTAACAGGAGACGGAGAGAACTTTGAAGGGTTCTTTGGGAGGACTACAAGATATTGCTTGAAGATTTGCCGACATCCATCTAGACGGAGCATTCCACGTGAAGAGGCAAGACGGTGAAAGATCTCAGAATTCTCCGGGGGCTACTGTTGGGGATATGCTATATGGGTATCCTCATAGCATGTCTCTAATCCGACTAACCCGGGTGGCCCATGGTCGGTAGCATGGCCTATGGCCTGCTGGGCGGCCCAGTTAGGTGGATTCGGAAGGGAGGCCCATGCCGGATAAAGGAAGGCTACGGTGGAGTCACCAGCGTACCCGGAGCCTTGGAGTACAAGATACACAAGACTAGTGATAGACGTTGTAGGACTCTGTAACCTGTCCGGCTAGGACTTTTCCCGGTAACCCTAGGATCTGAAGACTATATAAGTTGGACCTATGGGAGCCTTTAGGGCATAACCTAGTATCGTTTTACGTACACCTCGCACAGCAAACCTATCTCTGTAACTCGGCGTATTGCCATTATAGTGATTTATAGGAGGAGTAGGATTCCGCCACCGTTGTGGGATCTGAACCTGGGTAATCTGTGTTACCTCGTACCCGTAAACCATCCGCCTTACCCCACGTCTCTAAACACGCACTGTGAGGACCCCTCCATGGCGTACTCGTCGGCAATACCACGACACTCGACTCATATTCCGGCTGTATTGGTCATGGTGGTGGATTTCTTAGCACAGTCAATCAATCCCTTATGTTTGGACATCCAATCCATTCCTAGTACTACTTCCAAACCTTTAGTTCCGAGTACTATTAGATTAGCATAAAAATCTATGCCATGGATTCGGATAGGGACGGCTTTGCAAATTTGCCTAGCCTTGGTGGTTGATCCGGGAATTTGAACAATCATCACATGCTTCAATTTGGTTGGTTGAATTTTACTAGTGCATGCAAATTCTTCGTTGACAAATGAATGCGATGCACCAGAATCAAACAACACTCTTGCAAGTACTGAATTAACAGAAAACATACCCAGCACGACGTCTGGCGCTTCCTGAGCTTCTTCAGCATGCATGAGAAAAAGACGGCCATTGCGGTTGAGCGAATTCCCTGGGGCAAATCTTCTTCTGGGCTGAACACGACGCTGCTGCTGAGATGGGGCATTGGTATTGGGGGCTGCGGCATTCTTCTTGTTGGGGCACTCGTTGGAGTAGTGACCCTTATTTCCACAGTCATAACAAGTCACTTGCGACTTGTCTTTTGCTGCTACAGGCACCACATTGCTTCCAGTCCTAGGGGCAGTGTTGGTGTTGGTGGCAGCATTGTTGGTGTTGAACTTTGGTGGGGCACGGTAGAAATTTCTAGAGTTGCCGGGGTTGTTGTGATTTCCTCCGGGTCTAGGGTTTCCATCGTTGGGGTAGGTCGGACGGTTCATTGGGGGTCTGTTTGTTCTTGGGGAAAATCCTGGAGATGGGTTAGGGCGATACTTTGGGGTCTGATGGGTTCCTGGCTGATGCATCATGCGACGCTTGCGGTTCTCATTGGCTTGGTTAATCTTTCCTTCCATCTGGATAGCAGAGTCTACAAGGGCTTCAATATCGGCAAAGGGGATATTGACTAACACTGTCTGCATCTCATCATGTAGACCATTCAGGAATATTTCTTTCTTCTTGGCTTCGGTGTCAATCTCATCCGGGGCATACCTAGCTAATGACAAGAATTTGTCACGGTATTCCACTACTGTCATCCTTCCTTGCTTCAGTTATCTAAACTCATCTCTCATCCTATTAATCAAACCCTATGGCACAATGGGTGTGCTAGGTTGGTGCTGGTGAGTCTGCAGATGCTTGGGTTTTGAAAGTCGAGCTTGTTTGAGTGGTTTTTGAAAAAGTGGGATCTTCCCATATGATAAAGATTCAATTTTGAATTGTCATTTAAACTATGCATTTGAAAGTTTCTGGATGATCACAAAGTGGGCCTTGATACTTTGTTATGAGTACAATCAAGGGGTGCAAAGATCCAGAAAAGTTTCTAGGTTACGAAAGTTTGAGACAGCCAAAGTAGGCATGGGAGTTAAATTGGTCAAAATGACCATTCCCTTATTTTATTTGTTTTGATTTACTTGTCTTTGGGAAAAGTGTGGGAAATGTTTAGATGATGTTTATTTCACCTAAACATCCATTTACAAGCAAAGGAACACAGAAACAAGGTGGTTCAAAAGAATTCAAAATGAAATGCATACTCTCATGCATGCTTCCATAATTTTATTTATCAAAGCTTAGTATTTTTGGGATGTTATAGGAAACTTGCTGGAGCGATGGAAGACACCGCGACGCTCAGGTGTCGAAGTTGTCGAGCCTCTGGGGCACGCGCGGGTGTGAGGTTGGTGCTGGGAGATGCAGAGGGCGATGGGGAGCATGCACGTGTGGACTAGGAGGCAAGGGGTGGTCGAACGGCGCCGGAATTCGCACGGTGGCTCGTCGGAGCAGAGGGGTTCGAGGTTGCGATTCGTGCAGCCCTGTGGCCGAGGGGAATCTGTGTTTGGGGGAAATGGAAGAGGGAAGGAAGGCGTTTAAAGGTGCGGGGTCTCTGGAGGAATTAACCCTGCCATTTAATCGAATTTAACAGAATTAATTCGCGGCAGAACGACGACGAGTGATGGGGGAAATGGTCGACCCGGGTGGGATAGAAGATTGACAACATGGGACCTGGCTGTCTGCAAGAGAGAGGGAGTGGGCGTGGGGTCGCAGCGTCAGTGACTTCGCGGTTAGGCTACTGAGTGGAAAACGATTTGCGAGAGGGAAGGAGGAGATGGGCTACGCTGCTGGGCCGGACTGGGCCAGATAGGTTGGTTGCTTTGTTTCATTTTTTTATACAGAATGTTTTTCTTTTTCTATTTTGAATTTTTGTTTTTATTTTTATTCAAACAATTCAAACACTATTTGAATTCAAACCTCTACCAAACTTTGTGTAGGTTTTAATACTGTTATTTAACATAATCTAGAACCCATATTAGAATGTTTCTTTTATTCTTTTTGGGTATATTAATTATTAAAATAGGCCCTTGTTTTAATTCAAATAAGATTTTATTAATGTTTCCGAACTCTATTTGAATTCTAAATTTTACCAAATATTTTCAGTAGGTTTTATTTGAAAAAAAAGCCTTTGAATTATTATTTAAAATATTTTATTAAGTTTCAATGTTCATTCAAAATAGGAAATGTCTTTACTTAAATAAAATTGGGTATTAATAAATCCTTATGATTTTATTTAAATAATCCTTTACTCTTTTTATTAAAAAAAAAATTTATTTTATTTGCTTGGCCAAGTTTTAATTTGGCTCTTTAAAATAGTCCATATTTATTATTTCTTCCTTTTCTTATAAAAACCATATCTTTTTAGTTAAAGATCCAAAAATGGTGATTCCAACTATTATAACTTTATTTATTATTTGTTTATATTTTTAAATCCCTTTAGGATTCTATTTGGTCAAAATAGGTTTGGATGTTTCCATTTGGAATCAAAAAGTTTCTTTTCACCTTAAATTTCAACAATATCTATTTTGTTTATTTATTTTTCACATTTCAAAATTTGGAAAATTTTGGGATGTGACAGGCTACCGCCCTTAAAAGAAATCTCGTCCCGAGATTAGGGAAGTCTGGAGGCTACAAGTTAGCTTCAAGGCATCTAGAGTACTACCACCCTTAAAAGAAAGTCTTATAGGGTTACATTGATGGCTCACTTAACTATGGCTTAATGATTGATATCCAACAAGGAATCCTTATTTGACTCAACTGAGTTAACTAATTCCTGACATCCACGTCCTCTATTTCTTCAAGGGTTCCATACATGTCAATGTGGTTCACATGTCCTTCCTAGGTCACAGTTGAGTCATTTCCATTGGAGTTTCTAGCATCCTTTTTCTTTTTCTTTTTCTTCTCAGGATACTCTGATGCATAGTGTCCAAGTTCCTTACAATTATAGCACTGCAACTGGCTAATGTCTTTCTTCCTGAAATTTTCATGTTGGTTCTGACCAAGGTCATCTCCATTGTCAGTATCATTTTCATTATTATCACTTCCATTGTTGTTGTGGTGATACTGATGTGGTTCAGAATCTTCATTGCTCTTTTTGAATGAACGCTTCTTTTGTGATGATCCTGAGTGATACTTGAGTTTATGCTTCCTCATTCTTTTCTCAACTTGATTCATCTTGTTTTCCAAGATGGTGGCTTTGTCACAGAGTGATTCATAAGTTGGGACATAGGCAACAGATAGCTGTAGGTTCAACTCATCATTAAGTCCTTCGAGGAATTTCTCCTTCCTCTTAGCATCTGTATCAACTTCATCCGGTGCATAGTGTGCCAGATTGTTGAATTCTTCAACGTACTCAGCCACACTGAGGTGGCGCTGTTTCAGATTGTGAAACTCCTTTTTCTTCAAGTTCATCACTCCAGATGAGATGTGAGTTGTACGGAAACCATCCTCAAAATTAGCCCAAGTCACATCCTCAAGGGGAGTGGTGATCTGAAAGTTGCCCCACCATGTTGTTGCTGGACCTTCAAGCAAAAATGCTGCAAACCTAAATTTTTCCTCGTCGGTGCAGCCAACAGTCACTAAGTCCTTGTTCACCGAACGTAACCAGTCATTGGCTACCATTGGATCAGTTGTTCCAGAGAACCTTGCACGCCTTAGCTTCAGAAACCTGGTGAGCATGTCATGTGCTGGAGGATTAGTCTGATTGTTGTTGTTGTTGTTATTTTGATTCTGATTTTGCACAAACTACGTTATCATCTGCATTAGTTGAGCTTGAGCTATCATCAACTGCTGCATCTCAGGGGTGACTTTATTTTTGTTGTTTTGGTTAGGATTGGCACGACGGGGAGGCATCTGTGGGTTCATAGGGATAAGTAATTATGGATAGGTCTAAAGAAGTTCTAACACACCACCCAAGACAATCAAGTTCAATCAAACAATCAACAAGCAACTATTCATTTAACAACTTATGAGCTGAACTCATGAGTTGAAGGAAACAACAAGTTTTCTTGAAACAATTAACCTAGTATAGTCATACCTCATAGGTCAATATGATCCATACACTAACATGATATCAATGTTTTTGGTAGGCAATCTAATGTCTATTGGTTCCCACTTGTTGTCCTTAGTGATGTCTAAGTTGAAGTCCTTGATGAAACTAAAGTCATTGGTCATGGTGAAGGCTTTTCCCATAAAGTTGAAAAGGAAGATATGTAGAATTCAAAACCAAAAAGGTTGAGGAAAGAGTTTATAAGATTGTTTGTAAATAAGTTTTGGAACAAAAACAACTCCTGTTTTTCTAAGGGGTTTTGTCCAATCCTAGGGTTACAATTCTACAGGAAACGTAGTGCTCTGATACCATCTATAGAGGTCTGAACCTTTAATAAGGTAGATATCCCTATGTTTACAATGCTAGTCCCTAGATCAATAGCTAGCATCCACAGTTAAGATGTAATATCAAGAAACAAAGGTCATAATACAACTTTATAACCAGGAATAAAATAATTTATTACATCTTAGATAGCTCATTTGGCTATCACATTACAATGCAGCAGAATATCTATATAGCATGGAGTCCTTTATCTTCAAAGTGACACAAGAAGTCATGTTGGTTGTAGACTTGTAATTCTATTCAACACACTTCACTAACATCAAACAAACCTGCAACATAATAAGTTGCAGCCACAAGGGTCAATACATTTGAATTGTATTGGCAAGTTTCACTACTATGTAGAAATGAGTGGATCCTATCATTACATGCATATTTGGCTAAGTAGGGTTTAGGCTCATTTGCAGAAAGAATACAGTTTTATCCTATCTTTTCAAAATAGTTTTGATCTTTTGACAAATCTTTTTGAACTCCTTGAAAAACTCCAAGTGCTTCAAATCCCTTGTTGTCACCATCAAGTTTTACTTTGAGAAATTTGAATGTCGAGATCTTCCATAGATTTAGGCCTTAGTTGCTCAGAATTGTCCATAACCGGGGACACGGCTAAGTACTTAGAATTTGATCTTCTGCAGAAGTTGTACACTTTACCCACATGACACAATCTCGTCTTGACGCCACCAGTGGCCGCTGGATAAGTACTCACCAAAATGGAGTACTGGCAGATCGAGAATGTGACAAAGTCTTTCCATAAAATTCCTCCCAATACATAATGCTAGCTAGTCTACCAGGCACCAATGTGAGGATATATTTTCCTATAGACCATTCTAGTTAACCTGAAGATGCCAATGCATGGGTCTTCCACTATGTAGTTGACTAAGCCAGAGCCCATTTAGCATGTGGCTATACACGGAAGCCACTGTACGAGAAACATGTTCAATCTCTAAGTCCCTGGGTGGTTTTCTTCTAGCGCACATCCAAAAAGATAGCCATATAAACATGGTTCCCTTTGTTGTCACCTTGTCCAAAACTTGAGTATCCTCTTTCCACCCAGGTGGTTCATTGAGTACTTGTTTTATTATATAAAACATATATTTTCCAACACTTCATATAATCATATCATGTATCCCATCCCAAATATATAGCAGGGCTAAGCATACTACAACTACAATGTTTGCACTAAGGAATATATAAGGATATCCTTATAGGGTATAACATAGCATAGAAATATAGTAGTCCTATCATGCATGCTACAAAAATCCACTAAGTGTAATGAAAAATAGTAGGACATGGATGATAGTGTCACTTGCCTTTTTAAGTAGAGAATATTGTTTCACTCCTTGATCTTGCAAATATCACACTCTTCTAATATCACTACAATTCAATCAAGCAAACATATATTCAACTAGCATTCAAACAATTCACCACATAAAATAACAAAAACAAGGCAATGCATGCAAGCATACAAAAGATGGTTTTATTGGAAAAGTGGTTTCTATTAGGATCTAAACATTTTAAAGCTCCTATTAGTCATTTACAAAAGTGGTAAAACCATTTAAATTCAAGTTGGTGAAAATGGCCATTTAAATCATTTTGTTTTGCTAGAAATGTTTTAAATCAATGTAATAATTTGTAGGGTTAGCCAAATATATTCTTTAAACACAAATGTTAGTGTTTATGTTTTAATGGTTTAATATTAATCCATTTGAAAAAGGTTCAACCTAAATTCTATTTTTAATTCAAACAATATTTTTATTTGCTAGAAATGCCTTTAACTAAGTAATAATTTCTTAAGGTTCATCAAATATGTTTTCAAGTCTGAAAACTTGGTGTTTAGGTTCAGAGAGTTTAATTCAAATCATTTTCCAAAGATTTTACTCAAAAAGTATTTTTAACACATAAACAATATTTTTATTTGACTAGAAATGCTCTTATTCAAAGATTTATTATTTAACTACACAAAATACATTTTTAAATCCATAAGTTGGTTTCTATGGTCAGTAGGTTCAAAACAATCCATTTGCCAAAGATTTTACCATGAAAATATTTCTAGAATAATTTTTATATTCAAATTATGCCTACACAAGTTTTTGAACAAAAAACCAAGTTTCTAGTAGCAATTCATTAAACAAAGTGCATGGTTTGAAAGTACTTCTTCTGCTGATTCCATTGATATAAAATTTGCAAAATTTGGACGTGTGCATTAAAAGTTATGAATTTTGCAAGTTTGCATATCTAATAGATCAAAATTTCTGTTTTAAACAAACTCTGGCCACGTGTCTTAATGTTATTGGTCCATACCGCTTCGGTTGGATCGAGCTGCGCAGACCGCAGGATTTCATTTAAATCGCACAATACAGATCGACTGATACCGCTTCGGGTTAAATCTAATCTGAGCCACGCGATGAGAATCTAACGGCTACAACGCACCTGCCAGGAACTGGCCGCGGCTGACGGCAGCGCATGCTCAGACGAGGAGGTTGCCGAGGAACTAGGTCACGTGGGAGACGGAGAGGATGCTCACCAGACTCGCAGTGGCGCGGTGGTGCTCAAGGTGGTCACCGTTGGGTAGGGGCGCACGGGAACGGAGTGGATTGCTCGCCAGAGCTTGCGGCGGCGCTAGGTCAGGGGCGGTCTGTGCTTACCAGGGAAACTTGCTGGAGCGATGGCAGACACGGCGGCACTAAGGTGTTGAAGTTGTCGAGCCTCTGGAGCTTGCGCGGGTGTGAGGTTGGTGCTGGGAGATGCAGGGGGAGATGGGGAGCACGCACGTGTGGACTGGGAGGCAAGGGGTGGTCGGACGGCACCGGAATTTGCACGGTGGCTCGTCGGAGCAGAGTGGTTCGAGGTTGCGATTCGTGCAGCCTGGTGGCCGAGGGGAAGCGGTGTCTGGGGGAAACGGAAGAGGGGAGGAAGGCGTTTAAAGGTGCGGGGTCTCTGGAGGAATTAACCCTGCCATTTAATCGAATTTAACAGAATTAATTCGCGGTAGAACGGCGATGCGTGATGGGGGAAATGGTTGACCCGGGTGGGAGAGAAGATTGACAGCGTGGGACCTGGCTGTCAGCGAGGGAGAGGGAGTGGGCGTGGGGTCGCAGCGTCAGTGACTTCGCGGTTAGGCTACTGAGTGGAAAATGATTTGCGAGAGGGAAGGAGGAGATGGGCTGCGCTGCTGGGCCGGACTGGGCCAGATGGGTTGGTTGCTTTGTTTCATTTTTTTATACAGAATGTTTTTCTTTTTCTATTTTGAATTTTTGTTTTGATTTTTATTCAAACACTATTTGAATTCAAACCTCTACCAAACTTTGTGTAGATTTTAATACTGTTACTTAACATAATCTAGAACCCATATTAGAATGTTTCTTTTATTCTTTTTGGGTATATTAATTATTAAAATAGGCCCTTGTTTTAATTCAAATAAGATTTTATTAATGTTTCCAAACTCTATTTGAATTCTAAATTTTACCAAATCTTTTCAGTAGGTTTTATTTGAAAAATAAAACCCTTTGAATTATTATTTAAAATACTTTATTAAGTTCTAATGTTCATTCAAAGTAGCAAATGTCTTTACTTAAATAAAATTGGGTATTAATAAATCCTTATGATTTTATTTAAATAATCCTTTACTCTTTTTATTAAACAAAAATATTTTATTTTATTTGCTTGGCCAAGTTTTAATTTGGCTCTTTAAAATAGTCCATATTTATTATTTCTTCCTTTGCTTATAAAAACCATATCTTTTTAGTTAAAGATCCAAAAATGGTGATTCCAACTAATATAACTTTATTTATTATTTGTTTATCATTTTAAATCCCTTTAGGATTCTATTTGATCAAAATAGGTTTTGATGTTTCCATTTGGAATCAAAAAGTTTCTTTTCACCCTAAATTTCAACAATATTTATTTTGTTTATTTATTTTTCACATTTCAAAATTTGGAAAATTTTGGGATGTGAAACTCCAACAGTTTCCCACTTGCACTAGAGTCAACTAATCTAGATTACATGGTACTATACCTAACACCCATAGCGGTTTGCTGCAGGTCATGTTTTTCCCTCGGGAGAGGTTTAGTAAACGGATCCGCCACATTCAGATCTATGTGTACTTTGCAAATCTTTATGTCACCATCTAGGACATGTTCTCGAATAGCGTGAAAACGTAGCTTGATGTGCTTCAGCTTCTTGTGTTACCTTGGTTCTTGCGCATTGGCTATGGCGCCCATGTTATCAAAGTAGATAGACATTGGGTCTAACGCACTTGGAACCACACCGAGCTCTGTAATGAACTCCTTCATCCATATCGCCTCTTGTGAAGCCTCCGAAGCAGTTATGTATTCTGATTCTGTTGAAGATCTCGCCACAACTCTTTGCTTTGCACTCCTCCAGCTAACAGCTGCACCATTCAAAGTAAATATGTATCCAGATTGAGATTTAGAATCATCCGGATCGGTGTTCCAACTAGCATCGGTGTAACCATTAACAATGAGCTGTTCATCACCTCCATAAAAAAGAACCATATCCTTAGTTCTTCTCAAGTACTTAAGGATGTTTTTGACCGCTGTCCAATGATCCACTCCTGGATCACTTTGATATCTGCTAGTTAAACTAACAGCATATGCAATGTCAGGTCTAGTACATAGCATGGCATACAGAAGAGATCCTATGGCTGAGGCATAGGGAGTCTTACTCATCCTTTCTCTATCTTCTACCATTGCAGGACTTTGAGTTTTACTCAAGGTCGTATTGGGCAACATGGGCAAGAACCCTTTCTTGCTATCTTCCATTCCAAACCTCTTTAGAACATTGTCCAAATATGTGCTTTGTGACAATGATATTATGCGTCGCGATCTATCTCTATAAATCTTTATGCCTAATATATAAGCTCCTTCGCCAGGATCTTTCATTGAAAAACTATTATTCAAATAATCTTTGACACTATTAAGAAGGTCTACATCATTCCCAATCAACAATATGTCATCTACATATAGTATTAAGAATGCTATAGAGCTCCCACTCACTTTCTTGTAAATACAAGCTTCTCCATAAGTTTGTATAAAACCAAAGCTTTTGATTACCTTATCAAAACGTTGATTCCAACTTCGGGATGCTTGCTTCAATCCATATATGGACCGTTGAAGTTTGCATACCTTGTTAGCATCTTTAGGATCGACAAAACCTTTGGGTTGCATCATATACAACTCTTCATCAATGTCTCCATTGAGGAAAGCCGTTTTGACATCCATCTGCAATATCTCATAATCATAATATGCAGCGATGCTAACATAATCCTCACAGATTTTAGCTTCGCTACTGGTGATAAAGTCTCATCGTAGTCAACTCCTTGAATTTGTCGAAACCCTTTTGCAACAATTCAAGCTTTATAGACAGTAACATTACCATCAGCATCTATTTTCTTCTTGAAAATCCATTTGTTCTCGACAGCCTTCCGGCCATCCGGTAAGTCCACCAAAGTCCATACTTGGTTTTCGTACATGGACCCAATCTCGGATTTCATGGCTTCTTGCCATTTATTGGAATCTGGTCTCATCATCGCTTCCTCATATGTCGCAGGGTCATCGGTGTTGTTCACCAACATGAAACTCATAACGGGATCATACTAATCAGGAGTGGTATGAGTTCTCGTTGACCTGCGAGGTTCCATAGTAACTTCAATCTAGGTTTCATGATCAACATCATTAGCTTCCTCTCTTATTGTTGTAGGCGTCACAGGAACTACTTCCGGTGCTGCACTACTTGCAAGTTCCAGAGAAGGTTCATCAACCTCGTCGAGTTCTACTTTCCTTCCGGTCACTTCTTTCAAGAGAAACTCCTTCTCTAGAAAGTGACATCATAGAACAAACCATATATAAGAGAGTTCGATTACGACGTTCGGACACACCATTACGTTGTGGTGTTCCTGGCGGTGTCAATTGTGAAAGTATTCCACATTTCTTCAAATGCTCGCCAAACTCGTAACTTAGATATTCGCCTCCACGATCAAATCGTAGAAATTTAATCTTCTTGTTACATTGATTCTCTACCTCACATTGAAATTCCTTAAACTTCTCGAAAGTTTTGGACTTATGTTTCATGAAATAGATATACCCATATCTACTCAAGTCATCCGTGAAGGTGAGAACATAACGATAACCACCGCGCGATGCTACACTCATTGGGCCACACACATCGGTATGTATGATTTACAATAAGTCCGTAGCTCACTCCATCATACCATAAAATGGATTCTTAGTCATTTTACCCATCAGACATGCTTCGCATCTTTCAAGTGATTCGAAACCAAGTGATTCAAGAAGTCCATCAGAATGGAGTTTCTTTATACGCTTCACTCCAATATGACCAAGATGATAGTGCCACATATAGGTCAAGTTATCACTCAATTTCAAACATTTAGCTTCAATGTTATTAATGTGTGTATTTCCACAATCGAGATTCAATAAGAATAGACCATCTATCAAAGGTGCATGTGCATAAAACATATTACTCATATAAACCGAACAACCATTATTCTCGGACTTAAACAAGTAACCGTCTCACAATAAACATGATCCTGATATAATGTTCATGCTCAACGCAGGCACCAAATAACAATTATTTAAGTATAAAACTAATCCCGATGGTAGATGAAGAGGTAGCATGTCGGCCGCGATCACATCAACCTTTGATCCATTTCCTACGCGCATCATCACCTCGTTCTTCGCTAGCTTCAGTTTATTCTGCAACACCTGTTTCGAGTTACAAATATGAGCAACCAACCGATTATCAAATACCTGTGCACTACTATTTAGTACTAGTGAGATACACATCAATAACATGTATATCGGATATACCTTTCTTCTTGATGTTGCCATTCTTCAAATCCGCCAAGTACTTTGGGCAATTCCGCTTCTAGTGACCTTCTCCCTTGCAGTAAAAGCACTCAGTATCAGGCTTAGGACCAGTCTTGGTCTTCTTCGCCAGCGCAGTAACTTTCTTACCGCCCTTCTTGAAGTTTCCCTTTTTCTTAGACTTGCCTTGCTTCTTGAATTTGGTGGTCTTATTGACCAACAACACTTGGTGCTCTTTCTTAATCTCCACTTCTGCAGATTTCAACATGAAGAAGAGTTCTGGCAATGACTTGTCCATGTTTTGCATATTGTAGTTCATCACAAAGTTCTTGTAACTTGGTGGCAGTGATTGGAGGACACGGTGAATCCCCAAAGAATTAGGAATCATTATACCCAAGCTTTGGAGTTTACTTGCGTGCCCAGACATCTTAAGCATGTGCTCACTGATGGAGCTGCACTCTTCCATCTTGCAGTTAAAGAACTTTTCAAACGCCTCATAACTCTCAACTGCCGCGTGAGCCTCAAATATCATTTTGAGTTCACGGACAATATCATGTGGGTCGTGGTTATCAAACCTTTTCCGAAGCTCTGATTCCAAACTATACAAGATAGCACACTGAACTGTGGAGTACTGATTCTTCCAAGTGAGGTAAACATTCTTTACTTCATCGGTAGCGATGGCAGTAGGTCACCCAATGTGCATCCAAAGACATATGTCAAATTACCAGCATTGAGGATAATCCTCAAATTGCGGAACCAATCCGCGAAGTTGCTAAAATTGTTTTTCAACTTTTTTTTATCTAGGAACTGTAACATCCCTAAAATCATGATTCAAACTTATGCATATCATCCATGCATCCATGATCATATGAATTTTCATTTCAAACAAATCACTTCAAAACAGAAGCTTCCATGCTTATTATTTTATGTAAGTTTACTCAAGCCCTTGTGTTACTTGTTTTGAGAAAGGTACTGTTAATCTTTTAGTATGGTTTAGAATCCAAACTCAAGTGATTTCAAAAACTTGAGCAAAGTCTCAAAGAAAAATATGAAATAAAAACCAATTCTATTCCTATTATCACACCTCATAAAGGCATGGTTTTATTTTATTTTCAAAAGACCCAAGTGTGTTTGAGTGAACAGATGTGTTTGACACTTATTTGAGTATAAGATTTATTGTAGAAAAATCCTGAAAAGTTTTGGAATCAAACAGATTTGAATTGAAGTTTGAAAACCATTTTAGAAAAGCAAACAGAAAAAGAAAAAGCTTAAAAGAGAAAAAAATAAGCCTCAGCCGAATCTGGCCCAACTGGCCCAGCTAAGCCCAGCACCCCCACCCCGTGAACCATTTTTCTTCACTCGCCCCCGCACCCATTAGCTCGCTGACAGTCTGGACCCACTTTCTCTCCTTTCCTCTCGCTGACAGCCACGGCCCACACGACCATCGTCGCCTCCACCCAACGACTGGTTCGTCCCCAAATCACGCCGGCGTTTCCTGTTTTATTCACGTCGTCAACTCCCGTTCAATGCTGGAGTGATACAAGCCCCCACCTCGCCTACTTAAACCCCCTCTGCCCCCTCTCTATTTTCCCCCAGACCACGAGCACAGAACGCCCCCAGGCTGCAAGAATTCCTCGCCGCAACCCTGCTGCTCCGACGTCCTCGCCGACGAATTCTGGTGAGCACCGCACTCCCCTCTGCCTGTGGTTCACGCTGGCTTGCTCTGCATCTCCGTGCGCATCTATTGACACTTTCCGTTTGCTCAGGCATGGCCTGTAGCCACGACAACGTCAACAACTGAGCGCCGCCGCTCTCTGCTCGAACTCCGGCGACCTTTCCCCGTAAGTTCCAGCCTCCCCTTGCCCTCTGTTTGATACGCGTAAGATCCCCAACATCATGCGCATCTAACGGTACCCTCCCCTTGTCTTAGCGCGGCTCAGAACATCGCCAACGATGACGAGCCGAAGCCACAGCCGCCAGGGACTACTCCGACGAGCAATCCGCGACGGCTCCGAGCGCCCCTTCGCCAACCAAGGACACGTCGAGCTTCTCCTCGTCACTGCGGTTCTGGTGAGCATCTTCCCACCTCTCCGGGCGCCCTAGTTCGCCGGCACCACCACTATCGAAGGCAGCCGCCGATCGCCATTGCTACTAGCGCCGTCTGTGGTCAATTAGATTAGGGCCGTAGGATTTAGATCTAACGAGTAAGATTAGATCTGTGTCAAAGAGGTACGCATTAGATCTGGCCGTGCATCTTCATTTAAATCGTGTGGCTCTCGTTGATCGATCCGCCCGAACTGGTGCGGACCAATTAGAACAAGACGCGTGGCAGCAGTTAGATTTAAAAGACAGAATTTGAATCTATTAGATGTTCAAATTTGTTTTGGTTATAACTTTTGATCCACACGTTAGAATTTGACAAATTTTATACCGTTGGAATCAGGAGAGCAAGATCTTTCTAAATATGCAATGTGTTTAATGTTTTGCTTCTGTTAAAATGACTTTATTGTCAGAAACTTGTGTAGGGCTAAATTGAGTATATGAAATGTTTAGGAAATGATTTAGGGTTTAAATAAATGGTGTTTGGCAAGTTTTTAACTTGTTAATGAACCAGTACTGTTTACTTGCTTGGTTAAGTTTTAAAAATCATCACATACCATTTTGCATGCATGCATATATTTTTGGTTGTATATGTTTTGTATGTAATTTGTTGCTATAAATCTTTGTGTAGATTTTGGTGCTAGTGATTGTGATTGTGAAGAGTGTAACTACTCTCCAAACTACCAAGGCAAGTGGTACTTCATGAATATTTTTATTCCTATGTTTTTACTAAGAATTAGAAATATCTTGTTAGACTTGCATGTTATATTTTTGCTTATATGTCAGGTTGGGAAATCCTAGTAGATGTAGAATTGCTAGAGAATTTCTTAGTTAAGATACTATCTATGCCATGCTTAGCCTAGCTTGTAGCAACCAAGGGTTGGTGAATTATATACATGCTATGATGAAAATATTTCTAAGTCTTTGTACTTGTGTTTTTGCCTAATAAAACAACTAAGTAAATGAAACACCTAGGTGGAATGGAAGGAATGGTTTGTGTTGAGTGGTTACACAAGGCCAGGGGACTGGTGAACCTTGTGTATCTCACTTGTGGAAAGCCACCCAGGAACAAAGAGATTTTAGAGGCCAAGTGTTGAGAAGCTTCTAGTCCAGCCACTTGGCAATATGGGCTCTGCCTGGATCACCTAGGTTGCTAGAACTTAGCCATTTGGACAGTTGGTGGTAGTGGGAATGATAGGTTGGAGCGCGTCCATTTGGTCTAAGGGAAGGCTTCTAAAAGGTCCCGTCTTGGTGAAAATCAAGTCTGGTGGGGAAAGTGCACAACCTCTGCAGATGGAAAAATCTAAGTACTTAGCCAAGTCCATGGTAATGGACAACTTGAGCATCAAGACATGGAAGCTATCAAGAATCTCCTCATCCCAACTTCTAAGTAAAAATTTGTGGGTGAACAAGGGTGAAGGACCTCAATATCTATTGGTGGTTCCTTGGGAAAAGTTTTGACAAAGAAAGACTTAGTGATTTCAACTAATAGGCAAAACCTATTTTGAGCAAAGCAAGCCAAGCTACACTTAGCCAAATTTGCATATAGTAATATAGTCCACCTAAATTATGCTAAGGTATCACTTGCCAATACTATTCCAATGTATTGACCCACTATGGTTGTAACTTGTGATGTTGCAGGTTACTCTGATGAGGATTAGAAGTCATGAGTCTACACTCAACATGTTTGCCTGTGGCACATGAAGATGAAGACTTTTATTTATTTACTTATTCAAACTCTTGTATTAGGCCTGTGGCCTTGGAGTTGTAAAGACTATGTTTGTCTCTGGAATGCCTGTAATAATGACCTTTGTATCTGTGTACTTCATCTTAAACTGTGGATGCTAGCAATGATCCAGGGACTAGCATTGCAATCACAGGGATCCCTTTCCTTTATAAAGGAGGGATCTTACAGGAACGCATTAAAATTGATGGTAGGGGCCGCCATTGATCTACAACATATTTGCAATAGTTTAGACTAAGTTTATGACAAATTGAGTTATAATTAATAGTTAAATTAATCTAGGTGAACTCCCACTCAAAACAATATCCCTCAAATTGTTTTAGTGATCAGACGAACCAAATTCACCACATCAAAACCGATCATCATGAGAATTGATGTAGCTTCAATGGCGACCAATAAACATGTTCATCATATCTACTATATGAATCATGCTTTACCTTTCGGTGATCCGTGTTCCGAGACCATGTCTGTACATGCTAGGCTCGTCAAGATCAAACCATAGCTTCTGCATGAGCAAATCTGGCTTGCTCACGTTGTATACACTCGCATAATCTAACACACCCGATCATCACGTGGTGCTTCAAAACAACGAGCTTTAGCAACGGTGCTTACTAAGGATGAACACTTTAAAACTTGAAATTGTGTGCATGAGGGATCATATTATAATGCTATCATCGCATACTAAGAAATACAAGATGCATAAAGGATTAACATCACATGAAATTCATAATATGTGATATGATATGGCCTTTCTTCTTGTGCTTCTGATCTCCATCTTCAAGCACAAACATGATCTCCATCATCACCGGTATGGCGTCAAGTTCAATGGCGCAGTTTCATGGTTGTCATCCACTAGCTTCAACTATTACAACTACTTTGAATAGACACACAGGTCTTTACGGAATTTAAAATACAACCATATGGCTCATGCCGGTTGCCAACTTACAATAAGGAACATTGCATACATCATATATAATCACAATCAAGGCCATATCACATCACATCACACCCCTGCAAAACAAAGTTAGACGCCTCTAATTTTCTTTGCATATTTTACGTGGTTTGGGGCTTTCAATAAGTGTCGTTCTAACTTACGAACAAGAACCACAACGTTGATGCTTGAACTATCAAGTGCCCATTGTAAATTGAATCTATACTATGATGGGAGAGACAGACACCAGCAAATCCACTTATGCAATACAAGTTGCATGTTGAGCATGGAGCAAGTATCATGAATGATGTCATGTAAGGTTAGCCCGGGCCGATTCATCCCATCATACCGCAAGATGCAAAGTACACAAAAAGCAATTGATAATAAAAGCACCACCGCCCACAATGACCATTGTGTTCTACTCGTGCAACAGATCTACATATATACACGGCTCTGATACCACTATAGGGGTTCGTAGCATGGAAAACAAAAAAATTCTATCACATGCACACAAACAAGCCAAGATCCATCTACTAGATTGTAGCAACGAGTCGATAGAAACACTCACCCTCGAAGATTCCAAAGCGGTTAACGAGAGCAGATTCCCATTGGTGATGTAGTCGTACACTTGCCGATCTCAAGATCGCGTAGACGATCCTTCCGGCGCTGCGTTCCGGCAGCGCTTCCGCAGTCGGTCACACGTTCGGTACTCGATGAAGACCTTCCTCTCCCTTGTTCCAGCAGGTAGCGGAGGTTGTAGTTCTCCCCTCGTGATTCTGGCAGCACGACGGAGTAGTGTCGGACGTAGAGGGAAGATCCCGTAGGGCTTCGCCTAAGCCGGATGCGAGTTATGGTGGATTAGGGTTTCCCGGAAATCTAGGGTTTAGAAATCTGGGAGGAGGAGGAGGTGTCGGCGGCGGCTAGGGCGGCGGCGACGGACCGACGGTGGCGCGAGGCGGCGCGGCGGTGGCGGAAGGTGGCGGCGGCTATGGCGGCGCGGCGGCTGCGTCTTGGCTCGAGGAGGGCTAGGTCTTGTGTTGTGTTGGGGCAGCCCTCCCCCTCTATTTATGAGAGAGGGGCAGCGTTGGGAGGGGTGGTTTTGAATCCAAATCCAAACCTAAGTTGGATTGAGAGAAGGACTTGTTTCTTCTCCCACTAGGAAACCATTGTTCCAGTTTGACTTTTCAAACTTCCCGTTTGACTTTCAATTTAGGGCTTTATTTCTCTCTTGCATATGCCATCACCAAGTGACCTTGGATATGATCCAATCATTCCACATATCCATGACACATTCATGGACCATTCCCCTTCCGGGCCGGTGAACCTTCTAGACCGTTCTAGAACCTCTCCGATGAAAACATCCGAAACTTTCCTGAACTCCGAAATAGGACTTTCCTTATATGAATCTTATTCTTCGGACCATTCCGGATCTCCTCGTGATATCCCGGATCCCATCCGACACTCCAAACAACATTCGGTATCCCTACTAACATTCCATATCTACTAAACAACATCGAATCCTTAAGTGTGTCTCCCTACGGTTCGTGAATTACGCGAACATGACCGAGACACTTCTCCGATAAATAACCAATAGAGGAATCTGGAAATTCATATGGCTCCCACATATTTCTATGATTAATTTGCGATCGACTGAACCACTTACATACGATACCAATTTCCATTTGTCTCACGATAGTTTACTTATTCGAGGTTTTGATCGTCGGTATCTCTGCATGCCTAGTTCAACCTCGTTACCGATAAGTACTCTTTTCTCGTTCCCATGATATGTGATCCCTTGTGAGCCAGTCACATGCTTGCAAGCCAATTGGATGACATTCCACCGAGAGGGCCCAGAGTATATCTATTCGTCATATGGATGGACAAATCCCACTCTTGATCCATGTGCCTCAACCCATACTTCCAAACACTCAATGCCACCTTTATTCGCCACACAGTTATGGTGTGGTGTTTGATGTCAACAAAGCATCCTTCCGGTGATGGTGATTAGCATGATCTCATGGTCGAAGGAATTAGGTTACTATGTATCAGAAAGCTTATCGCAAACAAACTATTAACATGACTTGATCTTTATGCTACGCTTATCTATAGGAGTATGTCCATCATACCATTCTCCTAATGATATGATCTTGTTATTAACAACATCTCAATGTTCATGATCGAGAAACCACGATCATCTATTAATCAACAAGCTAGTATTATAAAGAGGATTTACCAGGGACTCTAATTTAGTTTACAAATCACACAAGTATTAATGTTTTCGGTTAATACTATTATAGCATGAATTTAAACATTTATCATAAACACAAAGATATAATAATAACTGCTTTTATTATTGCCTCTAGGGAATATCTCCAACATCACTTTCATTTGGTCTAGAAAGGGGTGAAAATAATTGGAATTGTTTCTGTTTGAAATCTTGGACTAGAAACACTCAAAGTGGCCTAGTGAGCAAAATTGGCAAAATGACCATTTGCTTATCTTGTTTGTTTTTGAATTTCTCTTGTTTTGTTTCTGCTTGGAAATGATTTAGATGATGTTGTTTTCATCTTTAAGTCATTCCTTACCATTCACAACAATCACACAAGTCCATTTATGCATTTATACAATCATCACATACACACATGCATTCATATGATTTTTATTAACCAAAGTTTTTGTTAACCCTAATTTTGGTGATTGGAATTTGATAACGTTGATCAAAATTTTTGGGATGTTACAACTTCTATTTGGAACACTAAGATTCACACTACATGATCTAGCATCATCACAATCATCACAAGGAATAAAGACTTAGTCTTATTTATTTTATTTTAGAAAAGTAATTTCTACTAATTGAAAACTACTTAAGATTTAATATTCTCCAATTAAAATATGGGATCATGTTGACACATGTCATCACCACATATTTTAATACTTGGTAATGTGATTTAAAGTGGTGTCACAATTTAATAAGGTTTAACATTATTAATTTAATTAATTAAAGTGACTAGAAATGCCTATGGGGCATTCTTTTAATACTTGTCCATTATTACTGCAAGTAAACCTAGTTATTTTTATATATTTATAAAGGTCTTGTCAAATGTGGTTTTTGATAGTTGGAATCCAGTCAAAAGCATTTATGGTTGATTTTTGAAAAACAATTGAATGCAGAAAAGTCTCTGCCTTGTCATTTTTACTATAGGTGATCTATAATTTCAAATGGTTTGAATCCAATGGGCTTGGATTAAGAATTTCAATATATATCTATCAAAATTATATTCATGCAATTTGCTTTAGTGAAACTCTCTGAATTGATTTTTAAAGTTACTGTCTTAACTAGGTTTGAGTTAAAATAGAAAATATCTATTTGAATCTCTTTGACTGGGCTGGCTGAACTAAATGGGCCAGCCAATTTGACACTGACGCCTTGATGAGCTCTTGTGGGTCCTGGCGTTGGCGGCTCTAACTATGCGAAATGGTATCTTTTAATTTGAGCCTTGCAATTAGACTAGATCCTACGGATGTGGTTCGTCGTCTCCGTTGGGCAGCTGTCACATCCCAAAATTTTCCAAATTTTGAAATGTGAAAAATAAATAGACAAAATAAATAATTGTTGAAATTCAGGGTGAAAAAAACTTTTTGTTTCTAAATGGAAACACCAAAACCCTTCTTGAACAAAATTTGAATAAAATGGAATCCAACAAATTTCAATCAAGTGAAATGCATTCATCAATGAATGTATCTTGAAATTTAAACACTTGGAAAATAATCCAAAACCCTAAAAGCTTAATAGAAGAAAATGATTTCCAAGATCTCCCTAAGACTATGGATTTGATCCATATAAAAATTTAGCAACAAACATGATCAAAGATGATTTGGATCCATAAATAAAAACTTATGAATTTAATCAGTTAAAAGGAAATAATTTCCAAGGCTAATAAAGCTCCTATTTAAAATCCATACCAAATCATGAGCAAAATAATCCTAAAGTGATTTAAAAGGATAAACAAATATTAAATAAAATTATACAAATTGGAATCACAAATTTTGGATCTATAAATAAAAAGACATGGATTTTATAAGGCAAAGGAAGAAAATAAATAAATAAGGAATATTTAAAAGCCAAATGAAATCTTGGCAAAATCCATAAACAATAAAATGAAAGATTAATAAATAATAAATAAGGGTAAAATATTATTTAAACAAAATCATAAGGATTGACTATTATCCAATTTTATTTAAATAAAGACAAATTTCCTAAATAATAAAACCCAAGAAAATTATTTAGAAGACAATCTAAACCTTGAATTAAATCCATCAGCAAATGGAATAAATATAATCCAAACCCAAATAAAATAAAGAGATAAAGAATAATCAAATAAAAGTATATGGGATTAAACCATATTCTATTTATTTAAATGAAGACAAAATCCCTAATAAAATGATTAAATAAATCATGAGAAAATAATAAAGTGGATTTTGCCAAAGTGGATTAAAAGTTGTTTAATTAACTTAAAGAGGAATAAAGGAATTATTTGAATAAAATTTCTATGGGTTAAACACCATATTTGATTTTATTGGAATAAAGACAATTGCCATGAATATTAAATCATATTAAAATAATTTAAATAATCCAAAGTGAATTATTTACCCTAATGAATAAATAAACCTACTAAACGGGTTTAATGAAAATAAAAATTTAAAGTCTTGAATAAATGGTTTGAATAAAAACAATTTTTTATTTAAATAAATAATAAAGCCCAAGAGAATACAAAGTAATATTCTAAAATTTGGACTTTAAAATACTTTGTTAAACAATATTAAAATATACTGAAAGTTTAGAAAAGATTTGAAAAAGGAATCTGGATTCAAATGAGATTTTAAATTTGAAAACAGAAATTGAAATGAGAAAAAGAAAAAGAAACAGGAAGGAAAATATAAAAAACAAACCCCAACCCAGTCCAGCGCAGCAGCAGCCCACACTCTCCCTCCCCGAATAGTTTTCTCACCAAAAACCACACCCGCTTAGTCACTGACCGTCTGACCCCACCGTACCCCCTTCCCACTCGCTGACAATGGACCCCACTACCGCGTCATCGTCTTCCTCCTCCCGCGACTCGTTCCTCCCTCTCACCTCCCTGTTTCTGGCTTTGATTCCGCAGATTAATTTGCCTTAACACCGCGGCCATTACTCACTGTGATCACGCCCATTTAATCACCTCCTCCCCCTCTCTCATTCCCCTCAATCCCCCACACCTCTCGGCCCTAGGGCTACCCAAATTTCTAGCTGCAACCTCGCTGCACCGACGACACTCTGACCACGATTCTGGCAAACCACTACCTACCCTTGCCTCCCAGTTCCCACGAGCCAGTTCCCCATCGCCCTACGCACCTGCCAGTGCCTTCCTTACGCCTATGCATGCCCCCTAGCATCGGCAACCTTGATGATGGAACACCACCGCCGTCTGCCTCCACTCCGATGAGCTTTCTAGGTGAACCCTGACCTCCCCTCTCTCTCGCGATGATGCTCAGATGATCTCTGTTTCCACGCGCTTATAACGCCTCCTTCCATTTGCCTTCTGGTGGTCTATAGCCTTGCCCCCATCGACGAACAGAGACGCCCGACGTCGACGACAACTACGGCGAGTAATCCCCTTCACTCTTGTGCGCCCCTGCCTCCCCACGAGCACGTCGAGCATCAGTAACACATAGCAAGTCTAGTGAGCCACCTCATCCTCTCCCTCTATTCCCGTAGCCGCCGCAGCGCCATTAGTAGAGCATCGCCACCGCGCGCCGTTGCAAAGCACCGCCAGGATATGGTCGTATGGTTGAGAGCCGTTAGATCTTGATCCTGTGACGTAGATAGAATCTCTTAAGAGAATCGATATGAGTATATCAGAGCTGCACGATTTACTTTAGACCCAACGCACTGTATCGCTCGATCCAAATGAAATGGTACGAGCGAATAAGATTTAGCCACGTGTCCGGTGATTTGTTTTAAAAACAGAAACTTGTCTATTAGATGTTTAGATTTGTAAAATTCATAACTTTAAATCTACACGTCCAAATTTTGCAAATTTTATATCAATGGAATCAGCAAGAAGAAAAATTTGCAACCACACCCTTTGTTTAGTGTTTTGCCTCTATAAAATTAGTTGTTTTTGCAGAAACATGTGTAGTCCTATTTTTGTTATAAAATTTATTCTAAAAATGATTTTAGGGTAAAATCTTTTGCAAATGGTTTGTTTTGAACCTACTAACCATAAAAACCAACATTTGGATTTAAAAGTAAAATTTGTGACACTAAGGAATTAATCCTTGAATAAAAGCATTTCTAGTTAAATAAAAATATTGATTATGGTTGAAAAATACTTTTTGAGTAAAACCTTTTGAAAATGGTTTGATTTAAACTCTCTGACCTTAAACACCAATTTTTAGGATTTAAAAATATATTTGGTGAACCCTAGAAAATTATTACTTTGATTAAAGGCATTTCTATAGAAATAAAATATTCCTTTCATTTAAAATGGTTTTTAGGTAAAACCTTTGCAAATGGTTTATTATTAAACACTTGACCTTAAAACACTAACATTTGTGTTTAAAAATATATTTGTCAAACACTAGAAATTATTACTTTGATTTAAATCATTTCTAACAAAACAAAAATGATTTAAATGGCCCATTTTCACTAACTTGATTTAAAATGGTTTTTCCACTTTTATAAATGACCAATAGGTGTTTTAAAATGTTTATAGCACATTAGAAACCACCTTTCCAAATAAAACAATCTTTTGCATGATTGCATGCATTGCCTTGTTTATTCATTTTATGTGATGAATTGTTTGAATGCTAGTTGAATATGTTCTTGCTTGATTGAATTGTAGTGAACTTTGAAGAGTGTGACAATTGTAATATCAAGGAGTGAATCTATATTCTCTACTAAAATGGCAAGTGGTGCTTCGTACTTTTATCCCATTATTTTCACTATGGATTAGTGATGTTTTGAGTAGAACTTGCATGGAATTTTCTAAGTATAAACTATGCCATGGGACATCCTAGTAGATGATGCCTTAGTAGAATTTTCCCTAAGCTTAGATTCCACTACTATCATGCTTAGCCTAGCTAGTAGAAAACAAGGGTGGATTATATTCATGCTATGAAATATTTCTAAGTCTATGACTTGTGTTTTGATTAATAAGACAACTATGTGAATGAATCACCTGGGTGGGATGGTGTGACTGGGTGTAGCATCCCAATTGTCTAACAATTGTAATGCTACTTGGTCTAGTAATATAATGGCTACTTCCTATATATAATTGTTGCATCATAATTATATCATGCTCATGTCATCATGCCACCTTGCATTTGAGCATCATATAAAACCCTTTTTGGTTTGGTTCTTCTCTCATATGAATTGTTAATTGTATTTGCCTCTTGATATTGTTTTTGGTTATTGATATATTGTTTAAATGCCCAAGTTGAGTTGGGGGCATATCTTTTATTCAACTCCATCACTTTTCTCTGCCACCACCTTATAATTCCACCATCCAACTAAATATGGGCTTTACACTTTATTGGGTTTTACCTCTAGCTCATGTGGGTTGGGATGGATCCAATTCTATTTCCACATGCTCTCATCTTAGCATCATGTTGTTTCCACATTATTGATATGTGGAGCCACCTTTGCATGCATTATGAGTAGTGCTCCTTTTTCCTAGCTTTCATATGGATTATCATGGATTTATGCTCATGTTGGGATATTTTTGGGACTATTAAACATCTAGTGGAATATACACACTAGCATGTCCCATTTTATTCAAATATGGCCATCTCCATCTACTCCACATGGGGCATCCTTTCACTTCTTTTGCTTGGCTTTATTCAATCTTTGGGAATGCATAAGAATAATGCCATGTTAATATTATTGTTTTCACAAGAATAAACATGGCATTAATTATTTTGCATGGGCCATGCAAGAACCACCACATTCTAGTCTTTTGGATTTTATTTGAATTCTTGAGTGGATCATCTCCCATCTCCCTCTCTCCCTCTCCTTTGGCTTGATCTAGTTTGGTCTTGCTAAAATCCACCACCACACTTCTATCCCTCTCTTCCACTCCTTTTGTTGATCTTGTTTGAGTTGCTAAACCCTACACCTCTTCCACCTATTCTTGTTGATCTAAGCTTGGTGCATGCAAGTATCTAAACCCTAATCCCTCTCCCTAACCTCGCCTCTCTTTTGACACCTCTTGTTTTGGTCTTGTTTCAAATCCTAATTACCACATCACCCTCCTCTCTATCCACAAACCTAACCCTAATCACCTAACCCACTACCACCATCTACCATACCACCCCCTCTAGCCTAAACCGAGCCACCCCCACCCCAAACCAAACCCTAACCCGAGCCACTACTCCTACTCCAA
Organism: Avena insularis; assembly: GCA_023614405.1. NCBI lineage: Eukaryota > Viridiplantae > Streptophyta > Magnoliopsida > Poales > Poaceae > Avena > Avena insularis. The sequence goes on along the minus strand of CM042685.1, from coordinate 283,606,779 downwards.
CCCTAGCTCCATGCCACCCCTCTCTCTCTCCTCTCTCTTTCTCTGCCAGAGCCCCACCGAGCCTACCTCCTCCTTGGGCGCTCTGGTCCCACCTGCAGCCTCTCCACGACCTACACCTGCCTTCGCCGAAAGCAAGCACGTGAGGAGGAGAGGAAAAAGGTGGCACCGAGCCACCCTCCTCTACCCCCTGCCTCAGCTGATCGCCTCCCCCTCCCTCCTTTTTCCTCCTCCCCCACGGCACCCCTGCCTCTCCCAGATCTCCCCAGGCCGCTCCCCTTTCTCCCTGCCTTCCCCTACGACCACCTACCCCATCGCCGGCCACCATCGGCCTCCACCTCCCCTACTCTTACCAGCCGGTGGCGTGGCGATCCAGGGTGTCGAGGAAGATCACGCGGCTCCCCTGCTTCACCTCGTACGTGCTAGCGAGGAGGAGGAGGACCCCAGGCTCGCCAGGACCGAGACGCCACCGCAAACCCTAGCTGCCAGTTCGCCTGCGTCCTCGCCGCTCCGTCGCCCTCCTGCACGATCCGACCCCACCAACCAACCCTCGGTGAGCTCCTCTACCTCCTGGACATACTCCGCCTCACCGGGTAGCCCTAGCTGCGCCAGACGTTTCGCCGAGCAACCTGCATGCGCCGTGGTCATGAGCCTCAGACGTCCCCTCGCCTCACACTCTACCTAGCCGCGCGAGCGCAAGCCAGCACAACCCCCTAGCCACCCAAGCGGTAGCCGCCGTTCAGCACGAGGTCGCGAGATCGAATCCCATCGCGCGTGCGTGCAAGGCCGTCAGTCCGTCAGAGAACAAGAAGAGAAACAGTGGCCGCGAACCCTTTTGCACTTAACCCCCTGCGTCTTTTTTTTCGCCTCAACCCGCGCTCCTGCCGGCCCACCTGTCAGCCTCTGTGGTTGTTTTGCAAGGAAGCACCCGCAAAGTCCGAGCCTCAACCCGACGTCCCTGTCCGCGCCACGTGTCCCCCGCTCTCTCTCGTCCCATCAAGCGTGGGTCGTGAACCTCGGACCCCACATCATCCACATCCATGTGGGCGTGCTTTCATGATGACAGACGGTTTCTGCACATTCGTCCCGATCAGCAGATGGCCCACCTGTCATTGTCTGTGGCTAGGATTGCCTGAGTGTAAAACGTTTTCCGGTTTTCTGTTTTAATGTAAACTTTTCAAATTTGTTTTAATTCAAATTCAAATCTGTTTTTAATTAACTTTTGAAATATAATTCCAAATAGTACAAATAATATATGTTTTTGAATCAGAAAAATATGAGGATTTCAAATATGCCCTTCAAAATATATTTTGAAAACTTTAAATTTCAAGTTGACTAAAATTACAATAAAATGCCCTTATACCTTAATTAATTAATAACTTTTGATTTATAACTCCAAATTTAACAAATAATATGTCTAAAATGATTAGCTCGACGAGACCTTTCTGTTTATGCATTCCATGTTCTGAATTGCAGCATGCATCATATAAATATAAAGTATACAGCAACTTATTTGAGTATAAAATATGATTAAAATTCAATAAAATGTTTATTTCTTGTATTCCACACACTCACCCATGCCATGCTACTTTATTGCCATGCAAATTGTGCATCATTCATCATGGCATGATTGTTTGCTTGTCGCATTTTATTCTTATGCTTGTGCAGTTTATTTATGTTGGCCCTTGTTTGTTTGGTTCTTCTTCGAATAGGCCTTTGAGGTGGATATATCAAGAAACCCAGGAGCACTACCCAGATCCTTCTCTCGCTTCAACTGAGCTGCCAGGCAAGCACTACCACATGCTTGCATACATATAGTACCTATTGCCTCTATCTTATTCTTGCATCATCGAGTCGCGATTGCATTAAACTGAATCCCAAGTATTGCATAGCCTTTACTTTTAAACCCCACCGAAGCTTGTCCCTCCATCCCATGAGCCATTACTACAGGAGTTGTTTGAGCCATGCGGGTCGTAGAACAGCATGTGTAGGGTATGTGAGTGTCTGATGGATAACGAGGTACCTATACAACTTAACCTGAGTAGTAATGGGATAACTAATGAAAGTGGCACCGGTGAGCAATATCTGTTATTTGGTTTTTCATGCTCACTTGTGTCCCGTAGGACCCCGAGTACTTGATTCTTGTTCCTTGAATATTCGCGCTATCCACATCCGGGAGGCTTATGGGACCCCCCTGAGCCAGAGCTTGATTCATTCTTATTTCATGGGGCCACAAACTAGTTTGAGGTTTTATTTACTATCCTGTACTTATGCCATGCTTTACTGCTTTATTTAAAATTGTGCGAGGTACTTTACCTGTACTGTTTAGGATCGGGACACGATTTCGCGGTATCGACAAGCCCAGTCACACTTTCGGGTTCCCAGTCGTTTACAGCCATCCACCCAAACCTTGAGTCCGTCTTGGAGCCGGCCAGCTTCGTTGCGGGTATACTTAATGGGGTGGCCCCCTGAAATATTTCTGAATCTTGTGATTGCTTTGTCGTGAAAGCCTCGTTGGGTTTTGATTTGGTTTTTCCGAGGTTGATCGAGTGTGTGTTGCTATTTGTGCACCCCTGCAGGGTAAAACTTTCTGAAAGCCGTGTCCGCGGTTATGGACGACTTGGAGCACAGTTTCTCGATCATAGACAAGTATAACTAAAGTACCGCTTTTAATTTGACTAAGTAACTGACTAGTAAATAGTGCAACACTCATGGAATGGATAATAAAACTGCCAACGGATGGGGGGTTGTTCGTCCGCTTCCTCGTTGGTAAGCGGGGAGGAGGATGGATCTGTTAATATTACTGTTATAACTGTTGTTATTAATTCACGGACATCCATCTATCTTTGGTTAGGCGAATGGTTAGCGAGTATCTATAGAATTGTTAGATATTATCTTTTGCTGCAATTGCGTCACCCAGGTTGTGTCCCCTTTAGAGGCATAAAGACTTGCTGAGTACCCCTAGGGTCTCACACGATAAATTATTTGATTCAGATGAACAGGTACACTCACAAGATGGATACTGGGTGGAGGAGACGGACGATGTGGGCAACGATCATTCGGTGTAGAGATTCCGGGAACGGGTATCCGTGTGATCTGTGGGCGGGATGTGTTTATTAATGGGGCATCTTATGCCGATTTGCTTCTTATCCGTACTCGGATCTTGTTTGCCGCTTCCGCCTAATACTCTGATGTTTGATGTATGAGGAGATATCCTAAACTATATATCTATCTAGGATATTTGGATCTTGCCGTATGGCGTTGCAATATTTCTATTTCTTTTAGATGGAATGGCTCTGAGGACTGTTGTATGGTGGCTTGCATACATACTCATTTGTGTATGTAGTTGATCCCTTCGCCTGCCGATTACGCCGCCCGTTCTTGTCCCGATGTTTGGAAATGGTTAGGACGGCCGAAAGGTCTACCTATGAGTGGCATTTGGGCCCCACCGTACTATTTTAACCATTTCCGCTCATCCAGGCTTGTAACTAGGAGCGTAATTCACCGAGGTAGTTACAATTGGTATCAGAGCCATCCCGCCCTTGTGGTCTCAGCCAAATGGTCGTTGTCAGTCTAGCAAATATTTTTGGTAGCTATGTATACTAGGGAAAAACAAAACGCGAGAGTAGGACTGCTTCCACTTTTCTTCTTACCCAACCACCCTTTTCTGGTAAGGAAGTGTAACGTTTTCAATCCTCTTCTTAAAAGTTCAAACTAGGATTCACGTGTTCTGGGTTTCCGTAGTACCATAGGTTGTGTGTGTGTGTGTAATTCCTTGTCTATCTGTTGCATCCAACATGTTATCTTTATCTGCCTTTTGGTTATCAACTGTTGGTACATTCCATACCGACAGGCTTTTGAATACCGGCGCGATCTATCTGACTCCTTATTAACCGGTGCCATCTTCTTAAGGGTGTCCTTCCTTCTAGCAAGTCCACATTCTGTGAAACCATCAGTTGCTAACCGCTACCTGATAAGTGTTTTTGCGCATCTATTGGTATTTTAATGCCAAAAAATGCGGAAAAAATTTCTTTGATACATCTGTGCTTCCACACTCCTTTTCAGTCGTGTGTGAAACATTATCTATCTCCCTTTTATCAGCATGTCCATGCTAACTCATTCTTTTGACACCGGCGCTTAATCCTAGAGTTTCATCTCATCTCCTATTCTCTTGGGATAATTACATAACATGTGTCGATCCGATGCTGGTGGTTGTAATTTGGTTCTCGGCATAGCTATATGACACTTATCTTGAGTGGAATATGGAAAATGCAATCACCACTATCCTCCAAATGGTGACGGTTATCTCCTGTGATTTTGAGTACACCGCGATCATATCTATGCATATTCAAGCATCTTTGGCAATCCAGAGTTTCTCCAAGCACTACGGCGGTCTATCATCTGTCCATCATGCTGCACATCCTTTTGAACCCCATATCTGCACAATTCTCCTAGATACGAGGAAATTGCATCTTTTCGTCCCTGATAGCTTTGCTTAAGGTATGAGCTATCATCGGTTCTTATCCAATATCTCTTTATCTTTGTAACCGGTGATCCGATCGACAATGTGAACCAGGTGACATCTCTTTTTCTTCCGAAGGACCAGTTAACCTATTCTGTCAGCGCATCTTCTTCAACAGGAATCCTTACTCGTAACGTTGATCTTTCAAAGAGCGTTGAGCTCAGAGAGTGTTTCGAGCATTTGTTCGTTCTCCCGCCTCTTGAACTTGGTATTCTGGGAATATCTTGCTAATCCATGGTGGTATATATTGATAATATGCTTGCCTATTCGATATCTGTGGAAGGACATGGAAGATCATCTGTGTCTCTTTCTCTCGAGCTTCGTGAGCACTGCCTGTGTGCAAAGTCTCAAAGTGGGAATTCTGACTTTTTGAAGTCACTTATCTCGACCACGTCCTTCTGCTAAATACATTACTTCAACTCTGGAATCAGCAAGTCCATTGTTAATTCCATCCTCCATCTTCAACCAATCCGGAGTTGTTCCTTGTTGGCAAGTTATCATCGTTGTTCCGCTGAAGATTTCCTCAAGGCTGCTAAATCTCTCTCAATCATTTCAAGAAGAACATGGAGTTTTTTCACCTCAATCTCGTTAAGTAATCTCTTGAAACCCTCTCGCTCTATCGTCTATGCTCAATCCACCGGAGGCCATGAAGACCTTCCAGATCTTGTATTCCTTCTGTTCAAGTGGTGCTATCTTTTTCTATATCTGTGAAATTTTGCAGTTGTCTCCGTGATCTTCCGTTATATCTTTCTGGTGGCTTGGTACTTCCGACATGACGACAACATCATCATCGTTATCTATCTATGAATCCGGCGAATCGTTGCATCTATCCTTGTTTTCTAACGGAGTTCTATGAGTTTTTGCCAACACCTTTAGTCTGTTTCGGTAGTTGGGTTGCAAGATTTTCTTATTCATGTGCGGAGTAATGCTTTGAGTGTGGGATGGAGTAGCTACCATACCACTACTCTTATCATTCGCTCTTGTACATTGAATTGGTGAATTAATGTGATTTCACTCATTCCACGGAAGTTAGAAGTGGCCTTTATCCCTTGATACTTTTACTTCCGTCCTTGTTTCTCCGGAGTGCTCTTTCGAAGAAAGTAATCAATAATCACCCTTTCTACACGGAGCAAAATCCTCAATTATCTGGTGGAAACAAACGCCAACCTTTTTCTATCCTCGTCTTTCTACCGATGCTAGATATCCCCAAACAAGATTAAAGGAAACTATCTCTCTCTTTGTTTCATCAATTCTTTTTCTGTGGTAAAGCCAATTATGGTTGATGCCATCACCCGCAAATCTATTGCGTTAGCCTCAAGGCTAAAGAAAGCAATAAGTATCTCTACAATAAACTCCAGATCCTCCATATTCGTTGCTTCTCGGGATTCCACCATGATCTGGCTTCACATCCATCTCTGGAAGTTATATCTGTGCACCTAAATTGCGTGATCCTTGGTTCTTACCGGCGCAATAAGAATCTAACCCGATGATGTCTAACTAAATCTTTCTTTTGTTATCAAGGGACTCTATTGTTTGAAGGCAATATTGTTCCCGAACTTCTTTTCTCAAATCCGAGAGAAGATACGATGCTATTGTAATAGTGGTTCAAAACCTCTCCAATCTAGCTCCTTTCTTCCGGCGAGACAAAGATTCATCCTCTCTCATACCGGTAAATCTTTAATCTTAATGGTGTGTCTTTCTTTACCCATGATACATCATCTTCTCCTTTTCTTTCACAAGTGGTTATATTCTTTTATCATGATTCTTGAGAAAACCGGAGCTATGTCCATCCTATCCTTCTTGTCTCACGACAATCCTTCAACTCTTCTAACCCGTTGTTTCTCAAGCAAAGCATAAGACTACAACAAGTCTAGCAAGTTTTGCAAGGTGTAGTGGACGCACCATTCCGTTGTTCATCAACTTGGGAACGTGAGGGTCACCTTCGTTCGAACACCCGCCTCTCCTTGTGTTGTTTTCTTTTTCCTAGGAATCTCGGGGCGAGATTCTTGTTTAGTGGGGGAGAGTTGTAGCATCCCAATTGTCTAACAATTGTAATGCTACTTGGTCTAGTAATATAATGGCTACTTCCTATATATAATTGTTGCATCATAATTATATCATGCTCATGTCATCATGCCACCTTGCATTTGAGCATCATAGAAAACCCTTTTTGGTTTGGTTCTTCTCTCATATGCATTGTTAATTGTATTTGCCTCTTGATATTGTTTTTGGTTATTGATATATTGTTTAAATGCCCAAGTTGAGTTGGGGGCATATCTTTTATTCAACTCCATCACTTTTCTCTGCCACCACCTTATAATTCCACCATCCAACTAAATATGGGCTTTGCACTTTATTGGGTTTTACCTCTAGCTCATGTGGGTTGGGATGGATCCAATTCTATTTCCACATGCTCTCATCTTAGCATCATGTTGTTTCCACATTATTGATATGTGGAGCCACCTTTGCATGCATTATGAGTAGTGCTCCTTTTTCCTAGCTTTCATATGGATTATTATGGATTTATGCTCATGTTGGGATATTTTTGGGACTATTAAACATCTAGTGGAATATACACACTAGCATGTCCCATTTTATTCAAATATGGTCATCTCCATCTACTCCACATGGGGCATCCTTTCACTTCTTTTGCTTGGCTTTATTCCATCTTTGGGAATGCATAAGAATAATTCCATGTTAATATTATTGTTTTCACAAGAATAAACATGGCATTAATTATTTTGCATGGGCCATGCAAGAACCACCACATTCTAGTCTTTTGGATTTTATTTGAATCCTTGAGTGGATCATCTCCCATCTCCCTCTCTCCCTCTCCTTTGGCTTGATCTAGTTTGGTCTTGCTAAAATCCACCACCACACTTCTATCCCTCTCTTCCACTCCTTTTGTTGATCTTGTTTGAGTTGCTAAACCCTACACCTCTTCCACCTATTCTTGTTGATCTAAGCTTGGTGCATGCAAGTATCTAAACCCTAATCCCTCTCCCTAACCTCTCCTCTCTTTTGACACCTCTTGTTTTGGTCTTGTTTCAAATCCTAATTACCACATCACCCTCCTCTCTATCCACAAACCTAACCCTAATCACCTAACCCATTACCACCATCTACCATACCACCCCCTCTAGCCTAAACCGAGCCACCCCCACCCCAAACCAAACCCTAACCCGAGCCACTACTCCTACTCCAACCCTAGCTCCATGCCACCCCTCTCTCTCTCCTCTCTCTCTTTCTCTCTGCCAGCAGCCCCACCCGAGCCTACCCTCCTTGGGCGCTCCCTGGTCCCACCAGCAGCCTCTCCACGACCTACCTGCCCTGCCCTGCCGAGCAAGCACGTGAGGAGGAGAGGAAAAAGGTGGCACCGAGCCACCCTCCTCTACCCCCTGCCTCAGCTGATCGCCTCCCCCTCCCTCCTTTTTCCTCCTCCCCCATGGCACCCCTGCCTCTCCCAGATCTCCCCAGGCCGCTCCCCTTTCTCCCTGCCTTCCCCTACGACCACCTACCCCATCGCCGGCCACCATCGGCCTCCACCTCCCCTACTCTTACCAGCCGGTGGCGTGGCGATCCAGGGTGTCGAGGAAGATCACGCGGCTCCCCTGCTTCACCTCGTACGCGCCAGCGAGGAGGAGGAGGACCCCAGGCTCGCCAGGACCGAGACGCCACCGCAAACCCTAGCTGCCAGTTCGCCTGCGTCCTCGCCGCTCCGTCGCCCTCCTGCACGATCCGACCCCACCAACCAACCCTCGGTGAGCTCCTCTACCTCCTGGACATACTCCGCCTCACCGGGTAGCCCTAGCTACGCCAGACGTTTCGCCGAGCAACCTCTGTGCGCCGTGGCCGCGAGCCTCTGCACGTCCCTGCGTCGCCTCACACTCTACCTAGCCGCGCGAGCGCAAGCCAGCACAACCCCCTAGCAACCCCAGCGGTAGCCGCTGTCACATGAGGTCGCGAATCGAAATCCCTGCGGCGTGCCGTCTGCGACCGTCAGAGAACAAGAAGAGAAACAGTGGCCGCGAACCCTTTTGCACTTAACCCCCTGCGTCTTTTTTTTCGCCTCAACCCGCGCTCCTGCCGGCCCACCTGTCAGCCTCTGTGGTTGTTTTGCAAGGAAGCACCCGCAAAGTCCGAGCCTCAACCCGCCGTCCCCGTCCGCGCCACGTGTCCCCCGCTCTCTCGTCCAGCGCGTGGTCGTGGAGCCTCGGACCCTACATCATCCACGTGGTTTGGGCGTGCTTTCATGGTGACAGACGGTTTTCTGCGCGCTGCGTCGTCCAGTCAGCAGATGGCCCACCTGTCATTGTCTGTGGCTAGGATTGCCTGAGTGTAAAACGTTTTCCGGTTTTCTGTTTTAATGTAAACTTTTCAAATTTGTTTTAATTCAAATTCAAATCTGTTTTTAATTAACTTTTGAAATATAATTCCAAATAATACAAATAATATATGTTTTTGAATCAGAAAAATATGAGGATTTCAAATATGCCCTTCAAAATATATTTTGAAAACTTTAAATTTCAAGTTGACTAAAATTACAATAAAATGCCCTTATACCTTAATTAATTAATAACTTTTGATTTATAACTCCAAATTTAATAAATAATATGTCTAAAATGATTAGCTCGACGAGACCTTTCTGTTTATGCATTCCATGTTCTGAATTTCAGCATGCATCATATAAATATAAAGTATACAGCAACTTATTTGAGTATAAAATATGATTAAAACTCAATAAAATGTTTATTTCTTGTATTCCACACACTCACCCATACCATGCTACTTTATTGCCATGCAAATTGTGCATCATTCATCATGGCATGATTGTTTTCTTGTCGCATTTTATTCTTATGCTTGTGCACTTTATTTATGTTGGCCCTTGTTTGTTTGGTTCTTCTTCGAATAGACGCTGAGCAGGGGATATATCAAGAAACCCAGGAGCACTACCCAGATCCTTCTCTCGCTTCAACTGAGCTGCCAGGCAAGCACTACCACATGCTTGCATACATATAGTACCTATTGCCTCTATCTTATTATTGCATCATCGAGTCGCGATTGCATTAAACTGAATCCCAAGTATTGCATAGCCTTTACTTTTAAACCCCACCGAAGCTTGTCCCTCCATCCCATGAGCCATTACTACAGGAGTTGTTTGAGCCATGCGGGTCGTAGAACAGCATGTGTAGGGTATGTGAGTGTCTGATGGATAACGAGGTACCTATACAACTTAACCTGAGTAGTAATGGTATAACTAATGAAAGTGGCACCGGTGAGCAATATCTGCTATTTGGTTTTTCATGCTCACTTGTGTCCCGTAGGACCCCGAGTACTTGATTCCTGTTCCTTGAATATTCGCGCTATCCACATCCGGGAGGCTTATGGGACCCTCCTGAGCCAGAGATTGATTCATTCTTATTTCTTGGGGCCACAAACTAGTTTGAGGTTTTATTTACTATCCTGTACTTATGCCATGCTTTACTGCTTTATTTAAAATTGTGCGAGGTACTGCACCTGTACTGTTTAGGATCGGGACACGATTTCGCGGTATCGACAAGCCCAGTCACACTTTCGGGTTCCCAGTCGTTTACAGCCGTCCACCCAAACCTTGAGTCCGTCTCGGAGCCGGCCAGCTTCGTTGCGGGTATACTTAATGGGGTGGCCCCCTGAAATATTTCTGAATCTTGTGATTGCTTTGTCGTGAAAGCCTCGTTGGGTTTTGATTTGGTTTTTCCGAGGTTGATCGAGTGTGTGTTGCTATTTGTGCACCCCTGCAGGGTAAAACTTTCTGAAAGCCGTGTCCGCGGTTATGGACGACTTGGAGCACAGTTTCTCGATCATAGACAAGTATAACTAAAGTACCGCTTTTAATTTGACTAAGTAACTGACTAGTAAATAGTGCAACACTCATGGAATGGATAATAAAACTGCCAACGGATGGGGGGTTGTTCGTCCGCTTCCTCGTTGGTAAGCGGGGAGGAGGATGGATCTGTTAATATTACTGTTATAACTGTTGTTATTAATTCACGGACATCCGTCTATCTTTGGTTAGGCGGATGGTTAGCGAGTATCTATAGAATTGTTAGGTATTATCTTTTGCTGCAATTGCGTCACCCAGGTTGTGTCCCCTTTAGAGGCATAAAGACTTGCTGAGTACCCCTAGGGTCTCACACGATAAATTATTTGATTCAGATGAACAGGTACACTCACAAGATGGATACTGGGTGGAGGAGACGGACGATGTGGGCAACGATCATTCGGTGTAGAGATTCCGGGAACAGGGATCCGTGTGATCTATGGGCGGGATGTGTTTATTTATGGGGCATCTTATGCCGATTTGCTTCTTATCCGTACTCGGATCTTGTTTGCTGCTTCCGCCTGATACTCTGATGTTTGATGTATGAGGAGATATCCTAAACTATATATTTATCTAGGATATTTGGATCTTGCCGTATGGCGTTGCAATATTTCTATTTCTTTTAGATGGAATGGCTCTGAGGACTGTTGTATGGTGGCTTGCATACATACTCATTTGTGTATGTAGTTGATCCCTTCGCCTGCCGATTACGCCGCCCGTTCTTGTCCCGATGTTTGGAAATTGTTAGGACGGCCGAAAGGTCTACCTGTGAGTGGCATTTGGGCCCCACCGTACTATTTTAACCATTTCCGCTCATCCAGGCTTGTAACTAGGAGCGTAATTCACCGAGGTAGTTACAATGGGTTATGTTGAGTGGTTACATAGGGACCCATATTTATGGCCTACCCTAGTGTATCTCACTTGTGGAAAGCCACCCAAGAACAAAGATATTTGAGATGTCAAATGTTGAGAAGCTTCAAGTGCAGCCACATGGCAATATGGGCTCTTCCTGGATCATATAGGTTGCAGTAACTTAGCCACATGGATAGTTGGTGGTAGGGGTTGATAGGTTTGGAGCGCGTCCATTTTGGTCTAAGGGAAGGCTTATGAAAGATCTTGTCTCGATGCATGTCGAGTCTTGTGGAGAAAGTGCACCACCTCTCGAGAGAGTAAAATCTAAGTACTTAGCCGTGTCCTCGACAATGGACAATTTGAGCATCAAGACATGGAAGCTATCAAGGATATCCTCATCCCAATTTCTCAGTTAAAAACTTGTGGTTGAACAAGGGTTAAAGGATCACCAATTTCTATTGGTAGATGCCTTGGGTGATTTTGACAAACAAAAAACTTAGTGTTTTCAAATGATAAGGAAAATCTATTTTGAGCAAAGAAAGCCTAAGCTCTACTTAGCCAAATACATATAGGTGATAGATACCACTATACTACCATAGTATCACTTGCCAATACAATTCAAATGTATTGACCCTTGTGGTTGTAACTTATTATGTTGCAGGTTTGTTTGATGTTAGTGAATTATGTTGATTAGGATTACAAGTCTACAACCAACATGAATGCCTGTGGCACTTTGAAGATGAAGGACTCCATGCTATATAGTTATTGCTGCTGCATTGTAATGGGATAGCCAAATGAGCTATGTAAGATGTAATGAACTATTTTATTCCTAGTTATAAAGTTATACTATGACCTTTGTTTCTTGATATTACATCTTAAACTGTGGATGCTAGCTATTAATCCAGCGACTAGCATTATAAACATAGGGATCTCTACCTTATCAAGGTTGGGACCTCTACAACAGCACCAGCGAGACTGAACCCTAACGCAGCTGCGGGGGTCGTGTGAGGCTCACCAGGGCTCCAGCTAGGGTCGGTGTTGGGGGCGAACAATGTTGTCGACGACGGTAGTTCGAACGGTGGCTAAGGCAGCTCCTGGGGCGGCTCCAATCAACGGCTCCACTTCTCCTCCTCCGCGGCAGACTCCGGCAAAATTCCCGCGATGTTGAGCTTGCCTTGCTCCGGGGAAAGGTGTGGGAGGTTCTATGAGAGGTGGGGAGTGAGATGGTGTGGAAAATTGGGGCTGGGAAGGCCTCCTTTTATAGGCAAGTGAGAGGGGCAGTGCGGCACGGGCAGAGATCGTCGGGGTCAGCGGTACAACGAGCTAACGACATGGCTCGGGGGCTAGGATGGTGCGCGGACTCCTTGCGATGTTCAAGGTCTTAATGGCGCGCAAAGGGGCGGTCGAGAATGGTCGGAACGCATTGATGCTCTGAGGGGCACCGACGACGGTTTTGATGATGCACGGGTGCTACGGGTCGCGCAACTGCAAACGGAGATGTCTGGGAGGTTCCTGGGGTCGTGTTGATTGCAGGCACGGGCGGTGAGGGCGGGGCGTGGTGTGTGCGAGCGTGTCAGGCGCGGAGCTCTAGCATGCTCTCGGCATGGCATAGACGAACTGGACGCGGCGCGTTCTCTGTGGTACACGGCTTGGCAGTGCTCGAGGGCTGGACTGGGGGTGGCGGTGGACGGTGGCCTACCTCCTGGACATATTGGCTAGGCGCGGCGAACACTCATGCTAGCTTGCCATGGTCAGCTGGCAAGGGGGTGGTCTGGCATGCATGGCATGGTGCAAAGGGTAGGGTTCTAGGATGTTCAATGCAGGTGTGCTCACTAGAGGGACAAGGATGAGAAAAGGGAGACAATGGTTTGAGTGATCACTGCTCAAAACAGTGAAAGTTTGGCCAATTTGATTTGTGTCTACCAAGTGTTTGATGAAATGGCCGAAAGAAATTTATACTTGAATTTTTGGATGAAATTTGGTGAGTGCACTGGTCACATACTTGGTGGTCTCTGGTTGCTCGGTTTTGTCAAGGTGAACTCGTTTGAGTGGTTTTTCGAGAAATGGTGATCTTACCATATGAACTAGATTCAATTTTGAATTGTCCTTGGCATAGACTTGCAAAATGTTTCTATGAGTTTGCAAGGTGGACTTGGGTTCATTTTTACTTGCTCTAGGAAGGGGTGAAAATAATTGGATTTCTTTCTGTTAGAAATCTTGGACTAGAAGCACTCAAAGTGGTCTAGTGGTTAACTTTCGTCAAAATGACCATTGGCTCATATTGTTTATATTTGAATTTTTATTGATTTGATTCGGCTTGGAAAAGATTTAGATGATGTTGTTGTCATCTTTAAACCAATCCTTGCCATTCATAGCAATCAAACAAGTCATTTCAAGCATTCATGCATTCATCACATACACGCATGCATTCATATTGATTTTAATTAACAAAAGTTTTTGTTAACCCTAAATTTGGGTGATTGGAATTTGATAACCTTGATTAATATTTTTGGGATGTTACAAACCTTCCCCCCTTAAAAAAATCTCGTACCAAGATTTGAGAAAAAGAAAACTATGATTTAAAGAGATCTGGAAACTCAATCCTAATGTAATCTTCTCGCTCCCAGGTAGCTTCTTATTCAGTGTGGTTACTCCACTTGATATTGAGAAACTTGATACTCCGGGTCCTGGTGGCTCTGAAGGCTTCTTCCAAAATACGAATGGGTACTTCGGGATATGTTAGGTCATCGTTGATCTCTATGGTTTTGTGATCAATATTCTTGAAAATTACGGTCTTCTCCGGGACTTCTAGGCATTTGCGAAGTAACGAGATATGAAACACATTATGCACGGCTGACATATCCTCCAGTAGTTCTAGTTGATACGATACTTCTCCTCGATGATTCAAAATCTTGAAGGGTCTGATATATTTGGGGGCAAACTTTCCTTTGAGTTGGAAATGTTGCATTCCTTTCAAAGGTGATACTTTCAGATACACAAAATCTCCGATATTGAATGCTAGGTCTCGACGTCTCTTGTCGGCATAACTCTTCTGTCTGGATTGGGCAGTCTTGAGATGCTCATGGATCTTGTGAACTTTCTCTTCATCCTCTTGCAGGATGTTGGGTCTGAAAATCTGACTCTCTCCTACTTCCGACCAATTCAAAGGGGTACGACACTTCCTTCCATACATGAACTCAAATGGGGCCATTTGCAAACTGGTTTGGTAACTGTTGTTATATGAAAATTCTGCGAAAGGCAGACAGTCTTACCATTTTGATCCATATTCCAACACACAAGCTCTCAACATATCTTCGAGTATTTGGTTTACTCGCTCTGTTTGTCCATCAGTTTGAGGGTGATAAGCTGTGCTGAAATCTAGTCTTGTTCCTAATCCTTCTTAAACTTTCTTCCAAAATCTCGAGGTAAACTAAGTTCCTCGATCCGACACAATGTTCTTGGGGACTCCATGTACACTGACTATCCTAGCAATGTACAAATCTGCTAGCTTAGAACTCTGATAAGTGGTCTTGACTAGTATTCCCAATAGTTTCCTTAGGGTATCCTATGAAGACGCATTTTTCCACTTTGGGTTCAAGTTTGTGGGGCTGTAACTTCTTTACATAATATTTGCAACCCCAAACTTTAAGGAACGACAATTTAGGTTTCTTAACAAACCATAATTCATACGGTGTCGTTTCAATGGATTTAGATGGTGCCCTATTTAAAGTGAATGCGACTATTTCTAATGCATAACCCCAAAATGATAATGATAAATCTGTAAGAGACATCATAGAACGAACCATAACTAAGAGAGTTTGATTACGACGTTTAGACACACCATTACATTGTGGTGTTCCCATTGGTTTCAATTGTGAAAGTATTCTGCATTTCTTTAAATGCATGCCAGACTCGTAACTCAGATATTCACCACTGCGATCAGAACATAGAAATTTAATCTTCTTGTTACGTTGATTCTCTACTTCACTTTGAAATTCCTTAAACTTCTCAAAAGTTTCGGACTTATGTTTCATGAAATAGATATACCCATATCTACTCAAGTCATCCGTGAAAGTAAGAACATAACGATAACCACCGCACGATGCCACACTCATTGGACCGCACACACCGGTATGTATGATTTCCAATAAGTCCGTAGCTTTCTCCATTATGCCAGAGAATGGAGTCTTAGTCATTTTTCCCATTAGACATGCTTCACATCTTTCAACTGATTCAAAATCAAGTGATTCAATAAGTCCATCGCAATAGAGTTTCTTCATACGCTTCACTCCAATGTGACCAAGACGACAGTGCCACATGTATGTAGAATTATCATTCAACTTCATTCATTTATCATCTATATTATAAACATGTGTATCACTACTATGGAGATTCAATAAGAATAGACCATCTATCATAGGCGCATGACCATAAAAAATATTACTCATATAAATCAAACAACCACTAGTCTCGGACTTAAACAAGTAACGGTCTCACAATAAACAAGATCCAGATATAATGTTCATGCTTAACACAGGCACCAAATAACAATTATTTAAGTATAAAACTAATCCCGACGATAGATGAAGAGGGAGAATGCCTGATATGTCGGAAACATATCTATCATTTTTTATGCTCCATGCTTGTTTTGTATCAACTTTGCTTTGCTTTTTATACACTTTGAGGTGTTTTTATACACTTTCTGGAACTAACCGATTGACAAGATGCCTTGGTGCCAGTTGCCTGTTTTCTGCTGTTTTTGGTTTTAGAAAGCTAAAAATAAATATTCTCGGAATTGGACGGGACAAAAGCCAAAGTTCATATTTTTCCCTGAACGATACGGAAAATCGAAGACGAGACGGAGGAGGACACCAGGGTGGCCACACCATAGGTGGGTGCGGGGCCCACCCTGGCCGCACCCACAGGGGTGTGGTCCCCCTGGCACACCATCGGCCGTGCCTCCTTCGCCTATAAGAAGCCCCCGACTCAGAAACCCTAAATCATCGAACAGAAAGCCATGTAAAGTTCCGCAGCGCCACCCCACTGAAGGGGAGATTTGGGGACAGAAAGTCTTTGTTGTGCCACCCTGACGGGATGGGGAAGTGCCCCCAGAGCCATCTCCATCGATCTCCACCACCATATCCATCGCCATTGCTGATTCCCATGATGAGGAGGGAGTAGTTCTTCCTCGAGGCTAAGGGATCTACCGGTAGCTATGTGTTCATCTCTCTCTCTATGCATGATCATGTTGTGGTCATGAGCTTTGTAATCAAGTAGATCTACCTTGCTACTCAAGTGCTGCAATAGATATCTGCTCTCCCCATGCGTGTGAAAGTGACAGCGTGCACGCCATGGTGGCACTTAGGCTAGAGTCTACATAAATACTCATCGTGCTTTAATAGATCTATGCTTTTCCCCACGTGTGTGAAAGTGACAGCATGCACACCGTGTGTGGCACTTAGGCTAGATTACATATATATTTTTCATGAGTATATTTGGATTTCGATGTCTTTATGAAATTGTGGTGTTTGTTGGAACCATCTAGCACTCAAGGTGACAGCGTGGGGTTATCTAGATGGGGAAGACGGACTTTGAGGAGTGCTGTTATAGCCCTACCATGGATTAGAGTGTCCAACCGGAGAGTAGTCAGGGTAGTATCATTAAGAGAAGATATTTATATGAGAGAGTGTTCACTAGTGAAAGTATGATCCCTAGGCCTTGTTTCTAAGCATTAAAACACCGTTCACAACTAGATCTGTTACATGTTTGCTTGCTTCCATCTTTATTTCAGTTTGTTTTTAGTCTCTCCCAAGTCAACAACAAGTCAGAAGATCTTCTTTGGCACCGTTACCACTTGTATTTCACTATCTCTTCGCCGAACTAGTGCACCTATACACCAAACAAGTGTATTGGGTGTGTTGGGGACACAAGAGACTTCTTGTATCTTGATTGCAGGGTTGCTTGAGAGGGATACCTTTGACCACTTCCTCCATGAGTTCGATAAACCTTGGGTAATCCACTTAAGGGAAACTTGCTGCTATTCTACAAACCTCTGCACTTGGAGTCCCAACAACTGTCTACAAGAATAGAAGTGTGTAGACATCAGTGCCAACGGCGATCACATCAACCTTGGAGCAATTTCCAATGCGCATCATCACCTTGTAGCTCGCTAGTCTTTGCTTATTCTGTAGCACCTATTTCGAGTTACAAATATGAGCAACGAAACCAGTATCAAATACCCAAGCACTACTATGACTACTAGTAAGATACACATCAATAACATGTATATCAAATATACCTTTCTTCTTGATGTTGTTGTTCTTCATATCTGCCAGGTACTTGGGGCAATTCCGCTTCCAGTAAAAGCACTCAGTATCAGGCTTAGGACCAGCCTTGGGCTTCTTAGCAGGCGCAACGGCTTTCTTGACACCCTTCTTGAAGTTACTCTTCTTCTTAGGCTTTCCTTGCTTCTTGAAATTGGTGGTCTTATTGACCATCAACACTTGGTGCTCTTTCTTGGTCTCCACTTCAGCAGTTTTTAGCATGGAGAAGAGTTCAGGTAACGTCTTATCCATACATTGCATGTTGTAGTTCATCACAAAGTTCTTGACTAGGTGGCGGTGATTGGAGAACACGATGAATTCCCAATGCATTAGGAATCGTAATTCCCAAATCTTGGAGTTTGTTGGCATGCCTAGACATTTTGAGCACGTGCTCACTAACGGAGCTGCCCTATTCCATCTTATAGTTAAAGAACTTCTCGGAGGCTTCATAGCTTTCCATGGTCGCATGAGTCTCAAATATCACTTTGAGATCATTGATAATATCATGAGGGTCGCGGTGCTCAAAGCGCTTCTGAAGCTCCGATTCCAAACCATACAAGATGGCACACTGAACTTTGGAGTATCAATTCTTTCGAGTGAGGTAAACATTTTTCACTTCATCAGTAGCATCAGCTACAGGCGGGTCATGCAGCGGTGCATCCACCACATAGGTCAACTGACCAGCATTGAGGATAATCCTCAAGTTGCAGAACAAATTCGTGAAGTTGCTTCCTTCTTTCTCTAGGAAATCATTAAAATTGATGGTAGGGGCCGCCATGATCTACAACATATTTACAAAAAGTTTAGACTAAGTTTATGATAAATTGAGTTCATATTTAATTCTTAAATTAACTAGGTGAACTCCCACTCAAAACAACATTCCTCACATTGTTTAGTGATCACACGAACCAAATCCACTACACCAAGTCCGATCATCACGAGATATGATGTAGCTTCAAAGGCGAACAATCAACATTTTCATCACATCAATTGTATGACGCATGCTTTACCTTTCGGTATTCCGTGTTCCGAGACCATGTCTGTACATGCTAGGCTCATCAAGGTTAACCTTAGTATCCGCATGTGCAAATCTTGCTTGCACCCGTTGTATGCACATGTAGAATCTATCACACCCGATCATCACGTGGTGCTTTGAAACGACAAGTCTTAGCAACGGTGCGTACTAAGGACGAACACTTTATTACTTGATATTTAGTGAGAGGGATCATCTTATAATGCTACCATTGCAATCTAATCAATACAAGATGCATAAAAAGGATTAACATCATATGCAATTCATAATATGTGATATGATATGGCCCTTCTTCTTGTGCCTTTGATCTCCAACTCCAAAGCATGAACATGATCTCCATCATCACCAGCGTGGCATCAAGATCAATGGCATCGCTTCATTGTTGTCCACCACCAACAGAAACTGTTACAACTACTTTGATGAATAGACACGCAGGACTTAAACAAAATTTAAAGACAACCATAAGGCCCCTACTGGTTGTCAACTTACAATAAGGATCATTGCATACATCATATGTAATCAAAATCATGGCCATATCACATCACAAAACAAGCCCTGCAAAAACAAGTTAGATGCCTCTAATTTTCTTTGCATGTTTTACGTGGCTGGGGCTTTCAAACAAGAAGTGTTCTAACTTATGAACATGAACCACAATGTTGATACAAGTATTTTCAAGTGCCCGTTGTAAATTGAATATTCACTATGGTGGGAGAGATAGACATCCGTAAAGCCACCTGTGCAATGAAAGTTGAACGTTGAGCGTGGAGCAAGTCTCATGTACGATGACATGTAAGGTTAGCCCGGGCCGCTTCATCACACCATCCTGCAAGATGCAAAGTACAAAAAAGCAAATGACAACAAAAGCATCAACACCCACAAAACCATTGTGTTCTACTCGTGCAACAGATCTATGCATAGAGTCGGCTCTGATACCACTGTAGGGTTCGTAGCATGGAAAACAAATAAATTCTATCGCATGAACACACAAAAAGCCAAGATCTGATCTATGAGATCTGTGCAACGAGTTTGTAGAGAACTAACCCTCGTAGATCCAAAGCGTTTAACAAGATTCGGATCTCGTGGTTGATATAGTCGATCACTTGCCAATCTCAAGATCATGTAGACGATCCTTCCGGAGCCACGTTCCGGTAGCGCTTCCGCAGTCGGTCACACATATGGTAGTCGATGAAGACCTTCCTCTCCCTTGTTCCAGCAGGGCAGCGGAGGTTGTAGATCTCTACGGAATCCCAACAACATGACGGTGTGATGGTGGTGGTGGTGGAGAAGAGATTACTGCAGGGCTTCGCCTAAGCCGGAGAAGTGTATGGAGGTGAGAGGAGAGGCGTTAGTGGCTAGGGTTTGGGGTGAGGTTCTATGGGGTGCCCTCACACCTCCTTATATGGGTGGGGGGATGCGGCCAGGGTTCACATCCCTGGACGAGTTATTCCCCAACTCCTCTAGGCCGGCGGCAAGGAATGGTAGAGGGAGAACTTGTCCCTCAAGGTTTCGCTTTCCTTCCCTAACTAGGATTTGACCTTTTCAAACTAGGACTTGACTTTTCAAACTAGAGTTTGTTTCTCTCTTCCTAGTCCTTGGCTGAGTTGGCCTAGGGTATGATGTGCCCATCCCATCATGGTATGGTGGATATCAAGTACCCCCTCCCGGGGTGGTGGACTTTCTAGAACATTCTAGAAGCTTCCGATTAAAACACCAAAAACATTTCTGAACCCCGGAAATTGACTTTCCTTATATGAATCTTATTCTCCGGACCATTACGGACCTCCTCGTGATGTCCTGGACCCAATCCGAGACTCCAAACAATATTCGGTCTCCAACTCACATTCCATATCTACTCAAACAACATTGAATCCTTAAGTGTGTCTCCCTACGGTTTGTGAACTATGCAGACATCATTGAGACACCTCTCCGATCAATAACCAATAGTGGGATTTTGAAATCAATAATGGCTCCCACACATTTGTACAATGACTTCATGATCGAATGAACCATTTACATACGATGTCGATTCCCTTTGGCGCGTGATACTTTACTTATCAAGGTTTGATCGTCGGTATTGTCAACACCCGGATTTGTAATCCTAGATGCATGTTATGCCATACATCGCAATCCCAGGATTACAATTGTTGCGAGAACATAACAGATTGGTACCATAGTTCATCATCCATTACAAACCATAATAAAGGTCTTACAAATAAAGGATATCATGATCCAGTCTTAATACAATCAATGCAGCGGAATAATAAATAATAGTAGCATGGTCGAAGCTTCATCTTCAGGGTCACAGGCAATGTTGATGATGGGAGATGATCCTAGTTATCATAGACTTCCTGTTGTCCATCATCTTGGTAGTCCTCCTCATAGTCTGGCCATAGGAATAGCCAGGGACAAAGCCATGAGTACCCTTTAAGTCCTCGCAAACTATCACTAACAAGTAAAGTGGTTCAAATAGGAATCCTAAGCTCTAGGTTGTTTTGCAAAAGGCCAGATTTATATGTAACTGAGTTTAGAAGTAAAGAAACTAACTTAAAGTTTTACAACACCTAAATGGGAACTTAGTTTTCATGTTCACAACCATGTTTTGGTCAAGTCAAAGTCATAGTTCATTTCAAAAGTAATTTTGAAAACACCTAACGACGGAATAGTATGGCCACTCCAACTGTCCATAACCGCGGACGCGGCTATTCGAATAGTTTGACACTCTGCAGAGGTGTTACACTTTCACCACAATATTCGATACATCCATCAGGAACAATCCTGAATCACCATACTCAGTATGCATATAATCAATCCTAACCTTTCAATTACACACCCTACTATAGGCACCTCCCCTATGAGTTTGGCCTCCCAACCATGACCATCTATCATCTTGGGAACTACACAGGTGGAAAATCATAACGAGGTAGCCTCAGCTCAAACCTCTTCCGCAAGGGAACCCATACTAAGATATACAAACTTCAAGTCAAGCCCTACCCAAATTCGGGTATTATGGTTTTATGGTAAAATTGGAATGGTATCGCATCCGAACCCAACCATCAGTTTTATAAAGGGTCTAAGGCTCATGCCTCAACATTTTCATCATCAAATCATATGGTGTTCATAACACATGTCAAAACATTTCATTAGAATTACTCATCATTCTAAGGTTTTCATAATCACTTTCACTAAGTATTCCCATCTAAAGTAATCAAGTTTTGTGCTTAGCACTAGCCACTAAAGTTGAGGGTAATCACTAATGAGGGGTGCTAATCAAGGGTGACTATCTAAGTCTAGATCTCATACCTCAGTATGACATCTAGTTCTAACTAACTTAGGCCAAGTTTTATGCTCTTTATGCTACCTCTAAATATCTTTCCAAAACTCACTAAATACTAACTAGAAGTAATAAAGAACTTTGATAAAGAAATAAAAGAATGAAGCTTGCAAGTAAAACTGGGATATGGTATAATAAAGTGGTATAACCAAATCATGCCTAATGCATTGCATAGGTTATCTAGCTTGCAAGGTTGCAAGTGTTAGCTTGCATAGGTAACATGCAAGTGGTTGCTTACTAATATGGCTTGCCTTCAGTAGTGAAGTGATTGAAGTTCTCTTCCTCTTCTTCGCAGTAGTCTCCTTCCTCTTTGTATCCTTGCTCGGTACTAGCGTCTATAAATAAATACGAGGTACACAATCACCAAACTATACTTAAATACTTCTATTAGGCACACAAGGTTCACACTAGATGATCTAGCATCATCACATGAATTAAGGATCTAGTCCTATTTATTTTAATTTTTAGAAAAGTAATTTCTACTCATTGAAAACTACTTAAGATTTAATATTCTCCAATGAAAATAGGGGATCATGTTGACACATGTCATCACCACACATTTTAATACTTGGGAATGTGATTTAAAGTGGTGTCACAATTTAATAAGGTTTAACATTATTATTTTAATTAATTAAAGTGACTAGAAATGCCTATGGGGCATTCTTTTAATACTTGTCCATTATTACTTCTAGTAAACCTAGAGCTTTTTACATATTTAGAAAGATCTTGTCAAATGTGATTTTTGAGAGTTGGAATCAACTCAAAAGCATTTATGGTTGATTTTTCAAACATGTTTGAATGCAAAAAAGTCTCTTCCTTGTTATTTTTACTATAGGTGATCTATAATATCAAATGGTTTGAATCCAACGGGCTTGGATTAAGAATTTCAATATCTCTCTAGCAAAATTAGTTTCATGCAATTTGGTTAAGTGAAACTCTTTGAATTGATTTTTAAAGTTACTGTCTAAACTAGGTTTGAGTTGAAATAGAAAATATCTATATGAATCTACTGGGCTGAGCGCGGGAACTAAACTGGGCGGGCCTAACTGCATAGCACGCGCAGCAAAGGCTACTGACAGGGGGTCCAGGCGTCAGCGGCTCTAACTATCCGAAGCGGTATCTTTCAATCTAAGCCCTACGATTAGACTAGATCCTATGGCTGTGGTTCGTCGTCTCCGTCGGGCAGCGCCGGCGAGACTGAACCCTAACACGGAGGTGGGGGTCGTGTGAGGCTCACCAGAGCTCCAACTAGGGTCGGCGTTGGGGGAGAATAACGTTGTAGACAACGGCGGTTCGACCGGTGGCTGCGGTAGCTCCTGGGGCGGCTCCAATCAACGATTCCACTTCTCCTCCTCCGTGACAGACTCCAGCCAAATTCCGGTGATGCTGAGCTCGCCTTGCTCCGGGGAAAGGTGTGGGAGGTTCTATGAGAGGTGGGGAGTGAGATGGTGTGGCTAATTGGGGTTGGGAAGGCCTCCTTTTATAGGCGAGCGAGAGGGGAAGTGCGTCACGGGCAGATCTCGTCGGGGTCGGCGGTACAGCGAGCTGACGGCATGGCTTGGGGGCTAGGACGATGCGCGGTCTCCTGGCGATGCTCAAGGGCTTAATGGCGCGCAAAGGGGCGGTCAATAACAGTCGGAAAGCGTTGGTGCTCTGAGCAGCACCGACGACGGTTTTGACGATGCACGGGTGCTACGGGTCGCGGGGCGACGAATGGGGATGTCTGGGAGTTTCCTGGGGTCGTGTTGATTACAGGCACAGGCGGTGATGACTCCTTCACTACTAGGAAAATGCATGTTTGTGGCGCACATGAAATGGCCATCCGTGGCGCACTAGCAGTGCGCCACTAGCCTCGCTGTAACATACCTAAAATCATGTTTCAAACTCATGCATATCATCCATGCATCCATGATCATGTAAGATTTCCATTTCAAAAATCATTTCAAAACAGGAGCATATATGCTTATTATTTTATGTAGGTGCTATAGCCTTAGTGCTATTTTCCAATGAGAAGAGTACTTGTTTTGTTCAGTAAGTTTTGAATTAAAACTTAAGTGCTTTCCAAATCTTGAGCAAAGTTTTTCAAAACAAAATGTGTAAATAAAACCAATATTATGCCTATGGTTTATATCACATAAAGGCTTGGTTTTATTTTTATTTTCAATTGATCAAAGTGTTTTTGAGTGAACAGATGTGTTTGACACTTATTTGAGTACAAGATTTATAGTACAAAAGTCAGAGAAGTTTTGAAATCAAACATATTTGAATTGGAGTTTTGAAATCAGTTTTAGAAAAGAAAACAGAAAAAGAAAAGGTTTAAAAGAAAAAAAATAAGCCAAATAGCTAAATAGGCCCAACCAGCCCAGTTCGACCCAGCCTTGCCCAGCTACCCTCCCGCGAACCATTTTCCTTACCCGCGGACACACCCCCAGAGTCGCTGACACGAGGACCCCACCCCATCTCTCTTTCTCTCGATGACAACCGCGGCCCACACGGTGTCATCGTCTCCACCCCGCGAATAGCTCAATCCCCAAATTACGCCGGCCGTTCTCTGTATTGATTCGTGGCGTCAATTCACGTTGAATGCCGGAGTAAATCACGCTCACGACCATGCTACTTAACCCCCCTTTGCCCCCTCTCCATTTCCCCCGAGACCCCAAGCACAGGCGCCCAGTGCCCATGATCGCTCTTGCACCGTGAGCAGAACCCTCTCCGGCGACCAATCCCGGTGAGCTCCGTGCGCCCCTTCCCCTCTAATTCATGCAGACCATTTCGCAACGTCCTTGTGCTTCTTATGATGCCTTTGGTTCATCCTATACTGCCCCAGGTCGTCGACTTCATCAAGCACTGCAAGCTCCCGACGACGTCTCCAACTCCGGTGACTAAATTTGGTGAGCCCCGTGTTCCCCTTCGTTTCTGACTCACACGAACATGTTCGCCGTAGCCTTGCGCACCCCCTGATACCAGTGATTCATGATAGGGTGACCCGGAGCGCCGCCAACGTCTTCGTCACCGAACACCCGACGCTGTCAACAACTCCGACGAGCTCGTACTGCCGTGTCCGTGTGCCCCTTGCCAAGCCATCGCCATGTTGAGCATCAGTACTTCGCCATGAATCTGGTAAGCGTCTCCGACGACCCCAAAGCCTCCTGTAGCGCCGCGCCGCCATAGACAGAGCACGCCGCCACCAGCTGCCACCGCTAGCGCCGCCCATCCGTGGTCGCTTGATCGATCACCGTTGGATCTAGATCCAGCGCATAGGAATAGATCACTTAACGAAACGGTACGTTTAGATCTGGACCGTGCGCGATCATTTTAATCCAACGGCCTGCATCGACCGATCCGTGCGAAGCGGTATATACCAATCAGAACATGACGCGTGGCTAGAGTTTAGATTTAAAATCAGGATTTGAATCTATTAGATGTTTGATTTTGTTTTAATCATAACTTTTGATCCCCACGTCCAAATTTGACAAATTTTATATCAATGGATTCAGGAGAACAAGCCCTTTCCATTTATGCAATGTGTTTAGTGTTTTTCTTCTGTTAAAATGGTTTAATTTACATAAACATGTGTAGGCCTATTTAGTGTATATAAATTATTTTGGAAATGTTTTAGTGTTTAAATAAATGTTGTTTGGCAAGATTTGAGCTTGTTTATGAACCAGTACTGTGCACTTGTCTTGTTGAGTTTAGAAAATCATCACATATTATATTGCATGCATCCATATATTTTTGATTGTATTTATTTTGTATGTGATTTGTTGCTATGATTTTATGTGTAGATTTTGGTGCCAATAGTGATTGTGATTGTGAGGACTGTAGCTACTCTCCAAACTACCAAGGCAAGTGGTGCTTCATGATTTTATTCCCTAAGTTTTTCTACTATGCATTAGAAATATTTTGCTAGTCTTGCATGGTTATATTTTACTTATATGCTATGCTTGGGAAATCCTAGTAGTTGTAGAATTGCTAGAAATTTCTAAGTTAAGATGCTTATCTATGCCATGCTTAGCCTAGCTAGTATCAACCAAGGGTGGTGAAATATTCATGCGATGTTAAAATATTTCTAAGTCCTTTTGGACTTGTGTTTTGTCTAATAAAACAACTAAGTGAATGAAACACCTGGGTGGAATGGAAGGAATGGTTTGTGTTGAGTGGTTACACAAGGCCCATGTCTATGGTTTACCTTGTGTATCTCACTTGTGGAAAGCCACCCAGGAACAAAGGGATTTTGAGATGCCATATGTTAAGAAGCTTCTAGTGCAGCCACTTGGCAATATGGGCTCTGCCTGGATCATATAGGTTGCAATAACTTATCCATTTGGATAGTTGGTGGTAGTGGGAAAGATAGGTTGGAGCGCGTCCATTTGGTCTAAGGGAAGGCTTCTGAAAGGTCCTGTCTTGGTGAAAATCAAGGCTTGTGGGGAAAGTGCAAAACCTCTGCGGATGGAAGAATCTAAGTACTTAGCCATATCCATGGTATTGGACAACTTGAGCATCAAGACATGGAAGCTATCAGGAATCTCCTCATCCCAATTTCTAAGTAAAAATTTGTGGTTGAACAAGGGTGAAGGACCTCAAATGTCTATTGGTGGTTCCTTGGGAAAAGTTTTGACAAAGGAAAACTTAGTGATTTCAACAAATAGGAAAAACCTATTTTAAGCAAAGCAAGCCTAGCTACACTTAGCCAAATTGCATATAGTATTTAGTCCACCAATGTTATACTAAGGTATCACTTGCCAATACTATTCCAATGTATTGACCCAATGTGGCTGTAACTTGTGATGTTGCCGGTTATTCTGATGAGGATTAGGATTCATGATTCTACACTCAACATGTTTGCCTGTGGCACATGAAGATGAAGACTGTTATCTATTTACTTATTAAAACTCTTGTACTAGGCCTGTGGCCATGGAGTTGTAAAGACTATGTTTGTCTCTGGAATGACTGTAATAATGACCTTTGTTTCTGTGTACTTCATCTTAAAATGTGGATGCTAGCATTGATCCAGGGACTAGCATTGCAATCATAGGGATCCTTTTCCTTTGTAAAGGAGGGATCTTACAGATGGTATCAGAGCACTGTGTTGCCTGTAGGATTATGACCCTAGGATTGGAAACCACTAAGGAAAAAATTTCAACAACTTCCACACTTGTCTTTTCTTCTCGTAAACTTTTCTCATCTCTATTTGTAGATGAATTCCATCAACAAAGCTATAACGAAGGGACCACTCATGACAATGACTTTGGAGTGTGCAACAGAATTTCCAAAGGCTCTCAAGGACCTCATGGTTGCAATGGGAATACATGGTGCAACTATGTACAAAGGTTTTACTGTGATGGATGAAGGAGTTGAGTACTAGTGGGTGCAACTTCACTTGTATATAAACAAGGAAGACAACCACAAAGAATCAGGATTCTGCATGTTCACCAATTTAGTGGTGCACACTACATTCTTTGATTCAGCAAGGGATGCAGCTTGGAAGACCATCAAAGAACTTGGTGATAGAGTCAAGTGCAGAATGCTCAACATCTAAAATGACCTAAAGGAAGAGAAGAAACATACCCAAGAGTTGGAGGCTACCAACCAAACCTTAAGATCAGACATTATAGACTTAGTAATGGAATCATGTGCTCAAGATAGACTGATTGCTTCTCGAAATATTATGTTAGCCAACATGTCTAGTGAGTTGGGATTGTAACTTACTACGATAGTTGGACCACCACTTATCACCTTATTTTCCAAAATGTTGCTTGAAATAAGTTGGACCTTGGATGTTGTATTGTTTTCATGTGTGCCATGACTTGTGTGATTTGATTTCCAAAATTATACATGTGTTGCTTTGTTTTGTGATTTATTCCTATGTATGTTGATTCTAACTTTTTCTATCTTATAAATAGATGCCTAATGTTATTATCAGCACGGTTGATGAGTTCAAGGGAACTCGCTTTGGCACTCGTATTATTGAGGTCACTAGCCTGCTCAATCTCCCACTTCCTTCCATCATGATGCTTCCCCTCACCAAGTTTGAGAGGAAAGACCTTTGAGGCTTCAAGGTCAATCAGCCGGGACGCCAGACTGAGCCAGCCACGGAGGCCATCGTCTTCAAGCTCATGCATGATGACAAGGAGAGATGCCTTGAGGTAGTCATGCAGGATCTGATAGGACGTCTACTAGGGAGACACTCTCGTGAGGTTAGAGGTACTCATTTCCACACCTTCGGTAGACGTGATGAGGATGGTGAGGCCATTGACTTCGAGGACACTTCGAGGGAGTCAGCAGAGCCGATTCGTCTATACCTCTAGGACTTAGAGGTTCTTCTTAGGCATGTGGACACTGATAGGACCAACGTCATGCTCAGCAATGACGAACTCCAGGTGCAGCTTCGTGAGAAGGACAAGCTCTTCGCGGAGCAAGATGAGATAGTCAAGGAGATGGAGGCCAAGTTCGAGAGTCAGGACAGAAAGTTCAAGAGTCAGGAGAAGCGAGTCCAAGATAGGAACAAGAGGATTCGAGACATGACTGCAGAAATGGAGGCCAAGGACTTCGAGCTCGAGCATCAGCAGACTGTGATATAGAGGCTTCGTTCTCAGAAGATGGATCTCAAAGCCAAAGTAGAGACCTTGACCACCAATGTCGAGGAATACAAGACCGCTATGGAGAATGCAGATCTTACATTTGTTGAGGAGGAGGTTGATGCCGAGGAGTAGTGTTGACTACTCATTTATCATTTACTTATCATGCTTTTTATTGAGTTGCAATGACCATCCAACATGTGGATGGCTTGCTATTGGTGTGTTTACTTTACAAACTTGTTTTCCTTGTTGTTGAACTTTTATTATTGTGACGCATGTTGGTGATTGTTTATGTGATGTATTGTTCATAATAGCATCTATGGGTATCTCATTCTTATCTCTATTGACCAAACCACAGATGCCTGCCCGTCGTGCCAATCCCAACCCCAACAACAAAAACATCACCCCTGAGATGCAACAAATGATGACAGCTCAGACTCAGTTGATGCAAATGATGACCACATTCATCCAGAATCAGAACAACAACAATAATAACAACAACAACAACCCACCGGGTTTTGACATGCTTACCAGGTTCTTGAGATTGAGGCCAGCAAAGTTCTCAGGAACAACTGATCCTATGGTGGCTAATGATTGGCTACGCTTTGTGAACAAAGACTTGGTAACTATGGGCTGTACTAATGTAGAAAAAGTCAGATTTGCAGCACATTTGTTGGAAGGACCAGCAGCTACTTTGTGGGATAACTTCCAGATCACCACTCCCATTGCAGATGTGACATGGGATATCTTTGAAGATGGTTTTCGTACTGCTCACATCTCATCCGGAGTGATGAGTCTGAAGAAGAAAGGGTTTCATAACCTGAAGCAGCGCCACCGCAGCGTGGCAGAGTATATTGAGGAGTTCAACAATGTGGCGCGTTATGCACCAGATGAAGTTGACACGGATGCAAAAAGAAGAGAGAAATTTCTCGAGGGCCTGAATGATGAACTGAACCTGTAGCTATCAGTGGCCTATGTTCCCACTTATCAGTCTCTTTGTGACAAGGCTTCTATTTTGGACAACAAAATGAAACAAGTTGAGAGTAGGAAGAGAAAGCACTCTGACAAGCACAGCTCGGGATCGTCTCACAAGCATTCCCATTATGATGATAGTGGAAGCTCAGGATCCCACAAGCATGGGAAATTTAATAAGCACCACGACCACAACCGTCATCATGACAACATGCATCATCGTAGTCATGACAACGACAAGTACAAGAACCACAAGAGTGGATATAAGAGCCACCACAGTGGTAGTGGAAGTGGCAGTGGAAGCCAGCCTGTCAAGAAGGATATTAGTCAGGTCGAGTGTTTCAAGTGCAAGAAGATGGGGCATTATGAAAATGAATGCCCGGAAAAGAAAGTTGAAGGACCCAACAAGCCTAACCCTTTTCAGAAGGGACAAGTGAACCACATCAATGTGCAGGAAATCTATGAAGAGTCAGATGCTGTTGCTGGTAAGTTCAAATTCAATTCTATTCCAGCACTTGTTCTTTTTATACTGGAGCATCACACTCATTCATATCAAAAGCATTTGTTGATAGAAATGGGTTTCCAACTGAAAACATTGGGTGTCCAATAAAAGTTAGTTCTCCAGGTGGAGATATGATAGTAAGTCTTGGATGCCGGGATCTAGTGATAGAGTTTGGAAAGCATAAGTTTCCAGTGAGTCTGATAATCCTAGATTCCCAAATACTGGATGTAATTTTGGGAATGGATTGGATGACCAAGTATGAAGGAGTACTAGATTGTGCCAATCGTACTGTTGCACTCACAACCCCGAAGAAGAAACGGATTAGATTCAAGTCTAACTTTGAATCAAAAGGGAGTAAGCTAAATTCTCTTAAGGGGGTTAGCATAGACAGTGTGCCAATTTTGAGTGAATATCCGGATGTGTTTCCGGAAGAATTGCCGGGAATGCCACCAGATAGAGATGTGGAGTTTCTTATTGACTTGCTACCAGGATCTGGACCAATAGCAAAGAGACTGTACAAGATGCCAGTTGATGAACTGAAAGAACTCAAGAAACAACTTGGAGAACAGTTGCAGAAAGGATTTATTCAACCAAGTTCTTCATCTTGGGGAGCACCAGTTTTGTTTGTGGAAAAGAAAGATAGAAGTCAAAGGTTATGCATAGATTACCGTTCACTCAATGAGGTGACTATCAAGAACAAATACCCTTTGCCTAGAATAAATGACTTGTTTGATCAGCTAGAAGGAGCTTGTGTGTTCTCAAAGATTGATCTCCGGTCGGGTTATTTCCAACTCAAGATAAGGGAACAAGACATACCTAAGACAACATTCACCACAAGATATGGATTGTATGAGTATACCGTGATGCCATTTGGTTTGACCAATGCTCCAGCATACTTCATGAATATGGTGAACAAGGTGTTCATGGAGTTTCTTGATAAGTATGTTGTCGTTTTCATCGATCACATTTTAATCTACTCCAAGAGCAACGAAGAACATGAAGGACATTGGCGTTTGATACTTGAGAAGCTCAGAGAGCATAAACTGTATGCCAAATTCAGCAAGTGTGAGTTTTGGTTGAATGAAGTTGGATTTCTTGGACACGTTGTGTCAGGTGATGGTGTAGCAGTTGATCCTGCTAAAGTTTTAGCAGTAACTAAATGGGAATCTCCCAAATCAGTGAAAGAAGTTCGTAGTTCCCTTGGCTTAGCAGGTCACTATAGAAGATTCATTGAGAATTTCTCCAAGGTAGCAAAACCTATGACAGAATTGCTAAAGAAAGACAAGAAATTTGCTTGGTCTGAAGGATGTGAACTCAGCTTTCAAGAATTGAAGAAGAGACTAGTGACAGCACCAGTCTTGTGTTTTCCAGATTTGGAAAAAGATTTCCAAGTTTATTGTGATGCATCTCATCATGGGTTGGGTGTAGTAATTATGCAAGAAGGGAAAGTTGTGGCTTATGCCTCGAGACAACTCAAAACTCATGAAGTGAACTACCCTACTCATGATCTAGAGTTAGCTTCTATTGTCCATGCACTCAAAACATGGAGACATTATCTTTTGGGAAAGCGATGTGAAGTGTTCACAGATCACAAGGGTTTGAAGTATATCTTTACCCAGAAGGAAATTAACATGAGGCAAAGAAGATGGCTAGAACTCATCAAGGACTATGACTTAAGTTTGCAATACCACCCCGGTAAAGAAAATGTTGTAGCAGAAGCTCTGAGCCGTAAGGTTTTTGTGAATGGCCTTACTAAGGGAGAGTTGCCAGATGATTTCTGTGCCCAATTTAGAGATCTCAGATTGGATATTGTGCCTGAAGGACATCTCATGTCTTTGGATGTTCAACCTACTTTGTTGGACAGGATCAAAGAAGCCCAGAAGACTGGTAAGGAAATTGAAGATATCAAGGAAAAGATTGGCAAGGGAAAAGCCAAAGGATTCCATGAAGACGAACAAGGTACTTTATGGCATGGAAAACGTATCTGTGTTCCACAAGATCCGGAGCTTCGGAAACTGATTTTACAAGAACCACACAACTCACCATATTCTATTCATCCGGGTAACACCAAGATGTACATGGATATGAAAGAAAGGTTTTGGTGGAATAATCTCAAGAAAGACATCGCCGAACATATTGCTTTGTGTGATGTATGTAGCAGAGTGAAGGCGGAACACCAGAAACCAGCAGGTTTGCTTCAACCACTACCTATTCATGATTGGAAGTGGGACAAGATTGGTATGGATTTCATTACCGGATTACCAAGGACCCAGTCAGGATATGATTCTATTTGGGTAGTAGTGGATCGCCTAACTAAAGTGGCTCATTTCATACCCATGAAGACAACCTATACAAGTGCTAAGTTAGCCAAGATTTATATGAGCAGAATTGTGTGTCTACACGGAGTACCCAAAAGTATTGTGTCAGACACAGGAACCCAATTCACTTCTCATTTTTGGAGACAACTACATGAGTCATTAGGAACGAGGTTGGAATTCAGCACTACTTTCCATCCTCAGACTGATGGACAGACTGAAAGGACTAATCAGATTCTTGAAGATATGTTGAGGGCATGTGCCCTAGACTATGGAGCTAGTTGGGATGAAAGTCTGCCTTACGCAGAATTCTCTTATAATAATAGCTATCAAGCCAGTATTGAGATGGCCCCATTTGAGTTTCTCTACGGGAGAAAGTGTACCACCCCATTACTATGGAATGGTGTGGGAGAAAGAAGTTTGTTCGGACCAGAACTTATCAAAGAAGCCGAAGAAAAAGTTAAGCTAGTTAAGGACAGATTAAAGATAGCACGGTCCCGACAAAAGAGCTACGCAGATCCTAAGCGTAGAGAGGTCACCTATGAAGTTGGTGATAGAGCTTATCTTAGAGCGTCACCACTTCGTGGAGTGAAGAGGTTTGGAGTCAAAGGAAAATTGGCCCCAAGATACATTGGACCATTCAAGATTCTGAGTCTCAAAGGAGAAGTAGCCTATGAGATTGAATTGCCAGAGTCTTTTTCAGCTGTTCATAATGTATTTCATGTGAGTCATCTTAAGAAATGTCATCCAGAAATGGAAGAAACTTCTTTGAAGGATACTATACCCTTGGAAGAAGTTCAGTTGGAGAGTGATCTCAGTTATGAAGAGAAACCTATCAAGATTATTGAGACTGCAGAAAGAGTCACACGGACTAAAACTATCAAGTTCTGCAAGGTTCAATGGAACCATCAGTCCAAAGAGGAATCAACATGGGAAAGAGAAGATGATCTTCGGAAAGACCACCCTCACCTATTTGCTAGCCAATCCGAATCTCGAGGGCGAGATTCACCTTTAAGGGGGTTAGATTTGTAACATCCCTAAAATCATGTTTCAAACTCATGCATATCATCCATGCATCCATGATCATGTAAGATTTCCATTTCAAAAATCATTTCAAAACAGGAGCATATATGCTTATTATTTTATGTAGGTGCTATTTTCCAATGAGAAGAGTACTTGTTTTGTTCAGTAAGGTTTGAATTCAAACTTAAGTGCTTTCCAAAGCTTGAGCAACGTTTTTCAAAACAAAATGTGTAAATAAAACCAATATTATGCCTATGGTTTATATCACATAAAGGCTTGGTTTTATTTTTATTTTCAATTGATCAAAGTGTTTTTGAGTGAACAGATGTGTTTGACACTTATTTGAGTACAAGATTTATAGTACAAAAGTCCAAAGAAGTTTTGAAATCAAACAGATTTGAATTGGAGTTTTGAAATCAGTTTTAGAAAACCAAACAGAAAAAGAAAAGGTTTAAAAGAGAAAAAAATAAGCTAAGCAGCTAAACAGGCCCAACCAGCCCAGTTCGACCCAGCCTAGCCCAGCTACCCTCCCACGAACCATTTTCCTTACCCGCGGACACACCCCCAGAGTCGCTGACACGAGGACCCCACCCCCTCTCTCTTTCTCTCGCTGACAACCGCGGCCCACACGGCGTCATCGTCTCCACCCGCGAACAGCTCAATCCCCAAATTACGCCTGCCGTTCTCTGTATTGATTCGCGGCGTAAATTCACGTTGAATGATGGAGTAAATCACGCTCGCAACCATGCTACTTAAACCCCCTCTGCCCCCTCTCCATTTCCCCCCAGACCCCGAGCACAGAGCGCCCCTAGGCTGCCCACAATCGCTCTTGCACCGCCGCAGGGAGAACCCTCTCCGGCGACCAATCCCAGTGAGCTCCATGCACCCCTTCCCCTCTAATTCATGAAGACCATTTCGCAACGTCCTTGCGCTTCTTCTGATGCCTTTGGTTCATCCTATACTGCTCCAGGTCGTCGACTTCATCAAGCACTGCAAGCTCCCAACGATGTCTCCAACTCCGGCGAATAAATTCGGTGAGCCCCGTGTTCCCCTTCGTTTCTGACTCACACGAACGTGTTCGCCGTAGCCTTGCGCACCCCCTGATACCAGTGATTCGTGCTAGGGTGACCCGGAGCGCCGCCAACGTCTTCGTCACCGAACACCCGACGCTGTCAACAACTCCGACGAGCTCGTACTGCCGTGTACGTGCGCCCCTTGCCAAGCCATCGCCACGTTGAGAATCAGTACATCGCCACGAATCTGGTAAGCGTCTCCGACGACCCCAAATCCTCCTGTAGCACCGCGCCGCCGTAGACAGAGCACGCTGCCACCAGCTGCCACCGCTAGTGCTGCCCATCCGTGGCGCTTGATCGATCACCGTTGGATCTAGATCCAGCGCATAGGAATAGATCACTTAACGAAACGGTACGTTTAGATCTGGACCGTGCACGATCACTTTAATCCAACGGCCTGCATCGACCGATCCGTGCGAAGCGGTATAGACCAATCAGAACATGACGCGTGGCTAGAGTTTAGATTTAAAATCAGGATTTGAATCTATTAGATGTTTGATTTTGTTTTAATCATAACTTTTGATCCCCACGTCCAAATTTGACAAATTTTATATCAATGGAATCAGGAGAACAAGCCCTTTCCATTGATGCAATGTGTTTAGTGTTTTGCTTCTGTTAAAATGGTTTAATTTACAGAAACATGTGTAGGCCTATTTAGTGTATATAAATTATTTGGGAAATGTTTTAGTGTTTAAATAAATGTTGTTTGGCAAGATTTGAGCTTGTTTATGAACCAGTACTGTGCACTTGTCTTGGTGAGTTTAGAAAATCATCACATATCATATTGCATGCATCCATATATTTTTGCTTGTATTTATTTTGTATGTGATTTGTTGCTATGATTTTATGTGTAGATTTTGGTGCCAATAGTGATTGTGATTGTGAGGAGTGTAGCTACTCTCCAAACTACCAAGGCAAGTGGTGCTTCATGATTTTATTCCCTAAGTTTTTCTACTATGCATTAGAAATATTTTGCTAGTCTTGCATGGTTATATTTTACTTATATGCTATGCTTGGGAAATCCTAGTAGTTGTAGAATTGCTAGAAATTTCTAAGTTAAGATGCTTATATATGCCATGCTTAGCCTAGCTAGTAGCAACCAAGGGTGGTGAAATATTCATGCTATGTTAAAATATTTCTAAGTCCTTTTGGACTTGTGTTTTGTCTAATAAAACAACTAAGTGAACGAAACACCTGGGTGGAATGGAAGGAATGATTTATGTTGATTGGTTACACAAGGCCCATTTCTATGGTTTACCCTGTGTATCTCACTTGTGGAAAGCCACCCAGGAACAAAGGGATTTGAGAGGCCAAATGTTAAGAAGCTTCTAGTGCAGCCACTTGGCAATATGGGCTCTGCCTGGATCATATAGGTTGCAATAACTTAGCCATTTGGACAGTTGGTGGTAGTGGGATGATAGGTTGGAGTGCGTCCATTTGGTCTAAGGGAAGGCTTCTGAAAGGTCCTGTCTTGGTGAAAATCAAGTCTGGTGGGGAAAGTGCACAACCTCTGCAGATGGAAGAATCTAAGTACTTAGCCATGTCCCATGGTATTGGACAATTTGAGCATCAAGGCATGGAAGTTATCAAGAATCTCCTCATCCCAATTTCTAAGTAAAACTTGTGGTTGAACAAGGGTGAAGGACCTCAATGTCTATTGGTGGTTCCTTGGGAAAAGTTTTGACAAAGGAAAACTTAGTGATTTCAACTAATAGGAAAAACCTATTTTGAGCAAAGCAAGCCTAGCTACACTTAGCCAAATTACATATAGTATTTAGTCCACCAATGTTATACTAAGGTATCACTTGCCAATAATATTCCAATGTATTGACCCACTGTGGCTGTAACTTGTGATGTTGCAGGTTATTCTAATGAGGATTAGGAGTCATGAGTCTACACTCAACATGTTGGCCTGTGGAACATGAAGATGAAGACTTGTTATCTATTTAATTATTTAAAGTCTTGTACTAGGCCTGTGGCCATGGAGTTGTAAAGACTATGTTTGTCTCTGGAATGACTGTAATAATGACCTTTGTTTCTGTGTACTTCATCTTAAACTGTGGATGCTAGCATTGCAATCATAGGGATCCTTTTCCTTTATAAAGGAGGGATCTTACACTCGCGCTGCGGCTATCTCCTAAACATGGTGCACTGCCTAGTGCGCCACGGTTGTGTCGTGATAGGCGTAGCGCACCTGCTAGTGCGCCACGGCTATGTGGGCAGGTGCTCTACACGTTGGATCCTCTGTGGCGCACATTGCAGTGCGCCACTAAGCTGCGCAGGTGTGCTTTAGATGTAGTGCGCCACAAAAGCTAGGTCGTGTGCACCACGGGTGTTGTTTTTGTTTTTTTTAATTTTAGAGCCAAATGATATAAAATACAGATTATATACAATATTATAGGCAGATATACACACACAGATACAAGATATACAATTATATATATAAATACACAATTTGCAAAACAAGATTGAAACAAATACATATAGATAAGTCTCATACATGAATACATAGTATAAGTTACATTGTTTCCATCAAGTTACAGAGTAGTTGGTGACATGCGAATACATGTGTCTCGAACAAGTTAGAGCTCGGAAGCTCGCCTAGACATCTAAACTAGCTATACACAAACGCGGGATAAACAACCAAAGAAGATAAGCATGATCACCGCGACGAAGGTGTAGGTCTTCATCCGGTTCCTCGTCCTAACTCCCACTAGATAGCGGGTGTATCTAGATTCCGCCCCTTCCATAGTGTTGTACCCTTTGTAGCTATTGCCGCTGAAACGGTGCACCTGTCTCCGGCAGTCTTTCCAATCATTGTAGACTCCGGGAACCCGTCCTTTGTATACGACGTACCACGTCATCTACAAGTTGACAATAATAATTAACCGGTGATTGAAAAAAATATGTATAATTAAATTCGCATATGAAGATACACTTATAGAAAGTACTCCTAAATCAAAAAGACCAAACTCAAAAAGCATGCCTCATATATAACTAGGTTGTTCGACACAGGAATATGCTACGATGGAACTATCCGCCAAGTAGGATGCACAACACCTGGACCTGTGCATAGCACAAGGCGAACAATCCCATCGCAGCACATTCACATATATAGTGTGCCACGACATTTCAATCATCGGCATTTCCGAAAAATACCAAAGTAACTCAAAAATCATGCCTCATATATAACTAGGTTGTTGGACACAGGAATATGCTATGATGGAACTGTACTCCAAGTAGGATGCACAACACCTGGACTTGTGCATAGAACAAGGCGTACAATCCCATCGCAGCACATTCACATATATAGTGTGCCACGACATTTCAATCATTGGCATTCTCAAAAAAGACCAAAGTAACTCAAAACTCATGCCTCATATATAACTAGGTCGTTGAACACAGGAATATGCTATGACGGAATGGTCAGCCAAGTAGGATGCGCAACACCTGGACCTGTGCATATCACAAGGCTGACTATCTCGTCGTAGCACATTCACATATATAGTGTGCCACGACATTTCAATCATCGGCATTATTCTCTAAAAATACCAAAGTAACTCAAAAATAATGCCTCATATATAACTAGCTAGGTCGTTGGACACAAGAATATGCTACGACGGAACAGTTAGACAAGTAGGATGCACACCACCTATACCTGTGCATATCACAAGGCTAACTATCCCGTCGTAGCACATTCACATATATAGTGTGCCACGACATTTCAATCATTGGCATTATTCTCGAAAAAGACCAAAGTAACTCGAAAAGAATGCCTCATATATATATACATAGGTCATTGGACACAGGAATATGCTACGATGGAACTGTGAGCCAAGTAGGATGCACAACACCTGGAGTTGTGCATATCACAAGGCTCACAATACCGTCGTAGCACATTCACATATATATTGTGCCATGACATTTCAATCATTGGCATTATTATCGAAAAATACCAAAGTAAATCAAAAAGAATGCCTCATATATATATACATAGGTCGTTGGACACAGGAATATGCTACGACGGAACCGTGAGCCAAGTAGGATGCACAAGACTTGGACTTGTGCATATCACAAGGCTCACAATCCCGTCGTAGCACATTCACATATATAGTGTGCCACGACATTTCAATCATCGACATTATTCTCGAAAAAGAATAATAAAGTAAGGAAAAAAGAAGGACCAAAGTGAGCAAAGGACCAAAGAGTAAGCAAAATAACCAAGCATTGATTGATATATAATAATAAGCAAAAGAAGTAAGCGATGATTCATAAACCTAATAAGATAAGTAGTAGCATGTACACTTGTCCACACACACAAAGGTCATCTATAGTTTGGAACTACAACTAGGCCAACATCAAGCCTTCTGGCTCGGCTTAGGGAACGGGAGGACGCCTTGTCTCATCATGAACTTCCTATAGTCACCCTGCATCTCTAGGCGATCTTCTATGTCACGGTTATTCGGGATATTTCCTCCATAGAAGATCCCCCCCCCGAAGTCATGACATCACGAAAGATGATTGCCCCAAACTGCTGCTGGATACGATACAACTCTTGTCTAATATCTGAATCAGTGATCTTGGCCTTTACTTCGGCCCACTGTTTGAGATGATCTGGCAGCATAGAATTCCGCTGGTCTAGTAGGAACGCCCTCATGTGATGGAGTGCGTAGTAGGCTTCCTTCTTACTTCTTTCTGGCTGCTTCACGCAGGGGAACTCCGTTACGTGGTTGAAGATGTGCCTACTGAACTTGACCTTCGTACGCACGAAGGTGGTGCCTTCCGTCGAGGCATAGCCAATGGGAGCATCATCCAAAACTTCCTTGATCTTGTTGTAGTTTTTCTTCTTTTCTAGACTCCCCGAGTCGAAATACGTGGCGTGGGAATGCTTTGGTGCTAAGGAGATGAGCATGCAGTGTTCATCTCTGCGCAAAAAATTCAAATGGAATGTGTTGGAAAAAGAATGATGATAATCTAATAAAGCCAATAGACGGTGGCGAGTGAATAACGACTTACTCGGGAAAGTAAGGCACGAGAATATATTCCTTTGTCTTGTTCGCCATGAAGGTTCTTTTTAGGTACGAGGCCACGATACGTCGTTCAACGGGGGAACCCAAGCAGCCGTCACGCATGTAGTAGGGGTCCACTATAGTGATGCCCGGTGTGTTCTCTCTAATGATCTGCATGGCCAGGCTGAGAGAAAACAGGCGGACCATGGTATAGTGCAGCGGGTATAGGTGGAACATATTGAAGATGTTGTTGAACCGCAGGAAGAACAGATCCGCAGGGGCATTGTCGACGAAGCCCAAGCCTGGTGGAACCTTAACCACGAATACCAGGTGCGAGGGATCTTTCTCCGCCAGAAGGCGTCTCTTTATTGTCAGCACGCCGTCATGCACACTCTGCAGTTCCGAACTGGCGAGCCTCCGCAAATTCTTAGGTAGCATGGGCTCACCCTCCACATGAATCCTCCACATAATACCCTCGGGTCTTGGTGGCCCGTCCTGAAACCTGATCGGATTTGCAGTTGATGCCACCGGCTGGCTCGAGATGCTAGATTTTCTTTTCCTGTCTTATTTTTCCTTTTGGAGAGCGGGCAGGAACCGCAATCTGAGCACCTGCCGCCCTATGTAGTGTGTCAGGGCTTAGAATAAAGGCCGGTTGGTTGTATCATCTGGCTCTGTAAAGGCGCAAGCTGGAGGCATCTCCTGAGAACCAAACAGACGCTTGGTGATAGTGGGTTTCTCTGTGGGGCCACCAGCTAGGTCTTCATTGCTAAACTGAGTGTTGAAGAAGTGATCATTCCAGTCTTCGTTGTCCTCGGCCGGATCCTGCGCCATGTGCATATCATCAACATGATCATCCGACCCACCGTGTGGAGGTGAAGGCGAGGGCGGTAAGGGGGCCTTGCCACCTCTTGTCGCTGACACGACAGGCGGTGCTATTGTTTGTGGCGTGATGGCCCCATCCGTCCCCAAACGGATCATGCTCTTTGGCCATTGCAAGAATAAGCCGAAGCAACTTCTGAGGACAGCCGGCTCTTCTTCATCCGCCCCTGGGGGTTGAATGGGAGGTTCCAGGTCATCGCAGCCCCTTAGCACCCGACTAATTTTAACCCTATGCATGTTATCTAGCATCGGCCTTGACTGGAACGTGCGCTGCAAGAGTTGAATGATGGTACCCTTGGCAACATCCCTCAGCTCGTTGTTCACGTAGCATAAGAGAGTGCAAGGAACATCCATCTGTGGAAAACATGTACGGCATCGTCAGAGATGCCATAAGAGTAATAGATGGCGTGAAAGGCGGTAAAGCAATTTGTTTACCGTGATGGCGTCGAGGTCGGATAATGTCGAGGCACCGCATATGTCGACGGGCGTGCAAGAGGCGGAGGGGCTGCTTGATGGCGCGGTGCTAGGCGCCGGTGTATTCTCCCTTCCGGGTGATTGGAGCTCCGGTGTCGCCGCGACGATGGCAGGGGGCCACCAACATGTCCGGCGCTGCGGTGATGGAAGGGAGAGTCACCAACACTTGCGGCGCCGCGGTGCCAGCGGGAGGAGTCACGAACACATAGTTTGCCTGATTCGTCGGTGCCGCGTTGTTCGAGTGGCTGCTGACCATGCTTGGAATCAGGCACGGCCCTACTCGACCACCCGCACTCCAGTTCGCTATTGACTCCACCAAGGTAGGCAGGATGGACGTGAGGGTGATTGCCAGGTTGTCTTGGACGATCTGCGGGATCCGCGCCACTTGTTCCTTAAGATCTTGAACCTCGTGGTTTTCCTCCTCGCTCCTTCCCGACGGCGCCACACGCGTCCTCGGTGGTGGACCAAAATGATCCACCCAATTCTTACCCCCGAGGCCGGCCAGACGGCCAGCCGATGACGGCTTCTTCGTAACTGGCTCTATTTTCTTCGCCCGGTTCATCGCCCGGTTCATCGCCCTATTAAAAGGGTTATCCCACCGGGTGGCCGCCGTCGACCCCTGGGATGAGGAACCCTGGGATCCATGACTAGCAACAATTTCCTCCTCCTATAGAAGAAATAACAGTGAACCGTTTAGAAACTATACTTCATCGATTAGAATGCAATCGAGTTGATCCGCGGTAATTAGATTACTTACCACAATTTCCTCGAATTCCTTCACCGCAGGATCCGCGGTGAGTTGTTTGGTTTTTGGGTCTACATGGTAACGGTCCCTGATGAAGTTTCGAACCTGCCCGGGTTCGAATTTTGCAAATGGGTTTTCTATCCCCTTAGATCTATACTCTTCGTCCTCCTTATTTTGCTTTGCAAAAACAGTAGCTTTGCAAAAGCAGTACAACCAGCAGCACATACAGCACATACATCCATATTTTGCTTTGCAAAAGCAGTAGCTCCAGATAGTTCTCCAGCATCTAGTAGTCAGAAGCTAGCTATTACTATGTTGTAATTGTTGATATGAGAATGTAAACAACATTGTTTTGCAGGGATGGATTTTCAGTAGTATAAACAACATTGTTTATACTACTACTATGTTCTCCAGCATTTTCTACTACTATGTTCTCCAGCTACTACTATGTTCTCCAGCTAGCTAGCTACTACTATGTTCTCCATCATTTTGAGTAGTATAAACCACCAGATGATATTGAGTAGTGATATTGAGTAGTATAAACCATGATATTGAGTAGTGATATTGAGTAGTATAAACCAGCTAGCTAGCTACTACTATGTTCTCTAGCATTTTGAGTAGTATAAACCATCAAATAATATTAACACTGTGTAGTGATATTGAGTATGCTTATCTAATGAGATAAAAACCATCAGATGATATTGAGTATGCTTATCTGATAAGCATAACCTTTGAGTTGCTGGATGAGTATGCTTATCTGATAAGCATTTCATTTTTATCTCATCAGATGAGATAAGCATAAAACCTACACCCTACACAGTAAAAGTGATATTGAGTATCTACCATCTAAACCTACACCCATCACAGTAGAAACCATCAATATTGACAAATAAAAGTACTGAAACTAGCATACAATTCCCAAGACAATTCTATCAGTTCAAATCCTACATACCATCACAGTTCAAATCCTATCAATTCAGTAGCAGGTTGGGGAAGATCAACAATTCCCTAGACATCTGGATTATGTACTGCTAACTAAAGCAATCTACTGCTATGTAACATCCCTAAAATCATGTTTCAAAACTCATGCATATCATCCATGCATCCATGAACATTTATGGTTTCATTTCAAAACCATTTCAAAACAGGAGCATCTGATGCTCATTATTTTATGTGATCAACACTAAATAAAATATTACTCTCCAATGAGAAGTTATTTGTTAGAAACCAAACCTTGTTTCTCTCAGAATGTTTTGCTTGATTGCTAGTGCTTAAACCAAAATTTACAAAACAAATATGGATTTTAAAACCATTTTCAAAACTTGATCAAACCAAGTGCTATGTCACTGTTTATTTTATTTGATCCAAAGGACCAATCTTGTACAGAGAAACCACATGGTTTTATGCCCAGAATTATGAATGTTGCACTCTACAGAAATCCAGAACAAATTTGAAACTCAAATGGCATTTGAATTTTTTTGAAAATGGATTCAGAAAATCAAAACAGAATTAGAAAATGAATAGAGAAAAGGAAAAAGGCCGGCGCCAGTCATTTGGCCAAACAGTGAAACCAACCCACTAAGCCCACCCGGGTTCCCCCTTCTCTCTCTCTCTCTCACTCGCAGCCATACCCACTAAGTCACTGACCGCTTGGGCCCATTTCCTCTTTCTTTCTCTCACTGATAGCTGCGACCCACATGGCAGTCGTCGTCTCCACCCTGGTGACTAGTTCATCCCCAAAATCTCGCTGGGCGTTTCTTGTTTGATTGCGGCTTCAATTCCCGTTCAATGCCGGAGTTAATCACGCCACGCCCTTCCTACTTAAACCCCCTCTGCCCCCTCTCCATTTTCCCCCAAACCCCAAGCACAGAGCGCCCCCAGGCTGCGAGAATTCCTCGCCGCAACCCCGCTTCTCCGACGAGTTCATTGTAGAATTCCGGTGAGCACCGAGTGCCCCTTTGTCTATGGTTCATACTGACTTGCTCTACGTCTCCGTGTGCATCTACTGACACTTTCCGTTTGCTTGCGCATGGACTGTAGCCTCGGCAACGTCAACGACTGAGCTTTGCCGCTTCTGCTCGAACTCCGGTGACCTGTTCCCCATAAGTCCCAGCCTCCCCTCGCCCTCTGTTTGATACGCGTAAGATCCCTAGTGTCCTGCGCATCTAACGGTACCCTCCTCTTGTCCTAGCACGGCCGAGAGCATCGCCAACGTCGACGAACAGAAGCCACAGCCGCCAGGGACTACTCTGACGAGCAATCCGCGACGACTCCGAGCGCCCCTTCGCCAACCAAGGACACATCGAGCTTCTCCTCGTCACTGTGGTTCTGGTGAGCATCCTCCCACCTCCCCGGGCGACCTAGTTCACCGACACCGCCACTGACAGAGAGCGCCGCCGCCTGTCACCGCCGCTAGCGCCGCCACTTGATGGTCAGATGCTTAAGGCCGTTAGATTTAGATCCAGTGGATACGATAGATCCTAGGCGAAGCGGTATGTTTTAATCAGAGCTGCACGATTGAGTTAGATCCAACGGCTCGGAAGCGCGATCCAGCGCAAAACGGTACCAGCCAGTTAGAAGCCGCCGCGTGGCACAGGATTCGTTTTAATATTTTGAATTAGATCTATTAGTTGTTTAAACTTGTTTAATTCATAACTTTTGAATGCCACGTCCAAATTTGACAAATTTTATATCAATGGAATCAGGAGAGAAATCCCTTTCCGTTTATGCAATGTGTTTAAAGTTTTGTTTCTGTTAAAATGGATTTATTTACAGAAACTTATTTAGGCCTATTTTGTGTATAGCAAATA
This sequence comes from Avena insularis, assembly GCA_023614405.1. Taxonomy (NCBI): domain Eukaryota; kingdom Viridiplantae; phylum Streptophyta; class Magnoliopsida; order Poales; family Poaceae; genus Avena; species Avena insularis. Next base: position 283,562,481 of record CM042685.1, on the reverse strand, counting down.
TTTAGGAAATGTTTTAATGATCAAATAAAGGTTGTTTGGCAAGTTTTAGACTTGATTTTGATTCAGTACTGTGCACATGCCTTGTTGAGTATAGAAAATTATCACATATCATATTGCATGCATCCATATATTTTTGCTTGTATTTATTTTGTATGTGATTTGGTGCTATGATTTTATGTGTAGATTTTGGTGCAAATAGTGATTGTGAGGAGTGTAGCTACTCTCCAAACTACCAAGGAAAGTGGTGCTTCATAATTTATTCCTATGTTTTCAAATATGCATTAGAAATATTTTTGCTAGTCTTGCATGGATATTTTGATCTACTTGCTATGCTTGGGAAATCCTAGTAGTTGTAGAATTGCTAGAAATATTTCTATGTCTTATCAATGCCATGCTTAGCCTAGCTAGTAGCAACCAAGGATGGTTATATATTCATGCTATGATCAAATATTTCTAAGTCTTTGGACTATGTTTTGACTTAATAAAACAACTAAGTGAATGAAACACCTGGGTGGAATGGAAAGAATGGTTTGTGTTGAGTGGTTACATAAGGCCCATGTCTATGGTTTACCTTGTGTATCTCACTTGTGGAAAGCCACCCAGGAACAAAGGGATTTGAGATGCCATATGTTAAGAAGCTTCTAGTGCAGCCACTTGGCAATATGGGCTCTGCTTGGATCATATAGGATGCAATAACTTAGCCATTTGGACAGTTGGTGGTAGGGGATTGATAGGTTGGAGCGCGTCCATTTGGTCTAAGGGAAGGCTTCTGAAAGGTCCTGTCTTGGTGAAAATCAAGTCTGGTGGGGAAAGTGCACAACCTCTGCAGATGGAAGAATCTAAGTACTTAGCCATGTCCATGGTATTGGACAACTTGAGCATCAAGACATGGAGGCTATCAAGAATCTCCTCATCCAAATTTCTAAGTAAAATTTGTGGTTAAACAAGGGTGAAGGTTCACCAATGTCTATTGGTGGTTCCTTGGGGAAAGTTTTGATCAAAGAAAAACTTAGTGTTTTCAACTAATAGGCAAAACCTATTTTGAGCAAAGCAAGCCTAAGCTACACTTAGCACCAAATTGCATATAGTATCTAGTCCACCAATATTCTACTAAGGTATCACTTGCCAATACTATTCCAATGTATTGACCCATTGTGGCTGTAACTTGTGATGTTGTAGGTTATTCTGATGATGATTAGGAGTCATGAGTCTGCACTCAACATGCTTGCCTGTGGCACATGAAGATGAAGACTTATTTATCTTATTACTTATTTAAACTCTTGTACTAGTCCTGTGGCCATGGAGTTTGTAAAAGACTATGTTGTCTCTGGAATGACTGTAATAATGACCTTTGTTTGTGTGTACTTCATCTTAAACTGTGGATGCTAGCATTGATCCAGGGACTAGCATTGCAATCACAGGGATCCTTTTCCTTTATAAAGGAGGGATCTTACAGATGGTATCAGAGCACTGTTTTGCCTGTAGGATTATGACCCTAGGAATGGAAACCACTAAGGAAAAAAAATTAATAACTTCCACACTTGTCTTTTCTTCTCGTAAACTTTTCTAATATTTTTTCTCATCTCTATTTCTAGATGAACTCCATCAACGAAGCCGTAAGGAAGGGACCAATCATGACAATGACTTTGGAATGTGAGATAGAATTCCCCAAGGCTCTCAAGGACCTCATGGTTGCAATGGGAATACATGGTGCAGCTGTGTACAAAGGTTTTCCTGTGATGGATGAAGGAGTTGAGTACTGGTGGGTGCAACTTCACTTGTATAAAAACAAGGAAGACAACCACAGAGAATCAGGATTCTACATGGTCACCAATTCTGTGGTACACAATACATTCTTTGATTCAGCAAGGGATGCAGCTTGGAAGGCCGTCAAAGAACTTGGTGATAGAATCAAGTGCAGAATGATCAACACTCAAAATGACCTAAAGGAAGAAAAGAAACATACCCAAGAGTTGGAGGCTACCAACCAAACCTTAAGGGAAGACATTATAGACTTAGTAATGGAGTCATGTGCTCTAGATAGACAGATTGCTTCTAGAAATATCCTGTTAACCAATTTGGCAAGTGAGTTGGGATTGTAACGTACTTAGTTAGTTGGACCACCACTTAACATTTTATTTTTCCAAACGTTGCTTGAAATAAGTTGAACCTTGGAATGTTTGTAATGGTTTCATGTATGCCATGACTTGTGTGATTTGATTTTCAAAGATTTGCATGTGTTGCTCTGTTTTGTGATTCATCTCTGTGTATGTTGAGTCTAACTTTTTCTATCTTATAAATAGATGCCTAATGTTATTATCAGCATGGTTGATGAGTTCAAGGGAACTCACTTTGGCACTCGTCTCATTGAGCTTACTAGTCTGCTCAATCTTCCACTTCCTTCCATCATGATGCTTCCCCTCACCAAGTTTGAGAGGAAAGAACTTTGGGGCTTCAAGGTTATTCAGCAAGGACACCAGACTAAGCCAGTCACGGAGGACATCACCTTCAAGCTCATGCATGATGACAAGGAGAGAGGCCTAGAGGTAGTCATGTAGGATTTTCTTGGACGCTTAGTAGGGAGACACTCTCGAGAGGTTAGAGGTACTCACTTCCACGCCTTCGGTAGACGTGATGAGGATGGTGAGGCCATTAACTTCGAGGATACTGCTAGAGAGTTAGCAAAGCATGTTCGTCTGTACCTCCAGGACTTAGAGGTTCTTCTTAGGCACCTAGACACTGATAGGACCAACGTCATGCTTAGCAATGACGAACTCCAGGTGCAGCTTCGTGAGAAGGACAAGCTCTTCGCGGAGCAAGATGAGATAGTCAAGGAGATGGAGACCAAGTTTGAGAGCCAAGATAAAAAGTTCAAGAGTCAAGAGAAGCGAGTCCAAGATAGGAATAAGAGGATTCGAGACATGACTGCAGAATTAGAGAACAAGGACTTAGAGCTCGAGCATCAACAAGGTGTGATTAAGAGACTTCGTGCACAAAAGAGGGATCTCAAAGCCAAGGTAGAGGCCTTGACCACCAATGTCGAGGAATACAAGACCGCGATGGAGAATGCCGGTCTTACACTTGTTGATGAGGAGGTTGACGCAGAGGAGTAGTGTTGACTACTCATTTATCATTTATTTATCATACTTTTTGATTATTTGAGTCGCAATGATCATCCAACATGTGGATGGCTTGCTATTGGTGTGTTTACTTTTCCAAAACTTGTTGTCTTGTTGTTGAACTTTTATTACTTTGATGCATGTTTATTTGTGGTTGATATGTGTTGTATTGTGCATGCTAGCAAATGATGCAGCAACATCACCCCTGAGATGCAGCAACATGTTTGTTTGTGGTTGATATGAGTAGTGGCCTCCCTGACGTGCCAATCCCAACAATAACAACAACAACATCACCCCTGAGATGCAGCAAATGATGACAGCTCAGACTCAGCTGATGCAAATGATGACCACGTTCATCCAGAATCAGAACAATAACAATAACAATAATAACAACAACAACAACAATCAGAACAACCCACCGGGTTTTGACATGCTTACCAGGTTCTTAAGACTGAGGCCAGCAAAGTTCTCAGGAACAACAGATCCTATGGTGGCCAATGATTGGCTACGCTCTGTGAACCAAGACTTGGTAACTGCTGGCTGTACTGATGAAGAGAAAGTCAGATTTGCAGCACACTTGTTGGAAGGACCAGCAGCCACATGGTGGGATAACTTCCAGATCACCACTCCCATTGCGGATGTGACATGGGCTATCTTCGAAGATGGCTTCCGTACTGGTCACATCTCATCTGGAGTGATGAGTCTAAAGAAGAAAGAGTTTCATAATCTGAAGCAGCGCCACCGCAGCGTGGCAGAGTATATTGAGGAGTTCAACAATCTGGCGCGTTATGCACCGGATGAAGTTGACACTGATGGAAAAATAAGAGAGAAGTTTCTCGAAGGCCTGAATGATGAACTGAACCTGCAGCTATCAGTGGCCTATGTTCCCAGTTATCAGTCTCTTTGTGACAAGGCTGCTATTTTGGAGAACAAGATGAAGCAAGTTGAAAGCAGGAAGAGAAAACACTCTGACAAGCATAGCTCGGGATCGTCTCACAAGCGTTCCCATTATGATGATAGTGGAAGCTCAGGATTCAACAAACATGGGAAATTCAACAAGCACCAGAATCACAACCGTCATCATGACATAAAGACTCACTGTAGTCATGACAATGACAAGTACAAGAATCACAAGGGTGGATATAAGAGCCACCACAGTGGTAGTGGAAGTGGCAGTGGAAGCCAGCCTGTCAAGAAAGATCTTAGTCAGGTTGAGTGTTTCAAGTGCAAGAAGATGGGGCATTATGCAAATGAATGCCCAGAAAAGAAAGTTGAAGGACCCAACAAACCTAACCCTTTTCAGAAGGGACAAGTAAACCACATCAATGTGGAAGAAATCTATGAGGAGTCTGATGCTGTGGCTGGTAAGTTCAAACTCAATTCTATTCCAGCACTTGTTCTTTTTGATACTGGTGCATCACATTCATTCATATCAAAAGCATTTGTGGATAGAAATGGGTTTCCAACTGAAAACATTGGGTGTACAATAAAAGTAAATTCTCCGGGTGGAGACATGATAGTAAGTCTTGGATGCCGGGATCTAGACATAAAATTTGGAAAGCATATGTTTCCAGTGAGTCTGATAATCCTAGATTCCCAAGGACTGGATGTGTAAGATCCCTCCTTTATAAAGGAAAAGGATCCCTGTGATTGCAATGCTAATCCCTGGATCAATGCTAGCATCCACAGTTTAAGATGAATTACACAGATACAAAGGTCATTTATTACATCCATTCAGAGATAAACATAGTCTTTACAACTCAAGGCCACAGGCCTAATACAAGAGTTTGAATAAGTAAATAAATATAAGTCTTCATCTTCATGTGCCACAGGCAAACATGTTGAGTGTAGACTCATGACACCTAATCCTCATCAGAGTAACCTGCAACATCACAAGTTACAGCCAAAGTGGGTCAATACTTTGGAATAGTATTGGCAAGTGATACCTTAGTATATTTTAAGTGGACTAGATACTATATGCAAATTTGGCTAAGTGTAGCTTGGCTTGCTTTGCTCAAAATAGGTTTTCCTATTAGTTGAAATCACTAATTAAGTTTTTCTTTGTCAAAACGTTTCCCAAGGAACAACCAATAGACATTGAGGTCCTTCACCCTTGTTCACCCACAAATTTTTACTTAGAAATTGGGATGAGGAGATTCTTGATAGCTTCCATGCCTTGATGCTCAAGTTGTCCATTGCCATGGACTTGGCTAAGTACTTAGATTTTTCCATCTGCAGAGGTTGTGCACTTTCCCCACCAGACTTGGTTTCACCAAGACAGGACCTTTCAGAAGCTTTCCCTTAGACCAAATGGACGCGCTCCAACCTATCATTCCCACTACCACCAAACGTCCAAATGGCTAAGTTCTAGCAACTTATGTGATCCAGGCAGAGCCCATATTGCCAAGTGGCTGCACTAGAAGCTTCTTAACACTTGGCCTCTAAAATCTCTTTGTTCCTGGGTGGCTTACCACAAGTGAGATACACAAGGTAAACCATAGCCATGGGCCTTGTGTAACCACTCAACCAAAACCACCAATCAAGTCCCTTTCCACCCAGGTGATTCATTGACTTAGTTGTTTTATTAAGCAAAACAAGTCCAAAGACTTAGAAATATTTTCATCATAGCATGTATATTTCACCAACCCTTGTTTGCTACTAGCTAGTCTAAGCATGGCATAGATAGTAACTTAACTTAGAAATTTTCCTAGCAATTATACAACTACTTAGGATTTCCCAACATGGCATATAGGCAAAATAATAACATGCAAGACTTAGCAAAATATTTCTAATGCTTAGTATAAAATATAGGGATAGAATTATTCATGAAGTACCACTTGCCTTGGTAGTTTGGAGTGTAGCACTCATCACAATCACAATCACTAGCACCAAAATCTACACATAGAATATAGCCACAATCACATACAAGACATATACAATCAAAAATATATATGCATGCATGCAAGATGCTAAGTGATGATTTTTAAAACTCAACCAAGCAAGTGCATAGTACTGAATTCTAAGCAAGTCAAAAACTTGCCAAACCAAATTTATTTAACACTAAAAACAATTCCTAAACAATTCATATAATCAAACAAGCCCTACACATGTTTTTGCAAAAGAAACCATTTTGACAGATGCAAAACATTAAACACATTGTATATTCTGAAAGATCTTGTTCTCCTGATTCCAACGGTATAAAATTTGTCAAAATCTAACGTGGGAATCAAAAGTTACAAACAAAAAAAATTTGAACTATAATCTAATTCAAAATCTATTTTAAATCTAACTCACTGCCACGCGTCTTAATCTTACTGGCGCGTACCGGTTCGCGTTGGATCACGCTTACGAGCCGCAGGATCTAAGTGACGATGCACGGTTCAGATCAAAACGTAACGCTTCGCCCGCTAATCTAATTCTAGCCTCTGGATCTAGATCCAACGGCTCTTGATCAAACGACCAAGGTCTCAAGACGCGGTGACAGCGGCTGGGATCGGTGGAAATGCTTACCAGACTCGCAGCGACGCACTGAAGCTCAACGTGGTGGTATCTTGGCAAGGGGCGCGCTGTAGTGGCCGTGAGATCTCGTCTTAGTGGATGACAGGGTCGGGCTCGGGTGGACGGCGACATTGGCGACGTTCTTCTTTGCCCTAACGCAAACGGAGGGCATCAGTGTGTGCGCATAGGTCAGGCGAACAAGTCAGCGTCAAAGGGAATGTAACATCCCTAAAATCATGATTTCAAAGATTACATATCATTCATGCATGCATATAGTTTTGATATCAATTTCAAATCAAATTCAAGAAAACAAAAGCACATAGTGCTATCATTTTATGTGAGCAAACTTAAATCAGATGCCCATCCTCATTTGAGAGCTTAGTGTTTTAAAACCAAAGTTTGTTTGCTTCTTTGCTGATTGGTTTGAGTGTAGAGTGTGAACAAAGTTTTACAAAATAAAATGGTTTCAAAACCATTTTCAAAACATTTGCAAATCTAGTGCTATGGCACTGTTTATTTTGTTATTTCAAAAGAACCAAGCTTGAATAGAGAGACCACTTGATTTTATGTCCTGAAATGTGATTGTTGCACACTGCAAAAATCCCAAAAAGATTTGAATTCAAATAGAGTTTGAATTCATTTGAAACTCATTTCAGAAATTCAATTTATAAAAAGAAAAGAGAAAGGAAATGGAAAAGGGCCGGCGCCAGGATTTGAGCCCAGCAACAGACGCGGCCCATTTAGCCCACCCGGCTCCCTTCTCTCCCTCGCTCACGCGCAGATGCACCCAGTGAGCCGTTGACACCCGGACCCCACTCCCCTACATTACGTTCGTCACGACGGGCCCCGTCCACGTCGTCATCGTCTTCCCCAAATTTCCGCGCAGGAACACCGCCGCTGGCCGTTGCTGCGTTGATTTCGCGGTGTAATTGGCATTGAATCACTGAGCGTTTATTGTCAAGCCTCTGCCTACTTAAGCCCCTCCCTCTCGCGGCCATTTTCCCTCACCCAATTTCCTCTCCACGCCACCAGGCTGCCATGACTTCGCTCGACGCTGCCTGCTGTTCCACGACCTCCGGCGAATTCGGTGAGCACCGGTCCCCTCATCCATGACTCATGCTATCAAGCTCAGCAACTCCTTGTGCATCTACTGACACACCCCGTTTGTTCTCGCATGGTCTGTAGCCTCGGCAGCGACTTCAACCGAGCGCCGCCGCTCTCTGCACGAACTCCGGCGACGTCGACCTCTCCCCGTAAGTACCAGCCGCCCCTTGCCCTCTGTCTGATACGCCTAGGATCCCCATCGTCTTGTGCATCTAACGGTGCCCTCCTTTTGACTTAGCGCGACGCAGAACCTCGCCAACGTCGACCAGCAGCCGTACCCGACGCGCCCACGAACTCCGGCGAGGAATCCCCGACGACTCCGAGCGCCTCTTGCCAAGCCACCGCCACGTTGAGCTTCACCTCGTCCCTGCGGTTCTGGTAAGCACCCTCTCCCCTCCCCTGGCGATCTAGAACGCCGGCACCGCCATGTAACACCCCGTCCACTCCTGGGCCCGGGGGGTGTCACTCCTGGTAGCTTAATAGGATATCTAGACTGGCCCCACAGACCAACACTAGTCTTTTCTACGCACTTTGTCCTCACTCGTGCCGCACCGTTACCACTTCCCGGTCACCCATCCTAGAATTGCTCTAGGCCAAGCACGCTTAACCTTAGAGTTCTTTTCGAATGAGCTTCCGGAAAAGAAGTTGCAACTTGTTGATATGGGTATCCTATCAATCCTATTAAGCCATGTGCCTGGATCTCACATACACCCACCCTTTAGAAGATCGATGCCCTCATCGATCAAGCACACCCCATGAACGTTCCCTCTTGGCACGCGTCTATGCGTCCAGTGCCGACACATGTGCCATGTCGTGTCCACTCCTGGGCCCGGGGGGTGTCACTCCTGGCAGCTTAATAGGATATCTAGACTGGCCCCACAGACCAACACTAGTCTTTTCTGCGCACTTTGTCCTCACTCGTGCGCACCCGGTTACCCATTTCCCGGTCGGTCACCCATCCTAGAATTGCTCTAGGCCAAGCACGCTTAACCTTAGAGTTCTTTTCGAATGAGCTTCCGGAAAAGAAGTTGCAACTTGTTGATATGGGTATCCTATCAATCCTATTAAGCCATGTGCCGTCCACTCCTGGGCCCGGGGGGTGTCACTCCTGGCAGCTTAATAGGATATCTAGACTGGCCCCACAGACCAACACTAGTCTTTTCTACGCACTTTGTCCTCACTCGTGCGCACCCGGTTACCCACTTCCCGGTCGGTCACCCATCCTAGAATTGCTCTAGGCCAAGCACGCTTAACCTTAGAGTTCTTTTCAATGAGCTTAGGAAGAAGTTGCAACTTGTTGGTATGAGTATTCTATCAATCCTATTAAGCCATGTGCCTGGTCTCACATACACCCACCCTTTAGAAGATCGATGCCCTCATCGATCAAGCACCTCGAGAACGTTCCCTCTTGGCACGTCTGTCGTGCGTCAAAGGTCACATGTGCCAGGCCGTGTCCACTCCGGGCCACACGCATCATGCTCCACATGTCCCGCCACTAACCCGCACACACCCGTTTAACCGCGAGGTCGGCTCTGATACCACTTTGTAACACCCCGTCCACTCCACGGGCCGGGGTGTCCTCTGGCAACAATAGGATATCTAGACTGGCCCCACAGACCAACACTAGTCTTTTCTACGCACTTTGTCCTCACTCGTGCGCACCCGGTTACCCACTTCCCGGTCGGTAACCCATCCTAGAATTGCTCTAGGCCAAGCACGCTTAACTTTAGAGTTCTTTTCGAATGAGCTTCCGGAAAAGAAGTTGCAACTTGTTGGTATGAGTATTCTATCAATCCTATTAAGCCATGTGCCTGGTCTCACACGCCCGACAGAGCCATTGCCGCCGCCGTAGCGTAAGTCGTTTGATCCTGAGCCGTTGGATCTAGATCCAACGCGTGTAATAGAATCACTTAAACGAAGCGGTACGTTAGATCTGAGCCGTGCACGTTCACTTAAATCCAACGATCTGCGTGGCTAGGGTTTGTTTAAAAACAGAATTTGAAATCAGATTTATATCCAAATTTGATTTAGCTATAACTTTTGATTCCCACGTTAGATTTTGGCAAATTTTATACCTTTGGAATCAGGAGAACAATTCCTTTCTGTTTATGCAATGTGTTTAATGTTTATCTTCTGTTAAAATGATTTTATTTGCAGAAACTTGTTTAGGACTATTTTGAGCATATGAATTGTTTAGGAAATTGTTTTAGTGTCAAGTAAACTTGGTTTAGCAAGTTTTTGACTTGGTTATGATTCAGTACTATGCACTTGCTTGGTTGAGTTTTAAAAATCATCACTTAGCATTTTTGCATGCATGCATATGTATTTTTGTTGTTTGTATATGTTGTGTGTAATTTGTTGCTACCATTCTTTGTGTAGACTTTGGTGCTAGTGATTGTGATTGTGAAGAGTGCTACTTTCCCAACTACCAAGGCAAGTGGTACTTCATGAATATTTCTATCCCTATAATTTTATACAAGCATTAGAAATATTTTGCTAAGTCTTGCATGTTACTATTTTGCCAAATGCCATGTTGGGAAATCCTAAGTAGTTGTAGAATTGCTAGGAAATTTCTAAGTTAAGTACTATCTATGCCATGCTTAGCCTAGCTAGTAGCAAACAAGGGTTGGTGAAATATACATTCTATGATGAAAATATTTCTAAGTCTTTGGACTTATGTTTTCTTAATAAAACAACTAAGTCAATGAATCACCTGGGTGGAAAGGGACTTGATTGGTGGTTTTGGTTGAGTGGTTACACAAGGCCCATGGCTATGGTTTACCTTTTGTATCTCACTTGTGGAAAGCCACCCTGGAACAAAGGGATTTTAGAGGCCAAGTGTGGAGAAGCTTCTAGTGCAGCCACTTGGCAATATGGGCTCTGCCTGGATCACATAGGTTGCTAGAACTTAGTCATTTGGACAGTTGGTGGTAGTGGGATGATAGGTTGGAACGCGTCCATTTGGCTAAGGGAAGGCTGCTGAAAGGTCCTGTCTTGGTGAAACCAAGTCTGGTGGGGAAAGTGCACAACCTCTGCAGAAGGAAAAATCTAAGTACTTAGCCAAGTCCTTGGTAATGGACAACTTGAGCATCCAGACATGGAAGCTATCAAAAATCTCATCAGTCCAACTTCTAAGTAAAAACTTGTGGGTGAACAAGGGTGAAGGACCTCAATGTCTATTGATGGTTCCTTGGGAAAAGTTTTGACAAAGAAAAACTTAGTGATTTCAACTAATAGGAAAAACCTATTTTGAGCAAAGCAAGCCAAGCTACACTTAGCCAAAATGCATATAGTATTATAGTCCACCTAAATTTTACTAAGGTATCACTTGCCAATACTATTCCAAAGTATTGACCCACTGTGGCTGTAACTTGTGATGTTGCAGGTTACTCTGATGAGGATTAGGTGTCATGAGTCTACACTCAACATGTTTGCCTGTGGCACATGAAGATGAAGACTTATATTTATTTACTTATTCAAACTCTTGTATTAGGCCTGTGGCCTTGAGTTGTAAAGACTATGTTTATCTCTGGAATGGATGTAATAAATGACCTTTGTATCTGTGTACTTCATCTTAAACTGTGGATGCTAGCAATGATCCAGGGACTAGCATTGCAATCACAGGGATCCTTTTCCTTTATAAAGGAGGGATTCTACAGGGAAGGCACGGGGCGGTCGGATTTTACCTTAATCTCTCGCTGGAGTTGGAGACAGCGTCGGTTGCTCACGGTGCTCGTCGAAGTCAAAGCTCTGGATCACAAACAGACGGAAAAAGGGGATCAGGAGATGCGCAAGGAGGTCGCGAAGCTGTTCGCATGCACCAGAGAGGAAGGCGACGGGTTTACTGTAATCGCACGCCGGAGGTCGTCGGAGCTGCAGCGGTGTCTGGCGAGTTGCGAGCAGCCTGGTGGCGTGGAGAGAAAATTGAGTGAGGGGAAATGGTCGTGAGAGGGAGGGGCTTAAGTAGGCAGAGCTGGGCGTGGAGTTACTCGCGGAATCAATGGGAATCAACGCGGCAGTGACTGCGGCGAGTAACGGCGGCGTGAGCGGCGCAGGCGCGCGTGATTGACGAAGACGACGACGGGGTCACGGGTCCACTTGTCAGCAAAATAAACAGAGGGGAGGTGGGGTCCTGGCCACGACTCATGGTGCGTCTGCGTGAGAGTGAGAGAGGGGACCGGGTGGGCTAGTTGGGCTGGATCATTGATGGGCAAAACTCAAACCGGCCCTTTTTCTTTATTCCTTTTCTATTTCTGAATTGATTTTCTGGAATGATTTTCAAATGAATTCAAACTCTATTTGAATTCAAATCTTTTCAGGATTTTTGCAGTGTGCAATAGTCACAAATTTGGGCATAAAACCAAGTGGTCACTTTGAATTGGCTTGGTCATTTGGATAAATAAAATAATCAGTGACTTAGCACTTGTTTTATATTGGTTTTGAATTTGGTTTTCAAATTGTATTTGCTTTGAAAACTTGGGTTTAGGTCTTAGCAATCTAACAACTCATTCTGAAAGAAATAAGGCACAAGGTTTGGTTTCATGAACAACAACCTCTCATAGAAAGAGTAGCATTTGTTTCAAATGATGATCACATAAAATAATGAGCTCATAAGCTCCTGTTTTTGAATTGTTTTGTTTGAAATGAACTCTATATGATCATGAATGCATGGATGATATGCATGAGTTTGAAACATGATTTTAGGGATGTTACAAATCTAACCCACTTAAGGTGAATCTCTCCCTCGAGATTCGGATTGGCTAGCAAATAGGTGAGGGTGGTCTTTCCGAAGATCATCTTCTCTTTCCCATGTGGCTTACTCTTCGGAATGATGATTCCACTGCACTTTGCAGAACTTGATAGTCTTAGTCCTTGTGACTCTTTCTGCAGTCTCAAGAATCTTGATAGGTTTCTCTTCATAAGTGAGATCGCTTTCTAACTGAACCTCCTCCAAAGGTATAGTATCCTTCAAAGAATTTTCTTCCATTTCTGGATGACATTTCTTAAGTTGACTCACGTGAAACACATTATGGACAGCTGACCGAGATTCTGGCAGTTCAATTTCATAGGCAACTTATCCTTTGCGACTCAGAATCTTGAATGGCCCAACATATCTTGGTGCCAATTTTCCTTTGACTCCGAATCTCTTCACTCCACGAAGTGGTGACACTCTAAGATAGGCTCTATCTCCAACTTCGTAGGTGCCTTCTCTACGCTTAGGATCTGCGTAGCTTTTTTGTCGAGACTGTGCTATCTTCAATCTGTCCTTAACCAACTTGACCTTCTCTTCAGCTTCTTTGATAAGATCTGGTCCGAATAAACTTCTTTATCCCACACCATTCCATAACAATGGGGTGGTACACTTTCTTCTGTAGAGAAACTCAAATGGCGCCATCTCAATACTGGCTTGATAGCTGTTGTTATAAGAAAATTCTGCGTAAGGCAGGCTTTCATCCCAACTGCCTCCATAGTCTAAGGCACACGCCCTCAACATGTCTTCAAGAATCTGATTAGTACTTTCTGTTTGTCCATCAGTTTGAGGATGAAAAGTAGTACTGAATTCCAACCTCGTTCCCAATGACTCATGTAACTGTCTCCAAAAATGGGAAGTGAATTGAGTTCCCCTATCAGACACAATACTCTTGGGCCCTCCATGTAGACATACAATTCTACTCATGTAGATTCTGGCTAACTTAGTACTTGTATAGGTTGTCTTCATGGGTATGAAATGAGCCACTTTAGTTAGGCGATCCACTACTACCCAAATAGAATCGTATCCTGACCGGGTCCTTGGTAATCCGGTAATGAAATCCATACCAATCTTGTCCCACTTCCAATCAGGAATAGGTAGTGGTTGAAGCAAACCTGCTGGTTTCTGATGTTCCGCCTTCATTCTACTACACACATCACACAAAGCAATATGTTCGGCGATGTCCTTCTTGAGATTATTCCACCAAAATCTTTCTTTCATGTCCATGTACATTTTGGTGTTACCCGGATGAATGGAATACGGAGAGTTGTGTGCTTCTTGCAAAATTAGTTTCCGAAGCTCCGGATCTTGTGGCACACAGATACGTTTCCCATGCCATAAAGTACCCTGTTCGTCTTCATGGAACCCTTTGGCTTTTCCTTTGCCAATCTTTTCTTTAATCTCTTCGATTTCTTTATCAATCTTCTGGGCTTCTTTGATCTTGTCCAACAAAGTGGGTTGAACATCCAAAGTCATGAGATGTCCTTCAGGCACAATCTCCAATCTGAGTTTTCTAAATTGAGTACACAGATCATCTGGCAATTCTCCTTTGGTAAGGCCATTCACAAAAACCTTACGACTTAGAGCATTTGCTACAACATTTTCTTTACCGGGATGGTATTGCAAACTTAAGTCATAGTCCTTGATAAGTTCTAGCCACCTTCTTTGTCTCATATTAATTTCCTTCTGGGTGAAGATATACTTCAAACTCTTGTGATCTGTGAACACTTCACAACGCTTTCCCAAAAGATAGTGCCTCCATGTTTTGAGTGCATGGACGATAGAGGCTAACTCTAAATCATGAGTAGGATAGTTCACTTCATGAGTTTTGAGTTGTCTCGAGGCATACGCCACAACTTTTCCTTCTTGCATAAGTACTGCACCCAAACCATGATGATACGCATCACAATATACTTGGAAATCTTTTTCCAAGTCTGGCAAATGCAAGACTGGTGCTGTCACAAGTCTCTTCTTCAATTCCTAAAAGCTGAGTTCACAACCTTCAGACCATGCAAACTTCTTGTCTTTCTTTAACAATTCAGTCATAGGCTTAGCTACCTTGGAGAAATTTTCAATGAACCTTCTGTAGTAACCTGCTAACCCAAGGAAACTATGAACTTCTTTCACGGACTTGGGAGATTCCCATTCAGTCACAGCTGAAACCTTAGCAGGAGCAACTGCTACACCATCCTTTGTCATAACATGACCTAGAAAACCAACTTCATCCAACCAGAACTCGCACTTGCTGAATTTGGCATAAAGTTTATGCTCTCTTAACTTCTCAAGTATCAAACGCAAATGTCCTTCATGCTCTTCTTTGCTCTTGGAGTAGACTAAGATGTCATCGATGAAAACGACAACAAACTTGTCAAGGAATTCCATGAACACCTTGTTCATCATATTCATGAAGTATGCTGGAGCATTGGTCAGACCAAAAGGCATTACGGTATACTCATACAATCCATACCTTGTAGTGAACGCTGTCTTAGGTATGTCTTGTTCTCTTACCTTGAGTTGAAAATAGCATGACCGGAGATCAATCTTTGAGAACACACAGGATCCTTCTAGCTGATCAAACAAGTCATTGATTCTAGGCAAAGGGTATTTGTTCTTGATAGTCACCTCGTTGAGTGAACGGTAATCTATGCATAACCTTTGACTTCTATCTTTCTTCTCCACGAACAAAACTGGGGCTCCCCAAGATGAAGAACTTGGTTGAATAAATCCTTTCTGCAACTCTTCTCCAAGTTGTTTCTTAAGTTCTTTCAGTTCATCAACTGACATTTTATAAGGTCTCTTTGCTATTGGTCCAGACCCTGGTACCAAATCTATCAGAAACTCCACATCTCTATCTGGTGGCATTCCCGACAATTCTTCCGGAAACACATCCGGATACTCACTCACAATTGGCACACTGTCCATGCTAACCCCCTTAAGAGAATTTAGCTTACTTCCTTTAGATTCAAAGTTGGACTTGAATTTAATCCGCTTTCTTTCTGGGGTTGTGAGTGCAACAGTTTGATTAGCACAATCTAGTACTCCTTCATACTTAGCCATCCAATCCATTCCCAATATTACGTCCAGTCCTTGGGAATCTAGGATTATCAGACTCACTGGAAATTTATGCTTTCCAAACTCTATTACTAGATCCCGGCATCCAAGACTTACTATCATATCTCCACCTGGAGAACTAACTTTTATTGGACACCCAATGTTTTCAGTCGGAAACCAATTTCTATCAACAAATGCTTTTGATATGAATGAATGCGATGCTCCAGTATCAAAAAGAACAAATGCTGGAATAGAATTGAGTCTGAACTTACCAGCAACAGCATCAGGCTCCTCATAGACCTCCTCCACATTGATGTGGTTTACTTGTCCCTTCTGAAAAGGGTTGGCCTTGTTGGGTCCTTCAACTTTCTTTTCTGGGCAGTCATTTGCATAATGCCCCATCTTCTTGCATTTGAAGCATTCAACCTGACTAATGTCTCTCTTAACAGGCTGACTTGCACTTCCACTTCCATTACCACCGTGGTGACTCTTGTATCCACCCTTGTGGTTCTTGTATTTGTCATTGTCATGACTACGGTGATGTTTGTCATGACGGTTGTGGTTGTGGTGTTTGTTGAATTTCCCATGCTTGTGGGATCCTGAGCTTCTGCTATCATCATAATGAGATCGTTTGTGAGACGATCCCGAGCTGTGCTTGTCGGAGTGCTTTCTCTTTCTACTCTCAACTTGCTTCATTTTGTTCTCCAAAATAGCAGCCTTGTCCTGAAGCGGCCCGATAAGTGGGAGCATATGCTACAGCCAACTGCAGGTTCAGCTCATCATTCAAGCCTTCAAGAAATTTTTCCTTTCTCTTAGCACCGGTGTCAACTTCATCCGGTGCATAACACGCCAGATTGTTGAACTCCTCAATATATTCAGCCACGCTACGGTGGCGCTGCTTCAGATTATGGAACTCTTTCTTTTTCAGACTCATCACTCCAGATGAGATATGAGCGATCTGAGCCATCCTCAAAGATAGCCCATGTCACTTCATCTATGGGAGTGGTGATCTGGAAGTTATCCCACCAAGTGGCGGCTGGTCCTTCCAATGAGATGTCTTCAAATCTGACCTTTTCAGCATCCGTACAGCCCACGGTTACCAAGTCCTTGTTCACAGAACGTAGCCAATCATTGGCCACCATGGGATCAGTCGTCCCTGGGAACTTTGCTGGCCTCAATCTCAAGAACCTGGTAAGCATGTCAAAGCCCGGTGGGTTGTTGTTATTGTTATTGTTATTGTTGTTGTTATTGTTGTTGTTATTGTTGTTGTTGTTGTTGTTGTTTTGGTTCTGGATGAACATCGTCATCATCTGCATTAGCTGAGTTTGAGCGGTCATCATTTGTTGCATTTCTGGAGTGATGTTGTTGTTGTTGTTGTTGGGGTTTGCACGACGGGGAGGCATCTGTGGTTTGTTCAAATAGAGATAAGAATGAGATACCCATAGATGCTTTCATGCACATTACATCACATAAGCAAACACAAGCATGCAACACAAAGATAAAAGTTCAAAAACAAGATAACAAGTTCGTAAAGTAAAACACTCACAAATAACAAGCCATCCACATGTCGGATGGTCAAATAACAAGTTCTCAAATAACAAGTACGATAATAAATGATAAATGAGTAGTCTAATCTACTCCTCGGCATCAATCTCCTCCTCGACAAAGGTAAGACATGCGTTCTCCATCGCGGTCTTGTATTCCTCGACGCTAGTGGTCAAGGTCTCTATCTTGGTCTTGAGATCCCTCTTGTGGGAACGAAGCCTCTCAATCACCGTCTGCTGCTGCTCTAGCTCGAAGTCCTTGGACTGCAGTTCTTCAGTCATGTCCCGGATCTTCTTGTCCCTATCCTGGACACGCTTCTCCTGACTCTTGAACTTCCTGTCCTGGGTCTCGAACTTCGCCTCCATTTCCTTGACTATCTCGTCTTGCTCCGCGAAGAGCTTGTCCTTCTCGCGAAGCTGCACCTGGAGCTCGTCATTGATGAGCATGACATTGGTCCTGTCAGTGTCCACGTGCCTAATGAGAGACTCTAAGTCCTGGAGGTACAAGCGTATCGGCTCGGCTGCGTCCCTCGAATCGTCCTCGAAGTCGATGGACTCTCCATCCTCATCACGTCTTCCGAAGACGTGGAAGTGGGTACTCATGGAATTCCTTGACAAGTTTGTTGTCATTTTCATCGATGACATTTTTGTCTACTCCAAGAGCAAAGAAGAGCATGAAGGACATTTGTGTTTGATACTTAAGAAGTTAAGAGAGCATAAACTTTACGCCAAATTCAGCAAGTGTGAAATTCTGGTTGAATGAAGTTGGATTTCTTGGACATGTTATGACAAAGGATGGTGTAGCAGTTGATCCTGCTAAGGTTTCAGCTGTAACGGAATGGGAATCTCCCAAGTCAGTAACAGAAGTTCGTAGTTTCCTTGGCTTAGCGGGTTACTACAGAAGGTTCATTGAAAATTTCTCCAAAGGTAGCTAAGCCTATGACTGAATTGCTAAAGAAAGACAAGAAATTTTCTTGGACGGAAGGTTGTGAACTCAGCTTTCAGGAATTGAAGAAGAGACTTGTGACAGCACCAGTCTTGCATTTGCCAGACTTGGAAAAAGATTTCCAAGTATATTGTGATGCGTGTCATCATGGTTTGGGTGCAGTACTTATGCAAGAAGGAAAAGTTGTGGCGTATGCCTCGAGACAACTCAAAACTCATGAAGTGAACTATCCTACTCATGATTTAGAGTTAGCCTTTGTCGTCCATGCACTCAAAACATGGAGGCACTATCTTTTGGGAAAGCGTTGTGAAGTGTTCACAGATCACAAGAGTTTGAAGTATATCTTCACCCAGAAGGAAATTAATATGAGACAAAGAAGATGGCTAGAACTCATCAAGGACTATGACTTAAGTTTGCAATACCACCCCGGTAAAGCAAATGTTGTAGCAGATGCCCTAAGTCGTAAGGTTTTTGTGAATGGCCTTACCAAAGGGGAAATGCCAGATGATTTGTGTGCCCAATTTAGAGAACTCGGATTGGAGATTGTGCCTGAAGGACATCTCATGTCTTTGGATATTCAACCCACTTTGTTGGACAAGATCAAAGAAGCTCAGAAGATTGATAAAGAAATCGAAGAGATTAAAGAAAAGATTGGCAAAGGAAAAGCCAAAGGGTTCCATGAAGACGAATAGGGTACTTTATGGCATGGGAAATGTATCTGTGTTCCACAAGATCCGGAACTTCGGAAACTAATTTTGCAAGAAGCACACAACTCACCGTATTCCATTCATCCGGGTAACACCAAAATGTACATGGACATGAAGGAAATATTTTGGTGGAACAATCTCAAGAAGGACATCGCCGAACATATTGCTTTGTGTGATGTGTGTAGTAGAGTGAAAGCGGAACATCAGAAACCAGCAGGTTTGCTTTAACCACTACCTATTCCTGATTGGAAGTGGGACAAGATTGGTATGGATTTCATTACCGGATTACCAAGGACCAGGTCAGGATATGATTCTATTTGGGTACTAGTGGATCGCCTAACTAAAGTGGCTCATTTCATACCCATGAAGACAACCTACACAAGTGCTAAGTTAGCCAAAATCTATATGAGTCGAGTTGTGTGTCTACATGGAGTACCTAAAAGTATTGTGTCTGATAGGGGAACTCAATTCACTTCTCATTTTTGGAGACAGCTACATGAGTCATTGGGAATGAGGTTGGAATTCAGTACTGCTTTTCATCCTCAAACTGATGGACAAACCGAAAGAACTAATCAGATTCTCGAAGACATGTTGAGGGCATGTGCCCTAGACTATGGAGCCAGTTGGGATGAAAGTCTGCCTTACGCAGAATTTTCTTATAACAACAGTTATCAAGCCATCATCGAGATGGCACCATTTGAGTTTCTCTACGGAAGAAAGTGTACCACCCCATTGCTATGGAATGGTGTGGGAGAAAGAAGTTTGTTCGGACCAAAACTTATCAAAGAAGACGAAGAGAAGTTCAAGTTGGTTAAGGATAGATTGAAGATAGCACAGTCCCGACAGAAAAGCTACACAGATCCTAAGCGTAGAGAAGTCACCTACGATGTCGGTGATAGAGCTTATCTTAGAGTGTCACCACTTCGTGGAGTGAAGAGGTTCGTAGTCAAAGGAAAATTGGCACCAAGATATGTTGGACAATTCAAGATTCTGAGTCGTAAAGGAGAAGTTGCCTATGAAATTGAACTGCCAGAATCTCTGTCAGCTGTCCATAATGTGTTTCATGTGAGTCAACTTAAGAAATATCATCCAGAAATGGAAGAAACTTCTTTGAAAGATACTATACCTTTGGAGGAGGTTCAGTTGGAGAGTGATCTCACCTATGAAGATAAACCTATGAAGATTCTTGAGACTGCAGAAAGAGTCACACGGACTAAGACTATCAAGTTTTGTAAAGTCCAGTGGAACCATCATTCCGAAGAAGAAGCAACATGGGAAAGAGAAGATGATCTTCGGAAAGACCACCCTCACCTATTTGCTAGCCAATCCGAATCTCGAGGGCGAGATTCACCTTAAGGGTGTTAGATTTGTAACATCCTCAAAATCATGTTTTAAACTTATGCATAGCATCCATGCATCCATGAGCACATGATTTTCATTTCAAACAAATCAATTCAAAACAGAAGCATTTGTGCTTATTATTTTATGTAAAGTTTACTCAAGCCTTGTGCTACTTGTTTTGAGAAAAGTACTATTAACCATTCAGTATTGTTTAGAATCCAAACTCAAATGATTTCAAAAATTTGAGCAAAGTCTCAAAGCAAAATATGAAATAAAACCAAATCTATGCCTATTATCACACCTCATAAAGGCATGGTTTTATTTTTATTTCAAAAGACCCAAGTGTGTTTGAGTGAACACATGTGTTTGACACTTATTTGAGCACAAGTTTGTCTGTAAAAAAGTCCTAAAAATCTTTGGATTCAAACAGATTTGAATTGAGGTTTGAAAACCATTTCAGAAAAACAAACAGAAAAAGAAAAAAGCTTAAAGAGAGAAAAAAAATATCACTCAACCGAATCTGGCCCAACCAGCCCAGCTAAGCCCAACACCCCACCATGAACTGCTTTTCTTTCACTCACCCCGCACTTACGGAATGACCGTGCAGGACCCTCCTCTCCTTTCCTCTCGCTGATAGCCACGGCCCACACGACCATCGTCGTCTCCAACCAGCGACTGGTTCATCCCCAAATCACGCAGGCGTTCCCTGTATTGATTCGCGGCGTCAATTCACGTTGAATGCTGGAGTAAATCTCGCTCGCGACCATGCTACTTAAACCCCCTCTGCCCCCTCTCCATTTCCCCCCAAACTCCAAGCACAAAGCGCCACCAGGCTGCCCGCATTCAACCTCGCACCGCCGCAGTCAGAGAGCACTCCGGGGACCGATTCCGGTGAGTCCCGTGCGCCCCTCGCCCTCTGGTTCTTGTAGACAGCCTCGCCACTTTCTTGAGCAACTACTGACACCGCTGGTTCCCTTTATACTGCCCCAGGTCGTCGATTCCGTTCAACACCACAAGCTCCCGACGACAACCTCGACTCCGGCGACCAAATTCTGTAAGCCCTTTGCGCCCCTTCGCCTCTGACTCACACGAAGTTGTTCGCCACTATCTTGTGCATCATCTGGTGTCGCTTATTTGTTCTAGGGAGACTAGGAGCGTCGCCAACGTCGCCGTCTACTCGAACCCGACGCCGCCCGCAAGTCCGATGAGCTCGAGCAGCCCACTCCGTGCGCCCCTTGCCAAGTCGCCGCCAGGTTGAGCATCGACCGTCGCCATCGTTACGTAAGCCCTCCGAAGACACTAGGACGACTTGTAGCGCCGCCAGAGAGCTTCGCTTGCGCTAAGAGACGCCGCTAAGCGCCGCAGTTTTGGTCGCTCGCCGATCAGAGTCAGATCTAGATCCAGCGCGTAGGATTATATCACTTAATGAATCGTTATGAGTAGATCCGAGCCGTGCGGGTTAAGTAGATCCAATGGCCCAGAAGCGCGATCCAACACGAAACGGTATGGGACAATTAGAAACAGACGCGTGGCTGGAGTTTAGATTTAAAACAGGATTTGAATCTGATTGATGTTCAAATTTGTTTTGGCTATAACTTTTGATCCCCACGTTAGAATTTGACAAATTTTATACCGTTGGAATCAGGAGAGCAAGATCTTTTTGATTTTGCAATGTGTTTAATGTTTTGCTTCTGTTAAAATGGTTTTATTTGCAGAAACTTGTGTAGGGCTAATTTGAGCATATGAAATGTTTAGGAATTAATTTAGGGTTTAGATAGTTGTTGTTTGGCAAGTTTTTGACTTGTTTATGAATCAGTACTGTATACTTTCTTTGTTAAGTTTTTAAAATCATCACATATCATTTTGCATGCATGCATATATTTTTGATTGTATATGTTTTGTATGTGATTGTGGCTATGATTGTTTGTGTAGATTTTGGTGCTAGTGATTGTGATTGTGAGGAGTGTAGCTACTCTCCAAACTACCAAGCCAAGTGGTACTTCATGAATATTTCTATCCCTATGTTTCATACTAAGCATTAGAAATATTTTTCTAAGTCTTGCATGTTATTATTTTGCTTATGCCATGTTGGGAAATCCTAATAGTTGTAGAATTTCTAGGGAATCTCTATGTTAAGTTACTATCTATGCCATGCTTAGCCTAGCTAGTAGCAAACAAGGGTTGGTGAAATATACATGCTATGATGAAAATATTTCTAAGTCTTTGGACTTGTGTTTTTCCTAATAAAAGAACTAAGTTAATGAAACACCTGGGTGGAATGGAAGGATTGGTTTATGTTGAGTGGTTACACAAGGCCCATTTCTATGTTTTACCTTGTGTATCTCACTTGTGGTAAGCCACCCAGGAGCAAAGAGATTTTAGAGGCCAAGTGTTAAGAAGCTTCTAGTGCAGCCACTTGGCAATATGGGCTCTGCCTGGATCACATAGGTTGCTAGAACTTAGACATTTGGACAGTTGGTGGTAGTGGGATGATAGGTTGGAACGCGTCCATTTGGTCTAAGGAAAGGCTTCTGAAAGGTCCTGTCTTGGTGAAACCAAGTCTGGTGGGGAAAGTGCACAACCTCTGCAGATGGAAAAATCTAAGTACTTAGCCAAGTCCATGGTAATGGACAACTTGAGCATCAAGACATGGAAGCTATCAAGAATCTCCTCATCCCAATTTCTAAGTAAAACTTGAGGGTGAACAAGGGTGAAGGACCCCAATGTCTATTGGGGGTTCCTTGGGAAAATCTTTGACAAAGAAAAACTTAGTGTTTTCAACTAATAGGCAAAACCTATTTTGAGCAAAGCAAGCCTAAGCTACACTTAGCCAAATTGCATATAGTATCTAGTCCACCAAAAATTATACTAAGGTATCACTTGCCAATACTATTCCAATGTATTGACCCACTGTGGCTGTAACTTGTGATGTTGCAGGTTACTCTGATGAGGATTAGGAGTTATGAGTCTACACTCAACATGTTTGCCTGTGGCACATGAAGATGAAGACTTTTATTTATTTAATTTTTTCAAACTCTTGTACTAGGCCTGTGGCCTTGGAGTTGTAAAGACTATGTTTATCTCTGGAATGGCTGTAATAAAGACCTTTGTATCTGTGTACTTCATCTTAAACTATGGATGCTAGCATTGATCCAGGGACTAGCATTGCAATCAGAGAGATCCTTTTCCTTTATAAAGGAGGGATCTTACATTGATGAACTGAAAGTACTCAAGAAACAACTTGGAGAACAGTTGCAGAAAGGATTTATTCAACCAAGTTCCTCATCTTGGGGAGCACCAGTTTTGTTTGTGGAGAAGAAAGATAGAAGTCAAAGGCTATGCATAGATTACCGTTCACTCAATGAGGTGACTATCAAGAACAAGTACCCTTTGCCTAGAATCAATGACTTGTTTGATCAGTTAGAAGGAGCTTGTGTGTTCTCAAAGATTGATCTTCGGTCAGGTTATTTCCAACTCAAAATAAGGGAACAAGACATACCTAAGACAACTTTTACCACAAGGTATGGATTGTATGAGTATACCGTGATGCCATTTGGTTTAACCAATGCTCCAGCATACTTCATGAATATGATGAACAAGGTGTTCATGGAGTTCCTTGATAAGTTTGTTGTCGTTTTCATCGATGACATTTTGATCTACTCTAAGAGTAAAGAAGAGCATGAAGGACATCTACGTCTGATACTTGAGAAGCTTAGAGAGCATAAACTGTATGCCAAATTCAGCAAGTGTGAGTTTTGGTTGAATGAAGTTGGTTTTCTTGGACACGTTGTGTTAGGAGATGGTGTAGCAGTTGATCCTGCTAAAGTTTCAGTTGTAACTGATTGGGAATCTCCTAAGTAAGTGAAAGAGGTTCGTAGTTTCCTTGGCTTAGCAGGATATTACAGAAGATTCATTGAAAATTTCTCCAAGGTAGCTAAGCCTATGACTGAATTGCTAAATAAAGACAAGAAATTTGCTTGGTCTGAAGGCTGTGAACTTAGTTTCCAGGAATTAAAGAAGAGACTAGTGACAGCACCAGTCTTATGTTTTCCAGATTTAGAGAAAGATTTCCAAGTGTATTGTGATGCATCTCATCATGGTTAAGGTGCAGTACTTATGCAAGAAGGAAAGGTTGTGGCTTATGCCTCTAGAAAACTCAAAACTCATGAAGTAAACTACCCTACTCATGATTTAGAGTTAGCCTCTGTTGTCCATGCACTCAAAACATGGAGACATTATCTTTTGGGAAAGCGATGTGAAGTGTTCATAGATCACAAGAGTTTGAAGTATATCTTCACCCAGAAAGAAATTAATATGAGACAAATAAGATGGCTAGAACTCATCAAGGACTATGATTTGAGCTTGCAATACCACCCCGGTAAAGCAAATGTTGTAGCGGATGCTTTAAGCCGTAAAGTTTTTGTGAATGGCCTTACTAAGGGAGAATTGCCAGATGATCTGTGTGCCCAATTTAGAGATCTCAGATTGGAGATTGTGCCTGAAGGACATCTCATGTCTTTAGATGTTCAGCCCACTTTGTTGGACAAGATAAAGGAAGCCCAAAAGGCAGATAAAGAAATCAAAGAGATTAAGGAAAAGATTGGCAAAGGAAAAGCCAAAGGATTCCATGAAGATGAATAAGGCACTTTATGGTATGGGAAACGCATCTGTGTTCCACAAGATCCGGAGCTTCAGAAACTGATTCTACAAGAAGCCCACAACTCACCATATTCCATTCATCCGGGTAACACCAAAAAGTACATGGATATGAAGGAAAGATTTTGGTGGAATAATCTCAAGAAGGACATCGCCGAACATATTGCTTTGTGTGATTTATGTAGCAGAGTGAAGGCGGAACACCAGAAACCAGCAGGATTACTTCAACCACTACCTATTCCTGATTGGAAGTGGGACAAGATTGGTATGGACTTCATTACCGGATTGCCAAGGACCCGGTCAGGATATGATTCTATTTGGGTAGTAGTGGATCGCCTAACTAAAGTGTCTCATTTCATACCCGTGAAGACAACCTATACAAGTGCTAAGTTAGCCAAGATTTATATGAGTAGAATTGTGTGTCTACATGGGGTACCCAAGAGTATTGTGTCTTATAGAGGAACACAATTCACTTCTCATTTTTGGAGGCAATTACATGAGTCATTGGGAACGAGCTTGGAATTCAGCACCGCTTTTCATCCTCAGACTGATGGACAGACTGAAAGGACTAATCAGATTCTTGAAGATATGTTGAGGGCATGTGCCCTAGACTATGGAGCCAGTTGGGATGAAAGTCTGCCTTACGCAGATTTCTCTTATAACAACAGCTATCAAGCTAGTATTGAGATGGCACCATTTGATTTTCTCTATGGGAGAAAGTGTACCACCCCATTGCTATGGAATGGTGTGGGAGAGAGAAGTTTGTTCGGACCAGAACTAATCAAAGAGGCTGAAGAGAAAGTCAAGCTGGTTAAGGACAGATTGAAGATAGCACAGTCCCGACAGAAGAGCTACGCAGATCCTAAGCGTAGAGAAGTCATCTACGAAGTTGGTGATAGAGCTTATCTTAGAGTGTCACCACTTCGTGGAGTGAAGAGGTTTGGTGTCAAAGGTAAATTGGCCCCAAGATATGTTGGACCATTCAAGATTCTGAGTCGTAAAGGAGAAGTTGCTTATGAGATTGAATTTCCAGAGTCTTTGTCAGCTGTTCATAATGTGTTTCATGTGAGTCAGCTTAAGAAATGTCATCCAGAAATGGAAGAGACTTCTTTGAAGGATACCATACCTTTGGATGAGGACCAATTGGAAAGTGATCTCACCTATGAAGAGAAACCTATCAAGATTCTTGAAACTGCAGAAAGAGTTACTCGGACTAAGACTATCAAATTCTGCAAAGTTCAATTGTCACATCCCAAGATTTTCCAAATCTTGTAATGTGAAAAATAAATAAAATAAAATAAATTATTGTTGAAATTTTAGGGTGAAAAGAAACTTTTGTTTCTAAATGGAAACTTAAAATCCCATCTTGAACAAACTTTGGTTAATTTTGAATCCAACTAAAATTCAAATAAAATAAAATGCATTCCTCATAAAATGCATCTGGAAATTTAAACACTTGGAAAATAAATCCAAAACCCTAAGCCCTAATGGAATAAAAACATTTCCAATTTATCTCCAAGCCTATGGATTTGATCCATATAAAAATTTGTCAACAAACATTTACAAATGATCAAGAATGACAAATAGAAATATTATAAAGCCATATAAATTGGTTTCACTTAATTTGGAGCCATAGATAAAATCTTATGAATTTAATAACATAAGGAAAAGTAATTTCCAAAGCTAATAAATCACCTATCTAAAATCCATACCAAATGGTGAGCAAATAATCCTAAAGATATTTAAAAGGATAAATAAATCTCAAATAAGATTTTACAAATTGGAATCATCAAGTTTGGATCTCTAAATAAAAAGATATGGATTTTATAAGATGAAGAAAGAATTATTAAATAAAGAATATTTAAAGACCAAATCAAACCTTGGCCTAAGCCATAAACAAATGGAATGAATATAATCCAAAACCCAAATAAAATAAAAGGATAAAGAATTTTCCAAATAAAATAAAATGGCATTAACCATTCTATCCCTATTTTAATAAAGACAAATCTCTAATAAGAATTATTATATAATTCATGAGAAAATAGTATTTTGGAATTTACCCAAATGAAATAAAAGTGGTTTAATCCAAATTAAATAAGATTAAAGAAATCTTCCAAATAAACTTTAGGGAATTAAAAATATATTTAATATCATTGGAAATAAAACAAATACCCAATTCAAATGATTTATGAATCATAATAAATACTTTCCAACTAATCCAAGATGAATATTTTGACACCCTATTAATCAATTAAAAACCTACTGAAAGGATTTGGAAAGTTTAAAAGAATTTAAATGGTGCTTGAAATACTACTAAACCATATTTGATTTAATACAAGGACCTACTTTAATAATTAAAAAGACCCAAAAAGGAATAAAATTTTATTCCAAAATTGACATCAGAATGTGCTACTAATCAATATTTAATCCTACACAAAATTTGGCAAAGGTTTGAATTCAAATAAATGTTTGAATGGTTTAATCAAAATCAAAACAGAATAATAAGAAATGAAAATTGAAAAACATTCAGAACAAAAAAAAAGAAACAAAGCAGCCCAACCCGGCAGACCTAGTCCAGGCCCAGCAAGCCCACCTATCCCCCTTCCCCGAAACGTTTTTCCTTACCACAGACCTAACCCGCTGAGTCTATGACGCGTAGGACCCATCTCACCCCTCGCTATCTCGCTGCTGCCAGGCCCCCACTTCCACCTCACCATCTTCTCCACCCACGCGAAGACCGCGCCCTCCCCGGCCGTTTCCTGCCGTTAACTCCTCGGAGTAAATTACCAGTAAATGCTCGACATTTAATCCTCGCGACCACGCCAGTTAAATCTCCTCCCTCTCATCTTCCTTTCCCCTCAAACCCCGCTGCCAGTGAGCCACCAGGCTGCCCCTAATTCACTTTGCTTTGTCGCTGCTCCGACGAGCTTCACGAGCGAATTCCGGCAGCCCCGCATCACCCCTTGCCTCCTCGCCCACGCTCACATGGTCCCCACATCCTGGCGAACCTCCACGTAGCGCCAGCTCAGCAGCGTGCTCTAGCGACTGCCACAAGAGCGCCTACCATTTCCTCCGGCGAGAATTCCTGGTAAGCATAGACCGCCCCGGTGTTTATCTTTGATGCTCACATGTTCCCTGGTACCGTGCGCATCTAATCGTACCATCTACTTGCCGTAGGGTGACCTCTAGCTTCGCCCCGACAACAGACAGAGCCACTAGACGTCGTCCTGATCTCCGGCGAGGAATTCCGACGACACCCGTGCGCCCCCTGCTACCTGAGGACCACCTTGAGCTTCCCCACGTCACTGCGATCACTGTGAGCCATCCCTCTTCCCTTCTAGCTTCCTGCATCGCCAGCTCCGTCGGCGCCGCTTTAACATGGTCAGGGTGATGATGGCCGTTAGATGTTGATCTAATGGATGTGATAGAATCACTTAAAGCCAAAGGGGTATGCAATCTGTGCCGTGCGATCCACAGTGGCACGATCCGAACGAATCGGTACCAGCCAGTAGCAAACAGACACGTGTCCCTATTGGTTTGTTTTAAAACAGAATTGTTCTATTAGATGTTCCATTTTGTAAAATCTATAACTTTTAATCTACACGTCCAAATTTTTCAAATTTTATATCAATGGATTCAGCAAGATAATCCCTAGCCAACCATGCACTTTTTTTAGTAAAAAGCTTCTGTTAAATTGTTTGTTTTTATAGAAACTTGTGTATGCATGTTTAGGATATAAAATTTGTTCAAAAATGATTTTGAGGATAAAATCTTTGGCAAATGGTGTGTTTTGAACCTACTGACCATAGGAAACAAATTTTGGTTTCAAAAATGTATTTGGTGAAGCAAAAGAATAAATCTTTGATTTAAACCATTTCTAGTCAAATAAAAATATGGTTTAATTGTTAAAAATGATTTTGGACGAAAACCTTTGGGAAATGTTTTGGAAATAAACTCTCTGACACTAAACACAAGGTTATTTGGTTTGAAAACATATTTTGTGAAACCTATAGAATTTTGCCTTATTAAAAGCATTTCTTCACCACATAAAATAATGACTTGATCTAAAAATGGTTTATGAAGTAAAATCTTATACAAATGATTTTGCCACTTTATAAAATGACAATTAGGTGTTTTGAAATGTTTATGAACCATTAGAAACCACTTTTTTCAAATAAAACAATCCTTGACATGCTTGCATGCATTGCTTTGTTTTTATCATTTTATGTGATGAATTGCTTGAATGGTAGATTGAAATATTGTTTGCTTGATTGAATTGTAGTGATTTGAAGTGAGTGAACATTGCAAAGATCAAGGAGTGAACTTATACTCTCTACCAAAAAGGCAAGTGATGCTTCATACTTTTGTCCCATTATTTTCACTAACTTGCATGGAAATTTTGCTAAGTATAAACTATGCCATGGGAAATCCTAGTAGATGAAAACTTAGTAGAAATTCCTAAGTTAAGATTCCTACTACTATCATGCTTAGCTTAGCTAATAGAAAACAAGGGTGGAATATATATTCATGCTATGGAAAATTTCTAAGTCTGAGGACTTGTGTTTTGTTTAATAAAACAACTAAGTTAATGAATCACCTGGGTGGAATGGAAGGAATGGTTTGTGTTGAGTGGTTACACAAGGCCAGGGGACTGGTGAACCTTGTGTATCTCACTTGTGGATGGCCACCTAGGAACAAAGAGATTTGAGATGTCAAATGTTGAGAAGCTTCAAGTGCAGCCACTTGGCATTATGGGCTCTGCCTGGATCATATAGGTTGCAATAACTTAGCCAAATGGACAGTTGGTGGTAGGGGTTTGATAGGTTGGAGCGCGTCCATTTTGGTCTAAGGGAAGGCTTCTGAAAGATCTTGTCTTGGGAAACCAATTCTTGTGGGGAAAGTGCATAACCTCTGCAGAGTGTAAAAATCTAAGTACTTAGCCATGTCCCTGGCAAAGGACAATTTGAGCATCAAGACATGGAAGCTATCAAGAATATCATCATCCAAATTTCTAAGTTAAAAACTTGTGGGTGAATAAGGGATTGAAAGGATCACCAATTTCTATTGGGAGACGCCTTGGGAAAGATTTTGTCAAAGCAAAAACTTAGAGTTTTCAAATGATAAGGAAAATCTATTTTGAGCAAAGCAAGCCTAAGCTCCACTTAGCCAAATGCATATAGTTGATAGACTCCACTATACTACCATAGTATCACTTGCCAATAAAATTCAAATGTATTGACCCTTGTGGCTGTAACTTGTTATGTTGCAGGTTTGTTTGATATTAGTGAAGTAGGATTACAAGTCTACAACCAACATGTCTACCTGTGGCACTTTGAAGATGAAGGACCCCATGCTATTGTTATATTTTGCTGCATTGTAATGAGATAGCCAAATGAGCTATGTAAGATGTAATAAATTATGTTATTCCTGGTTATAAAGTTGTATTATGACCTTTGTTTCTTGATATTACATCTTAACTGTGGATGCTAGCTATTGATCCAGGGACTAGCATTGTAAACAAAGGGATCTCTACCTTATTAAAGGTTGGGAACCTTACAGATGGTATCAGAGCATTGTGTTGCCTGTAGAATTTGTAACCCTAGGATTGGACAAACCCCTTAGAAAAATAGGAGTTGTATTTGTTCCAAAACTTATTTACAAACAATCTTGTAAACTCTTTCCTCAACCATTTTGGTTTTGATTCTACATCTCTTCTATTTCAAACTTGATGGACAAGCCTACCCCATGGCCAAAGACTTCACCATGTGCAAAGGACTTCATCAACTCTAATGACTTCAACATCTTCAACTCTAATGACTTCAACATCTTCAACTCTAATGACTTCAACATCTTCACATTTTCACCAAGGACATCAACTTGGATATCACTAAGGACTACAAGTGAGACAAGAAATGTTACTCAAGACTTGAAGACTAAGGAAACACAGCTTAGAAGGAACCATCATCACCTTGAAGTTTGAGACCAAGATGCAAGAAATTATCTAAGGATACAAAGATCTTGTTCAATAAGAATCAACCAAGAAGGATGGAAATATCTCAAGTGAACCATATAGATGGACCACCATATTTTGTTTAAGTCAAACCCACCAACTTATGTGGTGCAACAAAGATATTTTTGGTTGCCTAAAAATGTTCTTGAAACTTGTTGTTTGAGTGGAATGTTTGTTTTTGATTGCTTGCACATTGCTTGAGTGAATTGTGATGTGTGTGATTAGAATTATTTCCTTAGAAATCTTTTGCCTATTCTAATCCCAAACCAACCCAAACAGATGACTTCTCCAAGATACTCCAACATCAAGGATGGTGACAACAATAACAACCAAGAGGTCAACATGAGAGACCAACTGCTTGCAAGACAAACCATATGAACCAAGTGACAACTCAGTTCTTAGCCAACAACAATGAGTTAGACCCAACCATGCAAGAAGTTTTGAAAACTCAATCCCAATTGTTGCAAGGGATGGCTACTCAAATGATCAACATGGGAGACAACTCTTCCCAAGGAGTTTATGACAACAAGGATGACAAAGATGTTATTCTAGAAGGAACCCAAACTTGCAATATTTGTGGAGACAAGGATCACACTTCCAAGGAGCATGAAGATCAATGCCCCAATTGTGAATAAAAATATCCAATTGACCAATGCCCCACATCTCAAGCTACTTGTTACCTATGTGAAGGAAACAATCATGTCCCTATCTAATGCCCCATCTATTCCATAGTTGAACAAAGGAAACAAGGTGGAGTGCAACAACTAATTGCAGACTACCATGAGAGAGCCAAGTCTACCAAGAGGGATGAAGACAAAGGAAAATCTCAGCTTGCACCTCCATGCAATATGACTCAATTTAAAGGACCAAAGAGGAGACATATGTATTATCCAAGGAATAATAAAAGGTCAAGGAGACCAGTAAACATTCCTACCTTTGAGATAACATATGAAGAACATGAATTAGAAGCACTCTTAGCTTTGGAGAAACCCAAGAAAAAGAAGGACAAAAGCCATGTGCAATGTGGTCATTGCAAAGAAATGGGACACTATGCCAGTGAATGTCCAGAGAAGAAGAAGTATAAGGAGATTAGCCAAGTGTGGTGCAACAACTGCAAAGAGCTAGGCCATTATGTAGCAACTTGTCCACAGAAGATACGTGATGAACTCAATCTTATCACATGTTACAATTGTGGTAACCAAGGACATTATGCAAGCAACTGTCCAGAAAATATGAAGCACAAGATGAAGCCTATGAAGGATCTCAGCCTTGTCACATGTTTCAAGTGTGGAAACAAAGGACACTATGCAGATGTTTGCCTAGAGAAATTTCAACAAGACCCCAAGCAAACCAAGATGTAATCTAGTTGGAAATTTTTTTAAGGTGGTAGTACCCTAGATGCTTTGAGCCAACTTGTAACCCCTAGCCTCCCCAAATCTCGGGACGAGATTTATTTTAAGGTTGGTAGCCTGTCACATCCCAAGATTTTCCAAATCTTGTAATGTGAAAAATAAATAAAATAAAATAAATTATTGTTGAAATTTTAGGGTGAAAAGAAACTTTTGTTTCTAAATGGAAACTTAAAATCCCATCTTGAACAAACTTTGGTTAATTTTGAATCCAACTAAAATTCAAATCAAATAAAATGCATTCCTCATAAAATGCATCTGGAAATTTAAACACTTGGAAAATAAATCCAAAACCCTAAGCCCTAATGGAATAAAAACATTTCCAAGTTATCTCCAAGCCTATGGATTTGATCCATATAAAAATTTGTCAACAAACATTTACAAATGATCAAGAATGACAAATAGAAATATTATAAAGCCATATAAATTGGTTTCACTTAATTTGGAGCCATAGATAAAATCTTATGAATTTAATAAAATAAGGAAAAGTAATTTCCAAAGCTAATAAAGCACTTATCTAAAATCCATACCAAATGGTGAGAAAATAATCCTAAAGATATTTAAAAGGATAAATAAATCTCAAATAAGATTTTACAAATTGGAATCATCAAGTTTGGATCTCTAAATAAAAAGATATGGATTTTATAAGATGAAGAAAGAATTATTAAATAAAGAATATTTAAAGACCAAATCAAACCTTGTCCTAAGCCATAAACAAATGGAATGAATATAATCCAAAACCCAAATAAAATAAAAGGATAAAGAATTTTCCAAATAAAATAAAATGGCATTAACCATTCTATCCCTATTTTAATAAAGACAAATCTCTAACAAGAATTATTATATAATTCATGAGAAAATAGTATTTTGGAATTTACCCAAATGAAATAAAAGTGGTTTAATCCAACTTAAATAAGATTAAAGAAATCTTCCAAATAAACTTTAGGGAATTAAAAATATATTTAATATCATTGGAAATAAAACAAATACCCAATTCAAATGATTTATGAATCATAATAAATACTTTCCAATTAATCCAAGATGAATATTTTGACACCCTATTAATCAAATAAAAACCTACTGACAGGATTTGGAAAGTTTAAAAGAATTTAAATGGTGCTTGAAATATTACTAAAACATATTTGATTTAATACAAGGACCTACTTTAATAATTAAACAGACCCAAAAAGGAATAAAATTTTATTCCAAAATTGACATCAGAATGTGCTACTAATCAATATTTAAACATACAAAAAATCTGGCAAAGGTTTGAATTCAAATAAATGTTTTAATGGTTTAATCACAATCAAAACAGAATAATAAGAAATGAAAAAGGAAAAACATTCAGAACAAAAAAAAGAAACAAAGCAGCCCAACCGGCCAGAAGCCCACCTATCCCCCTTCCCCAAAACGTTTTTCCTTACCACAGACCTAACCCGCTGAGTCTATGACGCGTAGGCCCTATCTCACCCCTCGCTATCTCGCTGACGCCATGCCCCCACTGCCACCTCACCATCTTCTCCACCCACGCGAAGACCGTGCCCTCCCCGGCCGTTTCCTGCCATTAACTCCTCGGAGTAAATTACCGGTAAATGCTCGACGTTTAATCCTCGCGACCACGCCAGTTAAATCTCCTCCCTCTCCTCTTCCTTTCCCGTCAAACTCCGACGAGCTTCACGAGCGAATTCCGGCAGCCCCGCATCACCCCTTGCCTCCTCGACCACGCTCACATGCTCCCCACATCCTGGCGAACCTCCCCGTAGCGCCAGGTCGCCCGCGCGTGCTCTGCAGCATCGGCAACGACGACGACCAGTAGCGCCACCGCCTGCCATTTCCTCCGGCGAGAATTCCTGGTAAGCTCAGACCGCCCCGGTGTTTATCTTTGATGCTCACATGTTCCCTGGTACCATGCGCATCCAATCGTACCATCTACTTGCCGTAGGGTGACCTCTATCTTCGCCCCGACAACAGACAGAGCCGCCAGACGTCGTCCTGATCTCTGGCGAGGAATTCCGATGACACCCGTCCGCCCCTGCTACCCGAGGACCACCTTGAGCTTCCCCACGTCACTGCGATCACTGTGAGCCATCCCTCTTCCCTTCTAGCTTCCTGCATCGCCAGCTCCACCGCTAGCCTAGCTAGTCTTATCAATGCCATGCTTAGCCTAGCTAGTAGCAACCAAGGATGGTTATATATTCATGCTATGATCAAATATTTCTAAGCCTTTGGACTATGTTTTGACTTAATAAAACAACTAAGTGAATGAAACACCTTGGTGGAATGGAAAGAATGGTTCGTGTTGAGTGGTTACACAAGGCCCATGTCTATGGTTTACGTTGTGTATCTCACTTGTGGAAAGCCACCCAGGAATAAAGGGATTTGAGATGCCATATGTTAAGAAGCTTCTAGTGCAGCCACTTGGAATATGGGCTCTGCCTGGATCATATAGGTTGCAATAACTTAGCCAAATGGACAGTTGGTGGTAGGGGTTTGATAGGTTGGAGCGCGTCCATTTTGGTCTAAGGGAAGGCTTCTGAAAGATCTTGTCTTGGGAAACCAATTCTTGTGGGGAAAGTGCACAACCTCTACAGAGTGTAAAAATCTAAGTACTTAGACATGTCCCTGGCAAAGGACAATTTGAGCATCAAGACATGGAAGCTATCAAGAATCTCATCATCCAAATTTCTAAGTTAAAAACTTGTGGGTGAACAAGGGATTGAAAGGATCACCAATTTCTATTGGGAGACGCCTTGGGAAAGATTTTGTCAAAGCAAAAACTTAGAGTTTTCAAATGATAAGGAAAATCTATTTTGAGCAAAGCAAGCCTAAGCTCCACTTAGCCAAATTGCATATAGTATCTAGTCCACCAATATTCTACTAAGGTATCACTTGCCAATACTATTCCAATGTATTGACCCACTGTGGCTGTAACTTGTGATGTTCAGGTTATTCTGATGATGATTAGGAGTCATGAGTCTTCACTCAACATGCTTGCCTGTGGCACATGAAGATGAAGACTTATTTATCTTATTACTTATTTAAAATCTTGTACTAGGCCTGTGGCCATGGAGTTTGTAAAAGACTATGTTGTCTCTGGAATGACTGTAATAATGACCTTTGTTTCTGTGTACTTCATCTTAAACTGTGGATGCTAGCATTGATCCAGGGACTAGCATTGCAATCACAGGGATCCTTTTCCTTTATAAAGGAGGGATCTTACATGCTAACAAAAGCAATTCACATATGTCAGTCAGTCTACTACTAACTAAACCAATCTTCTGTATTATCTTTATTATTGGTCCGCTATGTGCTCAGGGTTTCTTGCTTTCATATTTGTAACAATAGATAGCCAAGATATAATGGGGAGCATAGGTTAAAATTAGAAAAGGTTATATTAATAGCACATGGCTACAAAATTCAATCCAGAACCCCAACACCCAAGACTCGACTCCATCTTATGATATGGATAGTACAGGAACAGAGGTTCTATCTCCTACAAGTGGTAGCCAGCAACAACTAGCTAAGATCATGCGGTATATTTCATCAACCAGCACATATTATTTCATCAAGTGGTAGCCAGCAACAACAACCAGCACATATTATTTCATCAAAGCAACACCACTCTCTCTTTCATCTAATCGCAAGATGCCCCATTGTTATGAGTCAACCATCTAATCGCAGGGTCACTGGCTCGAGAGATGTACGGCGATATAGGGTTAAACCCTGCTGCTGTTGAGGCTCAGTGACTCCCTATTGGGGAAAAATAGGCATGGATAAGAAAGCTCAAACCCTAGCTAACCCGTGGAGATAGGGAGAGAGGGAGAGAGGGGAGGGGCTAACCTCTAAGACGAGGACGATGTTGGCGGGTGGACGATGACGAGCGAATGACGGTGGGCGAACGACGGCCTCCTCCTCCTCCTCTCGGACACGGGCGGCCTCCTCCTCCTCCTCGGAGCGCGCGGGCCTCCTCCTCGGACGCGGGCAGGGATCCTCCTCCATGGCCTCCTCCTCGAGTGGTGGCTGCTGGGGGGATCGAGTGCGGCGGCGGCGGTTGGTGGACCGAGCGCGGCGGCAGCGGGGGGGATCGAGCGCGCTAGGAGATATGGCGATGAGTGTGTGAGATGGGGGAGAATTGGGATCGATGACGTGGATAAAACCTAGATAGGCGTAGGCGCACTATGCCAGAGTGCGCTACGAATATCTGTAGCGCACTCGGGCTAGTTCGCTACGCTTATCTAGGTTGTAACCACTCTATAACAACGCCGCATCACTCCTTCTAGCAACTACACTTGCCTATCCCACTGGTTCTTCCCACTGCTCTATTCTAAACTTGTGAGCACCCAAGTTCGAATCCTGGTGCCCCCCCTTTTTTATTTTTATTTTAAAAATACTTTTAAATGTTCCAAAAAATGCCCAAAAGTGGTGATATATGCCATACAAGTTTTGTTTTATTTTTAAAAATACTTTTAAATATTCCAAAAATGCCCAAAAGTGATAATATATGTCATAAAAGTGGTACAAATATGATTCAAAGTATAACTAAATTTCATAATAATTTTGTCCATGACTATTACAATCTTTTTCGACCACATGTTTTACAATATTTTTTGAGCTAGCGTTTTACAATATTTTTTCCCTTCTTTGCCGCGGTTGAATAATTTAGCCCTGGTACTTTAATGTTTCTTCTTTCGAACGGGCTACCTTTTTGGGTAGGGTTGTCCTTTTTATTCTTGTGATGTATGTTGCTGCATCGTAGTCGTCGTCATCTTCAATCTTTGGATCGGCGTACTGGTCGAAGTCTTGCTCGTTGGCGACTCCATCCATTCCGATGATGTTTCTTTTTACTCTCCTCACGACAACACGGCTAGGCTTTGTCGGGTCGGTAATGAAAAAATATTGGTCCACTTTGGTAGCCAGTACCCACGGTTCATTTTTCGCGGCCATGTTCGCACCGGCGGCCTTGTATTTGGCTGGTTCGGGTATAACCATGGTTGTGAAAGACCGGTCTTATCTTTCGACGCTCTTTGCCAATCTGACACGAAACATCGACACCTTTTCTCCACAGTAGTCGAGCTCCCAGATCTCCTCGATCCTTCCATAAAATCTTTCCTTCACGTTGTCATCGGTGTAGAATTCGGACGTTACGCCTGAGTTCTGATAATCACCCTTGTTGTCCTTTTCCTCCGTGTAGAATGTGTAGCTGTTGATATCATACGCCTGATAGGTCACCAGGTTTTGCATCCGTCCTTATGACAAGGTGAATATGATCTTTTTTGTGTCAGCAGAATGCGATCACGGGGGATTATCAAGGAGCGTCTTCCTAAACCAACACATGAAATCTGAGTTGTGCTCTTTGATTATTTCTCCCTACGTCCTCTATATGCCCCGGTCACTGTACTTCTTCTCGATTAACTTTTTGTGCTTTTGTACCCAAGGATCGACCAGTTCTAAATGCTATAGCACGACAAGGTTTGCTCGATCAAAGTCTAGGCGTCGAAAATCAAAGTCTGCATGTAGTATGCGACGACCCTCTCGGTGACCAGATCCGTCGAGCTTGCCAAGGTGCCTGTTGATGGGAAGACCGACAGGGTTCTCGATGTCTAGATAATTAGTGCAGAAAGTGATGCACTCTTCGGCCAGAAAGCCCTTGGCTATGCTTCCATCTGGACGGGACCTGTTGCGAACGTATCCTTTGATGTGTCCGTTCATCCTTTCAAATGCCATCATGCTGTGGAGGAACATCGGCCTGAGTTGGACGATGTCCTCCACGACATTGACCAGCAGATGCACCATAATGTCGAAGAATGCGGGCGGGAAGTAGACCTCAAGCTTGCGTAGTATCACCATAATCTCCTCCTGTAGCCTCCCGAGCTGATTCACGCCAATCGACTTCCTAGAGATGACGTCGAAAAACTTGCAGAGGCCAAATAACGTTTCACGGACGTGCTCGTCCATTATCCCTCTTAGTGCAACCGGAAGTACCTGCATCATTAGCACGACACAGTCGTGAGACTTCATGCCACTAAACCTCTGCTTCGCCTCGTCTAGGTATCTGCTTATCTTGCCCGCGTAGCCGTAAGGAAATTTGACTCCTCAAAGGCACTTGAAAAACTGTTTGATCTCATCCTGGCTTAGAGTGAAGCAAGGAGGGCAGTAATATTTGTTCTTCTTGAACTTTTTACCCTTTCGACGACCTTGTGTCATCTCCGACTCCTGATCATCGTCATCTTCCTGATCATCAGGAGTAGTGCGTCCTCTGTGAAGCTCCTTCTGGATACCCATGAATATCAGGTCATGCCTTGCTTTCGGACCATCTTTCGTCTTATCTGGCATGTTGATTATGGTGGCTACCAGACTCTCGCACACGTTTTTCGTGATATGCATGATGTCAAGGCTATGCGGCATGCAGAGAAACTTCCAGTATGGCAACTCCCAGAAAACAGACCTTGTTTTCCATACCTTCATCAGCGACTTGTCTTGCTGACTCTTTCTCTTCTTTCCAGGCTTAGGACAATCTTTCCAGTTTTTCAGCAACTCTTCCACTTCTTCGTTGCTCCTATGCTCTGGGATTCCTCGGGTCTCGGATTTTCCATCGAATAGGTCTCCACATTTTCTCCATGGATCATTCTTGCCGAGCCAACTCCGGTGCGCCATGAACACGGTTTTCGAAGACCCTGGATCTTTCTCTAGTTGGAGATAGCTTGTGTTATCCATGCACCTAACGCATGCGCAGAATCCTTGGATAACCAGCCCCGAGATATACCCGCAACCTGGATAGTCTTACACCGTAGTGACCAACGTGGCTCTCATAGTGAAATAATCTTGTGCGACGGCATCGTAAGTATTGGCTCCAGATTCCCATAATGTGGCTAGCTCCTCTTTCAACAGCCCGAGATAAAGATTGATGTTGGTACCGGGTTGTTTCGGCCCTTGAATTAGCATACTCATTTGTATGTACTTCTTCTTCATGCACAACCATGGAGGAAGGTTGTACATCCATACAAACACGGGCAAGTGCTGTGAGTGCTGCTCTGGCTACTGAACGAATTGAGTCCATTGGTGCTCGCACCAAGCCTGATGTTCCTCGAATCTCCACCAAATTCTAGGAATTCGAGGTCCAATGCTTTCCACTGGCTAGCATCTGAAGGGTGCGTCAGCAGCTCATCCTTTTCGGGGTCATCGTCATCTCCTAGCTTCTTCCTTTCCGCATGCCATCGCATGAGCTTCACTTCCTTAGGGTCTGTGAAATAGCGCTGCAGACGAGGAGTGATAGGAAAGTACCATACCACTTTTCGAGGTGCTTTCTTCCCTTTCTTGTAACGACTCACGCCGCACACCGGGCATGTGGTTTTCTCCGTGTCCTCGCCCCGATAAATGATGCAATCGTTGATGCATACGTGATATCTAACGTGCAGTAGATCGAGAGGACAGACGATTTTCTTGGCGTCCTCGATACTAGTTGGACACGTGTTCCCCTCTGGGAGACAATCGTGCCAGAATGCCATCATATCGTCGAAGCTTGCGTCGCTCAATTTGTGTTTTGCCTTCATCTCCATAGCCTTGAGCGTTACATTCAACCGGGTATCATCGGGCCTGCATCCTTCATACAATGGAGTAACCGCGTCTTTCTCAAGTTGCGCAAGCTTGGCTTTCTCTCTAGCGGCAGCCCTGGTGTTACTCGTCTTCTTGAGAAGCAGCTCTTGCACATAAGGGTCCCGGACCCAACCTGACGTTGTTCCATCATCGTCTACTCATCCGGCATCTAGATCATCATCATCTGGGTCTGCTTCCGCACCTTCACCATCTCTAGGAGAGTCTTCATCATCTCGCCTGTTCTCGCCGTGATGATCATTTTCATGTTGCCCACCTTCACCGTCTCCATCGTCTTCGTCATCTCTTATCCAACGAGTGTATCCATCCATGAAACCATGGCGGAGCAGGTGCGCCTGCAGATTCCCGCAATCTGGGTCGATCACCCAGTTGAGTTTGCATCTTCTGCACAGACATCTTATCTCCGTCTTGTTATTTCGTATCATGTCAGCCGTCGCACATTTCAAAAATCTAGCCACAATGCCTTCGCTCATTATGAGCACCATTTTTGCATGCACGGTGTACACGGTACAATTAGAAGTCTATTAGAACCACATAATCAATGCATGCATGCAATGGTCGATAGAAAATTTCGGCATGACCTATCCTAAAAAAAGGACATTTGCGAAATGCCAAAGTCTTGCCAATATGGAAATGAATCAACATTTTGGCAAAATAAATGGCAACTTGTTCACACACAAACACAAGAGAGAGAGAGACCGATCCATACACACATGAACATATCATTATCCTCTCCATACACACATGCATGAGCATCATCGATACTCTCCATATACACACACATGACCATCGATCCTCTCCATACACACATCATGAGCATCGATCATCCACATACATATGAGCATATCATCCATATACACATGAACACATCCTTACATGGACAACTTACTGAGATGAGAGACCGATCGTGAGAAGATGGAAAGGAGAGGTGTGCGCGAGACCGGAGAAGGAGATGAGAGACCGGAGAGCTTCGTCTATTATGTATGTAACATCCAAGGCAAGTTCTACATGCTAAAAATGGTGAATGGGTGGAGAAATTGAGGTGGGAAGGAGAAGGATCCCGACTATATCTAAGGAGGAAGAAGAAGGGGAAAGTGAAGTGTGGGGTGGTGGATGATCACACATGTGCACAAAGTGGAGCTACCAAAAAAATACTGGTCGACACATCCGTGGCGCACATGGCCCTAGTGCGCCACGGGGAATAATCACAACCGTGGCACACATGCCAGAGTGCGCCACGGATGTTTCTGCCCATTTACAGAATAGAGGGGCCTTCACTTAGGCGTAGCGCATGTCCTGCATGTGCGCCACGGTTAATCATAACAACCGTAGCGCACCTACCCCATGTGCTCTACGGGTATGCGGAATGCGGCCAGCAGGGCCCTGGCCCACACATATCTGCGGCGCACTATGACCATGTGCGCCACGGTTGTTCTAGTTACTAGTAGGGCACTGCCCACAGGTGAGCCACGCCTGTTTTAGCCATGGGGCACTTCAACCATGTGAGCCACGGATGTGCTGATTACCTATAGCCATTTTACTAGTAGTGCTTGATGGCGCCAGAGAACTTGGTGCTTGACGTGGAGTCTGTTGGGAACCCCAAGAGCAAGGTGTGAAGCGGCACAGCAGCAAGTCTTCTCTCAGTAAGAAACCGAGGTTATTGAACCAGTAGGAGGAAGGAAACGTCACACAAGTGTTGCAAGCAACTTGGAAACCTGCACAACACAAACTCAAGACATTTCCCCAACTAACAATGAGGTTGTCAATCTCACCGGTTGTTGTAACAAAGGATTAAACATATGGTGTGGAAGGTAATGGTGGTTTTCACCAAGTAAACAAGTAATAATGGAAGATGTATCAATGATAAAGATTGGACCAGGGTCCATAGTTCAATAGAGGTGCTCTCCTTAGATAAACAACATGGCATGAAGGGTAAACAAATTACAGCGGGGCAATTGACAGGAACTGAGCAAGGCATAACAATGCAATTACTAGTAAGAAAGATCCTATGAGATTCGATTGGGCAATACAAAAAGATACATAGACCGCCATCCAACTTCATATATGACTAGAAGTCCACCTTCAGGTTATCATCCGAACCCCCTCCAGTATTAAGTTGCAAGAAATAGACAACTGCTTTAAGCGAAGTGTGTAAGGTAAACAGTCCACATGTTCCATGAACAAGAGACCATTGTTTTCTCCCTAGTAGCAACAGCACATCTACAACCAAAGAGATTATTGTCACTTCCCTTGGAAGCTAGAGTCATGAACCCACTATCGAGCATAAATATCCCCTCTTGGAGTCACTAGCAACTACTCGGCCAAGCACACATGCATGAGCATCATTGATACTCTCCATATACACACACATGACCATCGATCCTCTCCATACACACATCATGAGAATCGATCATCTATATACATATGAGCATATCATCCATATACACATGAAGACATCCTTACATGGACAACTTACCGAGATGAGAGACCGATCGCGAGAAGATGGGAAGGAGAGTTGCGCGTGAGACCGGAGAAGGAGATGAGAGACCGGAGAGCTTCCTCTATTACGTATGTAACATCCAAGGCAAGTTCTACATGCTAAAAATGGTGAATGAGTGGAGAAATTGAGGTGGGAAGGAGAAGGATCCCGACTAGATATAAGGAGGAAGAAGAAGGGGAAAGTGAAGTGTGGGGTGGTGGATGATCACACATGTGCACAAAGTGGAGCTGCCAAAAAAATACTGGTCGACACATCCGTGGCGCACATGGCCCTAGTGCGCCACAGGGAATAATCACAACCGTGGCGCACATGCCAGAGTGCGCCACGAATGTCTCTGCCCATTTACAGAACAGAGGGGCCTTCACTTAGGCGTAGCGCACGTCCTGCATGTGCGCCATGGTTAATCCTAACAACCGTAGCGCACCTACCCCATGTGCTCTACGGGTATGCGGCATGCGGCCAGCAGGTCCCTGACCCACACATATCTGTGGCGCACTATGACCATGTGCGCCATGGTTGTTCTAGTTACTAGTAGGGCACTGCCCATATGTGAGCCACGCATGTTTTAGCCGTGGGGCACTTCAACCATGTGAGCCACGGATGTGCTGATTACCTATAGCCATTTTCCTAGTAGTGCTTGATGGCGCTAGAGAACTTGGTGCTTGACGTGGAGTATGTTGGGAACCCCAAGAGCAAGGTGTGAAGAGGCACAGCAGCAAGTCTTCCTTTAGTAAGAAACCAAGGTTATCGAACCAGTAGGAGGAAGGAAACGTCACACAGGTGTTGCAAGCAACGTGGAAACCTGCACAACACAAACTCAAGACTTTGCCCCAACTAACAATGAGGTTGTCAATCTCACTGGTTGCTATAACAAAGGATTAAATGTATGGTGTGGAAGGTAATGGTGGTTTGCAGCAAGTAAACAAGTAACAGTGGAAGATGTATCAATGATAAAGATT
Source organism: Avena insularis (assembly GCA_023614405.1). Lineage (NCBI taxonomy): Eukaryota > Viridiplantae > Streptophyta > Magnoliopsida > Poales > Poaceae > Avena > Avena insularis. Next base: position 283,519,276 of record CM042685.1, on the reverse strand, counting down.
GGACCGGGGTCCATAGTTCACTAGAGGTGCTCTCCTTAGATAATCAACATGGCATGAAGGGTAAACAAATTACAGCGGGGCAATTGACATGAACTGAGCAAGGCATAACAATGCAATTACTAGTCAGAAAGAGCCTATGAGATTCGATTGGGCAATACAACAAGATACATAGACCGCCATCCAACTGCATATATGACTAGAAGTCCACCTTCAGGTTATCATCCGAACCCCCTCCAGTATTAAGTTGCAAGCAATAGACAACTGCTTTAAGCAACAACACATCTACAACCGAAGAGATTATTGTCACTTCCCTTGGAAGCTAGAGGCATGAACCCACTATCGAGCATAAATACCCCCTCTTGGAGTCACTAGCAACTACTCGGCCAAGATAGCTACTAACAACAGAGAGCATGCAAGATCACAAACAACACAGACATGCTATAATCATAAAGACAAAACCATTAATCAAACCAACATAAATCTCAATATTCATCGGATCCCTGCAAACACAACATGCATGATTACAAATATATTAGATCTTGATCATGAATGGAGCTCACAAGATCTATACATGAAAGCACAAGGAGGAGATACAACCATCTATCTACTACATGGACCCATAGTCCAAGGTGGAATACTCACGCATCATGCCGGAGAGAAGTCCTCCGGGATGATCTCCCCTCCGGCAGGGTGCCGGGAAGAACTTCAGATCCCCCCGATCTAGGGACGATTGTAAGTTCCCAGCCTTATAAAGGTAAGGATCCCTATGATTGCAATGCTATTCCCTGGATCAATTGCTAGCATCCATAGTTCAAGATGAAGTACACAGAAACAAAGGTCATTATTACAAAGTCATTCCAGAGATAACATAGTCTTTTACAACTCCATAGCCATAGGCTAGTACAAGAGTTTAACTTAACATGATAAAATAGAAGTCTTTATCTTCATGTGCCATAGGCAAGCATGTTGAGTGTAGACTCATAGCCCCTAATCATCATCAGAGTAACCTGCAACATCACAAGTTACAGCCACAGTGGGTTAATACATTGGAATAGTATTGGCAAGTGATACCTTAGTAGAATATTAACAACTATTTACTACATGAATTTGGCTAAGTGTAGCTTAGGCTTGCTTTCCTCAAAATAGGTTTTACTTATCAGTTGAAAGCACTAAGTTTTTCTTTGATAAAACTTTCCCAAGGAACCACCAATAGAAATTGGTGAACCTTCACCCTTGTTCAACCACAAGTTTTAACTTAGAAAATTGGAATGAGGAGATTCTTGATAGATTCCATCTCTTGATGCTCAAATTGTCTAATACCAGGGACATGGCTAAGTACTTAGTTTCTTCCATCTACAGAGGTGGTGCACTTTCCCCACAAGACTTGATTTTCACCAAGATAGGACCTTTCAGAAGCCTTCCCTTAGACCAAATGGACGCGTTCCAACCTATCATCCCACTACCACCAACTTTCCAAATAGCTAAGTTATTGCAACCTATATGATCCAGGCAGAGCCCATAATGCCATGTGGCTGCACTAGAAGCTTCTTAACATTTGGCATCTCAAATCCCTTTGTTCCTGGGTGGCATTCCACAAGTGTGATACACAAGGTAACCATATAAATGGGCCTTGTGTAACCACTCAACACAAACCATTCTTTCCATTCCACCCAGGTGATTTATTCACTTAGTTGTTTTATTAAGCAAAAACATAAGTCAAAGACAGAAATATTTTCCATAGCATGTATATATATTCCACCCTTGGTTACTACTAGCTAGGTTAAGCATGGCAAATAGCAAGTATCTTAACTTAGAGAAAATTCTAACAATTCTACAACTACTAGGATTTCCCAAGCATAGCATATAGATACTTAGCAAAATATTCATGCAAGCCCTATACAAAATATCTCTAATGCATAGTAAAAATATTAGGACAAAAATATGAAGCAACACTTTCCTTCGTAGTTGGGGGATCAGCAATAATCTACACAACCACAATCACTATTAGCACCAAAATCTACACATAAAATAATAGCACCAAACTCACATATCAAAATATACAAGCAAAAATATATGAATGCATGCAAATTCCATGTGATGATTTTTCTAAATCAAACAAGACAAGTGAAACAGTACTGAAACATAAACAAAACAATTATACACTAAATAAACTTTATTTAGTCTTTAAATCATTTTTGAAATAATTTCTATACTCAAAATATGCCTATAAATGTCTCTACAAAAATAACCAATTTTACAGAAGCAAATCATTAAACAAAGTGCATAACTGGATAGAATTCTTTATCCTGATTCCAATGATATAACATTTGCAAAATTTGAACGTGTGGATCAAAAGTTATGAATTTTGCAAGTTTGAACAACTAATAGATCTAATTCCAGATTTAAAATTTAAAACACAGACACGCGGCGTGTTCTGATTAGCTCAGACCGGTTCGGCTAGATCGATCAACGTGGGCCGCACGATCTAAATGAAATCGCACAGGCCAGATCTATTCGTACCCCTTCGATAAGTGATCTAATCCTATGCGCTAGATCTAGATCCAACGGCTCACGACGGCTTGGCCAAGAACTGGCGGCACGCGTGGTCACAGCGGCGGCGGCGCTACTGGAGGCGACGGTCCGGCGAACACAGGAGGGGCCGGGGGTTGTGGTGTGTCTTACCAGACTCGCAAGATCACGAGGAATCTCAACGTGTAGACGGGCAGGGTCGGGGCGCGCTGTAGAGGTCGCTGGGGCTCGTCAGACTTGCGGACGACGTCGGGTTCTTGCAGACGATGACGTTGCCAATGATATGGACCGCCCTAGCACGAACCAGATGTGTCAGGAGGTGCGCAAGGTCATGGCGAACACGATAGTATCAAGGAGGGAGCAAGGGGCGGTCAGGTTTTACCTAGATTGCTCGTCGGAGTCGAGCGGCGGTTCTGTCGCTTGCGGGCGCGAACGGGGATGGCGACCTGGGTAATGAGAAGGCAAGCAAATGGCATCAGAAGGTGTGTGTGGACATGAGGGTCCCAATCGTTTGAACCAGAGGCAGAGGGGCGTTCGGAGCTCACCGTAATCACACGCCAGAGTTCGTCGGGCAGCAGCGGTGCGGCTCAAAATACTGGCAGCCTGGTGGCGAGGTGAGGGTGCTGTGTGGGGGAAAATGACCGCGGCGGCGAGGTGTTTAAGTAGACAGGAGCGGGGCGAGAATTAATCGCTGAATAAATGGGATTTAAGTGAGGTTTAAACGCGGCGTCACTGCGCGGTGGTAATGGCGGAGCGGCGTCTGCGCGCGAGAATCTGGGGAAGACGACGCTGACGTGGAGAGGGCCCAGTGTCAGCGGCTATGGGGTACGCTTCGCGCGGGTGAGATAGGGTAGAGGGGAACTGGCCCGGGTGGGCTTAGTGGGCGAGATTCTATGATGCGCCAAATTGGCAGCGCCGGCCTTTTCCACTTTCGTTTATCTTTTTCTATTTCTAATTTGATTTTCTGAAAACATTTTCAAATGATTTTCAAACCAAAATGAATTCAATTTTGTTCTAAAATTTTGTAGGATGGATCCATCTCTTAATTGATCATCTAGCACTGTTGTTCATTCAAACTTACTCTGGTCCTTTGAAATTTTAAAAGAAAACAGTGCCCTTACCATTGTTTATTAAAGGTATAAAAATGGTTTTAAATTCATTCTTTGTTTTGAAAACTTTGTCCAAACTTTGCAAATTATCAAAAAAACTTAGGATCAAATATATTTGGTTAAAAACAATTAATATCAAACTAGAGAGTAGCATTGGGCCAGTGCTTTGCTTACATAAAATAATAAACATTCAAATGTTTGTGATTTGAAATGGCATTGAAAATGATCCTAAAATGATTATGAATGCATGGATGTTATGAAAACTTTGAAATCATGATTTTTGGGATGTTACAACGATGGTGGCGGCGGCTATAGAAGGTTTCATGGAGATTTGATCGGCTAATTAGGGTTTCTGCATCAGGGGCTTCTTATAGGCGAAGGGGGATGCCGAGGCGGTGGACAGGGGCCCTACACCCTGCCTAGGCGTGAGGCAGGGCCCACCTGTGCCTATGGGGGTCTGGGTGCCCTGGCACGCCTCTCCGTCTCCCCTTTGGACTTCTTGTTTTCCATGGAAAGTTATTGAGTTTGACGTTTGTCTCGTCCAATTCTAAGAATATTTCTTTACTAAATTTTCTGGAACCAAAAACAGCAAAAAACAGGCAACTGGCACTATGGCAACTTGTTAATAGGTTAGTACTAGAAAACATGTAAAAATCACCTCAAAGTGTAGAAAAGCAAAACAAAGTAGATACTAAACAAGCATGGAGCATCAAAAATTATAGACACGTTTCCGACGTATCAAGCGGCGAAGGCGAGGCGTGGCATGTGCGAGCGTGTCGGGCGCGGCGCTCTGGCGTGGTCTCGGCATGGTGAGACAAACTGTACATGGCGCGTTCTCTGTGTTCCACGGCTTAGCAGTGCTCGAGGGATGGACAGTGGGTGGCGGTGGACAGCGGCCTGCCTCCTGGACATGGTGGCTAGGCACGGCGAACGCTCCTGCTAGCTTGCCATGGTCAGCTGGCAAGGGGGTGGTCGGTCATGCACGGCATGGTGCAAAGGGTAGGATTCTAGGATGTTCAATGAAGTTGTGCTCCCTGGGGGGCAAGTGTGAGCAAAGGGAGACAATGGTTTGAATGATCACTACTCAAAACAGTGAAAGTTTGGCCAATTTGATTTGTGTCTATCAAGTGTTTGATGAAATGGCCGAAAGAAATTTATATTTGTATTTTTGGATGAAATTTGGTGAGTGCACTGGTCACATACTTTGTGGTCTCTAGTTGCTTGGGTTTGTCAAGGTGAACTGGTTTGAGTGGTTTTTGGAGAAATGGTGATCTTACCATATGAACTAGATTCAATTTTGAATTGTCCTTGGCATAGATTTGCAAAATGTCTCTGTGAGTTTGCAAGGTGGGATTGGTTTCATTTTTACTTGGTCTAGCAAGGGGTGAAAAGAATTGGATTTGTTTCTGTTAGAAATCTTGGACTAGAAACACTCAAAGTGGTCTAGTGGTTAACTTTGGTCAAAATGACCATTGGCTCATATTGTTTCTATTTGAATTTCTATTGATTTGATTCTGCTTGGAAATGATTTAGATGATGTTGTTTTCATCTTTAAACCAATCCTTGCCATTCATAGCAATCAAACAATTCATTGCAAGCATTCATGCATTCATCACATATACACATGCATTCATATTGATTTTAATTAACAAAAGTTTTTGTTAACCCTAAATTTGGGTGATTGGAATTTGATAACCTTGATTAATATTTTTGGGTGTCGGGGCACAGAATCACGCCATGCAGAAATAGGAAGGATACTAAGTATACCGATGCATCAGCTTTGCGCGATGCTGTAGAAGTTGGATCCGCCTAACGGACCAGCACATGGCTAGGTCCAATCCGGTCAAACCCGTCTCTACAAACCGCTCGATCCTCCTTATAGCGCAGGAGGCTTCGTTGTCGTCGGGAAGGGTGGCTTGGGATGTCCATGTCGGGGCTTCAGCGGTGGCCTCGTCGACAAAGTCTGGGTACATAGCTTCTTGGTCGGCTAGAGGGATATCTGGGTCGTAGAAGTGTGTCTTCTGCCAATTCTTGCAGGACTCGTGGCCTACAATGTCGGGGAACCGCCGGCCAGGCCGGATCTTGAAGCTGATAGTTCCACAATTTCTGAGCTCGTCCTTGCTCGCTCTGGCTTCCCTCTTGACGGTGAAGAAATAGATGAATAGATCTAACCTAGGCCTAATTCCTACGTAGCCCTCACAAAGCGCCACGTAGTTGCTAAGCGGGAGGATGCTATTCGGAGATAGGTTCTGAGGTTGAACCTGGTAATGGCTAAGGACAGCTAATAAGAAGTCGGAGATTGGGAGGGAGACGTCACGTACCATTTGCGCTTTGAGGTACACCTTCTTTTCGGCTTGGGGAGAAGGGATAACCTCGCCGGCCGGTGCCGCCCACCAAACCAGCCCCTCTGTCGCGGGAAGGTACCCCTCGGCGAGCAACTCCTTGAGATCACCATCGGCGATATCGGAGCCAAGCCACTCTCCTTTGTGAGAGTCGCCCTCCTCCTCCGGTGGTTCCAGCCCCGCTGGAATATGGTCACCGCTGGTGGATTCCACCACCGCGGTGCATGACAGTACCCGGCCCTCTAGGGGCACCTGAACGGATCCTACCGGCTTCGTCGTGGCATTGCTCGTTGCCGCCATGGAAGGGGTTGTGCTGCTGCTCGCCATTGCGGACGGGTGGAAGGTGACTGTGGACTAGGGAAAACTAGGGTTTTTCTCGGTGCACACGGAGAGCTCGAGGAGATGTTCGCTGGACGAAGAAGATGACGCGAGGAAGAATGAGGTGAAAAGATAAAATCTACCACGGTTATTACTTATAGTACTCTGCGTCAAGATTCATGCAATTTGATCGAACGATTGTTGCGTGGACAGCGCGTGCGTGCGCGTGCACGGAAATTTCGCCACGTTCCCACCGCCACCGCCACCGCCACCGCCAATGTTTCGCATCCTTCGTGCGGGAAACACGTCTATCATTACGTTCTCTGCATGTGTGAGTTACGAGCGTCGCTGACCTATGGTCTATGTTGTTCTAGCTGACACAGGCAGGTGAACCATCCCATATGAAGATTCCAGCATGGACGGATCCAGTCCGTCTACGAGAAGAGTACGATGGAAGATTCAGCAGTTCTCCGACTTACAAGTTGAAGATGGAGGGCATTGCAGTGTTCTTGGGAGGACTACAAGATATTACTTGATGATTTGCCGACATTCACCTAGACAAAGCATTCAACATGAAGAGGCAAGACGACGCAAGATCTCGGAGTTCTCCAGGGGCTACTGTTGGGGATATGCTAAATGGGTATCACCATAGCATGGCTCTAATCCGGATAACTCGGGTGGCCCATAGTTGGTAGCAAGGCCCATGGACGGCTGGGCGGCCCAGTTAGATGGATCCAGAAGGTAGGCCCATGCTGGATAAAGGAACGCTACGGAGGAAGTCACCGATGTACCCGGAGCCTTGGAGTGCAAGACACAATAGACTAGTTTTATACTGTGTAGGACTATGTAACTTGTCCGGCAAGGACTTTGACTATAACCCTAGGATCTGGCGACTATATAAGCCGGACCTATGGGAGCCTTTAGGGCACGCATCAACTCATGTCGCACACAGCGAACCGATCCCTTTAACTCGGCATATTGCCATTATAGTGATTATAGCAGGAGTAGGATCCTGCCACCGTCGTGGGATCTGAACCTTGGTAAGCTGTGTTACCTTGTACCCACCAACCTTCCTCCTTACCCCACGTCTCTAAACACGCTCTGTGAGGACCCCTCCATGGCGTACTCGTCAGCAATACCACGACACAACCACAATACCTGAGTTGGGTAGGTCTTAACTAGAAGTTTATGTGTATTAGTATGGGTTCCCTCACGAAAAGAGGTTGAGATGAGGCTACCTCGTGAATATGATTGTCCACCTATGAAGTGACCAGGATGGCGGATGGCCATGGCTAGGAGGCCATACTCATAGGGGAGCTGCCTATACTAGGGTGTGTAATTGAAAGGTTAGGATTGATTATCCACATACCAAGTATGATGATTCAGGGTTACCCCTGACGGGATATCGAATGTTGTGGTGAAAGTGTACCACCTCTGTAGAGTGTCAAACTATTCGAATAGCCGCGTCTGCGGTCATGGACAGTTGGATGGCCATACTGTTCCGTTGTCAGATGTTTTCAAAATGACTTGTGACCTGAAATATGACTTTGACTTTACCACAACCGGGTTGTGGACATGAAAAACTAGGTTCCCACTTGACAAATCTAGATAACTAAAATAGGTCTTTACTACTAAGTACTTCTGAAATAAAACTAGCTTATTGCAAACAAGCCTAGAGATTAGGATTCCTACTAGAATTGTCTTACTTGCATTAGTGATAGTTTGTGAGTACTTTAAAAGTACTGATGGATTTGTCGCTGGCTATTCCCAAGGCCAGAATATGAAGAGGACTGTTTGGAAGACGGACAGCAGGACGTCTATGATAACTAGGATCATCTCCCATCATCAGCATTGCCTGTGACAATGAAGCTGGAGCCTCTACTACATTATTTTCCGCTTCTTTGATGTGTATTAAGACTTGATCGTGTGATCAACTATTTGTAAGACTATTATGGTTTGTAATGAATGATGTATTGTGCTATCAATTCTGTTATGTCTTGCAAAAATTGTAATCCTGGGATTGCGATGTATTGCATAACATGCATCTGGACTTAAAAATCCGGGTGTTCACAAGTTGGTATCAGAGCCATCCTGACCATAGGATACCAAGTTAGAATGGACGTCTAAAAAACTTAGTTTCAAAACAAAGAAAATGAGTATTTATGAAAACCTATTCTCACTCTTATCCTTGAGATTATTTTCAAAAGAGAGTCATACGTTCCTCAAATTTTTTGCAATCCTACATAAAATTTGACACACTTGATCACCTCACTAACTTACTCATCCTAATTTCTTATAGATGGAAGTCAAATACAACAAATTCTACCAGCTTGGCAGCGGAGGTGAACTCATCTTCGAGAGGGACTTGGGTCAGCTCGCAGAGTTTCTTGGATGACCACACCCGGAGTTCTTTGGAGCGCAACTCAATGACTAGCTAAGAGGAGAACTGTAGTGGTTGATCGTTGCCGATCTAAGAGGCAAGATGGAGCCATCCACCTCGGAGAAGATACAGTTCAGCTTGAGGGAGAACAACTGGCTGGATGGACTAGCTTGAGCAGTGCAGGAGGCGCTTGCCCGTCCGTGTGGGCAGAACATCAACCAGATCATTGGTACCCGCTTCACTCACTATGAAAGACGTGACTCCACGGGAAAGCCCTTGGCCATGCCAGGACATCCGGAGCTGAAGCATCATGTGTATCACCTCGCCTTCATGCTGCACGAGAACCATAAGGAGTTGGACATCGCCCGTGACTACGCCAACCAGAAGCACCTTGTTGTAACCGAGAAGAACCAGACCCTCGCCATCCTAGCTAAAGAGTGCAAGTCACTTCGTCGCTAGTGTAACAAGAAGGACCGCATCATCGCTCGCCTCTGCCATAAGGTGGCAACCCTTGAAGAAACCATCCATGAACAGGAGATTCAGCTCGAGGAGAAGGAAGACAAAGGTGAAGATATTCGTGGGGATATCACTTCGTACCTCAGTGATGATGACGACTATCTTGAGGAAATCAACATGGAGTTCAACACTAACGAGGAGGACGCCGATTTCCTGGATGCACGAAGAGCCCACCAGTTCTGATGATGAGTAGTAGTACTAGCGCACTGTCATAGGTGTGAGTTTGTATCCTGTCCCACTGTATCGTAGAAGGACAGAATGGTTCTTAAAACCACCTGCTTGGTAGTTTTGATGTGTTGTTTGGAATGTGTGTTTGGAATGAATGAAAAAGAGTTGTTGGTTTTAAAACCGTAGCCATTCTCAAGTTTTAAGCTTGTTGAACCATACCCATAGGCCATAGAAATTTCCCTCTTGTCTTATGATCTACCGCAATCTTTAGATAACTCGCGCCAACCCCGGTGGAAGCAACTGATCCTAGGATCTGATGGTTCAGATTCTGCAAATGCTAGTAGCAGATCGAGAAGCCGGTAGAACCGGGAGTCAAGCCAATCTCGCAACTCTTCAACAGATTGCCCAAATGGCGCATAACAACCAAGGCCAGGGTGATGACTCCTTGATGGCGCCAGAGAACTTGTGTTGGCTGGCTGATGTGGAGCATGTTGGGAACCCCAAGAGCAAGGTGTGAAGAGCACAGCAGCAAGTCTTCCCTCAGTTGAGACCGAGGTTATCGAACCAGTAGCAGGAAGGAAACGTGGAGACCTTCACAACACAAACTCAAGACTTTGCCCCAACGAATCAGTGAGGTTGTCAAGCTCACCGGTTTGCTATAACAAAGGATCAAACGTATGGTGTGGAAGGTAATGGTTTGCAACAAGTAAACAAGTAACAATGGAAGATGTATCAATGGTAAAGATTGGACTGCGGTCCATAGTTCACTAGAGGTGCTCTCCTTAGATAAAAAACATGGCATGAAGGGTAAACGAATTACAACGGGGCAATTGACAGGAACTGAGCAAGGCATAACAATGCAATTACTAGCCAGAAAGATCCTATGAAGTTGATAGGGCAATACAGCATTATACATAGACCGTAATCCAACTGCATCTATGACTAGAAGTCCACCTTCAGGTTATCATCCGAACCCCCTCCAGTATTAAGTTGCAAGCAACAGACAACTGCTTTAAGCAAAGTGTGTAGGGTAAACAGTCCACATGTTCCATGAACAAGAGACCGTTGGTTTCTCCCTAGTAGCAACAACACATCTACAACCGAAGATATTTCTATCACTTCGCTTGGAAACTAAAGGCATGAACCCACAATCGAGCATAAATACTCCCTCTTGGAGTCACTAGCAACTACTTGGCCAAGATAACCACTAGCAACGGAGATCATGCAAGATCACAAACAACACAGACATGATAAAATCATAAAGATAGAACCATTAATCAAACCAACATAATAGTCTCAATATCCATCGGATCCCCGCAAACACAACATGCATGATTACAAATAGATTAGATCTTGATCATGAACAAAGCTCACAAGATCTATACATGAAAGCACAAAGGAGGATATACAAACATCTAGCTACTACCTTGACCCATAGTCCAAGGTGGAACTACTCACAAATCATACCGGAGAGAAGGCCTCCGGGATGATCTCCCCTCCGGCAGGGTGCCGGGAAGATCTTCAGATCCCTCGATCTAGGGATGATGGTGGCGGCGAATACAGATAGTTATATGGATTTCTGATCGGGTATTGAGAGTTTCTGTATCGGGGGATTCTTATAGGCGAAGGGGCGAGTCCGGGAGGTGACCAGGGTCGCCAAACCCTAGCCAGGCGCGGGCCCACCTGCCCTCGCACCTGGGGTGGGTCTGGCCCGCCCCTGGCCAGCCTCTCTGGCTCTCCTATGGACGTCTTGTTCCCCACAGAACGTTATTGACTTTGTCCTTCGTCCCGTCCAATTCCGAGAATATTTCTTTACTAACTTTTCTGAAACCAAAAACAGCAGGCATCTGGCACTGTTGCAACTTGTTAATAGGTTAGTACCAGAAAACATGTAAAAAGCACCTCACAGTGTAGATAAGTAAAGCAAAGTAGATACTAAACAAGCATGGAGCATCAAAAATTATATATACATTTCCAACATATCAGCATCCCCAAGCTTAACTCCTGCTCATCCTCGAGTAGGTAAGTGATAAACAGAATAATTTTTGAGGTGACATGCACCCTCACAATAAAGATCCAACCATTTGCAAGCATTGAAAGCTGGGATCAAAGAACTCTAGACATGTGAATGAAAGATGGAGTTCTAACAGTAGGACATAGTAACTATGCATGCAACATGGCAAGCTACAAACAAAGATCATGAATAATATGTATTGAAAAACATTTGTTTGTTTCACATGTAGAAAACATAGCATAGTGGCAATCAGTTTGTCCCTCATAGAATATAATGCATAGGACACCTGCAAAGTTCACAAGGGTTACTAGAAACAAATAGCACAAGAGCAAGTAATAACACAATATGCATCAATTAGTAAGCTTTGGAACATTGCACACAGAATGACAACTATTCTCTCTTAATGGTGCCTAAAGGTAGAAGGTGAAGACTCAAATAATGGTGGAAGAAAGGCCTTTTTGTAAAGGAAGCAGGTTACAAGTTTCAAAAAGAGCTTCCAAAGGTTATGATACTAGTTAGCTTTCAGCCCTCATTGCCCCTATCATAAGCATCTTGCAGTGGTTAAGGTTAAAGTGGCAAAGCTGGAGTATATGCTTGACGAGGTATAAGTTGGCAATCTCATGCACCTTGAATACGAGGGCCACACCTCATGCATACTCAACTTTGTGTCCAGGTAAGTTCTTGTCACTGTAAGTATTTGCATATCATTGAGAACCGCCAACGGGGTACCCCTTGCACATGGCATAGGAGCTTTCCCATAACCAAAATGACAAGGCAAGCAGACAATGAGCATCTCAGCAATTCTTCTTATGTACCATGGGAATATGGTGCTTTTTTCTCTCTTTCCTCGTTTCTCAATGTGTCTCTCTTTTTTTAAGAAGAATGCTTCATAGATGTCACTATGGTGATGCTGCAAGTTTCCACCATGATTAGGCATGGCTTAGGCTAGCGGCCCAGGCGTTTCTCTAACACATGATACAAACTCCATGGACTTACAAGTTCCCTCTTTATTTCACACCGGTGACATCCATAGAAAAAAGAACATGATATCAACTGAGTACAACAAGGTACAAGTGCAATGTTGAAAATGTTCCCTGTGACAGAACGGTTCTGCTAATTCCAACTTATAAGTGCAAGCATATACAACAAAGTTGTCACAATGGTTCAAATTTATTAGGGGCAAAGAATATAAAGTGTTCCATCAAGTTCGTGAGGGCTTTAATCACTACGTTTTCACATCACAAAATAGTTTTTAATTGGAAGATAGTTGAAAACGAGAATATACTTGGAATGGTGTAACACACCATGCATAGGAGTTTATAGTGGAAACTTTGGAATAACTTGGTTTCTTGGGAGTTGTAAGGATGAGTAGAACTTACTCATACAAGTGGAGGCTAGCAAAAGACTGGGAGCAACCAACTAAGAGAGCAATAATGGCCATAATTATGCAATGCAACAAAGCAAACTAATCAAAGCAAAGAGTGGTACTACAAGTCAAGGACTAAATGATCATAGAGGCTAATGGTGACTTGTCATAGTAATAACATGGCGTAAGCATGTGCCAAGTCAACCCAAGCAAAACATCAAAGGAGAATACCACAATACTATGCTTTTGCATGCTAAAACAACACATAATTTCTTCAAGGCACACTAAGCAATCCCAATTGTTTGGAACAAGACATTCTACATCAATAATCACTAAGCATAATTCTAAAACAACACCTAGCATTTCATGCTAAAGTCTTAGTCACAGTCAATGCAAGCTCCTCTTGCACTTCAAGCAAGAACTTACTATTCCTTTCCAAACACCAAGCAAACTTATTTGCAAAACAACATGGCGAGAGCGGGGGTCCAAACTACTAAAGCAAACTAAACAAACTAAGCAACGCAAAGTAAAACTAAGATGCTCCAAGAATAACACAACTGTGCATGAAACAATAAAAGTGAAGTGTCTAGACAGACCTGAGCTTTTTATTGATGAAGAAGGGGAGGCCTTGGGCATCCCCAAGCTTTGACACTTGTACCTCTTGGATATTTCTTGGGGTGACACCATGGTGGCATCCCCAAGCTTGAGCTTTTGTCCATTCTTCATCTCATTGCATCATTCTCTCTCTACACCTGAAATTTTTCCTTCATACAAAACTTCACACAATCTTCATTAGCAACATTAGCTTATTCAAAAGATATTAGACCACTGGCAAAGCTTTGGAACAACAAGGCTTTTCACTAAAAACACAATCTACTGAAGTAACTCCTTCAAAGAAACTCAATTTACCTGAAGAGAGCTCAAAAAGGAATCAATAAGAAGCAAATGCAAATAATGGCATAAATCTGTCAAAACAGACCAGCAGGTAGAAACGAATTTTTTCGAACATCTTATGTTGCTCAAATGAAAAAGTGTTGAACAAACGAAAGTTAGCCAACATACTTGGTGATTTATTCGTATTTTGTGAGCTCAATCCGAGTTACAGATCCTCCTCACGAATATTTTTGGTGGAGGGCAGAAATGTGTTTCGGGACAGCAACTCCCCAAATCTTATTTCCCTCTCATTAGAGGTCATTCTTGGCACAAAAAGCGAACAAAAAGGATAAGGAGAGTTCATTACAGTAGTAATAACTTCCAAGACTCAAGGAAACTCTTGGTTTATCTCCAACAAGTACTTTTCTTTAACGCCTTTAAGTTAGGCACAAGAAGTAAGAAGAATCAAGTATTTTCAAATGAAGAATTGCCCTTCTTGTTCCTCCTTTTCTTACCTTTCTTTTTCTTCTTAGGGAAGATATGATTGCTTACCAGGGGAGTTAAGTGCATGATTCCTTCTCCCACGTCTATTACTGCCCCAAGATGTTTCAGTAGAGATCTTCTAAGTGTGATCTGTCCTTTGCCTACACATTCAATAACAAGATAATCAGTAGACACCATTTTCCCTGAGATTTTTGTAAACACACCTTCAGATATTCCAATGGGGAATATAGTGGCATTGTTGGTAAGAGAGATTTCCTCTCCTCCTTCAATAAGCCCCTAAAGACTCAAGGAATCAAAAATATCTTTAGGCATGAGACAAAATTCAGACATGATATCACAAAGAGCATCAAAAAGTGTAGTGTTTATTGAAACTTTAATTGGGGGAAACCAATTTGAAGGCTCGGAATTTATGGGATCATAATCATGGTAAGCCCTAAGAGTGTGATAGCAACTATTCATGGCAGCAACATCAGTCTCAAGATGGTTCAACCTAGCAAAAATACTTGTGAAAGAGGAATCAGACTTGCCAGGTGTATCATAGATCATGATTAATTTTCTTATAGCATCATAAGCTTCATTCTCAGTACAAAGCAAAAAAACTTTTTTAGCCACAGCATCCAAAGCATATCTATAATGAAGAGCAATACCGCGGTAGAAACTATAAATAACCAAGCTAAGACTCATCTTAGGCTCAGTTTCCCTTTGTAAAGCGGAGATTCTAGACCAAGCTTCTTTGAAAATATCTTCATTTTTTTGTTTAAAAGTAAAGATCTTTTCCATAGGTGTCACAGGGATTGGATCAAAACCAGACATGGCAGTAATTAAGGTAGGAACTATTTTTTTTGTGTTTTTGAATAAAGAAAGCAAACCAAACTAGACTAAATTTTTTGGGTTTTTTTTTGGAAAGAGGCAAACAAAACCAAGAAAAAGAAACAAAGCAAACTAAAAACAAAGTAAAGAGAAAGGAAGTGAAGGACTCCCCTAGTGAAGACGTCCTTAGCCTCCCCGGCAACGGCGCCAGAAAACTTGTTGATGACTCCTTGATGGCGCCAGAGAACTTGTGTTGGCTGGCTGATGTGGAGCCTGTTGGGAACCCCAAGAGCAAGGTGTGAAGAGCACAACAGCAAGTCTTACCTCAGTTGAGACCGAGGTTATCGAACTAGTAGGAGGAAGGAAACGTCACACAGGTGTTGCAATCAACGCGGAGACCTGCACAACACAAACTCAAGACTTTGCCCAACGAATCAATGAGGTTGTCAAGCTCACCGGTTTACTGTAACAAAGGATTAAACGTATCGTGTGGAAGTTAATGGTTTGCAGCAAGTAAAAAAGTAACAGTGGAAGATGTATCAATGGTAAAGATTGGACCGGGGTCCATAGTTCACTAGAGGTGCTCTCCTTAGATAAACAACATGGCATGAAGGGTAAACAAATTACAGCGGGGCAATTGACAGGAACTGAGCAAGGCATAACAATGCAATTACTAGCCAGAAAGATCCTATGAAGTTGATTGGGCAATACAACATTATACATAGACCATAATCCAACTGCATCTATTACTAGAAGTCCACCTTCAGGTTATCATCCGAACCCCCTCCAGTATTAAGTTGCAAGCAACAGACAACTACTTTAAGCAAAGTGTGTAAGGTAAACAGTCCACATGTTCCATGAACAAGAGACCGTTGTTTTCTCCCTAGTAGCAACAACACATCTACAACCGAAGAGATTGTTGTCACTTCCCTTGGAAACTAGAGGCATGAACCCACTATCGAGCATAAATACTCCCTCTTGGAGTCACTAGCAACTACTTGGCCAAGATAATCACTAGCAACTTAGATCATGCAAGATCACAAAAAACACAGACATGCTAGAATCATAAAGATAGAACCATTAATCAAACCAACATAATAATCTCAATATCCATCGGATCCCCGCAAACACAACATGCATGATTACAAGTAGATTAGATCTTGATCATGAACGGAGCTCACAATATCTATACATGAAAGCACAAAGGAGGAGATACAACCATCTAGCTACTACATGTACCCATAGTCCAAGGTGGAACTACTCACAAATCATACCGGAGAGAAGGCCTCCGGGATGATCTCCCCTCCGGCAGGGTGCAGGGAAGAGCTTCAGATCCCCCCCCGATCTAGGGATGATGGTGGCAGAGGCTATATATGGTTTCGTGGATTTGTGATCGGGTACTGAGAGTTTCTATATTTGAGGGCTTCTTATAGGCGCAGGGGCGAGTCCGGGAGGCGACCAGGGTCGCCAAACCCTAGCCAGGCGTGGGCCCACCTGCCCCCGCGCCTAGGGTGGGTCTGGCCCCCTGGCCAGCCTCTCCGTCTCTCCTCTGGACTTCTTGTTCCCCACGGAAAGTTATTGACTTTGTCCTTAGTCCCGTCCAATTCCGAGAATATTTCTTTACTAACTTTTCTGAAACCAAAAACAACAAAAAATAGGCATCTGGCACTGTTGCAACTTGTTAATAGGTTAGTGCTAGAAAACATGTAAAAAGAACCTCAAAGTGTAGACAAGTAAAGCAAAGTAGATACTAAACAAGCATGGAGCATCAAAAATTATAGATACGTTTCCAACGTATCACATGGAGATCGGGATCATCATGGATCTAAGCTCAAGAACTTCCACAAATCCTCCTATGTTTAGAAAATCTGAAGAGCCTTTAGATGCTGATGACTGGCTGCAATCAGTCGAGAACAACTTAGAAGTTGCAGGAGTAGTTGCTACGGAGAAAGTACTCTTTGCCACCCACTATCTGGAAGGATATGCAAGATCATGGTGGAATAGCACTCGTAAAATGAACGAAGGACAAATGATGACTTGGGAGGAATTTAAGATCAAGTTCAGCAGGGCTCATGTGCCCCCAGGATTGATCAAGAGGATGAGGGATGAATTCGGGGAGCTGAAGCAAGGAAGAATGACTCTAGTGGAATACCGTGATAGATTTCAGTCTCTGTCTAGGTATGCCCCTGATGAGATTGACCCTAAAGCAAAGAATAAGGAAAGATTCCTGAATGGCCTACATGATGAGATGTATACAGTGTTAGTCAATAATCCTTTTGCCGATTTTGAAGCTTTAGTGGATTCTATGTGACACCCCCGGGATTAGGGCTAGACAAATCCTAGACCTTTATCTGATATAAGCCTAACCTGAATCTCGAAAGTGTACACAGAGAGAATTGATAACACAACAGTGACCCTGCGACACAAAATTTATTACAGCAAGCTCATTACTGAGCGAAGAACCAAAAATATTACAAGCAGAGGTCACTGACCACAAACATCAAGCAACGGAAGGCAAATTATGCTATTAAGTATAGAAAACTTAACAAATGGCCTAAGAGTCCTAAATCATAACAATGACGTCCAATCCATAGATCCCAGACTACCGACTAGGAACTCCAAACTACTCGTCAATGTCGTTGCCATGAAGAACTCATCTTCTATGGTAACACTTACCCTGCTGCAAAAGTGTCAACGAAGCAAGGGTGAGTACAGGGTGTACTCCGCAAGACTTATGGATGGTGGAGTTATTTTGCATAAAGCCATCTTTGTTTTGTAAAACAAGAGGGAGAAGAATCTCGACTAATCAGAATATTTTAAAAGGGGATAAGAGAGCGGTATCACTAGCTTTGATCATCTTTTGATATCCACCGAATCATCATCAACTGGACCTATCTAGGATCACCCCATCGATCCCTGAGGAAGCATCCCTAAGCACACATTACTTAACTTGTCAAGTTTTACGATTAGGTTCAAGTTCTCTATGATCTTCACGTCTGTTCCTAGGTCATCCATAACCGCGGACATGGCTTTTCAAAAAGATTAATAACCCTGCAGGGGTGTACAACTTTACCCACACGTACTAACCTTCTCTTAATGACATGGCTTTTGGAAGGCCGGCAGAGGGTGGTTAGACACGACCTACGCACTAGGGAGATGTCGCCGTAACGGGTAGAGTCCCTAAGCCGGTCCCTAATGATGTGCGTAGGGTTCAAGATTACGGATGCCGGGCATCTCTTGTTCCCGGCCACGCTTACCTACCTGTTATGAATGCACCTCCTTCACCTCCATCATGAAGAACCAGAGTGCGTATGTCGAACGGAAAGCCCGAACTATGTGACTCATGGAATCTACTCAGCAAGTTAGTTGGTCGAGGGGGTTTCCACGCCCCCGTGTGGCTGTACGCTCGTCTTGGTTCAAGGGGCAAGAACATCGGGTCCTAAGGGTGGCAAGTATGGGACTGCAAAAACCACAACCCATGTGGCCTCCCATACAAGCATTAGCATGTTTATTATCCATCTCTGATCATACCACGTCATCCTGTCATACTAGGTTCATTCGCAGCTCTGATTCATCAACCGGATGGACCAGTGGTAACAGCTAAGCATGGCTCAGCGCAACAGATGTAATAGCTCTAGCAATGCTTCACAAACCAAACCCTAGTTATGCTAGGAGCAGTGGATCATGGAATATAGCCTTCAAATGTATCATGCATTAGATAGGATTACTCTATCTATCAATAAAAGACTTTATAATCGTATGCACATGGCAAGAATGAAATACGTTGAAAGCATAGGATTCATATGTATGTGTGGGGCTTCGCTTGCCTTTGCCAGTTGATATCCAGAAAGCAGAGTTCCAGTCACCTGGTAATTTACTTCATTATAGTTGGTCAAGTATTGGTCTTTGAGCTTCGACGGTGTTGACCTCGGGCTTCGATCTTGATCTCGATACCGTACTCTACTGGGAAGAACCAAACACTGAAAAGGAAGGGAAACAATCAAAACATGGCGTCGATGCAATGCTCAATCAAGGATGATGATATGACAAATTAATTTGTACTAAAATGTAACCCTAAGACATGCTCGACAGTTTAGTCGGGGTTCCGAGGGGTGCAAACCCTAACTCAGGGAAACTCCGGATTCATATCAGAAGGGCACATTTAGTTCTTCTAATTAACTTGCAATTGAAGTTGTTTAACAATGCATGATTATAGTTTAAATAGATAGAGCTCATTTTTTCTGAACATTTTGATATATTATTTGTATTTTTCTGATTTAAAATGAATTAGTTATGAATTTCTCCAATTTTAATTCATTTTAAATCATTTTTGGAATATTATAAAATAATTTACATTTTGGAATTACTTTAATAATTTTATTAAACAGAAAACATTTCTGACATATTTATTTGACTTACAATTGGGGCCCACATGTCAGGTATTTTTATTTACTGAAATAATTACAGAAATGATTTACAAAATATTTAAAATAAAGAAAACAGAGAATATCTCACCACGCTGACGTCATGCTGACATCAGCAATGGAGATGCCTCAGGTGAGGATCGGATCTGGCGCTAGGGGCGATGCGGGGCTGCGAGAGGGGGCGCGTTCAACGCGGGGCGCTGCGCTAGACCAACTAGTGGTGATGCCCAGGAATGGTAGCCGGAGCATCGGCATCAACGACGAACAGCGGCGGCGAGTGGTGGTGCTCGTCGGGGAGGAGCTAGAGAGAGAAGGAGAGTGTGGAGGGGTTCATTAGAACCGTGAGCTCACCAGGAGCATGGTAGACCTGACGAAGGGATCAGAGGAGGGCGGTAGCGTCAGCTATGTCGACGACAAAGCTCGTCGGTGGTAGAGAAGATGGCTTCACTGTGGCCGATTGCGGGCTACCCTGCTTGATTTCTTTGGTGAGGAGGATCCTCACATCGAGGCGGAGCCGGTAGTGGTCTCTGACAAGTGAGGGGTGGTCAGGAACAACGGGGACAAGCGGTGGCCGGAGCTAGGGTTTCAGAGCTTCTGCGTGCCAGCGTTACAGAGCGAGGGAGAGAGAGAAATGGTGATAAGGAGAGAGAGCGTGATGCAGCCGTTCTTATCATCACCTCCGGGCGCGAGCATCTTGAGCGCAGCGAGGACCAACAAAGATCACTTACACAGTGCTTCGAGGCGGAAGGAAGATGATGTACGGTGTGAAGCGCACGGCCAAGGTGGGCTGAGGTGGGCTGGGCCAGGTCATGGTGAAGGTTCTTGTACTGCTGCCGGAAGCCCGGCCAGATAGAGGGGGAGGGAGATATGGGCTACGACCCAGAGAGAGAGAGAGAGACTGTTTTTCTTTTCTGAAATTCATTTATATTTCTGTTTTGTATTTTCTCTTTTTTATTTTTATTTTCAAATCTTTTTTGGATATTTCCAAAATACAAAAACTTTTATAAACATTTTAAAATACTGCAGGAACCCTTGTAACCAATTTGGGTTCCATAGGTTTTTGTAGGTTTCAAAATTTAGAACCATTTTGAATGTGTTTCAAATAGACAGGGGAAGTTAGGGTTGAGGGGTTTTGAGAACCTTTTTACTCAATGAAATATTCTTTAGCAACGATAATGATGCTCATGAATGCACAAATAAGCCCTAATTACTATTTGGTAAAACTAGGGTTGTTACAACTCTATCCCCTTAAAAGAATCTCGTCTTGAGATTCCTAGGTAGAAATATAGAAGGAACAGGGTTACACTAAACTTCAACGATCTTCTCAAATAGGTTGATCCATGCCACCATGACGAGTGGACGAAGCGCTTCGTAATCTTTGAGGTGACTGCTCTCACTAAGGAAGAGATGGAATGACACGGATCCACAAACTGAGTATCTCATGGTTAACTCATGGATAAATGCTTCATGAAAATCTCTGGAGCCAACGACATGAAACACACCAAGATAACAGAGGAAACAAAAGGAGAAGGTTTTCAAGTTGTTAGATAGATGGTCTTCATAAGGATTGATACCATGGAGCTTACACAAGAGGGTAAACTTCTAAGGGAAGAAACTTCCAACAGAAAGAACATGACCACAGACTTCGAGAGATAAACCTATACTAAACATCTTAAGTAGAGCTTTACAAGTGGACAAGATAGATACCAACAAAACCAAGTTGTTGAACTACTTTTGACACCGAAGGGTGACTCTTCCATTCAACGAAAGGCCAAGACAGAAAGGTATTTTGGTGGAGAGGACTCGTAAGAGTCACAAGGAACATTTAAAAAGAGGAACTATTGATTACCAAAATCATGGTCGCTCTTCGAACATGTTTAAGAAAGCAGAAAGGAAACTCTTTAATTCATCTAGGACTACCAAAGTCCTTGACAAGATTATGATATTACTTTACACCACCAAGATGAATAGTTTAGAAGATTCCTGATGACACGAGAAGAAAGAAACTTCATTCTCAAACTCCAAGTACTTGGCATAACAAGGCGCTTGCCATCATAAAAGGATCTGGAGGATCGACCGAGAGACATTTAGCAACTCTACTTTAAATGTTCTCCTTGATATTTGCAACACCGATAGCAGGCTACTAACAAGCCTTTAACCACTCATCAAGTAAAGGTCGGACTTCGTTTATAAAGAAAACCATAAGTACAACTCCTATAACAAATCATAGAAGAAGCCTTATGAAGAGTGTTTGTTATTGCCTTATAACAAACCATAATGTGACAATAGGTCTTCCGACAAATTGTGCCAACCATTACATCAATCTTGCTAGAGTTACAATAGACCTACATCGTAACCTTGAGGAACACCAATCATTATTGTTGCTTCACATTCAGCTTTGATTAAGTGGAGAGATACTTAAGACTCAACATGTCCGAATAGAAAGTTCACAACATTTACACAGAGGTAAATTCACTAGATTCTCAAGACATGGACTTCAATGTCAAGCTCTAAAAGATGAGCTAGATTGTGGAACCCATGTGATAGCAAGTTATCAAAAGATAATTGCATCTACATGAATTGTTTGCAACGAAACACAACTGAATCATGTTTAGGAAACATTTAGGAGGATATAGAAGTTTTGGTGGACTTCTTATCTTCTGTGAACGAATCAATCAGTGGCTTGGTGTGCTTGGAGGTTCTTCTCGAGATGTGAAGATATCAAACTACCATATCAAGAATACTTCACACATGCTTGATTAACTTGAAATGATTCCCGAAGAAACAAATACAACTCTACTAGAATCCACGGAGACATCTTTCAACATTTGCACGTGAACCGGAGAAGGTTACTTCTAACATCCAGAACACATACTTCGAGATAACACGAAGATGGTTATCAAAAGTTTCCATCATTAATGCAAACTGTTCCATTTTAATCTCTTCTAGCATGGAGAAGGTAAGGATGTCATTGGGCACGGCATAAACATTGGTCAGACCAAAGGACATAAAGATGTGCTTAAGTAAAACATCACGAGTAGATACACCGACATGATAGTCCTTGGAACTGAGTTTGACTTGACAATTGCCAAAATCAAATCAAAGGCGTGGAAGGATAACATATCCCCAAAGGACATACTATCCTCCTTCGACACGAACACAGCTAGACATCCCTTTAAGAAGGAACTGAGTTGGATAGAACTTTTGTCTTACAACTCTCCAAGTTATTGTTAAGCTCAACCAACTAGTTCAGGGGTATCCAATATGGATCCTTGGAGAAAGGAGCGGTTTAAATAAACAACTTACTCAAGAACCTGACATCACGGTCATGTGGCAACATGGAGATACTTCTAGTAGACATTTAGAATATCACGAACCACCGATATGTCACTTAGTTCGAGATGAAACTTGCTTTGTAAGGCAAGAAAACATAGTCGTAGAGTGTTGGCACAAGCCTAACTCTTTGACCAAATAATTTGCACTAAAATGACGGACTTAGTAGCACAATCATCCTTTGCTTAGTGATAGGGTTAACCATCCCGCTAAGAATGATACAAATGTCCTTTGAGTTCAAAGTAGTATAAATTGCTAGGAATCTCGAATGGCCACATCATTACGCACACGCAACATTCCTGAGCGCGAACAGCTCAGAGGAAGGGTGGGTAAGGATGTATAAGAGCATCACTTCATTAAGAGGGCCATGAAACTGAGCACGACATATTAATATAAAGGAGTGTGATACTCTAAGGTAGAATGATGACCCACAAGTGTAGGGGATCGCAACTGTCTTCATGGGTAGTATTACCCAATTTATTGATTCGACACAAGGGGATCCAAAGAATACTTGCAAGCCTTAATAACTCAGTTGTCAGTTCAGCTGCACCTGGAAATAGTTCTTGCTCACAGAAGTTTCTCAGTAGTAACAGTTTATAGTAGCAACAGCAAAGCAACAACAGTAGTAACAGCAATAGTAAAAACAATAGCAATAGTAACAGTAACGATAACAGTAGGATTCGAGAGCGGTAGGCATAGAGATGGATGGACGGGCGTTGCATGGATGAGTCTAAACATGTAACTTCAAATAAATAGGGCATTGCAGATAAATAATAACAAGCATCCAAGTACTAAACAATCCTAGGCATGTGCTCCAAATATAGTCATACGTGCTCGCAATGAGAACTTGCACAACATCTTCTGTCCAACCAGCCCGTGGCAGCGGGGCCTCTAGGGAACTACTAGCAATTAAGGTGCTCCTTTTAATAGAGAACCGGAGCAAAGCATTAACACTCCGTAAACACATGTGATCCTCACACCACAGCCATCCCCTCTGGTTGTCCCAATTATTGTCACTTTGAGGCCTTTGGATCCGGACAATGATATATGTACACAACTTGCAGATAAGATCATAAACAATACTATCATAATGATTCAATAATAAGTTCATATATGAGATCATGGCACTTGGGCCCTAGTGACAAGCATTAAGCACAACAAGTTGCAACAAAGTCAAATAGCACTCATAGAGATACTAGGCATTATGCCCCTAACAGATCTTATTTGATTACATGATAGAACTCATCCAATCCCTGCCATCCCCAAGCCTACAGCGGGGGATTACTCACTCATGGATGAGGGAAACATCGGTGGTTGATGGAGATGCGTTGGTGATGACGATGGCGATGATCCTCTCCAAATTCCCCGTCTCGGCAGGGTGACAGAACGGAGTTTCAGGATCCGAATCTTGGTTTCTCGTGGCGGCGGTGGAACGGAACTCTTTCTGGAAAACTATCGAACCCCCCTGAGTTTTTAGGTCAGAAGGAAACTTATAGGCGCACAGGGAGGTTGAGGAGGTGCCTGGGGTGGCCACACCCCCTCCAGGCATGGGGTCAGGTGGGCCCACGCCTGGGGTGGGTCTGGGGCCCCCAGGCCTCCTCTCTGTCTCCCCTTCTGGCTCCGTGTATCTTCTGGTGAAAAATAGTTTTTGGCATATTTTTCGGGATTTTTCATGATAGTTCATTTTCTGCACAAAAAAAGACACCAAGATAATTCTGCTGAAAACAGCGCCAGTCCGTGTTAGTTGTATCCAAATCACACAATTATAGAGGAAAAACAATAGCAAAGTGTTCGAGAAAGTAGATACGTTTTGGTCGTATCAACTCCCCCAAGCTTAGCTTATTGCTTGTCCTCAAGCAATTCAGTTGAAAACTGAGTGCGAAAAAAGAAATTTCATGAACACTTTGCTTCATATGATGTAAATATTCTCAGCATAGGAGTAGATGCTTAGACAATTCATAATAAGGAGTATGCAACTAAGTCTACTCAATAGTCATTGCAAGCTATGAAGAGAAACCAACTCAATAATAATAAGTAGCATGAAACATAAACATAAGCAACATTGCAATGCTCATAATAAGGTATGATAGAGTGGTATCTCGCTTGCCTTTGTTTGAAGAGCACAATATAAATGCCAAGGTACCTCTGAAGTTCACCTGAAGACTAGAGATAAAGATATTAGAGATACAAGCATCAAAGTCATGAAATAATTTAACCAAGTTTTGGAACAAACACAAAAATGACAACTATGCTCTCAAGAAGGTGCTCATAGAATAAGTGGTGACTCAACAAAGTTGTGAAAACAGTTTTGTGAAGGTTTGAAAGGCTTCCCAATGCTGAAAGGAAGGTACTCATTAACTTTGAGCTATCATTGTCCCTATCATAGGCATCTTCATGTGGTTAGGGTGAAAGTGAGTTCCACTCTGAAGACTTCTGATTCAATAGGCCCCTGAAGGAACGAAAGAAAAATTCAGGAGCGATCTAGGCGTGATCGAGGGATGGGATGGGCAGATACCCCTTCACGCCTGAGGGTATGATTGGCATACAGAAAGGTTAGATCACGCGCGTAGAGCCCGCCAAAGCCCGTATAGGCCCGAGGCGGATCAGTACGCATGTATTCTGCGACGTGACGTGGATTCTCATCGTCCAACTCAGCTGTCTGACGTGGCAACACCTCTACGCAAAAAACACCTCTACATGGTTTGCTGGGCCGAATTTCTGTTCCCGCCGGTGTGCCGTTTGTGTTGCACGCCCGGATAAGAGCGGGGGCTCGCGATACATCGGGAAGGCGCACCCCCGTCACCTCCGAAGCGGTGCACGTCTGACACCACCCACAGGACTGTGTCATCATGACGCGTGCAGGGACGCGTGCACCGTTGTATCATCGCCGAAGTGAATTGTCAATCGACTTAATGGAGCATCCAATCGGTCGCATCATTGCAGTTCTCTGCCTGCCATGTGTGCACAAAACTTCTTTGAGAAGGCAGATCGCACAGTAGGGGAGAGTACGATGGGGTGCATAAGACTGGTCTGCCTAGCCTTTTTGACTATCTACCTCCACTCGCCACTAGCTCCCTCCTCCCTTTCTTCTTCCTCCTTCTCATCCCACTCCTGCTCCCTCCCTCTGCGCAGGCATGGCTCCCTCTCGGAAGCGTTTTTGACTATCTACCTCCACTCGGCTCCCTCTCGGAAGCCTTTTTGACTATCTACCTCCACTCGACAATGCGCGAGGAGAGAAAAGAGAGAGCTCTTCGCGCCGCTTTACACACTGAAGAGTCACAACATATGCTCATGGCTATGCCCGCAGGCGAGGGATCCTCCGGGTAGGTCATGTACTTCTTCTCCTTAATAGTGTTATCTAGCATTCTTCTTCTCCTTAATCATCACCTACTTCTCTTTCTTCAGAGCCGTCGGTTCACCGGCAGACATGTTCCCCAGATCCCCAGATCAGCCAAGTAAACAATATACACTGGGGTTTTTGCGACTAGGATTTGGGGTTTTTGCGACTAGGATTTGGGGTTTTTGCTCCTGGATCTTTTCCACACCGCCCATTTTTGCATAAAGCTCGTGTGCTATAATGACACGTCACTGTTGTTCCCGTTCCGTGATAGGACTGAAACCACGTATTCTTTGTCCCAGGAAAAGAAGCCAAAACTCATCAATAAGGTGGATGCTTGGCTTAATGCACGAATAAGCAGCCACAGGGAGAAAATGCAAACACAAGAACTGGAATTAGAACAACTCAAATTATCTATGAATACCCTTACTAAGGAGCGCGACAAGCTGAAAAGGGACAACGCTGCCTGGAAGAAACTGCATAAGAAGATCCAAGCCTCGAACCGACTAAATACATCCATCAACGAGGGGCTCTCGAAGGATAATGCGAGGCTAAAAGATGATAATATCAATCTCCGTGTCGAGAACATGAACCTGCTTCGGAAGCTCGAGGCTTTGCTCAGTGAGCAGGTCAAGATCAGGCAGGACATGCTCGTATGTCGCCTACGACATGAAGAGATTGAGGACAAAAACCAACAGCTCCTCGCTAGGCTACGATTGTAATGTAGCAGACTTTCCTCGGTGCTGCTCTGCTGAATTGAACTATGTGTTTCTATTTTGCAACTGTAAACTGAACTATCCGAACAATGAGTTCCAATGGGAGACACCTTTTGCGCAGTCCGAAAACTATCTGCTTTCCTGTTGTTTCTATCTACTGGGTGGGACCATGTTGGAAAAGTGTCAATTTTGTTGTAAGAAAACCTTAAACTTAGATATTACACACACTCAACCGTGCATTAAAATTCAAATTAGGTATTCCAAACTCAACTTCAAATAGTTGCAAAAGGAGGTAGCCACGATCGGAAAGAGTGGGTGGGGCCACTGGCGGGGGTCCGCACAGAGAGAGAGTGAGATTCGTAAAAAAAAGAGAGAGAGATTTTTTTGACACAGAAGAGAGAGAGATTGTTGGCGAATGGGGCCACCGAGCGCATGAGAACCGTGCATGTACCATAGGCATGTCCGAGGCGCATCGTGCGCATGTGAACTGTGTAGTACCATACTACCGCATGTCCGTGGTGCACTGTGTGAGCAGGTGCGCATGCGTATGCTGCTGAACCGTACACGTGTGAACTGCGGGAGCACGAAACGTCGGCGTTGCACCATATAGAGCCCATCCCTCTCTCTCCACCTCCCCTCATTCACTCCATCATGCCACCTCTTCCTAACTCCCCCTAGGCCCCTACCCACTACCCTTCCCCACTCCTCTCTCTCTCCGCCGACCAGGAAAAAACCCTCTCCCCTTCCGCTTCTGCTCCACTTCCCATTCCGGTGATGGAGCACCCATCCGACGCTGTCGCCGCAGCGAAGGAGAAGGCCGTGACGCTGGCATTAGCCGCGGAGGAGGCGGCCAGAGCTGCGACGGAGGCACAAAATGCCGCAAGGGCGGAAATCACATCCGTAGCGGATGCGAAAAATGAAGCGGAGGCCATTCCTGAAGGCCGACAGATCGGTCCCTCATCGGCTCCCGCCGCTATCAGTACTTGTGCGTACAATCTTGGGAAGCAGCTGCAAGATGACGATGAGGAGGTCGAGCTCATCATCATGCCGCCGCTGGCTTTTGACAAGAACATCATCGACGACGAGGAGGAGGTAAGTTCCAATTAATGGATTATCTGCTTGGGGCCTAGGGTTTTCTCTTAGCATCAGATTTGTTTGTTATCTATTAAGATTGG
Organism: Avena insularis; assembly: GCA_023614405.1. Classification (NCBI taxonomy): domain Eukaryota; kingdom Viridiplantae; phylum Streptophyta; class Magnoliopsida; order Poales; family Poaceae; genus Avena; species Avena insularis. The sequence goes on along the minus strand of CM042685.1, from coordinate 283,491,362 downwards.
GGCCTAGGGTTTTCACTTAGCGTCAGATTCGTTTGTTATCTGTTATGATTGATGTGTAATTAATGGATCTGTGGATTATTGCTAGCTAGGCTTCGATTATGGACAGAATCGATTAATATTTGTGGATCTGTGGATTATTGCTAGCTAGGGTTCGATTATGGACATAATCGATTAATATTTGTGGATATGTGGATTGTTGTTTTCATTTCTATGGATTAATGCTAGCTTATTGACCGACGGAAGTGGATTATCTCCTTGATCCCTTGATTACTTTCTGTTATTGCTAGCTAGAGACTGTTATCGGTTGCTTCCTTTGTTAAGCATTCAATTTTAGTTGCAGTTTCTACATATTTGCTTCACATGTGTATTTTGCATATTTTAGCAGGCTACTGATGATGTTGATAGCGATGTCGACTCGTGTCAAAGGAAGACCAGGGCCACTCTCAAAAAGCTTAAAGCGGGGAGGTTCGACCGGTTTTGGAGTGAACCCTGGACTGATGGCATGAACAGCTGCCCCTTCTGCAAAAGGAGCATAAAAGATGGAATTCCAAAGCATCCTGCAGCATGCTGAAGGCTGTGGATCTAGCCGTGTCAAAGTTGGGGAAACTGTCAATGTCCACGGCTTCAGGGCCAATCACATGGCCTATGGCATCTTCCTCAGGAACAAACTGAACCGAGCTATCGAGGATGGTCGTGTGCCTGCTCCTAAGCCCAAGCCACCGAAGGTTCAGGGTATGGGCAGGAAGCGAGAGAAGGGACAGGAAGGAGGCGGCAAGGAGGCAGTGATGTAATGATGTGCCTGTTTGTGTGTGCTGCTGCTGCTAGTTTAAGCAGCATGCTTTTGTTTGAACTATGTTTATGTTGGCTGCTTAGCAGCATTTGTGTTGAACCTCTGCCTTATCAAGTTTGTGTTGAACCTTGCTTAATTAGTTGCTTGTTATGTTTCTACATTTTAGATGCTTAATTAGTTTGTGTTGAACCTTGCTTAATTAGTTGCTTGTTATGTTTCTACATTCTAGATGCTTACTATCTACATTTGTTTTTGTACATGCTAGTGTGTCGTGGGATTTCCTATTTCGGAAAGGTTCAAGGAAAATAGTTAATGAATTGATAAACAGATGCTGGTATAGATTCGCTACCAAATTGGGCAAAAAGGAATGAAAGAGGTGAGCCTGGCAGAGGTAGACAAAGGAAGAAAGGAGGGAGGGGGAGAGGGAGGGCTCTTTGATTTGTTGCCAAATTGGGATGGCTGGTTGCGTTTCCCTATTGTAGCCTTATTTTGCTCTTCTTTACTTTTTGATATAGTTTTTGATTTACAAACAAGCCTATTTTGTCTCACCTGAACCTCTTTTTCCAAAAAATGACAAATCTACAAAAAGCATGTTTTGTCTCACCTGACCCTCTTTCGTTCATGAAATAACCTCAATATTTTTTACACATTCTAAAATACGCAGACTTAGCCCAACCCAGCTCGTGTTCCTGTGCCCGTGTTATCGCCGCAGCGGCTGCTTTCTTATTCTAGCTTCGCCCAATAGCAGACAGCCTTGTGAGTATGATAAGCGTGGGCTGCTAGGTATTACTATTTAGTCACTCCACGGTCGCCTCCGCCCACGACTCGCCTCCTATCCCTCCTCACATGAGCGCCTCCACACGACAACAACCTAAAAAATTCCATCGAGGACCGCCTCCATTATTCAGCGCCTGCGACGACACAGGTTCATGGATCAGAGATTCAAGGATTAGGTATGTTTTCGCCAACTCCTATATGAAAATCTAAAATGAGTGATGTACAGAAATTTCGTCAGATCTAGAGGAAATACGATCAAATTTTAAAAATGCATGACGATCATAATTGTGTAGATCAGATCTACATATGAACTAGTACACTAACACTCTATTATATGTTAGCACTAAAAGCATGTTGTGTCAGATCTATATGTACTATTAAGAAAATTGTACTTCCTCTGTTTCAAAATATAAGATGTTTTACTTTTGTGAACAAAATGTATCTAGATTTAATTTAGTGTGTAGATTCACTTCAAACTTGAGTGAACCTACATACTAAAATAAGTCTAGATACATTTTCTTTACAAAACTAAAACATCTTATATTTTAAAATGGAGGGAGTATTATCTAATGGATACTACTTGGTGCTTTGGAATATCATGCGTGTTTATGAACATGCAAACCGTGTTCAAGTATCTAAAATAAGAGGTGGTAGAATATAGATATCTTTATTCTAAAAAGTTTGTGTACATGGCACTTTCTGGTTAGGTGGAGGAGTATGCTCGCACTCGTCATGTTCGTGTCGCTCTTAAGTTGCATAAACCTCTGCATATAAGAGGTATGTAATGTAAAATAAAAAAATCAATGCAGTTATAATATTGCTGCTTATGTATGTATTTGTTATATACAGGTCCCAGAATAAAGTTCAAGAAAGAATTTGAATGTTTCTGCCATTATGGCAACCGTGTAGCGATGGATGATGCCGAAATTAATGTACTGAAGTATGGAGTTGATAAGAACCTCCCAAAAAGACCATTTTATGTATGCACCATAAATAAATCAAACACCTTGAAAGGAAACGCAAAAATGGTAAAACTTTTGAACTAGTAACAATTTGTCAAAATGTCACATTACTACTATTAGGTACTGAAATTTGTATGTATAAATTGGTGTACTCTATATGCAGTACTTTTCGAGGAGCTTCACCATGGAGCATATTGTTCCATATATTTGTAAGGGTCCCAACCTTTACAATAAGGTAGAGTCCCCTGTGTTTACAATGCTAGTCCCTGGATCAATAGCTAGCATCCACAGTTAAGATGTAATATCAAGAATCAAGGGTCATAATATAACTTTATAACCAGGAATAACATAATTTTATTACATCTTACATAGCTCATTTGGCTATTACATTACATTGCAGCGGAATAACTATAAGCATGGGGTCCTTCATCTTCAAAGTGCCACAGGAAAATATGTTGGTTGTAGACTTTGTAATCCTAATCATTCAATCTTCACTAAAATCAACCAAACCTGCAACATTACAAGTTACAGCCACAAGGGTCAATACATTTGAATTGTATTGGCAAGTCTCACTACTATGTATATTATAAGTGGATCCTAGCATTACATGCATATTTGGCTAAGTAGGGTTTTAGGCTCATTTGCAGAAAGCAATAGTTTATCCTATCTTTTCAAAATGGTCTTGATCTTTTGTCAAATCTCTTTATCAAAATCCCTTGAACTCCTTCGTAAATTCCCAAGTGTTCAAGTCCTTGTCAAAATCTCTTGAGCTCCTTGGTACCCCCAAGTGCATCAAGTTTTATCAAAATCTCTTGAGCTCCTTGGTACCCCCAAGTGCATCAAGTCTTATCAAAATCTCTTGAGCTCCTTGGTACCCCCAAGTGCATCAAGTTTTATTGTTGTTACTTAAAAGTTTTTCTTTTAGAAATTGGAATGTCAAGATTTTCCATAGCTTCAAACTTTAGTTGCTCAGTATTGTCCATAACCGGGGACACGGCTAAGTACTTAGATTTTATTATCTTCTGCAGAAGCTGTACACTTTACCCACATGTCACACTCTCATCTTGTTGCCACCAGTGGCCACTGGATTGGTACTCACCAAGATGGAGTACTGGCAGATTGAGAATGTGACGAAGTCTTTCCAGAGGGTCCTCCCATACACCATTGCTAGCTTGTCTTCAGTACCCATGTAGGATTCCAGGTCCTCATTTTCAGTATCCTGAAGACAATGCATGGGTCTTCCCAATGTAGTTGACTAAGCCAGAGCCATAAGTAGCATGTGGTTATACACGAAAGCCACAATTGGAGAAACATGTTCAATCTCTAAGTTTCCTGGGTGGTTTTCTTTTGGAGCACAACACAAAGAGATTTCCATAGACATGGTTCCTTTTGTTGCCACCTTCTCCAAAACTCAAAGTATCCTTGTCCACCCAGGTGGTTCATTGAGTCCTTGTTTTATTATGTAAAAAAAAAACTAACACAAGTCCTGTTCTCAACTTCATAAATCTCAACATGTATCTCTTTTCAAAATATAGCAAGGCTAAGCATGCAACAACTACATTGTTTTCACTAAGGAATGTATAAGGTATCCTATTAGGATTTAGCATAGCATATAATATAGAAATTCTTTTCATGCATGTTTCAAAATCCACTAAGTATAATGAAAATAGTAGGACTTTGGATGATAGTGTAACTTGCCTTTTTGGTAGGGAATGATGGTTCACTTCTTGATCTTGCTAGTTTCACACTTTTCTAACTTCACTACAAATCAATCAAGCAAACACAATATCAACTAGCATTCCAACCAATAATCAAACAATCAAACACACACATAAAACAAGAGAAACTAGGTCATGCATGCAAGCATGCAAAAGATAGGTTTGTTTGCAAAGATGGTTTCTACTAGGCTCTAAACTTTGTAAGGTTCAAAGTGGTCATTTTCTTAAGTGGCAAAGTCATTTGCAAAAGGGTTTTGTCCATAAACCATTTTTAAATTCAATCATTATTTTATGTGGTGGAAATTTTTTTATCAAAGCAACAACTTTATGTTGTTCACCAAATAAGTTGTTGTTTCTCAAAACTTGGTGTTTAGGGTCAGTAGGTTTGATCCAAATCATTTTCCCAAAGTTTTTACTCCAAAGTCATTTCCATAGCAAAGTCAATATTTTTATTTGGCTAGAAATGGCTAAATCAAGTTTTTATTACTAAACTTCACAAAATCCATTTTTAAAACCATGGGTTGGTTCCTATGGTCAGTAAGTTCACCACAAACCAATTTGCAAAGATTTCATCCTTGAAAACATTTTGTAATAATTTTTCTAATCTAAACAAGCATACAATTGTTTCTGCAAAAACAAACATTTTAACAGAGGCTTTTTACTAAACAAATTGCATGGTTAGCTAGGGCTTGTTCCACTGATTCCAATGATATAAAGTTTGTAATTTTTGGACGTGTGGATCAAAAGTTACAAGGGTTTCAATTTGCAAATCAAATCTGATTTCAAATCTATTTTTAAATCGAAAACTGGCCACGCGTCATGTTCTTATTGGGCGATACCGGTTCGGTCGGATCGTTCTCTGCGGGGCGTTGGATCTAAATAGATCGCACAGCTCTGGTTGCGTACCCCTTCGGCGTTTAAGTGATCTATCGCGTTCGTCCGATCTAGATCCTACGGACGCTACTACTTGGTCAACGATGGGCGGCGCTGCGCGGCGGCAGACGGCGGCGACGGTCGGACGATGGGCTAGCGGCGGTTCTAGGAAGCAAAGAACGATGTGGGGATGCTCACCGTGATCGTAGTGACGTGGGGGAGCTCAACGTAGTTGCGAGGAGGCGAGGGGCGCTCAGGATCCGTCGGAATTCCTCATCGGAGTTAAGGACGGCGTCAGGCGGCTCTGGTCGTGGTCGGAGTCGACGCTACAGATCACGAGAAGGCAAACAGAGGGCATGGTTAGGTGCGCAAGACCAAGGCGAAGCTATGTGCGTGAAGGAGAGGGCTCGGGGTGGTCTGTTCTTACCAGGGAACTTCGCCGGGGAAAGGAGGAGAAGGCGTAGGCGATTAAAAGGACGTGGTCGCAGGGGGAGTAATGGCCGTGGTTAACGCGAATTGATCGCCGGCGTTAAGGCCAGGAAACGGCAGGCGTCGTCTGCGCGAGGAAGAAGGAGGTGAGCTGGCTGCGTGGGTCCTCTTCGTCAGCGAAGGAGAGAGGCTGGGAGAGATGTCCACCAGTCATTGTCTGCGCGGGTTAGAAACTGAGTGCGAAACGTTTTCCTTCGGGAGGGAGAGAGTGGGCTAACTGGGCTTAAGTTGGGCCAGTTCTATTGGGTCAGGTCTGGTTCTATTTTTTTTCTTTCTAATTGTATTATTTTTTTTCCATTTCAATTTTCTGTTTTGAAATTCAAATCACAATTCAAGCAACCAAATCAAATAAACTTCCACTAAACTTTATATTGAGTTTAGCTCTGTTTATCAACACAAATCAAAGTCCCATAAATAAAATAATATCTTTATTTTAGGGTCTATTTAATAATTAAATAAATTAGTCCTAGTTATTAAATCAGATAGGATTTGATTTATTTAAAACTCTATTTGAAATCTAAATAAAACCAAAACACTTCAGTAGGTTTTATTTGAGAATATAAAATACTTGGAAATCTTATTTAAAATAATTTAACAAGTTTTGATGTTTAAATAAAATAGTAAAACCTTTGTTTTAATACAAATGGATATTAATAAATCCTCATTATTTTATTTGAATAAACTTTTACTCTTGTAATCAAAGTAAAACCTTTTATTTCAAAAGCTTGGCCAAGGTTTAATTTGGCTCTATAAAATAATCCTTATTTATAATTCTAACCTTTCATTTGAAAACCAAATGTTTTTATTTAAAGATCCAAAATAGTAATTCCAAATATTTTTAACTTTATTGTTTATTTAACTTTTTAAATCCCTTTAGGATTTTATTTGATCAAAATAGGTTTTGAAAGTTTCCAATTGGATTAAAAAAGTTTCTTCTCACCCTGAAAATCAACAAAGTTTTATTTTATTCATTTATTTTTCACATTACAAGATTTGGAAAATCTTGGGATGTTACAATATTGAACTACCAGCAAACATTCAAGTATTTTGGAACAATATGGAAGTTGCAAAAGTTAAAATGGTGATGACCAAGTAAAACACTAGAGGCAAACTGAAATGTGGTGCCATGATAACATTAAAGTGGATGGAGGTTGTGAACAAGTTTGATATGAGAGCTGGTGACATATTTGTGTTTTGGTTCCGTGGTAGCTCGGCTGGCCTCAAGCTCCTTATTAATCGTCTATGAAATCAACATGCAAACCATGCAATGTTGGCATGTGTCCACAATTGCCACAAAGTGTTTCTAGCCAACTTAGTAATCACTAAGTTGATGAATTCAAAGTCCTTCGAAAGAGTTTCTAGCCAAGGCTATAGATCTCTATAGGTTGGCTAGAAAGTCCTTCATCAACTTAGTGCTTATGTGATGATAGAATAGTACTGTAATTTATAAGTTAAGTCTTATCTCATTTTTATGACTTAATATTACATTAAAAAGTACTAGTGTTGGACCTGAATGATGCATACATTACCCCTCCCTAAATCATAACTAAGAATAGCGAAATATTCATATTGTTTAAATTACAAATTCATAAGCCATGTTTTGATGTATTGATGCTAGCTAAATGGACTCAAATTTGGCACAAGGGTGTATCACCATGTGCCTAATGATGCTAGCATTGTATCTAGCCTAATGATGCTAGCATTGTACCACAAGTGTGATAGGTATAGATCTGCCACAAGTGTGCTATGACTTTGGATGATGCACACTTGTAGCACGTATAGCCTCATGCCAACATTGCATGGGTTCTTGACCTATGGGAGTTGTGTATGAACACTTTCATCATCTTTGTGGTTGTATGAGTCAACACTTGGTCAACGTGATCCCACCTAGTTGTTACATAAAACTATACAACTACTATGCCAAATCATGACATTGATTCTAAGTATAAAAGTGGTATGCCCATGGCATGATGCACACTTGTGCCTCATATATCCAAACATTGCATTGGACTCTAGACCCATGGCTTGATGCATACTCCTTTTATTCTTTCTTACGGTGGGAAAACATGGCCATGATCCTTGTGTTCGTGCCATCCCACGAACGGATCGTCATCCGCGCGACTCGCTCCAGTTTGTAACAAAAGAACCGGAGCTAGACCTATGACTAAATCAACCAACTAAAACGACAAAGTGCTAACCTGACGAAACTAAAACTCTAACAGACTAACACCTAAATTGAAGTCGAGCGTGTCGAGCGTGGCGTCCAACTTCGCGTTCTAGGCTCTAGCCTCTAGGTGCCTGACGGATTCCGTAGAGTGGCTTATGCAGGCGCATCGCCTAGTGCCCCTGGCCAGCAGATCCACCCGCGGTGCACGGCGAGCGCCAGCAGGAGGCGCACGGACTCCAGGCGTGCAACAGGCGCAAAGGCGTCTGCGACGTCGATGCCCTGCTGCTTGACATATCCCTTTTGGCGACGAGGCGAGGCGGGTGTTCGGCTGCACTATGCCGTCCATGGTGCACGCGCGTGGCCATCGGGTGTGCCTCGTGGTGAGGCAGATGTGATGGCGGCGTGGCTTCACCTTCGGGTGTCGGAGAGGCTAGCTCGATGTGCGAGGATGACGCTGCCAGCGACGTGTGCTCTGCAGGAGCTGGTGTTGATGGAGAGCTGATGCCGACGAGTCCAGGCCTGCCACCTCAGGTGTAGCGGTACACAGTGGAGTCGATTCAAGTGCACATAGCAGTCCACCATGAACGCCATGCTCACAGGGTTTTCCTCGTGCATGCTCCAGCCCAAGCTCGCATCCCCGTCAAAGACTATGTTCCATGTGCGTGCACACGCTTGGCGACGGGATCGTAGACACGGTAGCCCTTGGTGCCGCTCTCATAGCCGATGAAGACCATTGGCGTGCTCCGGTTATACAGCTTCTTAAGGTGAGGACGCGCGCTCTTCACGTACGTGTGTGACGTAGCCGAAGCTCCGCAGATACCAAACCTCATATGGCGTCATGCCGGTGACGCTGCGCGTGAACGCCCGTTTCAGGTTCAGCACTTAGACCGCTGTCAGCACGGTCTCGCCCCAGAAGTAATTTGGCATGCCCTTGGCCTTCAGCATGCTTCTGGCCGCCGCTACGACCATCTGGTTGCGCTGCGCGATCACCCCGTTCTGCTAGGGTGATTACGGCATCGTGAGGTGGCGCTTGACGCCGGTGTCGGCGCACTGTGCACAGCAAACGTGGACGACACGTGAACTCGCCGACGCGGTCCGTGCGTAGTATTCGGAGATTGTGCCCGCTCTCCGCTCGCCGACGCCGGTGTCATGGCACACCAACGCAGGCTTCGCCAAGGCACACGCTCCTCGTTGCAGAGAAAGGCTTCACTGGCAAATTCAGAGCGAGTGTGATTGTGAGAGAACGAATAGAGACACGTATTTTGTGCTGCTCAAACTTCCTAGTCTAGGGTGACATTATAGACCTATATATATCTGAGTTAGTTACAAACACCTTGATAACCTTCTGGTTGAATGAGTCAACGATTGGTCAACGTGTGATCCCAACTAGTTGTTAGATGTAACTATATCATTGCACTCTTATAGCTAGATCTATCAAGTGGGTGGGATCATGTTGGCCAGGTGTAGTGACTCACACAACCACTAAGTTGATGACAGTGGTTCTAGACAGCCTAGAGAGGTCTAGACCCCATGCAATTTTGGCATGGCCCCACGTTTGCCACAAGCTAGTGTGTGTCATGGCTTGCCAGACTCAAAATTATAGCTATATCTATCAAGTAGGTAGGATCATGTTGGCCAGGTGTGATGACACATACAACAACAAGTTGATGAAGGTGTTTCTATCCAGCCCAGAGAGGTGTCTAGACCCCATGCATGCAATGTTGGCATGGCCCCACATTTTCCACAAGCTAGTGTGTGTCATGCCTTGGCATAACACTCTTATAGCTAGATCTATCAAGTGGGTGGGATCATGTTGCCAGGTGTAGTGACTCACACAACCACTAAGTTGATAATGGTGGTTCTAGCCAGCCCAGAGAGGTCTAGACCCCATGCAGTGTTGGCATGGCCCCACATTTGCCACAAGCTAGTGTGTGTCATGGCTTGGCATAGAAAAATTATAGCTAGATCTAGCAAGTAGGTGGATCATGTTGGCTAGGTGTAGTGACTCACACAGCCACTAAGTTGATGATGGTGTTTCTACCCAACCCAAAGAGGTCAAGATACCATGCAATGTTGGCATGGGCCCACATCTTCCACAAGCTAGTGTGTGTCATGGCCATGCATAGCACTCTTATAGCTAGATCTGTCAAGTGGGTGGGATCATGTTGGTCAGGTGTAGTGACTCATGCAGGCACTAAGTTGATGATGGTGTTTCTAGCCAACCCAGAGAGGTCTAGATCCCATGCAATGTTGGCATGGACCCACATTTGCCACAAGCTAGTGTGTGTCATGGCTTGGCAGACTCAAAATTATAGCTAGATCTAGAAAATAGGTAGGATCATGTTGGCCAGGTGTGATGACATATACAACAACAAGTTGGTGAAGGTGTTTCTATCTAGCCCAGAGAGGTGTCTAGACCCCATCCATGCAATGTTGGCATGGCTCCACATTTTCCACAAGCTAGTGTGTCATGCCTTGGCATAACACTCTTATAGCTAGATCTATCAGGTGGGTGGTATCATGTTGCCAGGTGTAGTGACTCACACAACCACTAAGTTGATGATGGTGGTTCTAGCCAGCCCAGAGAGGTCTAGAACCCATGCAATGTTGGCATGGCCCCACATTTGCCACAAGCTAGTGTGTGTCATGGCTTGGCATATAAAAATTATAGCTTGATTTAGCAAGTAGGTAGGATCATGTTGGCCAGGTGTAGTGACTCACACAGCCACTAAGTTGATGATGGTGTTTCTAGCCAACCCAAAAAGGTCTAGATCTCATGCAATGTTGGCATGGGCCCACATCTTCCACAAGCTAATGTGTGTCATGGCTTGGCATAGCACTCTTATAGCTAGATCTATCAAGTGGGTGGGATCATGTTGGTGAGGTGTAGTTCCTCACACAACCACTAACTTGATGATAGTGTTTTTATCCAACCCAGAGAGGTCTAGATCCCATGCAATGTTGGCATGGGCCCACATTTGCCACAAGCTAGTGTGTGTCATGGCTTGGCATAGAAAAATTATAGCTAGATCTAGCAAGTAGGCAGGATCATGTTGGCCAGGTGTGATGACACATACAACAACAAGTTGGTGAAGGTGTTTCTATCCAGCCCACAAGTGTGTTTAGACCCCATGCAATGTTGAAATGGGCCCACATCTACCACAGTTGTGTGTGTCATGGCTTGGCATAGCGAAAGTATAGTTAGATCTATCAAGTAGGTAGGGTCATGTTGGTCAGGTGTGATGACTCATACAACAACAATTTGGTGAAGGTGTTTCTATCTAGCCCAGAGAGGTCTAGACCCCATGCAATGTTGGTATAGCCACACATTTGCCACAAGTGTGTGTCATGGCCTGGCATAGCACTCTTATAGCTAGATCTATCAAGTGGGTGGGATCATGTTGGTCAGGTGTAGTGACTCACACAGCCACTAAGTTAATGATGGTGTTTCTAGCCAACCCAGAGAGGTCTAGATCCCATGCAATGTTGGCATGGGCCCACATCTACCACAGTTGTGTCTGTCATGGCTTGGCAGAGCAAATTTATAGTTAGATCTATCAAGTAGGTAGGATCATGTTGGCCAACTTCTTAGTCACACAACCACAAGTTGGTGAAGGTGTTTCTAGCCACCCAAGAGAGGTCTAAAGCCCATGCAAAAATTCAAAATTTGACCGGACCACCAAAAATTCAAAAAAAATTCAAAGTTGTGTGAAACCTTGGACACCTTTAAAATGGCTTCTAGGTAGAGGATGCCATGTTTCAGCATGGAGCATGTCTCACATCAGAAAGTTCTAACCCCTAGGCATCCTTACTAGACACCTTGATTTTTGTCCTAAATTTGACCGGTCCACAAAAAATTCAAAAACATTCAAATTAGTGTGAAACCTTGTACATGTGTCTTAGTTTGTGTATGTTAGCATGTGTAAAAAAATCCAGGTTCTTTCACGAAAGTCGAAAAAACACATTGCTAGGAAAAGAGGCCTAGGTGAGACCAAAAGGGTTGTTCGTAACTTTCTCAATTTTTCGATGTGCATCAAATGAACTCAAAATTTTTGCACATGCTATACCAATGGTGCCTGTCAATAATATGTAATTTATTTGAAAAAATTCAAAATTGTAAAACAGCTATTTTGTTCAAATTTTTAAATAGAAAATAATAGCATAGAAGAAAAAAGTAAGACTCGGCGTGCAGGCAACAAGCCAGCCCAACTCCTACTCCCGCGTCCGCGTCATGGCTGCGTCCGGGCGTTAAGTAGATTGGGGCGGGTCATCTTAATCCCGGGCATCAAATAGTAATTAGGCTCTTTCGGGCCCAATGGAAAACCGTAGCGGGAAGGACTAATGCGGGTGGGAGTTTAGTCCCACATCGCCCAGCGAGAAACGATTCTACCAGCTTATATACCCTGCATTCATGACATTGGCAAGAGCATATCTCAACTATTCAACCTCACAGATACTGCTGTCATTTATCTGCCTGTTGGACTACACATTAAAAAAATTCGGTATGTGGGCCTGCATCCTGGGCCAATTATGGTCTTCTAGTGTAGGTAGGCATATTTTTTCATCCCCTTCTGAAAAACAATAATATTTTGCATTTTGAATAAGTATGCACGAATTTAATTACTTACCATCTTATCTGTTTGTTTGCTGAACATCTACATGAAAAAACTTACTAATTAATTCTGTAGTAGTTTTTATTTTATATTCAAAATTCAACTAATTTTTACAAACAATTCTCTAATATTTTTTAAATAGACTATATTTTACCAATCCCGTCACACGGGCCTGTATCCTTGCCGTTCGTTCTGTTTCTAGTCGTATGCAGGCCGTGGTTAGCTTGAGAAATATCCTGCTAGTGAGCGGGCTTATTTTATTTTTCTTTACCTTTTTCCCCTATATTTAAACATAAACTCAGATGTTATGTATACAAGTATGGCTGGCATAATGGATAAAGAGCACTTTCTCTACACTTCTATTCGTTTTGATGTTACAGAAGATAATACAGCATTGCAAAATCTACATAATTCTAATTACTCAAACCATTTCAAATTTTCAAACAATACTAGAATGTGCGGCAACTATCAAAACGATCCAATTTAGAAATGACACAATGAAAAATAGATTACTAAGTGACAACACTGCTATGATGCCACATCACAGATAGGGAAATAATAAAGAAGCAAATGACAGCATATTACCATAACCATATATACATTACTAGTAGAATGATAACATAGTAGTCCTACGGGATCACCAACAGAAGGTTACCGGTGCACATCACACAACCAAAATAACCAAGTTCTCGACCCGGAGACTTACTTAAGAAGTTCAACATATTTACCCTACATAAACATCATCACTGTAATGATGATGTACCATACAAACTACAAACTTCCATTCACTCCTCTTCATCCTACGACTCGTAGAAATCAAACTCATCAGGCTCGAGGACCCTCAGCAGAGCTTCATGCCTGCCATGATCATGCAGGTCACCCTGAAAGTCTTCACCCAGACGTCCTCGAGTGGCCATCTCACGGACATGCTGTACAAGCCCCACCCTCAGGCCCTTATGTGGCTTGAAGTGGTGGAATGGGCACATGTAGTACTCTGTGGTGAATGGAAGGTAGGCAGAAATTCCCTGACGCCTCAACTTCTTCTCTTCTTTCTTCAAAAAGGACTTGTAGGTCCATTGCTCCACATCAACATCTGAACTAGAAAAGTACTACACAATCAAGAAAACAACAAAACAGTTAGTACTTTCTAGTTAATACAACAACTACTACTTTTGTGCATATCTAAATGCACTAGAACAGCTTCGAAGAAAAAACCTTCTCATCGAGCCACGGGGAGAGTACATCATAGACAGCACCTGGGTTTGGTGCCTGCCGGAAATATTTAAAACAGTAATTATTAAAAGCATTCAATATAAGTAAATGAACAACACTAGCAAAAATTTGTAGCATAACAATTAAAGGTTCACAAATCTGATCATTAAACTAACAGTGGTTAAGTAGTACATCAATGCTATTTATGTTGCATGCCATTAAATTACAAGGATTATGCAATTATGTTACATGTACATAATTGCACCATAATTATGCAACCTTTGTTCTATCATACATATAATCAAATTTTCCTATTACTACAACTTGCCAACATAACTGCTGCAATTCCACCATCTCACTATGGCAACATCACTACTAGATGATCCATAAAAGAAAGATTTCACAAAGGGCAACATCATTCAATATGATTAACTAATATATCAAATATATTTATGCTAGATGACAATAAATAACAAGGATTATTCACTTATGTTACATAAAAATAAAATACAACAAATGCAAACTTTCTTCTATTAAATATATGACCCAATCTTATATTACTTAAACATGGCAACAACACATCAACAATCCCAACATCTCACCATGGAAAAATCACTACTACATGATCCATGACAGAAATATTCCAAAATAGGAGACATCATTTAATAAAGAAACATTTAACTGTTGCAACATGTTCAAGGATTAGAACATTTAAAACTCTACAGACCTTTTCAGGATATAGCATGGCTTGCATCAACTAAATCTTATGCCCATACATGTTATTGCCTTAGATAGTCAGGAACCAATGTTTAAAACTTGCAAAATTGAAGAGGCAGCTGACATAAGTCTACAAGTATTGCAGCCACAGAAACAAGGTAACCTAAAAGGCTAAGATTATTCTATTAATTGCCATAGAGTAGAGGTATAAACAACACAAACCACCAGGGTGTTAAATAACAGATCATGAAGACGATCTGACTGAACTTTCAGGACAACTCTCTAGTTCAAGTGTCCAAAAACAGCCGCCAAGGTCTACTCAGTATGCTAATACAGTTTAGAGCATGCAGTCATTTACCATTTGATCACCGTGCAAAAATCAAGAAAAAATGATAAACTGATATTGCACTATACTAACTACTTAAACTACACTGAATATCATATCTTAGGGACATCCCTCACAGCTACGCATTCATTTAACAGAACTAGTCTAAGATATGATCATACAAGTTCAGGAAAAAAACTACAACAAAAATATGCACGCAACATTGTGTAATTTCATAGTTAATCATCCCGAATAATCCGATGCGCTGAACTATTTCCTAGGGCTAGATATATGCTGCAACGAATAACTTTCATTGAAATATATAAATCCCTAAAAAATATACACCAGGAATCTACAGAACCAAGCTTCCATCCAAAGAATCCCTAACAGATGTCAATCTCTAATACTAATATAGCTAAATCTACAGAACCAAGATTCCATCCAATCAATCTAAAGAGGGAAAATGGAAGTTAGCAGAAAAAAACCTCTTACCTGCATCGCAGCAACCTCTTGAGGCTGCACTGGCGACAGATCCTCCACGGTGCCGAGCACCATGTCTAGATCAAGCCGCTCCGCCTCGTCGACCTCCGCATCCAGCATCTCCTCCTCTCCTAGAGCCGCATAGGCCAAAAAGGCCAAAGCAGTCGTACCACCACCGCCACCGCCATGGCGCTCGACCTCGTCGACTACATCTAGGCATGTCACGGATCCCATCCCCACCCTAGCAGAACTGCCCGCATCGGCTCTGGAGCCCACTCCCGCCATCGGTGGAGTCTAAATCGCGCGAAGGAGGACGACACTCAGGCCAGAGGCGGAGGAGACGATGACGTGAGGTAGGGTTTCTCACTCGTCACTCCTTTCAGTATCAGGTGAGACAAAAGGGAGGATGGGGAAATGGTGGGGATCTGGCGACGCAGAGCGGCCGAGAGGGCTCTTATACGTCACGTCGATTCGTTTCCGCTGACGTCACCGACGCACGTGACGTCCACCTCTATAGCATTTGCATACATATAAGTGGCTTGGCATAGCATTTTCATACTTAGATGTATGAACTGTGTGGGATCATGTTGGCCAAGTGCTGATCCACACAACCACAATTTGATGAAGGAGTTTCTAGCCAACCAAGAGAGATCTATAGCCCATGCAATGTTGGCATCGGTCCACATTTTCCACAAAGTGTATCACCATTTCTTGGCATAGTAGTGTTATACTAAGATATATAAACTGGGAAGGATCATACTATCCAAGTGATGACTCATGCAACCACAAGTTCATGAAGGTGTTTCTAGACAGCTCACATAGGACTAGATCCCATGCAATGTTGGCATGGGCCCACAACTGCCACAAGTGTGTGTCATGGCTTGGCATAGCACTCTCATACTTAGATGTATCAACTGAGTGGGATCATGTTGGCCAAGTGCTGATCCACACAACCACAAGTTGATGAAGGAGTTTCTAGCCAACCAAGAGAGATCTATAGACCATGCAATGTTGGCATGGGCCCACATTTTCCACAAAGTGTATCATCATGTCTTGGCATAATAATGTTGTACTTAGATCTTTCAACTAGGTAAGATCATGCTATCCACGTGACGACTCATACAACCACAAGTTGATGAAGGTGTCTCTAGACATATTAGATTGGACTACATCCCATGCAATGTTGGCATGTGCCCACATCTGCCACAAGTGTGTGTCATGGCTTGGCATAGCATTATCATACTTAGATGTATCAACTAGGAGGCCAAGTGCTGAGCAACACAACCACAAGCTGATGAAGGATTTTCAAGCCAACCCAGAGAGGTCTATAGCCCATGCTATATTGCCATGGGACCACATTTGACACAAAGTGTCTCATCATGTCTTGGCATAGCACTCTTATACTTATATGTATCAACTGGGTAGGATCATGCTGTCCAAGTGATGAGTCATGCAACCACAAGTTGATAAAGGTGTTTCTAGACATATTAGAGAGGTCTACATCCCATGTAATGTTGCCATGGGCCCACATATGCCACAAGTTTTTGTCAGGGCTTGGCACATCACTCTCATACTTACATGTATCAACTAGGAGGGATCATGTTGGCCAAGTGCTGAGCTACACAATCACAAGTTGATTAAGGAGTTTCTAGCCAACCAAGAGAGTTCTATAGCCCATGCAATGTTTGCATGGGCCCACCTTTTCCACAAAGTATCTCATCATGTCTTGGCATATAAGTGTTATAATAAGATCTTTCAACTAGGAAGGATCATGTTATCCAATTGATGACTCATGCAACCACAAGTTGATGAAGGAGCTTCTAGACATCTTAGATAGGTCTACATCTCATGCAATGTTGGCATGTGCCCACACCTGCCACACGTGTGTGTCATGATTTGGCATAGCACTCTCATACCTAGATGTATCAACTAGGTGGACAAGTGCTGAGCCGCACAACTACAAGTTGATGAAGTACATTCAACCCAACCCAGAGATGTCTATAGCCCATGCAATATTTCCATGGGACCACATTTGCCACAAAGTGTCTCATCATGTCTTGGTATAACACTCTTATAGTTATATGTATCAACTGGGTAGGATCATGTTGTCCAAGTGATGAGTCATGCAACCACAATTTGATGAAGGTGTTTCTAGACATATTAGATAGGTCTACATCCCATGCAATGTTGCCATGGGACCACATATGCCATAAAGTTTTGTTAGGGTTTGACATAGCACTCTCATACTTACATGTATCAACTGGGTGGGATCATGTTGGCCAAGTGTTGAGCTACACAATCACAAGTTGATTAAGGAGTTTCTAGCCAACCAAGAGATTTCTATAGCCCATGCAATTTTTGCATGGGCCCACCTTTGCCACAAAGTGTCTCATCATGTCTTGGCATATAAGTGTTATAGTAAGATCTTTCAACTAGGCAAGATTATGTTATCCAATTGATGACTCATGCAACCACAAGTTGTTGAAGGAGTTTCTAGACATCTTAGATAGGTCTACATCCCATGCAATGTTGGCATGTGCCCACACCTGCCACAAGTGTGTGTCATGGTTTGGTATAGCACTCTCATACCTAGATGTATCAACTAGGTGGCCAAGTGCTGAGCCACACAACTACAAGTTGATGAAGTACATTCAACCCAACCCAGAGAGGTCTATAGCCCATGCAATATTTCCATGGGACCACATTTGCCACAAAGTGTCTCATCATGTCTTGGTATAGCACTCTTATAGTTATATGTATCAACTGGTTAGGATCATGTTGTCCAAGTCATGAGTCATGCAACCACAAGTTTATGAAGGTGTTTCTAGACATATTAGATAGGTCTACATCACATGCAATGTTGCCATGGGACCACATATGCCATAAAGTTTTCTTAGGGATTGACATAGCACTCTCATACTTACATGTATCAACTGGGTGGGATCATGTTGGCCAAGTGCTGAGCTACACAATCTCAAGTTGATTAAGGAGTTTCTAGCCAACCAAGAGAGTTCTATAGCCCATGCAATGTTTGTCTCATCATTTCTAAGATATATCAACTGGGAAGGATCATGCTATCCAAGTGATGTCCCATGCAATATTGGCATGGGACCACATTTTCCGCAAAGTCTCTCATCATGTCTTGGCATAATAGTCTTTTACTTAGATATATCAACTAGGTAGGATCATGTTGTCCAAGTGATTAGTTAAACAATCATAAGTTGATTAAGGTGTTTCTAGACAGCTCAGATAGGTCTATATCCCATTTAATGTTGGCATGGGACCATATTTGCCACAAGTGTGTGCCATGGCTTGGAATACCATTCAGATACTTAGATGTATCAACTTGGTGGGATCATGTTGGCCAAGTGTTGATCCACACAACCACAAGTTGATGAAGGAGCCAACCAAGAGAGGTCTATAGCCCATGCAACTTTTGCATGGGTCCATATTTGCCACAAAGTGTCTCATCATTTCTAAGATATATCAACTGGGAAGGATCATTCTATCCAAGTGATGTCTCATACAACCACAAGTTCATGAAGGTGTTTCTAGATAGCTCACATAGGTTTAGATCCCATGCAATGTTGGCATGGGCACACATATGCCACAAGTGTGTGTCATGGCTTGGCATAGAACTCTCATACTTAGATGTATCAACTGTGTGGGATCATGTTGGCAAAGTTCTGAGCAACACAACCAAAAGTTGATGGAGTTTCTAGCCAACCAGATGGGTCTATAGCCATGCAATGTTTGTATGTGCCCATATTTGCCACAAAGTGTCTCATCATGTCTTGGCATAACAGTGTTATACTTAGATCTATAAAATAGGTAGGATCATGATATCCAAGTGATGACTTATACAACCACAAGTTGATGAAGGTGTTTCTAGACAGCCTAGGTATGTATAGATCCCATGAAATGTTGGCATCGTCCCACATCTTCCACAAGTGTGTGTCATGTCTTGGCATAACACTCTCATACTTAGATGTATCAACTGGGTGGGATCATGTTGGCCAACTGCTGAGTCACACAACCACCAAGTTGATGTTGGTGTTTCTAGCCAACCCAGAGAGGTCTATAGACAATGCAATGTTGGCATGGGCCCACATCTGCCACAAGTGGCTCATCATGTCTTGGCATAGCAGTGTTATATTTATATCTATCAACTAGGTAGGATCATGTTGTCCAAAGTGATGACTCATACAACCACAAGTCGATGAAGGTATTTCTAGATAGCTGAGATAGGTCTAGATCTGCCACAAGTGTGCTATGCCTTTGGATGATGCACACTTGTAGCACGTATAGCACCATGCCAACATTGCATGGGTTCTTGGCCTATGGGAGTTGTCTATGAACACCTTCATCATCGTTGTGGTTATATGATTCAACACTTGGTCAACATGATCCCACCTAGTTGTTACATCAAACTATACAACTACTATGCCAAATCATGACATTGATTCTAAGTATAGAAGTGGTATGCCCATGGCATGATGCACACTTGTGCCTCATATAGGCTCATATATCCCAACATTGCATTGGGCTCGAGACCCATGTGAGTTCACTAGTGTAAGATCCCTCCTTTGTAAAGGAAAAGGATCCCTGTGATTGCAATGCTAGTCCCTGGATCAATGCTAGCATCCACAGTTTAAGATGAAGTACACAGATACAAAGGTCATTATTACAGTCATTCTAGAGACAAACATAGTCTTTACAACTCCAAGGCCACAGGCCTAGTACAAGAGTTTGAATAAGTAAATAAATAAAAGTCTTCATCTTCATGTGCCACAGGCAAACATGTTGAGTGTAGACTCATGACTCCTAATCCTCATCGGAGTAACCTGCAACATCACAAGTTACAGCCACAGTGGGTCAATACATTGGAATAGTATTGGCAAGTGATACCTTAGTATAATTTAGGTGGACTAGATACTATATGCAATTTGGCTAAGTGTAGCTTGGCTTGCTTTGCTCAAAATAGGTTTTGCCTATTAGTTGAAATCACTAAGTTTTTCTTTGTCAAAACTTTTCCCAAGGAACCACCAATAGACATTGAGGTCCTTCACCCTTGTTCACCCACAAGTTTTACTTAGAAATTGGGATGAGGAGATTCTTGATAGCTCAAGTTGTCCTTTTCGAGGGACATGGCTAAGTACTTAGATTCTTCCATCTGCAGAGGTTGTGCACTTTCCCCACCAGACTTGATTTTCACCAAGACAGGACCTTTCAGAAGCCTTCCCTTAGACCAAATGGACGCGTTCCAACCTATCATCCCACTACCACCATGGTCCAAATGGCTAAGTTCTAGCAACCTATGTGATCCAGGCAGAGCCCATATTGCCAAGTGGCTGCACTAGAAGCTTCTCAACACTTGGCCTCTAAAATCACTTTGTTCCTGGGTGGCTTTCCACAAGTGAGATACACAAGGTAAACCATAGAAATGGGCCTTGTGTAACCACTCAACATAAACCAATCCTTCCATTCCACCCAGGTGTTTCATTTACTTAGTTGTTTTATTAGGCAAAACACAAGTCCAAAAGACTTAGAAATATTTTCATCATAGCATGTATATATTCCACCAACCCTTGGTTGCTACTAGCTAGGCTAAGCATGGCATAGATAGTATCTTAACTTAGAAATTTTCTAGCAATTCTACAACCACTAGGATTTCCCAACATGGCATATAAGCAAAATATAACATGCAAGTCTAACAAAATATTTCTAATGCTTAGTAGAAAACATAGGGATAAAATATTCATGAAGCACCACTTGCCTTGGTAGTTTGGAGAGTAGCTACACTCCTCACAATCACAATCACTAGCACCAAAATCTACACAAAGAATCATAGCCACAAATCACATACAAAACATATACAAAAAAAATATATGCATGCATGCAATATGATATGTGATGATTTTTAAAACTCCACAAAGCAAGTGTACAGTACTAGTTCATAAACAAGTTAAAAACTTGTCAAACAACAATTATTTAAACCCTAAAAGAAATCCTAAACAATTCATTTACTCAAATTATCCCTACACAAGTTTCTGCAAATAAAACCATTTTAACAGAAGCAAAACATTAAACACATTGCATAATCAGAAAGGGCTTGCTCTCCTGATTCCATTGATATAAAATTTGTCAAATTCTAACGTGGGGATCAAAAGTTATAGCCAAAACAAATTTAAACATCTAATAGATTCAAATTCTATTTTTAAACCTAAACAGCTGCCACGCGTCTTAATCTAATTGGCCCGTACCGCTTTGCTCAGGATCGCGCATGTGAGACGTTAGGTTAACATAATATGCACGGCCCAGATCTACTCGTAACGGTTTGTTAAGTGAACTAATCTCACACGCTGGATCCAGATCCAATGGCTCTGGATCGAACGACCAAAGCTGGGCGGCGCTGGCGGTGGCTACTGGCGGCGGCGAGCTCTACCTACGGCGGCGCGGCGCTACAGGTGGCTAGGGGGTCGTCGGAGATGCTTACCAGGATCGCGATGAAGCACTGATGCTCAACCTGGCGACGGCTTGGCAAGGGGCGCACTGACACAATCACTGGAGCTCGTCGGAGTTGCGAGCGGCGTCTGTTGCTTGTTGTCGAGGTCGTTGCTGAGGATCTGCGTCGTCCTAGCACAAGCCAGAGGGTTTAGGAGATGCGCAAGGGCCTGGCGAACAAGATAGTACCAAAGGGGAGGCAAGGGGCGGTCTCGTTTTACCTGAATCGTACGTCGGAGTCGAGCGGCGGCTCAGGTGCTCGTGGGTGAGAACGAGGACGTCGCTCTGGGTCATGAGAAAGAAAACGGAGGGCATTAGCAGATGCGCAAAGTCATGCTGGTCACAGTGGTTTGAATTAGAGGCGGAGGGGCGGTCTGTGCTTACCGAGATTCGTCGTCGGAGTGCGTCTGTCTGCGGCGGCGCAAAGGTAATTGAGGGCAGCCTGGGGGCGTAGAGGTGGCGCTAGGTGAGGGGAAATGGCCGCGGTGCAGAGGGGGTCTTATAGCCAGATCGGGGGCGAGGATCGCGCGGCGTATCAATGGCAATTAAGCGTGTAGTAACCGCGGCGAGGTAATGGCGGAGCGAGCGTCACAGGCGCGCGTGATTGACGACGAAGGCGACGTGGTCGCAGGGTCCACTCGTCAGCGAGTTAAACAGCGAGGAGGGTGGGTCGTGCAGTCAGTGACCTGGGGGGTGTGTCTATGGGTGAGCGAGAGAGAGGGAGACCCGGGGTGGGATTAGTGGGCTGGATTAGCAGTTGGGCCAGATAGGTAGCGCTGGCCCTTTTCTATTTCTTTTCTCCTTTTCTTTTTCTGTTTTGATTTTCTGGAATGATTTTCAAATCCAAATCAAATGAGTTTGAATTCAAATCTTCTCTAGGTTTTTATACTGCAAACCTTGCACTCAAATGTGTGTCAAACACTACTGTCCATTCCAAACACTTTGATCAAGTGAAAATAAAAATAAAACCAAGCCTTTATGATATATATTCAATAGGCATAATATTGGTTTTATAACTCATTTTGTTTTGAAACTTGTTCAAAATTTTGAAAGTGCCTAAGTTTGAATTTCAAACTTTATTGACCCAAAACAAGTATTCTTCACCTTGGAAGATAGCATTAAGGCTAGAGCAAACTTACATGAAATATTAAGCATAAATGCTTCTGTTTTGAAATGTTTTGTTTGAAATGAAATTCATATGATCAAGGATGCATGGATGATATGCATGAGTTTAAAACATGATTTTAGGGATGTTACAAATTTAACCCCCTTAAGGTGAATCTCGCCCTCGAGATTCGGATTGGCTAGCAAATAGGTGAGCGTGGTCTTTTCGAAGATCATCTTCTCTTTCCCATGTTGCTTCCTCTTCGGAATGATGGTTCCACTACACTTTGCAAAACTTGATAGTCTTAGTCCGTGTGACTCTTTCTGCAGTCTCAAGAATCTTGATAGGCTTCTCTTCATAAGTGAGATCACTCTCCAACTGAACCTCTTCCAAAGGTATAGTATCCTTCAAAGAAGTTTCTTCCATTTCTGGATGACATTTCTTAAGCTGACTCACATGAAACACATTATGAACAGCTGACAAAGATTCTGGCAGTTCAATTTCATAAGCAACTTCTCCTTTACGACTCATAATCTTGAATGGTCCAACATATCTTGGGGTCAACTTTCGTTTGACTCCGAACCTCTTCACTCCACGAAGTGGTGACACTCTAAGATAGGCTCTATCACCCACTTCATAGGTGACTTCTCTACGCTTAGGATCTGCGTAGCTTTTCTGTCAGGACTGTGCTATCTTCAATCTGTCCTTAACCAACTTGACTTTCTCTTCGGCTTCTTTGATAAGTTCTGGTCCGAATAAACTTCTTTCTCCCACACCATTCCATAACAATGGGGTGGTACACTTTCTCCCGTAGAGAAACTCAAATGGTGCCATCTCAATGCTGGCTTGATAGCTGTTGTTATAAGAAAATTCTGCGTAAGGCAGACTTTCATCCCAACTGGCTCCGTAGTCTAGGGCACATGCCCTCAACATGTCTTCAAGAATCTGATTAGTTCTTTCTGTCTGTCCATCAGTTTGAGGATGAAAAGCAGTGATGAATTCCAAACTTGTTCCCAATGACTCATGTAGTTGTCTCCAAAATGGGAAGTGAATTGAGTTCCCCTATCAGACACAATGCTCTTGGGTACTCCATGTAGACATACAATTCCACTCATGTAGATTTTGGCCAACTTAGCACTTGTATAAGTTGTCTTCACGGGTATGAAATGAGCCACTTTAGTTAGGCGATCCACTACTATCCAAATAGAATCGTATCTTGACCGGGTCCTTGGTAATCCGGTAATGAAGTCCATACCAATCTTGTCCCACTTCCAATCAGGAATAGGTAGTGGTTGAAGCAAACCGGCTGGTTTCTGATGTTCCGCCTTCACTCTACTACAGACATCACATAAAGCAATATGTTCAGCGATGTCCTTCTTGAGATTATTCCACCAAAATCTTTCTTTCATATCCATGTACATCTTGTTGTTTCCCGGATGAATGGAATATGGTGAGTTGTGTGCTTCTTGCAAAATCAGTTTCCGAAGCTCCGGATCTTGTGGAACACATATACGTTTACCATGCCATAAAGTACCCTGTTCATCTTCATGGAATCCTTTGGATTTTCCCTTACCAATCCTTTCCTTAATCTCTCCAATTTCCTTGTAAATCTTCTAGGCTTCTTTGATCTTGTCCAACAAAGTGGGTTAAACATCCAAAGACATGAGATGTCCTTCGGGCACAATCTCCAATCTAAGATCTCTGAATTGGGCACACAAATCATCGGGCAATTCTCCCTTGGTAAGGCCATTCACAAAAACCTTACGGCTTAGAGCATCCGCTACAACATTTGATTTACCGGGATGGTATTGCAAACTTAAGTCATAGTCCTTGATGAGTTCTAGCCATCTTCTTTGTCTCATATTAATTTCCTTCTGGGTGAAGATATACTTCAAACTTTTGTGATCCGTGAACACTTCACAATGCTTTCCCAAAAGGTAGTGTCTCCATGTTTTGAGGGCATGGACAACAGAGGCTAACTCTAAATCATGAGTAGGGTAGTTCACTTCATGAGTTTTGAGTTGTCTCGAGGCATAAGCCACAACTTTTCCTTCTTGCATAAGTACTGCACCCAAACCATGATGAGATGCATCACAATATACTTGGAAATCTTTTTCCAAGTCTAGCAAGAACAATACTGGTGCTGTCACAAGTCTCTTCTTCAATTCCTGAAATCTGAGTTCACAACCTTCAGTCCAAGCAAATTTCTTGTCCTTCTTTAGCAATTCTGTCATAGGTTTAGCTACTTTGGAGAAATTCTCAATGCACCTTCTGTAGTAGCCTGCTAAGCCAAGGAAACTACGAACTTCTTTCACTGACTTGGGAGATTCCCATTCAGTTACAGCTGAAACTTTAGCAGGATCAACTTCCACACCATCTTTTGTCATAACATGACCAAGAAATCCAACTTCATTCAACCAGAATTCACACTTGCTGAATTTGGCATACAGTTTATGCTCTCTAAGCTTCTCAAGTATCAAACGCAAATTTCCTTCATGTTCTTCTTTGCTCTTGGAGTAGATCAAAATGTCATCGATGAAAACGACAACAAACTTATCAAGAAATTCCATGAACACCTTATTCATCATATTCATAAAGTATGCTGGAGCATTGGTCAATCCAAATGGCATCACGGTATACTCATACAATCCATACCTTGTGGTGAAAGATGTCTTAGGTATGTCTTGCTCCCTTATCTTGAGTTGGAAATAGCCTGACCGGAGATCAATCTTTGAGAACACACAAGCTCCTTCAAGTTGATCAAACAAGTCATTGATTCTAGGCAAAGGGTATTTGTTCTTGATGGTCACCTCATTGAGTGAACGGTAATCAATGCATAACCTTTGACTTCTATCTTTCTTCTCCACGAACAAAACTGGGGCTCCCCAAGATGAAGAACTTGGTTGAATAAATCCTTTCTGCAACTGCTCTCCGAGTTGTTTCTTGAGTTCCTTCAGTTCATCTACTGACATCTTGTATGGTCTCTTTGCTATTGGTCCAGATCCTGGTAGCAAATCAATAAGGAACTCCACATCTCTATCTGGTGGCATTCCCGGAAATTCTTCCGGAAACACATCCGGATATTCACTCACAATTGGCACACTGTCTATGCTAACTCCCTTAAGATAATTTAGCATACTCCTTCTTGCTTCAAAGTTGGTCGTGAATCTGATCCTTTTATTTTCCGGAGTTGTGAGTGAGACAGTATGGTTGGCACAATCTATCACTCCCTTGTGCTTAGTCATCCAGTACATTCCCAAAATGACGTCCAATCCTTGGGAATTTAGAATTATCAAGTTAACGGGAAACTTATACTTCCCAAACTCTATGACTAGATCATGACATCCTGAATTCACTATCATTTCTCCGCCAGGAGAACTTACTTTTATAGGACACCCAATAGTTTCTACCGGCAGTTCATTTCTTTCAACAAATGCTCTTGATATGAATGAATGAGATGCACCAGTATCAAAGAGAACAAATGCTGGAACAGAATTGAGTTTGAACTTACCAAACAAAGATCGGGCTCCTCATAGATTTCCTCCACATTGATGTGGTTCACTTGTCCCTTCTGAAAAGGGTTGGGCTTGTTGGGTCCTTCAACTTTCTTTTCTGGGCATTCATTTGCATAATGCCCCATCTTCTTGCACTTGAAGCATTCAACCTGACTAATGTCCTTCTTGACCGGCTGGCTTCCACTGCCACTTCCATTACCACTGTGGTGGCTCTTATATCCACCCTTGTGGTTCTTATACTTGTCATTGTCATGACTACGGTGATGCTTGTTTTCATGACGGTTGTGGTTGTGGTGCTTGTTGAATTTCCCATGCTTGTGGGATCCCGATCTTCCACTATCATCATAATGGGAACGTTTGTGAGACGATCCCGAGCTGTGCTTGTCCGAGTGCTTTCTCTTCCTGCTCTCAACTTGCTTCATTTTGTTCTCCAAAATAGCAGCCTTATCACAAAGAGACTGGTATGTGGGAACATATGCCACATCCAACTGCAGGTTCAGCTCATCATTCAACCCTTCGAGGAACTTTTCCTTCCTCTTAGCATCAGTGTCAACTTCATCCGGTGCATAACGCGCCAGATTGTTGAAATCCTCAATATACTCAGCCACGCTGCGGTGGCGCTGCTTCAGATTATGAAACTCTTTCTTTTTCAGACTCATCACTCCAGATGAGATATGAGCAGTACGAAAGCCATCCTCAAAGATAGCTCATGTCACATCTTCTATGGGAGTGGTGATCTGGAAGTTATCCCACCAAGTGGCGGCTGGTCCTTCCAAAGAAGTGTGTCTTAAATCGACCTTTTACGCATCGATCAGCCCATAGTTACCAAGTCCTTGTTCACAGGCGTAGCCAATCATTGGACACCATGGGATCGGTCGTTCACGAGAACTTTCTTGGCCTCAACCTCAAGAACCTGGTAAGCATGTCAAAACCCGGTGGGTTGTTGTTGTTATTGTTGTTATTGTTGTTGTTGTTTTGGTTCTGGATGAACGTCATCATCATTTGCATCAGCTGAGTCTGAGCTGTCATCATTTGTTGCATTTCTGGAATGATGTTGTTGTTGTTGGGGTTGGGGTTGGCACGACGGGGAGGCATCTGTGGTTTGTTCAATAGAGATAAGAATGAGATACCCATAGATGCTTTCATGCATAATACATCACATAAACAATCACAAATCATGCAACATAATGATAAAGGTTCAACAACCAGATAACAAGTTCGCAAAGTAAAACACACACAAATAACAAGCCATCCACATGTTGGATGGTCAAATAACAAGTTCTCAACGACAAGTATGATAATAAATGATAAATGAGTAGTCAAATCTACTCCTCGGCATCAACCTCCTCCTCGACAAAGGTAAGACTTGCGTTCTCCATCGCGGTCTTGTATTCCTCGACACTGGTGGTCAAGGTCTCTATTTTGGCTTTGAGAGCCCTATTCTGGGAACGAAGCCTCTCAATCACCGTCTGCTGATGCTCGAGCTCAAAGTCCTTGGCCTGCAGTTCTTCAGTCATGTCCCGGATCTTCTTGTTCCTATCCTGGACTCGCTTCTCCTGACTCTTGAACTTTCTGTCCTGGCTCTCGAACTTCGCCTCCATCTCCTTGACTATCTCATCTTGCTCCGCGAAGAGCTTGTCCTTCTCGCGAAGCTGCACCTGGAGTTCGTCATTGCTGAGCATGACGTTGGTCCTATCAGAGTCCTTGTGCCTAATGAGAGCCTCTAAGTCCTAGAGGTATAGACGAATCGGCTCGACTGTATCCCTCGCAGTGTCCTCGAAGTCGATGGACTCACCATCCTCATCACGTCTACCGAAGACGTGGAAGTGAGTACCTCTAACCTGTCGGGAGTGTCTCCCCAGCCGACGTCCTATCAGATCCTGCATGAATACCTCAAGGCCTCTCTCCTTGTCGTCGTGCATGAGCTTGAAGACGATGGCCTCCGTGGTAGGCTCAGTCTGGCGTCCGGGCTGGTTGACCTTGAAACCCCAAGTCTTTCCTCTCAAACTTGGTGAGGGGAAGCACCATGATGGTAGGAAGAGGAAGATTGAGCAAAGTAGTAAGCTCAACAATACGAGGACCAAAGCGAGTTCCCTAGAACTCCTCAACAGTGTTGATGGTAACAGTAGGCATCTATTTATAAGATATAAAAAGTTAGAACAACACAATTCAAGATAAAACACAAGGCAAAACATCACACACATATCCTTGGAAATCAAAACACACAAGTCATGGCATACATAGATCCATTACAGCAACCAAGGTTCAACTTATTTGAAGGCAACATTTGGAAAATAAGGTGATAAGTGGTGGTCCAACTAACGAAGTACGTTTACAATCCTATCTCACTGGATCTGTTGGCTAACATAATGTTTCTAGAATCAATCAGTCTGTCTTGCTCACATGACTCCATCACTAAGTCTATAATGTCTCCTCTTAAGGTTTGGTTGGTAGCCTCCAACTCTTGGGTATGTTTCTTCTCTTCTTTTAGGCTATTTTGGATGTTGAACATTCTGCACTTGACTCTTTCACCAAGTTCTTTGATGGTCTTCCAAGCTTCATCCCTTGCCGAGTCAAATAATGTAGGGTGCATCACTGAATTGGTGAACATGCAGAATCCTGAGTCCTTGTGGTTGTCTTCCTTGTTTTTATACAAGTGAAGTTGCACCCACCAATAGTCAACTCCTTCATCCATCACAGGAAAACCTTTGTACACAGCTGCACCATGTATTTCCATTGCAACCATGAGATCCTTGAGAGCCTTGGGGAATTCTGTCTCACTCTCCAAAGTCATTGTCAAGAGTGGTCCCTTCCTCACGGCTTCGTTGATGGAGTTCATCTACAATTAGAGATAAGAAGGAAGATTAGAAAAGTTTACGAGAGGAATAGACAAGTGTAGAAGTTGTTGAAAATTTTTCCTTAGTGGTTTCCATTCCTAGGGTCATAATCCTATAGGCAACACAGTGCTCTGATACCATCTGTAAGATCCCTCCTTTGTAAAGGAAAAGGATCCCTGTGATTGCAATGCTAGTCCCTGGATCAATGCTAGCATCCACAGTTTAAGATGAAGTACACAGATACAAAGGTCATTATTACAGTCATTCCAGAGACAAACATAGTCTTTACAACTCCAAGGCCACAGGCCTAGTACAAGAGTTTGAATAAGTAAATAAATAAAAGTCTTCATCTTCATGTGCCACAGGCAAACATGTTGAGTGTAGACTCATGACTCCTAATCCTCATCAGAGTAACCTGCAACATCACAAGTTACAGCCACAGTGGGTCAATACATTGGAATAGTATTGGCAAGTGATACCTTAGTATAATTTAGGTGGACTAGATACTATATGCAATTTGGCTAAGTGTAGCTTGGCTTGCTTTGCTCAAAATAGGTTTTGCCTATTAGTTGAAATCACTAAGTTTTTCTTTGTCAAAACTTTTCCCAAGGAACCACCAATAGACATTGAGGTCCTTCACCCTTGTTCACCCACAAGTTTTACTTAGAAATTGGGATGAGGAGATTCTTGATAGCTTCCATGTCTTGATGCTCAAGTTGTCCTTTTCCAGGGACATGGCTAAGTACTTAGATTCTTCCATCTGCAGAGGTTGTGCACTTTCCCCACCAGACTTGATTTTCACCAAGACAGGACCTTTCAGAAGCCTTCCCTTAGACCAAATGGACGCGTTCCAACCTATCATCCCACTACCACCAACTGTCCAAATGGCTAAGTTCTAGCAACCTATGTGATCCAGGCAGAGCCCATATTGCCAAGTGGCTACACTAGAAGCTTCTCAACACTTGGCCTCTAAAATCTCTTTGTTCCTGGGTGGCTTTCCACAAGTGAGATACACAAGGTAAACCATAGAAATGGGCCTTGTGTAACCACTCAACATAAACCAATCCTTCCATTCCACCCAGGTGTTTCATTTACTTAGTTGTTTTATTAGGCAAAACACAAGTCCAAAAGACTTAGAAATATTTTCATCATAGCATGTATATATTCCACCAACCACTAGGCTAAGCATGGCATAGATAGTATCTTAACTTAGAAATTTTCTAGCAATTCTACAACCACTAGGATATCCCAACATGGCATATAAGCAAAATATAACATGCAAGTCTAACAAAATATTTCTAATGCTTAGTAGAAAACATAGGGATAAAATATTAATGAAGCACCACTTGCCTTGGTAGTTTGGAGAGTAGCTACACTCCTCACAATCACAATCACTAGCACCAAAATCTACACAAAGAATCATAGCCACAAATCACATACAAAACATATACAAACAAAAATATATGCATGCATGCAATATGATATGTGATTATTTTTAAAACTCCACAAAGCAAGTGTACAGTACTAGTTCATAAACAAGTTAAAAACTTGTCAAACAACAATTATTTAAACCCTAAAACAAATCCTAAACAATTCATTTACTCAAATTAGCCCTACACAAGTTTCTGCAAATAAAACCATTTTAACAGAAGCAAAACATTAAACACATTGCATAATCAGAAAGGTCTTGCTCTCCTGATTCCATTGATATAAAATTTGTCAAATTCTAACTTGGGGATCAAAAGTTATAGCCAAAACAAATTTAAACATCTAATAGATTCAAATTCTATTTTTAAACCTAAACAGCTGCCACGCGTCTTAATCTAATTGGCCCGTACCGCTTCGCTCAGGATCGCGCCTGTGAGCCGTTAGGTTAACATAATATGCACGGCCCAGATCTACTCGTAACGGTTCGTTAAGTGAACTAATCTCGCACGCTGGATCCAGATCCAATGGCTCTGGATCAAACGACCAAAGCTGGGCGGCGCTGGCGGTGGCTCTCGGCGTGAGCTCGCCTCTGCGGCGCTGGCCTGGTGGCTAGGGGTCGTCGGAGATGCTTACCAGGATCGTGACGAAGCGATGCTCAACACAGCAGCTTGGCAAGGGGCGCACGGACACGGTCGCTGGAGCTCGTCGGAGTTGTGGGCGGCGTCTGTTGCTTGTTGTCGAGGTCGTTGCCGAGGCTCTGCATCCTCCTAGCACACGCCAGAGGGTTTAGGAGATGCGCAAGGGCCTGGCGAACAAGATAGTACCAAAGGGAAGGCAAGGGGCGGTCTCGTTTTACCTGAATTGTACGTCGGAGTCGAGCGGCGGCTCAGGTGCTCGCGGGTGAGAACGAGGGCGTCGCTCTGGGTCATGAGAAATCAAACGGAGGGCATTAGAAGATGCGCAAAGTCATGCTGGTCACAGTGGTTTGAATTAGAGGCGGAGAGGTGGTCTGTGCTTACCGAGATTTGTCGCTGGAGTGCGTCTGTCTGCGGCGGCGCAAAGGTAATTGAGGGCAGCCTGGGGGCGTAGAGGTGGCGCTAGGTGAGGGGAAATGGCCGCGGTGCAGAGGGGGTCTTATAGCCAGAGCGGGGGCGAGGATCGCGCGGTGTATCAATGGCAATTAAGCGCGCAATAACCGCGGGGAGGTAACGGCGGAGCGAGCGTCGAAGGCGACGTGGTCGCAGGGTCCACTCGTCAGCGAGTTAAACAGCGAGGGGGGTGGGGTCGTGCAGTCAGTGACCTGGGGGGTGTGTCTGCGGGTGAGCGAGAGAGAGGGAGACCCCGGGTGGGCTTAGTGGGCTGGATTAGCAGTTGGGCCAGATAGGTAGCGCTGGCCCTTTTCTATTTCTTTTCTCCTTTTCTTTTTCTGTTTTGATTTTCTGGAATGATTTTCAAATCCAAATCAAATGAGTTTGAATTCAAATCTTCTCTAGGTTTTTATACTGCAAACCTTGCACTCAAATGTGTGTCAAACACTACTGTCCATTCAAAACACTTTGATCAAGTGAAAATAAAAATAAAACCAAGCCTTTATGATATATATTCAATAGGCATAATATTGGTTTTATAACTCATTTTGTTTTGAAACTTGTTCAAACTTTTGAAAGTGCCTAAGTTTGAATTTCAAACTTTACTGAACCAAAACAAGTATTCTTCACCTTGGAAGATAGCATTAAGGCTAGAGCAAACTTACATGAAATATTAAGCATAAATGCTTCTGTTTTAAATGTTTTGTTTGAAATGAAATTCATATGATCAAGGATGCATGGATGATATGCATGAGTTTAAAACATGATTTTAGGGATGTTACAACTAGAAACACCATCATCAACTTGTTGTAGTATGAGTAAAAAATTGCTATGCCATGGTATGATGCACACTTGATGCTACACTTATATATATGTGTATGCCTATGCATAGTTGTTCATGTGTTTTCAGTGCTCAATTTTGATTTCATGAATTTACAATGTACGATGCATCCATAATTAGAAGTATGAAAAACCCGTGATGCATATTCCATATGACACTCCTATTTTTTGAATTTGAATTAAAGCAAACGAGACCTAAATGGTCAACTTATTGTAGTAAACTAATATACTTCTGCTGAAGATTTCAGGTAATTTATATTTGAAGTTTGTTCAATCCCATACATGAAAAATTGTGTGATATAAATTGGAAGCGTGCACTAGATAACGGGCCGGCCTAGTAACCCTGCTGCTCTGGTCATGCTGTTTCACGTACCATACGCGTACGCGACGTTTACGGTGTACGTGGTGGTGGAGGAGTGACGTGGGCAAAACCGAAACGGCACCACGTATAAAAGGGTTTGTTGGGTGATTCGTCTCCTTTTCCCCACCCATTTACCCCAAATCAGGAAGAAGAAAACCCTCGTCTCACTCCATCGACTCCAGCCCCTTCCACTCGATTCTTCTCCCTCTCCCCGCATATTCGTCGACTCCGCCAGCAATGAAGGCGGGGAGCAGCGCAGCCGACGCGGCCACTACTACTATGGACAAGAAGCGCGTCGTCACCGGCATATATGCGGTGAAGGAGGTTGGCGGTTCCCACAGAAGTGCGGTTGGTGGTGCAGCCAAGTTGGCCGGTTTCGTCGCGGTGGCGGCGCCGGATCAGGACGAGAAGGAGAATGTGGCGGTCGTTGAGGCAGACGTGATGGATCTGGGCGCGAAGCACGGCTCCGACGAGAATCTGGTGGTGAAGGCCCAGCAGCTTGCGATGGTGCATCTATGTGTTTTCTTTAACCTCCACTTCTCATTTTTTTAGTACTTATAACTAGGGTTTGATTTTTAGGGTTGATTCTTAGGATTTGAATGTTAGTACGAGGTTGGTGTAGTACTTCGTTCAGTGGTCAGCACCTTTTGGGGGCATTGAAGAGTAGATGGACACACTCTGTGCATCTTGATAGCACTTTGCAGAGAGGATCATAGATATTAAATTCTATAGTTTGAAGAATTATGTGCATGATAAAATTTCTCTGGATTGAATGCTGGAATTCATTAGTGCATAATGACAATATACATCTTTGGCAACTGATAAGTTATAATATTTATGTGCGGTATAAAAAATATAATTTATGATATCTAATCATTCAGAAAAAGTGTAGACATGTTAATAATTATTCATCTCTGGACATTACTAAAGATGTATATAAATACATCATGTTTACACAGTCTAAGTGCACCACACAAAATTATATATGTTAGGAGCTTTAAATTTGTTCCTTTTACCCAAAGCTTAAACGTTTGATTTTGCATGAAATGATACTGCAAATTTATGTGTCTGAAATTAAGTATGTGTGTTCTTTGACAACTTTTATATGTATGGAATTATTATTTTCAGTCTTGTACTATTTGCCAAGGGAGCATGTGCTTTAGGGTGTAGTTTTGTTCATGCATTTTTTATATTCTAGTTGCTGATCTACTATATAATTATTACTTGTGATCACCAACAAATAGACTATAAGAGACCCTGTCCACAAACAAATAGACTTATTTTTTATAATCTTGTGGCTGATAAACTATATAATGATTCTTGCCAACAATTATACATGCTAAGATTTTATTTGTCATTTATTGAAACACTGGTATCTGTTGTGAACTATGCACTTTAATTTATCAAATTGCTCCAATTATTTATAGTATTGAGTTTGAACTTTGGCATCATGGAATAGGTTGGCAGTTGCGGTCTTATATGTTGTCATATATCTTTTTCTCTCTTGGTCATTTGCCAAGTGGACCATAGTGAGTTCTTTTTAAGTTTTTGTGTACCTTAAACTGTGCATGAATACTAATTGAATGGTTATGTACCATCTAAGTGTGTCTCATTTAGATGGAAAGTTGGTGTTGCATTTGCAGAAGGATAGGGCCCTTTTTTTGCTTGTTTTTGCAATAGACATATGCAAATCTAAGACACCTTGTAATCAGTACATAGATGTGACAGTAGTATGTAATCTGTGAAGATTGCTCCCCTCTTTTGGGGTTCTTTATGTTCTTGAAAGTGTTTTACAACCTTTTATAATCTGTCTGACGTGTTAAAATTACAATACTGCGTTTTATTTGAATTACGAGGTTGTGTAGGTTTAAACTTGATAATCATACAGAGACAATTAGAAAACTTAATTTTGTTTTACAATACCCTATTATCCGGTAGAATCCTAATGATAACATCAGTACCTATTGTCATGTGCTATGGAATCTGAAGTCAAATTCCAATACTTTCAAAATAGGGCTTTAAATTGAATTGTTGCTGGTCTAGTGGAACCTAACAATGCATTAAGAGATGAGGATTTCATTTCCTTACATTGCCTTAATCCACAATTTCAGATAGTATTTGAACTTCGAAGTTTTTTTCTCATTATTCTTTATATTATAACCTGCCAATTATTTTGCTTTCCATAATTACCTCTTTTCAAATTAGATCATGTGAGATGAAGTGTTGTTTATTTATTCAAAAAGGAAGGGGGGCCAGCAGAAGATGCGCAGAAGAGGAAGTTGCACCTTGGGTACTCCTCCGGCAGAGACAATTCAGTGAGTTTTATGATAGATGTATAGACCGAAAGAGGCCTTGATCAAAGTATAATCTTGCCAGCAATTATACATGCCAAGATTTTATTTTTCATTTATTGCCCAGATTTACATAGTCATTTATTCAAACACTGGCATATTTTGTGAAGAAGGCACTGGATTTTATCAAATTAATTGAATGGTTATCTACTACGTGTGTCTCATTTAGACGGAAAGATGGTGTTCCATTTGCAATAGGATAGGCCCTTTGTTTTGCTTGTTTTTGCAATAGGTAATATGCAAATAAAAGACACATTGTCATTAGTACATAGATGTGACATAATAATATGTGAAGGTTGCTCCCCTCTTTTGTGGTTCTTTATGTTCTTGAAACTGTTTTACAACCTTTTATAATCTGTCTGATGTGTTAACATTACAAAACTGAGTTTTATTTGAATTACAATATTGTGTAGGTCGAAAATTGATAAGCATACAAAGATGAGTAGGGCTTAGATATACATGACAGTTATAAATTGACAGTTCATTTTCATCATACTCACTCCTTCCTAAAAAGGATGTCTCAAGTTTGTCTAAACTTGAATGTATCTAGACACTATTTAGTATATAGATACATCCAAATTCAAACAAACTTGAGACATCATTTTTAGGAAGGAGGGAGTACATGATTTCATTTCCTTCCATTTCCTTAATCCATAATCAGTTATTTCTTGATGGAGGGAGTACCTCTTTTCAAACTTATTATACTCTTGCTCCAGTGAGCTAAAGAGTTGTTTATTTATTCAAACAGGAAGGGGAGCCAGCATAAGGTGGGTACAAGAGGAAGGTGCACTTTAGGTACTCCTCTGACAGAGACGAGTCGGTAAGTTTTCTGACAGATGTATAGACTAAAAGAGGCCCTGGTCTAAGTAGAATCTTGCCAGCAATTATACATGTCAAGCTTTTATTTTTTATTTATTGCCCATCTTTCATTTGTCATTTATTCAAACACTGGAATCTGTTCTAAAGAACACACTGCAATTTATCAAATATTAAAATGAATGGTTATGTACCATCTAATTGTGTCTCATTTAGATGGAAAGTTGGTGTTCCATTTGTAAGAGGATAGGGTCCTTTGTTTTGCTTGTTTTTGCAATAGAGAATATGCAAATCAAATACACCTTTTCATCAATACATAGATGTGACAGTAGTATATAATATGTGAAGATTGCTCCCCTCTTTTGGGGTTCTTTATGTTCTTGAAAGTGTTTTACAACCTTTGGTAATCTGTCTAATGTGTTAAAATTACAAAACTGAGTTCTATTTGAATTACAAGGTTGTGTAGGTTTAAACTAGATAAGCATACAGAGACAATTAAAAAACTTAATTTTGTTTTACAATACCCTATTATCCGGTAGAATCATAATCATAACATCAGAACGTATTGTCATGTGCTATGAAATCTGTGAGATTTCAGATCAGGTATTTAAATTGAATTATTGCTGGACTAGTGGAACCTCACAATGCATTCAGATATGAGTAGTGTATAGATATCCATCATAAAGGATTTCATTTCCTTCCACTGCCTTAATCCATAATTTCAGAAAGTATTTGAACTTAGAAGTTTTACTTCCCATTAATATTTCTAATATAACCTACCAATTTTTTTATTTCCATAATTACCTGTTTTCAAACTTGATCATGTCAGCTGAAGTGTTGTTTATTTATTCAAACAGGAAGGGGAGCCAGCAGAAGGTGGGCAGAAGAGGAAGGTGCACCTTGGGTACTCCTCTGACAGAGACGAGTCGGTAAGTTTTCTGACAGATGTATAGACTGAAAGAGGCCCTGATCTAAGTAGAATCTTGCCAGCAATTATACATGTCAACCTTTTATTTTCCATTTATTGCCCAGCTTTTATTTGTAATTTATTCAAACATTGTATTTGTTGTGAATAAGGCACTGGAATTTATCAAATATTAATTGAATGTGAATGTACCACCTAAGTGGGTCTCATTTAGACGGAAAGTTGGTGATGCAATTGCAAGAGGATAGGGCCCTTTTTTTGCCTTTTTTTTGCAATAGAGAATATGCAAATCAAAGATACCTTATCATCAGTATATAGATGTGAAAGTAGTATATAATATCTATGATGATTGCTCCCCTCTTTGGGGTTCATTATCTTCTCGAAAGTGTTTTACAACCGTTTGTATTCTGTCTGATGTGTTAATATTAGAAGAACTGAATTTTATTTTAATTACATGATTGTGTAGATTGAAACTTGATAAGACTATAGGGATAATTGAACTTGTTTTCATTATGATATAACTGCATTGCCAGACATTTTTTTTACTAATATGTAGTACACTTGGTGGTTTTTTATTGATGAATTTGTTCTCCTCTGTTCAATGCATCTGGGTTGATTTTGGTAATGTATTATCCACCAGGGGGTGAAGCAAACGGGGTACATCTCCCAGCACAGGAAGCCATAGGTCACTCAGCATGTTCTGGACCGTCTAGGAGAAAGGACAGGTCCAGTCAATGGCTTATTCCTTTTCAGGTTATTGGGCAGTACGGGCATAGAAGGAATTTTCACAGTTCTACATATAGCAAAGACTCTTCTCAGAAGAGAGTTTGAGTTTGTG
Organism: Avena insularis; assembly: GCA_023614405.1. NCBI lineage: Eukaryota > Viridiplantae > Streptophyta > Magnoliopsida > Poales > Poaceae > Avena > Avena insularis. Next base: position 283,453,631 of record CM042685.1, on the reverse strand, counting down.
CTGAACGATGCCTATGAAGCACAAGTGTTTGTGAGGGCCACTTCCACTGCTGATAATGATGTTCTTGAGAGTGCGTCTGCAAAGGAGAAAGCATTTAGTTTAGCTCATGCAGTTGTTAAGATTTACAAGATTGTTGAGCTCAATCTTGTGCCAAGGAAGGCGGACAAGCTATTGAACATGCCATTGTGTACATATCCATAGGAATATGACCACCTGTCAGTTGATCGCATGCGTCAACTAAGTTACCCTACTGGATTTTCATGCCAGGGAGACCCAATTGAAAAATGGAAGAATCCTCATCTGTCGTAACCATGAACATTATGGGTGAGTCTGAGGGTACTCAAGCATGCCTAACTAGAGTTGTTGTGAAGTACATGTTCTGTACTGGTAATATTTCCTATACACTCAGGGTTGTTCCATCAGACTTTAGGTTCAAACATGCTGTTGATCAAGATGGGAGCCTGTACATGAAATTTGTCGACCCTGTCAACGCTGAAGCAATGGCACAGACGAATTACTTTGTTGATAGATTCATGATCAAGTTTTATCTTGTCAACAGTGTTACGAAGTGTAGAAAGTACTTTGACAAGGCAAAGACAAACAAGGTGCATTACAGGAATCATCCCGATGACTCTTTTGAACCCATCCATACCTCGAACTGAAGAACAAGGATCATTTTCATGTTATCAAGATGTTTTAGTTTAAGAACTTATCTATTATGTTTGTTTATGGCCGTGGAAGATTTCAAACCTCTATCATTATGTTCCAGCACCCTAGATCTGTACAATATAATTTCAGGTCTCACCAGCTCTATAGAATATTTGTGTGTTCATTTGTGTTGGTCCTGGGAGAATACCTTTGGCATATGTGAGGCAATATGTGCTTAGCAGAATGTGATGTGTTGAAATTGTGTACTCCCTCTGGTCCATATTAATGGACTCAACTTTATCTAAATTCGTATGTATCTAGTTAAGTATTTAGACTAGATGTCATCATATCTAGGCAAAGTTGAGGCCATTAATATAAACCAGAGGGAGTATGTTTTTTGTCAGTCCTACAAGGTGATGATGGGAGGTGCTCTGCCCAGCCGATGATTAATTCGCATTTTGTGTCCAATATCACAATTGGTTGCACAAAAGCATGCACTATTCTTGGTTGTACAGATTCTTATCCCTGGTTTTCGTGTGGGCATCACATATGAGGCTACAACATGGTGTTATTAGATGGAATTAGATGCATCTCTGGTTTCTGGTTGCACCGGATCATGATGAATCACAGTACACGCTAATGGTAGAACTGATGTGATTGGAACCCGATGGTATATTCTCTATGTTCCAGCACTGTCACTAGTTTGCACACACGCACAGCAAGTTAACATAACACGTTCCAGCAGGTTCTACTAATAAGTACTTTCAGCAGGGTGTTTAGTTGTTGTCGGCCCCACCATGATTAGATGCAGTCCACCATCACTATCTGGATTAAAGTCGAAGAGGATGATGTCTCCCTCTTCTATCTTGTACTCCTAAGACAACATAAATAGTGTATATTTTGGTCAAATTACCAGAATAAATTTAACAGAAATCATATAAATTCCGCAAAAATCATATAAATTCAGCAAAAATCATAGAGATTCAGGTAAGGTCATAACATGTCTCTTAGAAGGTTTCCGCACTGTATGCAACATTACATTAACATAAGAAAATGAAATTCAGTAGTTGCCACTACAAGTGAAATAAGAGTATATGGGAACGCGAGATGCTGGCACTCTTTTTCCCCTTTTGGCTCTTCCTGCTCGTCTTCCTCTGCTACCAGATGCTCCCCCAGGAGTAGCTAGAGATCTTGCACCTCTAGAAGCTGCAGTTCTTACAGCTGGTTGAGACCTTGCAGTTGAGGGGGCAGCTGCAGTTCCATGTGACGTAGGGGCAGAGGAAGGGGTAGTGGCAGTTGCATCTATACATTTATTAAACTTTCTACCTTGCCTTCTTATCTCCACAACCTCTGAATCTTCCCTGTCACATCCCAAGATTTTGGAAATTGGGACTAGAATTCTTTTTGCATTTGCATGACATTCATGAGCATTGCATTCCATATTTGCATCAAGAAAAATTCCTAAATAAAAATAAAGGACTAAAACCCGAAATAGTATGTGCCACTTTGTTCCTAAAGGGAATTAAATTGGTTTTATAAAAACCCATTATTGCTAAGGTAGCGATTATTGCTAAATTATAGCCTAAAAAGATCCAATTAATATTACAAAATTTTAGGAACAAAATTGAGCTTATTTGGAGCTATTATGAAAAAGTCATGAAATAAATACAAACACATAAAGGTATAAATAAAATGAAATATAGAAGGATTTATAAATCCACTACTTCCAAACTAGTAAAAATATTACAAATTTGATCCTATAATGATCTATTTGATTTTAGAAAATTTTAGAAACAAGAATCATGTCATTTGGAGTTTGTATGTGAAAGTTATGAGAAAAACAAATAAAAAGAAAATGGAAAAAGAAAAAGAAAAAGAAAAAAAACTAACAGGGCCGGCCAAGCCAGCCGGCAGCCCAGCCAGCCGACCAGAGCACCCACGCGCACGCGCACTGATCGATCCCAGCCCTGCATTAAAAATCGTGCGAAAACACGTTTTCTAAACCTATCTCTATTCAAACTTCTATATCTTTTTATCCATAACTCCGAATCGACTTCCGTTTGTTTCTACTTGTTCCCTATTCCAAGAGCTATCTCTACACCATCATAAATCTCCATATAAACTCGTGGAGCCATAGCTGTACGAGTTTCCCTTCTCGAAATCCCGAATATACACATGCCCGAATCTTATTTCGTTTATTCACCCATCTATACTTCGTCGTGTGCCTTCGGCCGAAAAACAAAAGTTGTAGATCTCGTCGAAATCTTTCAGTCCCGACAAACCTCACCTCTTTTCATCCACCACAGCCGGAGAATTTCGAACCGCAATATTTCAGATATGACGGTGTAAAGCCAAGATGTACTCGCGCTCGTTTCTTCAAATTCAAATTCCTTTGGTCAAAAGGTAGGACTAATGATTCCTCACAACTTTCATGTTGTAAGTTTTTCAATTTTACCTACGGATTTGTCTCTCTAACATAGATCTATTTCTTGTCTGTTCTGAGCCAAAATCGGGTCAATCTCCTCTCATAACCACTGGATCTCATCCCGACGGTCAAGATTAGAGCTTATCAACAAAGGGGTACGAGCCAACCAGATCTCACCACGTGTCAAGCCAGGTCAGCCCAGCGTCCTGGTCAACGTAGAATATTCACAGGGAATATTCCCTGTAGATTTGAAATTAAATTTAAATTACAGGAAATTGTGTAAACTTGCAAAAATTATATAAAAAGATTCGTAGGTCCAAAAATAGCAAATAATATATCAATGGCTTCAGAAAAAAGTGTAGAATATTATTATGGCACTATATCTAACTTCTACAGTACGTATTTACTGTAAAAATTTAATTAGTTTTAATGGTCTTTTAGTTTAATAAATTCATAGGAAATTATCTATAACTCCAAAAAATATGAACCATATATCAAATTGAAGCTACTATAATGTAGATTAATAATATCGGGTTGGATACAGCCTTTGCGGATTATTTACCCCGTAGTGATTTAATTAGTTTTAATGGCTTTAGAAATCATTAAATTCATAGTAAATTATTTGTAACTCACAAAAATATAAATAATATATCGATGGAAAGCTAGTTCCATGTAGATCATCAATATGCAAGTGGTTCAGGATAATACGGTAAGGTTTCGCAGCAATTAAATAAATAGATTAATGGATTATTTAGAGTATTAAAATCATAGTAATTCAAGTACTACTCAAAAAATTACAAATAATTTGTCCCTGGAATCACAATTACGTGGAGATTAGAGATAAAATTTTAGTTTGATTTTTAGGCAACAGAAACTATATGAATCATTTAAAACCCATTAAACACTATTTAAATCATACAAAAAGATCTATACCTCCGATTAGGGTGAACCAACGCCTACTGGTTCGTATTAACGTCCTCTATCCAGTGAACCCAAGAAACAAATTTAATTCAACAGTTAGAACAGGCGTTACAATAGAACTATTAAAAACCCTATATTGGCAAGTAATTATTAATAACAAGTACTCCATTGCATTAATTGGCCTCTTGCATGCATCATATACTTCAGTATTGTTTAGAGAACTAAAGTAACTACCATTGTGACTTATTACATTGCCATGCATGCATTTGTTGCATTTTTTTGATCTCTATGTGCTATTTTTTATGTTGTATGCAATTGTTTGCTCGATAGATTGCGAGGAGTGCAACGAGTGTTTGAAATACTTCACCAACTATCAAGGCAAGTAGATGCTACTTTGTTCATGATGTTGTCCTACTATTTTTAATGCATTGTCGTGTATTTTGTAGATGCATGTGTAGGAAAGTACTATCGCTATGCTATGTCCTATTATGTGGTAGGGATCTCTTGTAGATGAGCCACCGTTGGTAGATGTGCTTAGCCATGCTATGATGAATGAGGGCTGGGTTACATCACTGAAAGTTGTTTCTAAATGTGTTGGTTTGCGAAAACTAAAAACAACTTAATCAATGAAACTCCTGGGTGTGATGGGATCGAAAATTTTGGTGGTATCATTGCGGAAAGGCACCCAGGTATTAAGAGAAAATGATTGGATTCTTTATTTTGTAGCTTACGTGTACAACCATGTGCCAATAATGAAATGGGAGGTTGGTTAGACTCAGTAGGTTGTGGTAACTCGAACCCACGTATCCAGAGATGTAGAATTTTGGTAGGTTGGACCGGTGCGTGTCGGGTTTACTTCCCGAACGGTCCCTTCTTGGACTTCTCCCTATCATCACCCAATATGAGAGTGGTGGTACAAGCTGGGCTGACCAAGTCACATGGGTAAAGTGTACTAACCCCTACAGGGTGTATAAACTAATCGATTAGCCGTGTCCCCGGTTATGGACATCTGAGTTGCTTGATATTGAGTTCATGACATGTTTCTCGCTCATTCTAATTTCATAATTGCTTTAATGTTGATGGGTTAACTTAATTGGGATCTTTTCAAAGAAAATCAAAAACTGTTTATGAAAGTAGGACAAAGGTATTTGCAAATGCAAGCTAGCCACAGTTCCACTTGCCAAATATGCATGTAGATGCTAGGTTTATTGTCTCCTTTAATAGCTCTACTTGCCATACATTCCAAGTATTGACCCTTCGGGGCTGCTACGTTTTATGTTGCAGGTTATGTTTCCGATTCTGAGTGATCGAATAGGTCGCGATACTCCACTCAACAGTTGTTCGCCTGTGGCATAATTGAAGATGGAGCCTATCAATTGTTTATGCTTCCGTATGCTACTTGATATTGAGCTAGCCTTGATATAAGCACTATTGTAATAATTGCAAATTCTGGATCAATTCGTTATTTATGATGCACTATTAAATTATTTGGTATTCATCTGTACTGTGTGTGCTAGTGAACTAATCCAGGGATTGACACTATACACATGAACTCAGCCTTATCAGGCAAGGGTGTTACAGGATCATATCAGAGCAGTGTGTTTACTATAGGATCGTGACCTTGGAAATGGATTAGTAATAGAAGACCTCTATTAGGAGAACAATCATATTTTCTACTTATTAGAGTTCTTATATTCCTTATCTATCTTTTCTAGAACCTCTTTCGATTCAAACATTTATAGTTGTCCATTCTTATGATATCTATATGAGAGTTAGCTAAGTAAAAGAACAAATAGTATGACATAAATAAACATCTCATCAAGTTTGGTTAGGTCTAGACCACCATGTTCTATCTCTTTAGGAGATCATCGCTATCGTGTTAGCATATTGTTCTTACTAACTTATGTGGTATGAAAATATAGGTTGCTTGCTTGTTTGTACTGAACCATATCGTGTGATGCCTTGTTTAGGATCTGTTGTTTTGAAACTCTAAAGTTGCTGGAGTTTTCGTGTGGTTTTAAAATTATTTTAATGGTGTGAATTGATTGAAATTCGTGGAATTACTGCTGCATTTTTCTGCCTGACCTGTTGTACCGCGTGATTTTTCATATTTTATTGGTAACTCAGAAACATCTAAACAAATAGGATTTGGAGCGTAATTACCTATAGTATATGCACAAAAATTGGATAAAATTCCTGACGAGTCTAAGTTGGTCAGAAAAATTCGTGAAGTCTGGTGTACCGTTTTGACAGATTTTGTTTATTGCTTATATGTTGCTATGTTTTACTCTAGTATTGTTCCCAATGCTTTCAAACTATTTTGTGGTTATATACTGCTATATTTAGACCCCTGTAATGTTATTATACAAGTGTTTTATTGTGTGCTGATCGCCTATGATTGTTTCCTTGTTTGTGACATTGATTGCTTCATATAGTTATGGGTAGGATTATTTTCTTAGTCGTTTCTTTCCTATAGAATCTATTCTTCCCTATCTTGATCCCTTGGAGATATAATGATGTGTTAAGTGAAAGGTTTGACAACACAATGCATTTAGGAAGGAGAATGCTTTATCTAAAGGAAAAAAAGATGTGGGAGTATGTAGTGTTGAAATGATGTTATGTAGTAGATTACGCAACCTGAAAGTTGAAGTATCGATAGTTTAGTTTTAGTAGTAGCTTTGTTGATAACTAGACACAGCTCTAAGGGAATAAAGAACCCAAGGGGTCCACTAACCAGTCTAATAACTACTACTCCATTTGCATGCATGGTGGGCCAAGTGCACAGACTTTTTACTGCTTAGCCTGAATCTAAACGGTGGAGCGGTCCAGTTTTCTTAGACTCATGTTAGACTTTTTCTTAGAATAGATCCACACGGTGTACATGCTCAGTGCTATGCTAATCCATGACATACACTTGTGGCAGATGTGGGGCCATGCCAACATTGCATGGGATCTAGACATGTTTGGGCTAGATAAAAACATGATCCTACCTACTTGATAGATCTAAATATAAATTTGCTATGCCAAGCCATGACACATACTTATGGAAGATGTAGGCACATGCCAATATTGTATGGGCTATAGAGCTCTCTAGGTTGGCTAGAAACACCATCATCAACCTAGTGTTTGTGTGCCTCAGCCAACATGATGCCACACTATTGATAAATCTTATTATAACACTACTATGCCAAGCCATGACACACACAACTGTGGTAGATGTGGGGCCATGCCAACATTGCATGGGCTATAGACCTCTATAGGTTGCCTAGAAACACCATCATCAATCTAGTGGTTGTCTGAGTTGCTACCCTTGACCAACATGATCCCAACCACTTGATAGGTCTAAGTATAAGAGTGTTATGCCAATCCATGAAACACACCTGTGGCAGATGTGGGGCCATGTCAACATTGCATGGGATGTAGACCTCTCTGGGCTGGATAGAAACACCTTCACCCTTCAATTAAATATGAATCTCTAGTTGGTATTGTCATCCTTTCTAATTATTCTACATAGCTGATCATATGTGCAAATTAGGTAGTTCATTAATCTTGTTTTGAGTTCCAAATTTCTCCTAGCGATCTTGTTGTGTTGAATTATTGAGACAACATGGAGTGTCCAAAATGTACACTATTTGGCTAGAAAAGTTAAGCAAAATATTGGTAAAATATAGTATATTCAAAAAATATTAGAGAATTGTTTCTCAAAATTAGTTGAATTGTTAATCTAAAATAAAAATATTGGAAAATTTTGAATTCCCTTTGTTTGCTTAATTCTAGAATCTTCTATGATGTACTCGAGTTTTAACTAGCTAATATCGTTTGCTTAACTAAATATAGACTCAATGCTTCTTGGATTTAATTACTTTTTTGTGCTTAACCAATTTTAATACAACATAATGATGATATGTCACACTCAGTAATTTGTCAATGTCTAAAGCGCACAACTAAATATAGTAAAACAAAAGCACATGAAACGCAACTGGGCCTGCCGTTTAGGGCGGATGCGCGTCAGTCTTTTAACAGGCCGGACCAATAGTGGCCCAGCCATGCGTGTAGGTTTTTTTCGAATACCTAGTCTCAATTCCTCCCCGAACAAACGATAGATGACACGGTGCCGCGCATCGCCATCATCGCTCTACTGTCATAGAAGCCGTCCGTGCCTCCATAGAAAGATAACTGCTCTCTTGCGGTAGATTTACCCGCCACACTCGTCGTCAACAAGGATGGCTGACACCAAAGAGGTACCATACATGTTTGGTCTCTTCCTATCACTAAATTTCTCCCGATTAGTAATACTGATCAGATCTATATTCTATCATAGTGTCCCACTTGTTTTGAAACAAATGGTTTGTGCAGCCGTGGGGATATCTACATGAACAACTTTGATTTGACGTTTCAAGAGGGATTTGTGGACACCACGGTATTCAGCTACCAACGAGTATATCATGTTGTTTATTTCTTTCTTATTATGTGTTTGGCATATTTTGTTGTTTATTTGAGTCATTAATGCGTGACCTGCATGTAATTTTTGAAGTTTTATGTGCATGTTTGATATTAAGAGTAATTGCTCTTTTTAGTCATGTTAGTGTCTTGGACCTCAATATAAATTTGATAAAGTCTAGTATTATGAAAAGTTCAAAGACAATAAACTATATGATTATGGTTTGCACTTCATGGCTCTTAGCTCTTACTGCTAAAAAACATCAAGATAAGGCATATATATTTTCATGACTCTTAGACCTTCTTTGACGTGGTAATCTAATTGTAATCACATATTTGTTGTTAGGTCACCTCGTGCTACGTGAGAGCATGTTTCCTTATGCCATATTTTGTGCGCAAGGATGACACAGAGAGTTTCACGGATGTTCTAAGGACCAAGGAGGACTTCAAATTTGATGTTCATGTCAAAAACCAACCAGGTCTAACCTACATTAGTGGCAGAGCATGGAAGGAAGTTGCAATAATCTACAATATTCAAGTTGGCCAGAAAATGTACTTCACTGTGAACACCAAAGATCCTTGGAATCGTGTCACAACTAGGAACCTCCCAGTCACCCATCCAAGTAGTGTTCCAACATAATTCATCTTGTACCAATAATATCATATTTTAGTGTAATCATTTTTACATTTAATTTTCTCAAATCATAAATTGCAGAATATTTCCGACTCTCGCCTGAAAGACGTGGCATTGTTGACTCTATCAAGTCCACCAACGGAACCAAAATAAATTGGAGGATGATGAAGACAATCATAGAAACTGTAGAGACTTTGGACTACAGGCTATCACGTTATTATGTTGGAGATTATGTACCAGGATCAACTGTAGCAATGGTCCATACCCTAAACTGTCGCAGCCAAACCAAACACCTGGTAATCATTAGCAACATGTTTCTTTGTTTTTAAGTTTATTCTGAATGTCAAACTGGTCTTGTTTGGTACTCCCTCCGTTCACTAATATAAGATACTCCACCATTCAGAAATATAAAACATTTTATCTTTGTGAAAAGAATGTATCTAGATGTATTTTAGTGTATAGGTTCACTCTGAATCTATATACTCCCTCTGTCCTAAAATAGATGTCTCAAATTTTTCAAAATATGGATGAATCTAGACACTATTTAGTATATGGATTCATTCAAGATTTGAAATACCTAAGACATCTATTCTTGGACGGAGGGAGTACAAAAGTTGTCTAGACAAATTTGTTTCACAAAGTTTGCTCTAACACGTCTTATATTTCTAAACGGAGGGAGTATTAGTTAACGGAAAGGCTTATATTAGTGAATGCATGTAGGGAGTATCATTTCTGTTCCATTCCATGTTTAACTGATAAATTTTTTTGGTGTCGTGCTACTTTATTTTTAAATCAAAAAATCCCAAAACGTCTTGTCCCAAATACGATGGACAAATAAGGTGGCATGACCATTGTGTGTTATCCTCACACAATGGTGCAGGGGTCATACACCATTTCAAACAAGGATGGCCGGCTATGTTTGAGTAGCTGGAAGAATTTCATGGACAAGGAGCCTACACTTGGATTGGGTGTCAAGATGTTGTTCTTGCTATACCAAGCCTATAATGGAGCTTACTTGTTTGTTACCCGTTTTCCTGATGATGCCCTATAGTTATTTTTTATATCGAATTTTTCACTTGCTCTGTTAGTGGACACCCAAATTATGTTATCCTATTTTCATACCAGTTACAATTTTTTAAGCCTACACGACATGTGTTCATACATCTACGTGAATGCTCGATTATTAAGTTCAAAATGCCATGTATACAAATAAATTCTCCATGCCAAGATACTCCATTCCAAAATTTGAGACGTTTTAGTTTTGTGATATGAATGTAAACGGAACGGAGGGACTATGAAGTACGGAAGTAAGAAAATACGGACAAATAGAAGAAAAAGAAAAGGAAAATAATAAAATTGTATCTGGGCCCGTTGTACAGTGCTAGCGGATGAGCGGAGTGGAGAGGAGATGGGCCAACTCGAAAGCTACCTACAAGGCGGCCCATGAGTCTGCCGATGGAAGCGTCACGCGGCGGCCTTTCCGGCTCAACATTAGTTTCCTATAAAATGCATAAATAGGTTTACTCGTCCCATCGTCGCGCATATCCTCTCCTCTCACCGCCGCCCCACGTCCATCTTCTCTCGACATCTCTGATCCCGTTCGTGACGTCGATCTGCCACCGTCCGTGAGCCCTAGACTCGCTATTGCTCATACATTTACATTAAATTTGTAGGGTAGCTCTGATTTCATTGTCTAGATGAACTACATAGTATACAATATATTAATTGTGTAGGTGATTGATGTAGATCTTTCACTGTATATTATTTGTATTTGTTGAACATGTGCATGACTGATGTTTTTGACGTGTGTACTAGTATATGACGTGTGTAATGGATTTATATGATTATGTTATTGTTTTAGGAGACATGGCGTTGTGCGAAAAATGCAAGAATGTGTGCGACTCCTTGACCTCGGGGTTATTATTTAGTGTCTTTATGTATGAAGAGTTTGAAAATTCATTGGTACGAAACACACTATTTTTCCTTGCACTATTGCTATCTTGTAACCTTTGTTGGAGGCGCTCTACCTTTTTTTAAACGTGTGTATATTCGGTTAATTATGCGTAGATTATTCCGTGCAATGCAAGGTTCATGTTCAATGAATATGTAGAAGAGAAGACTAGTGTGCGCTTTCTTGCACTTGGGCATGCATACGACGTTGATGTGGTGAAATATAAGGCTTTGACCCGCATGGGTGGTGATGGATGAAAAGAATTCGTTAGACAGAACCATGTGTTTGGGGGAGATCAAATGATTGTGTTTTCGTTGGGAGGAAAAACACCGAGTATCAGTATTATCTATTTCAGCGATGGCGAGAAAGACCCGTATAACTCTACCATCATCTCCCAAGTATGCGAACTGAGCGAAGATGAGCATGGGCACCTCTTAAATATTATACATGCAGGAAGTATTATTCTTGGGGTCCCATTAGTAACTCGTTTAACACACACCAATCTTGTGAAACACAACATGGTATGTTATCCTCCTACTCCCTCAGTCTCAAAATAGATGTCTCAATTTTGTCAAAAATTATCAAAATTTGGACGAATCTAGACACAATTTAGTATATAGATTCATCCAAATTTAAACCTAAGACATCTATTTTGAGACGGAGGGGGTAGTTATAATTATGTTGTTCCTCCTTATATGTGCATAACTTGTGGCAATCGTCTCACATCGTTACTATTTTGATTTCATCATCCACGACGGCATCACAGAAACTACCTAAAAAATTTGTTGCCAGCCTTAACATTCCCGAGGAAGGCTTGGTTGGGTTGCGGGTTGGAGATTTCGAAGTCAGCAACATTGCCTACACGATTGACAACGATGGTCGTCTGATATTCAACAAAACAAGTTGGCATGAACATTATGTTTATCATCGACATCATCTAGCTCTTTTTTCTTAAGATCGATGTTTATTCGTTTGTAGCTGTCCTGGAATAATTATTTATCTATTTCTCCGTCATATGTAAGAACATTATTATTCCGACAAGTTAACATTATTGGCCTAGCGATGTATACATCTTTAATATTCTCCCTTAGAACTTAGCAATGTATACATTTTTAATATTCTATCAAATATTCCTAATGTGTTACTATGAAACGTTGTAATTCCAAATTTATTCACAACACAAACCTTGTCGTGATTACGTAAGTAACTTTCGATGCACTAATAATGACTACTTTCGATGCACGAAGCCACGTGTATACCCACTCATGTACTGGTTAGCCACTCATAGTGGTTGTTTGGATACGGAATATTAGCTCCTAGTTTTTGTAAAACGAGTTTTAAGCTGATTTTTAGGAAAACCAGTTTTGCCAAAATTTCAGTTAAGAATAGGCACACCGAAATCCATGTTTGGTTTAGGAAATTGTAAAACTGGTTTTTGGATGGAGGTAGAGACGCGAGACTGACATGACAATTAATGGCGACAACGATGCACATAGACATGAGAGAATTACCAGCGATAAAGCTTCGCAGAGCAGCGGAAAGACTCTCAAGGCGGCCACTGCCATGAACACCAGCGCGCCGGCAGCAACACTAATGCATATGTTGTTGACACACCTACGATTGCATCCCGGAGCACCGGCAAGCCTGGATGTGATGGCGATCCCGTAGAAAATCACGATGCAGCTTTCCTGGTTTATGGCAGCGCGTCCGGGAAGACGGTGTCTCAGAACTCTTCGTCCTCCTCAAGCAACGCCATGTTCCCGGCGTCAGCGTGAGCTCTGCGTCCGGCGGCAGCACTTACGATGACGGTGGCGCTGGTGCATAACTCGTCTTCCTCCCCATGTTCCTCGTCAGCATGAGCTCTTCATCCAGCAATGTCTTCACATCGTCCTTGCCAAGCCAGCTCGCCATGTACGTCTACCTATGAAGTCTACAGCCAAGGTCGCCCCGGTCACTCCTGTCACCGGAAGGCCATGAGCGAAACCCAGCTGGCGTGTCGATCGTAGGCGCATTGTTCGGCGGACCTGGAGATAAACTTCGGTGTATTCTCTGCTGCTTGTTCCTTCACGTAGCCAACGAAAAAATGATACACGACACCGCGTTGCCCAGTTTTGTGTAATCGCGTTTTAAGAAAAACGGGTAATAGTCGTTTTGGCCAAAACGCAGTTTCCTGGCTTTGTGGAAACCGATTTTTACTTATTCTCGTTTTGGGGGCCGAAGCCAAACAGAGTTTTAGTCTGTTACACAGTTACGCGAGGATAAGGGAAACGAGTTCTCTCAAACGACGTATCCAAACAAGGCCTACTCTTTAGAAGCATACATAGACACGATTGCCTGATTGCACAATTAGCCCGAGACAGGCCGACTGGCATATAGACTGGCCTAAACCCTAAACCCCACAGCCCCACCCACGCACCACGCACACACCGCACGTTGTACGTGCGCACAAAGAGACAACCATCTTATCAGAGGGGACGTAAATCGTATCTCGCGATTTTCTTGTATGATCGCCTCGACTCCGCCCATCGCCGCCAACGACGAGATTTTAATTCTTTTCGTCCTACCCAACGTGAGAGCTACATCGAGAACACACCATTTCTTTTTGAGGAGCTGCATAATCGCATCACATGCACTACCGTTGCAGGTATTTTTATACACACTGTGGATTTATCATACAGTATTACTAGTTCTAAGTTCATCAGAACTTCGATTAGAGCTCGATCCATATGGATCCGTTTTTTTGGTCATTAGATTTTCCGCCCAAGGGTAGTCGCCATTATGTCGAAGAAATGTTAGTGGATCTTTGCTAGGAATTCTAGTTGTTAGGCTCAGTTTGAGGGCAGGAAATCGTTTGGCAGGATGTTGCCTGTTAATTCTGCTGTAATTTTTTTGTGTTAATTGGTTCTGTGTTAGACATCGCATCTCAGTCCTACATCCGGTGTTGAGATGCAATTTAGCTGGTTTGGTGTTTAAAAACGAATGATGTAGAAGTCCCTTTTGATAAAAAAACAAGACGTTTGATTCTCCTGTTGTTATTCAATTTAGCTGGTTATGTGTAATATTGTTCATATATGTTTGCAATAAAAGGTCTGTAAACACATGCACTACAGAAAAACTATGTGTGTAAACTCTTTATTTGTAATTGTATATATGTGTAAACATTTTTAAATCCCGCTCTTGATTTATCGGTAGTTAGGCGCGTCCAGAGATCGATTTACCTGACATGGTGTAGTATAACGTACTCTTAGTGTTATCCATCTTAGTCTATGTGTGTTATGAATAGTATTATTTCTTCGGATGCCAACAAAATACCTAAATAAATATAGTTATTTTTCAACAGAATGGACGAAATCGGAGAAATGTGTTGTGTTGTTGAGAAGTGGTGTCATTTTGTGAAAAGTATGACACCGGCACAACGTGCCAAAATTGGAGAAACCGACTTGCAGTGCATGCTTGAGATTCCCCCAGTGAAGTCAAGATGTCTGGTGATCAAATTTATGACAGAAAAATTTGATCCAAAGACAGAAAAATTTAATGTACGCAAGAATAATGGTGAAATATCCCTTACGGGATTGGACGTTGAGTGCACCTATGGTTTAAAAAATCATGGATTGGATATATCGGAAATTCTTTATGAGGAAGCTGATGACGCAAAGAACCGTATACCTGATAGCTTTGTAAGCAAAAAGACAGGTAATCTTGTAATTGATGACCTAATCGCAGACGTCATCAAGGATAAAGTCGCGGATGACGACTTTATCCGCAAGGTGGTTCTGGTTTGATTGGGACAGTCCTTGCCCCACAGAACCAGAAGATCATCCCAAAACAATACTATGCACTAGTAGAAGATGTGGGACGCATTAAAAAGCTGAATTTCAATGAGTATGTACGGACATACCTCATTGCTAGCCTAAAACAAGTAGGCAACGCATATGAAGCGAAGCAATGGCTGACAGGCATCACCATCTTGTTACAGGTAAATTCCATTAACTTACATACTACCTCCGATTCAAACTAATTGACTTGGTTTTGTCTAGATTCGGATATATCTATCACTAAAACATGTCTAGATATATCCAAGTGTAGACAAATCTGAGTTAAATAATTTGAATCGGAGGGAGTATATAATTATCTACAATACATTTTTCTTTGTTTTAATCTAATTTTGTTGTGATATTTGAAGTATCTGTACTATGAGAAGATACTCCCAGATGGCGTCGAGTATATGTCCAGAAGGCCATTGATGAGGAACTGGACGGAAGATGCGGCTTCGGCGAGAGACGCCTTAGAATTAAAGGGTCGTGCTTTGGGGAAGGTACGTAAATAAAGTGATATCGTGGCTTATTTTTTGTTCTGCTAACGGTTCTAGGTTATCAATATTAATTGGTTTATATACACATATCTTGAAGATTGACGATGACATAACTCAAAAGCATCGAGAAGAGGTTCTCCATACACCCGAAATTGCATCTGGTAAGAAACTTAGTAGAGGGCCCTACAGAAAGAAGGAAGGAGGTTCTACATCCAGCAGGGCTAAAGGAATGAGAGAAGTCGTGTTGGAACAGATGACGAAGAAACTAACAGAGCATATTGATAGAACAATTGAAGAAACCTTTCATAGAAAGATGGAGGTCTTCTCAGAAGCTTGTGCTAAGGTGATACACCCTATGTGTCATCTACTGTGAGTTAAACAAATGCTTTTTTTTAACATGACATGATGATTCATTTATTTTTAATCTTGCAGAAACTTCTTAATATGATGAACTCGGTAGGAGTCGTGTACAGAACTTCTAAAGAAAAAATGTCTGATAATGACAATAAAGAGGAGGAGGCAGATAAGGAGGTAGAGAATGGTGCAGGAATTGCCTCTACTAACACCAAATATACACCAAAAGATTTCATGGACCGTTCGTACACCTCAGAAAGTAACTCCTTTGACATTGCACAGGACTCTAATTTAAAGAAGGATTCAAATAGTAAGGAGAAAGAGGTTGAAGGTGACATATTCATGTTACCCATAGAGAAGAAGGAAAGGAATGCTACTGATGCTTGTCACACCGCACCATCAAAACTCGGCAGTCCCCAAGCATCACAAATACTAATTGATGGTAGGGGTCCTTCACCGACGTGACTGGACCCAGAGTCGATTCCATTAGAAGCATTCACAGCTGCATTGAAAAAGGGGCGGGAAGGAAAAAAGGTTGAGGTAGGAGACACTTTGTCGAATGGATCATCTAACTCGTTTAATAGCCTACATACCTTTGGCGAGAAGCGCAAGCTCAGGTCGGCGGACAAAAGGGGTAAAAAACCAAAAAATGATGTTAGAAAAGGTAGTGCAACATCATTGAATTGCATGGTTGTGCATGTATTAAATTAAATCAGTTACATGCACGTTTTAAATATTTGTTTCTGTGTATGCGGGTCTTTTCAAAGACCCAGAAGTCCTGGACGGTTTGACACCGCAACAAATAGATGATGTAGTGTTGTATGTTGAAACGACAAAAAATAATAAAGATTTTAGGAGTCTACGTGTCTATGATAACAAGGGCGACACTCAGGTCCCTGCCAACCACATTAGTGATATCCTTGATAAAGCATGGTTGGGTGGCAATGTAAGTCCAAGTACCACGGTTTTGTTATTTTATGCAACTAAGAAGGATCGTTTGTCACACGTTATTAAATTTTTCTGTAGGTTATAGGTGCTTACATGGCAGAATTGTCTCTTCGACTAGGGGATGCCTGAAAATTGTGCCCTGCCTGAAAATTGTGCCCTGCGTATAGGGCAAATGATCTAATATGTACTCCACTAAGAAGAAAAACTAGATCCCAGCATAATAAAGGGGCCTTGGATAAAAATTCAGAAATGGCTTATGATATATCAGGATGCTTTGAAAGATGCATGGAAGAATACTTTCGTGCTGATAAGGTAAGTACTATTTGTACAAGAAAATGCAGGGTATAAACCATATTATGTAATGTTATAACACTTGTCTCTTTTTGGTAGGCATATTTCGCGTTGAATATAAACGATTGCCACTGGTATTGTGTCGTCCTGAATAGACCAAAGAAGATATTTTAAGTGCTCGACTCGCTGTTTGAATTTAAAAGGGTCCAGAAAAATCTCGAAGCTCTGGTATGTTTTCTCTCTATACATTTAGCGACGATATGGTTACTCCAAGCATTACACTAAACATCTCTGTTTCATAGAGAGAGCAAATTTCGAAAGAAATACAAGTGGCTAACAAATATACGGATTGTAAGTTTGATGATGTTTCCAATTAGGAGATCGTAAGCTACGAAACACCACGGCAAAATGATGCGTGAGTTTCTGGTTGAACTAATGTCATTTCTTTTGATGTGTTAGTACTGTTATTCAAATTTAGATTCATTATGATCAGAAACTCGTGTGGAATGTTCGTGCTATGCTGTATGGAGCACTTTGACGGAGATAAATTCATAGATGAAGTCTCGCAGGTATTCAAAATTTCTATTTGGCATTTGCATATTTATATACACTAGCATGTGACCTTATTAACCATGCTAATATTTTGTTATAGGAAAGGATAAATGATTCTAGGAGATGTACTGTTCCAGAAATTATTCTGTCGAAGACAAACAAACTCGAAAAGGTAAAAAGCAGAGTTTTTGATATCGTGGAGCTGCTGGCAGATTCTTGAAAACTCAAGAAACAAAAATTCCTACTATCGATTCCCTGGCGAATGTTGGTATACCATTAAACAATTTACGCAAAGTTGGGTTGTTTGATTGCTAAACAGTTCGCGCATGGCTGTTTTTGTCAGAAGAATTATTCATGACTGTGGTTTTGTCGTTTTTCTTAATTTACGATTGTAATGTAAATTTTGGGTTGTTTATGTTCGCCAATTTGTGGATTTAATGAGCAATGTTCATAGGCCTACTTATAGTGCGTATGTTTAAAATACAACGCTCGTCAAAATAGTAACGGACCAGACATATAAATGAATGGGAATTACACTATAAAGTTCCAAAATATAAGAGTTTTTAGCTTTGTGAAGCAAATGTATCTAGACTTATTTTAGGATGTAGGTTCACTCAACTTTGGGGTGAATCTATATTCATTTTCTTTAGAAACCTAAAACATCTTATATTTTGTAGTGTAAGTTCATACCAAACTTTGTTAGCATGTACAGTGTTTGATGCGTATGCTACGCTCATCTGGATCCCGTCCTGATGCACCCACCGGCCCTAAACATCACGGGACCCACCACATATTCACCTCATCATTACCTTTAGAAAAGGGGGGAACAGGAACCCGAGCCGCCATTGCCTTCCATTTCTTTCTCTTTCTTCTTCGGGTGCCTTTCTTTAATCCCGCAATGCCAGCAATAGATGCCAAACTCCAGCACAACCTCCGGCCCCTCATGGCCGCGGTATGGGGCAGTGCAGATGACGAGGTGCCCTGAATGCCCATGCATCGCGTCACTGAAACGATTGGTCAGTAAGAACGAGGAAAATGACAATTGTGGGCGCGAATTTGTGAAATGCGAGAGCAAGCCAGAGGAGGGGAAGGTTAGATCTGAGTTCTTCAAGTCAATTTGTTGATTTCGTTTGCCAATTTTGGTTCTTCCCCGGATTTGGGATTCGAATCAGGGTTCATCTAACCATCCGATTTCAGGATCTGAAGAATTGTAGGCATTTTGAGTGGATGGATGAGTACATTGAGAGGATTAAACTAGAGGGCGTAGTTGATCAGAAGGGGGCGCATCGATTGAGCTCAATTACCCTCATAAGGTCGAGAGCTTGGGATCTAAAATCATTGCTACGACGGGTGATGCGGAAGTTAAGGGAGAACTGAAGAAACTCAACAAGCAGTTAAGGCAGATTATCGATCTGAACAAGCTGGTGAACATGATGAATGCTGTATTTTATTTTTGTGCAGTTGCTCTTGGGTTGGTCTATCTGCTAATCATTAAGCAGTAGACACAGTAATAAGTGTATCAGTTATCTTCCTCATGCTTTGCAAGACCTGAATAAAAAGCATCACGAAGTTGCCCAAGTTTTCTCGGTTTGCTTCTCTTTATGCACATGTTCATGTAACAAAATACCCCCTCTGTCACAAAATAGATGTCTTAGGTTTTTCAAAATTTGGATGAATATATATAC
Source organism: Avena insularis (assembly GCA_023614405.1). Taxonomy (NCBI): domain Eukaryota; kingdom Viridiplantae; phylum Streptophyta; class Magnoliopsida; order Poales; family Poaceae; genus Avena; species Avena insularis. The sequence continues at coordinate 283,434,470 of CM042685.1, read as the reverse complement.
TAAATAGTGTCTAGATTCATTCAATTTTTGACATATTTGAGACATCTATTTTGAGACAGAGAGAGTAGATAAAAACATTTTGTACGCTGGTTCTTGCTTTTCATACATGGCTTGGCAATATCACTCCTATAATTAGATGTATCAACTGGGTGGGATCATGTTGGCCAAGTGTCGAGTCATAAAACCACAAATTGATTATGGTGTTTCTAACCAACCGAGAGAGGTCTATAGCCCATGCAATGTTGGCATGGGCCCACATTTGCCACAAAGTGTCTCATCATGTCTTGGCATAGCAGTCTTATACTTAGATCTATCAAGTAGGTAGGATCATGTTGTCCAAGTGTTGACTCATATACAACCACAAGTTAATAGATATGCATGGGCCTACATTTGGCACAAAGTGTCTCATCATAATTTCTTGGCATATAGTGTTATACTAAGATCTATTAACTAGGTAGGTATTTCTCAAAAAAAATAAACTAGGTAGGATTATGTAGGCCAAGTGTTGACTCATTTACAACAACAAGTTGATGAAGGAGTTTCTGGCCAGCCCATGAAATGTTGGCATGCGCGCCCACATTTGGCGCAAAGTGTCTCATCATGTCTAGGCATAGCAGTCTTATACTTAGATCTGTAAAGTAGGTAGGACCATGTTTGCCAAGTGTTGACTCATATGCTACAAGTGTGTGTCATAGCATTCTTATACTTAGATATCAACTCGTTAGGATCATGTTGGCCAAGTGTTGAGTCACACAACCACAAGTTGATGAAGGAGACTCTAACCAACCCAAAGAAGCCTATAGCATTGGAGCGAATCTACGTGATGAACTGACCCCACCTGTCAGCGTGGTTAGCCGACGTCCACGTATAACGCGGACGCTAAGAGCGGACGTTAAGCTTAGATTCCCAGCCGTTTTGTCATATTCCCGATCGATTCCAAAAAATCAGCTAGCGTCGCCGCAAAACGAAATGTCTGGCGCTAAGTGTCTTTTTTCCTTCGGCCAGCTAACTTTACGGAGGGATTGCAATCAAACCGTATTTAACGCCTGTGCTAGCGGCTCGGTTGAGGATAGGACGTTTGGTTCCCTTTTATTTTTTGTACGTATTATTTTTAATCACTTAAGCATTGCCCTAAACGTCTCAGAGTGTACATGCCCTTATACATTACAAGAAAAGAAAATCGTCAGTTCCTCGACCGCATAGTGGCCTAGTGGCAGTTCCTGCCGTCTCCTCGCCTCCTTGTTCCGGCGCAGTGCTTCCCTCTTCGACTCCTCCTATCCTTGTTCTTCTCCTCGTCATCTCCTGGTCTTCTTTATTCCTCGATAGGAAGGCATGGCAAGCAACCGACTTAAGGTGAACTGGTCCGATCTCCTGGTCGACGGACCACTTTCCAAGATCGGCGAATCCTTCCTGGAGAACGAGGAGTACGTCGATGCCTACACTTCCTGTTGGAGAGTCTGCGGCGATTGGTGCCGCGCATTAAAAGAACCCGAGTTCCATCTCAACAACTGGATCCTGGTATATCACACACTTCCAGACGTTGGCGACTTCACGTTCCTCAACCTCGCCACAGGTCGTTGCTTCACGACGAATCTAATAGAAGTTCAGCGCAGGTTCACAATTCATCCGATCTAACATTCATTTGTTATTTGGATACAAAGTTATTCTTAAACATGCATGTTTAATTGTGTAGGTTCTTAAACATGCATATTCTTGAACATTCTTAAGCAAAGTTTAATTGTATAGGTTCACTCATTTTAGGATATATATATCTAGTATATTTTGAAATATCTAGAAGCTCTGTCTTATATTAGTGAACAAAGAGAGTATTTTCCATTGTACATATATCTTAGGGCTAACTGTTCTCTTCATCAAAAGGTTCTACTTCATCGGTGTTTATCGTGGCGTCATCGTTATTGCTCAAAGGGAAGAGCCGCACAAGATTCGCCTTCGGAACCCACTCACCCGTAAGTCCAACACTGAGTTTCAGGCGCAGATACCATCAAATCTTATGGCATCTGTAGCCGTCATGAAGTCCCCCATGATGGTGTTTGTTTCCGTACATTATGAGTATTCTATTTCTTGGGCCGATGAGGCTACCCTGACAGGGGATTTCAATGGAGTATTTGGAGAAGGAATTTATCCGTCGTCCGATGTGCACATGCGATGCATGACCCGTTCTGTGGTGAAGTGTATGCAGTACAGGATGGTGGGGACATCGTGTCGACCAACATCCAGGTGGAGCAGCGCGCGAGCACCATCAAGATGGCTAGAATAATTTCAGGTCCAGTCTTTGAAGAGATACGAGGAGTCTACAAGTTCTACCTTGTGCAGTCAGAAGGTGATCTGCTTCTTGTGTTGGGAGGGGTTTTCGCCGAAGGTCAAGTGGTGCTTTACCGGGTGGACACGGAGAAACGTTGTCTCGAGGCTGTAGGTGATATTGGCAGCCATGCCTTCTTCGTTCATTTAACCGGTCGATCTCCGTCGACACTAGAGTGCACCCTAGTATAGTCCTAGCCGGTTGCATCAACTACGCAGATTTTTCTTATATCAGAGCATACAATCATGATCTTAAGGCCTAGGATGGGGTACCAACACCTGTAGATGGCTTTGGTCAACATGATCTGGAACGTTCACCGAGCCCTTACCGTCTCGACAAGATACTGGCAGCACATTGCAGACGGGGGGAGTTCAATGAATTTTTCCTGCAGCACACGGGAGCAGACGCCGATGAAATATATAGGGCTAAATAGCCTAGGTTATTTGCTCGATCGCTAGCATGTTCAGATCTTTTCGAAGTAAAAAATTGCAATGTATTTATTTTTAGTACTTTCAGAATTCAGTGTGGTAGCTTTCAGAATTCTGTGTCGCGGCGTTCATAATTATGTGTAAGTACTATCTTTCAGCTTTACTCATAGAACTCAAGTTGTGATTACTGATTCAGAGTCTCACCTGTCGTGGTTTTTGCCTTAGTTTGAAAGAAGCACCAGAAATTAAAAAAAATCAAGAAATAGTGGAATCCTACACGCCACCGTTGGTCCATCCATGCGTGTATAGAAAGATTCTAGAATTAAGCAGAAAGAGGGAATTCACATTTTGCCACTTAAAAATGGAAAATGCGTGTTTTGTACAAACAAACCCATCAGTCTGTGTGCCCAATATGGCCTCATTCATACAAAATAGGGCTTTGGGAAGGGGATTGAGTCGATAGCCATGCATTTTCATAGCTACTAGCTTATGTTGAGAAGTGGTTTTGGGAAAAACTACATTACCCACGTGTGTTTCTTATTTTTCCTTGGTGGTAGGATACATAACAAGACTCCATGTCAAGATGCCACTAGTTTTTTTTCAAAAACTAGTAATTAGTTGTGCCTAATATGACTATCCAATAACCGTAGTTTTGCCACTAGTAAGATGAAGGTTTTGTTAGAAAAAATTGACATGTCATCATGACCTACTATATAAACTAATCGATCGAACCTCTTTAGGTTGTCTAGAATGTGGGCCGATATGTTGAGACATGACGAGACACTTTATGGCAAATGTGGGCCGATGCCAACATTGCATGAGATCTAGACCTCTTTAGGTTGGCTAGAATCTCCCTCATCAACTTGTGGTTGTGTGACTCATCAACTGGCCAAAATGATCAAACCCAGTTGATACATCTGAGTAAGACATGACACACACTCGTGGTAGATGTGAGCCCATGCCAACATTGCATGGGATCTAGACCTCTCTAGGCTGGCTAGAAACATCTTCACCAGCGTTTCTCCTCTCGCTCAAAACGGTGTGTATTTCTTTGGTATAGTCCTCGTCACAAAGGAGTAAAATGCCTTGATAGTACTACTGGCCATGTCTACGTGTCAAGGGATGTAGTTTTTGATAAAAATGTTTTTCCATTTGCTACACTTCATCAAAATTGCGGGTCATCGTCTCCATGATGAAATTCTTTTTCTTCCTTCAGACAATCCCCCTCGGTAGAAACAACTAGGGGTGTGCATCCTAATGACCAATATATATGTGTCGATTGTTCCTGTAGTTGATCCTATGTAGGCCACAGCTAACACCCTGCCCACAATCTGTACGAACTAGTCACGCAAAATTCTGCCGAAAATACTGATGACAACACATCAGATAATGAGGCTGAAGAAAACACTGCTACAAGCCAAGAAAATACGTACTCTAAGCATGATACGGGGCAAAATCTGCCTCGGATCCGCCCCCGAGACTCTGAAGCACCGTCACCTGGGCGTATCGATCCGCGCCAGTCCCCTCACGCCATGCCGCAAGGTCTGGGGCCCTCCCTTGCGTCACGTTCTGCGCATAACTATGGTGGCCATGGGAAGCCCGACACGCCTTCCCCGTGGTCCCCACCAACGCGTGTACACACGGATCTCCCGCCCAGCTCTTCCCCGTGCTTCTTCTGACGGCTTCGGGAGTGACGCCTCGCCAGGAGATCCAATCGGCACGTCGTCGAGCACTGGTGCCTAGGAATATTCTGCACCTGTACAATCTTCAGCGCCAGGATCTTTCGCGGACTGCTGGCGACGTATATACTGCTGCTGAACCCCGCACTCGACTAAAAAAAGGTACTACTACCTCCGTTCCAAAATGTAAGGCTTTTTAGGAAACTAAAACAGCTTGCTAAAAAGGTTTATATTGTGAAACGAAGGAAGTATAAAGGACCCAAAAATTCGTACTGAGGGAACAATTCGGTTGGCACTGTTAACATCTACAGGAGAACCATAAAACTTGCATGAAGCTAAAACGGATACAAACTGAAGTGTGCTATGCAAGATCCCACCAATCTCTAACAAAAATGTTATTGGTTGCACCTTGTCCCACCAAGCTCTTGAAGGGTTTCGCAGCATAGTAAATCAAAAAAATTCTGCGGATGCGAACGGCAAAGCCAAGATCTAATCTAGGAGATGCAAACAACGAGGGAGGATAGATGAGATATTCATACCCTTGAAGATTCGCACAGCGGAACGTTCGACGGAACGTGGGTGATGTAGTCGTACTCGCTTCTCCTCCTCGTGATCCGATCCGATCTAACACCGCAAGTGGCGATGCCTCCGAGAGATGCACACGTGCGGCACCTCAACGTCTCCTCCTTCCTCGGTCCAGCAAGTATGGTGGGGAGACGGATTGGATCTACAACGCGACGGCGCGGTGCAAGTGGTGGAGAGTTTCAGCAGGCTTCGCCACGTGTGGGAGGAGAGAGAGAGAGGAGGGCAGCAGGGCGGCTAGGGCTTGAGGAGGAGGTGTGGGAGGGGGTGTGCCCCCAGCCCTCTTTATATAGAGGGGTGGGTGGCCAGCCCTTGCCCCTCCCCCAAACCCTAGGGCCGGCGGCCAAGGAGGGAGGAGTGGGGGGCAAGTTTCCCCCCCCCCCTTCTAGAAGCTCTCCTAGGGTTTTGCCCTAGGTTGGCCGGCTGGGCCCTATGGGTCCTTGTGCCCTTGGCCCAATGCGGCCAGGGCACTCCCTCATAGGCCCATGCCCCCTCCCGGTAGGTGGGGCCACGTTGGATCCCATCCGAGACTCCGAACAAAAAACTCATAAACCAATTATCCAATCTATCCTAGCGTCAAGACACGTTAAGTGTGTGACCCTTCGGGTTCGAGAATATGCAGACATGATCTTATATCAATAATCAACAGGGTCCGAAACCCATATTGACTCCCACACATTCATCGATGATCATATCGGATGAACCACGATGCCAGGATTCATTCAATCCCATATATATTCCCTTCGTCTCGCGATATTTTACTTGCCCAAGATTTGATTGTCGGTACCGTCATACCTAGTTCAATCTCGTCACGTTAAGTACTTTACTGCCGTAATCCGATATCACTTTGTGATTAACTCTTAACCACATGCTTGCAAGCGTGTTGATATCGATTACGAGTGGGCCCAAGTATATCTCTCCGACTTGGGAGGGATAAATCCCATCTCGATACATACAACCCAATGTACTTTTCGATCACCGACAGACACCTTTATGATCACCCTCTCATAGGATGACGTTTGATGACCTCAAAGCTTTCTTCGATACTGTGGAGTTGTATTATCTCATGGTCTAAGGAATACAATATTTGACATAAGAAAAGCTTCGCAAAGATGAACACGATGACACGATCTAATTGCTTCGCTTAGTTTGGGTCTGTCCATCATATCATTCTCGCAATGATATGATCTCATTATTAATCGACAACTCATGTCTACGGTTAGGAAACCTTAACCATCATTAATCAATGAGCTAGTCCATAGAGGCATACTAGGGACACGGTGTTGTTCACAAACCACACAAGTATTAAAGTTTCCGCTTAATACAATTCTAGCATGGAATATAAACTTTATCATGAACAAGAATTATAATAATAACATCTTTATTATTGCCTCTAGGGCATAATTCCAATAGTCTCCCACTTGCACTAGAGTCAATAATCTAGTTTACATCTGGCAACAATCTGACACCCATGGCACTAAGGTGCTGATCATGTTTTGCACATGGAAGAGGTTTAGTCAATGGATCTGCGACATTCAGATCTATATGTACTTTGCTAATCTTCAGATCTCCATCTGCTATATAATCTCGGATTATATGAAACTTGCGGTTGATATGCTTGGTCTTTGGATGATATCTTGGTTCCTTAGCGAGTGCTATGGCGCCAGTGTTGTCACACAATATCTCCAGTGGGTCCAATGCACTTGGAACCACGCCAAGCTCATGATGAAGTTCTGATCCAAATCGCTTCACTTGATGCTTCCGCAGAGCCATGTATTCCGCTTTGTAGATCCCGCGATCACGCTTTGCTTGCAGCTTCTCCAGACTCACGCCTCCATTCAAAATATAAACGTATCCTGTCTGAGATTTAGAATCATCCTTGTCGGTGTCGAAACTAGCATCGACGTAACCCTTTACGACGAGCTGTTCATCACCTCCATAGACTAAGAACATTTCTTTAGTCCTATTTAGGTACTTTAGGATGTTCTTCATGGCTGTCCAGTGTTCCACTCCTGGATCACTTTGATATCTGCTCGTCGGACTAAGAGCATTGGACACATTTGGTCTAGTACACAGCATGGCATACATGATAGAACCTATGGCCGAGGCATAAGGCACTTTGCTCATAGCTTCTCTATCATTTACCGTAGCCGGACACTGAGCCTTGCTCAATATCTTACCTGACAACATAGGCACTGAACCTTTCTTTGCCTTATCCATTCTGAACCTTTTCAGAACTTTGTCTAGGTATGTACTCTGGATTAAAGCTATCAGGCGTCTTTGTCTATCTCTATAGATTTTGATACCCAATATATAAGCAGCTTCACCTAGGTCTTTCATTGAAAAACACTTGTTCAAATAACTCTTCACATCGTTAAGCATGTTAATGTCATTTCCAATAATCAATATGTCATCCACATATAGTACCAGAAATGTCATAGAGCTCCCACTCACTTTCTTGTAGATACAAGCTTCGTAGCAATTTGGAACAAATCCAAAGCTCTTGATCACTTGATCAAAATGAAGGTTCCAACTCCGAGATGCTTGCTTCAGTCCATAAATGGAACGCTGAAGTTTGCACACTTTATCAGCATCCTTAGGATCGACAAAACCTTCGGGTTGCATCATATACAACTCTTCATCAATGTTGCCATTGAGGAAAGCAGTCTTGACATCCATCTGCCATATTTCATAATCATGAAACGCAGCAATTCCTAATAAAATCCGAATGGACTTAAACATCGCTACGGGAGAGAAAGTCTCATCGTAGTTAACACCTTGAACTTGTCGAAAACCTTGCGCGACAAGCCGTGCTTTATAAACGGTAACATTACCATCCGCGTCCGTTTTCTTCTTGAAAATCCATTTGCACTCAATGGCCTTTCGGTCGCTAGGAGGGTCCACCAAAGTCCATACTTGGTTTTCGCTCATTGATCCAAATTCGGATTTCATGGCCTCTAGCCATTTCTCAGAGTCTGGGCTCATCATCGCTTCCTCATAGTTCGTAGGTTCATTGTCTTCTACCAACAAGATAGTTAAGATAGGGTTGCCGTACCACTCTGGAGGGGCACGCGACCTTGTGGACCTGCGACGTTCAGTAGCAGCATCGTCCAAAGCTTCATGATCCTTGTCATTAGCTTCCTCTATTGTTTGCGCAAGCAGCACTGGAACAATTTCAGGTGCTGCGCTACTCTCCAACTCAAGAGAAGGTTCAACAACCTCGTCTAGCTCTACTTTCATCCCACTCACTTCTTTCGAGAGAAACTCCTTCTCAAGAAAGGAACCGTTCTTTGCGACAAACACTTCGCCTTCAGTTCTATGATAGAAGGTATACCCAATAGTTTCCTTAGGGTATCCTATGAAGACGCATTTCTCCGCTTTGGGTTCGAGCTTGTCCGGCATCAACTTCTTGACGTAAGCTTCGCATCCCCAAACTTTAAGAAACGACAACTTAGGTTTAGCACCAAACCACAGTTCATACAGTGTCGTCTCAACGGATTTAGATGGTGCCCTATTTAAAGTGAATGCAGCGGTTTCTAATGCATAACCCCAAAATGATAACGGCAAATCAGTAAGAGACATCATCGATCGGACCATGTCTAATAGAGTTCAATTCCGGCGTTCAGACACACCATTGCGCTGTGGTGTTCCGGGTGGCGTGAGTTGTGAAACGATGCCGCTTGCTTTAAGATGCGTGAGAAAATCATAACTCAAATATTCACCTCCACGATCGGATCGTAGAAACTTAATTTTTCTGTTACGATGGTTCTCCACTTCATTCTGAAATTTCTTGAACTTTTCAAATGTTTCAGATTTATGTTTCATCAAATAGATATACCCATATCTCCTTAAGTCATCTGTAAAAGTGAGAAAATAGCGATATCCACCGCGCGTCGAAACGCTCATCGGTCCGCATACATCGGTATGTATGATTTCCAACAAGTCCGTTGCTCGCTCCATCATTCCGGAGAACGGGGTTTTGATCATCTTGCCCATGAGGCATGGTTCGCATGTGTCAAATGATTCAAAATCAAGAGACTCCAAAAGTCCATCAGAATGGAGTTTCTTCATGCGCTTTACACCAATATGACCTAGACGACAGTGCCACAAATAAGTAGTATTATCATTATCTACTTTGCATCTCTTAGCCTCAATGTTATGGATGTGTGTTTCATCCTTTTCGAGATTCAGAAGAAATAAACCATTCACAGCAGGTGCATGACCATAAAAGATGTTACTCATATAAATAGAACAACCATTATTCTCAGATTTAAATGAATAACCATCTTGCAATAAACACGATCCAGATATGATGTTCATGCTCAACGCAGGCACATAATAACACTTATTGAGGTTTAAAACTAATCCCGAAGGTAAAACTAAGCAGAGCGTGCCGACGACCATCACATCAACTCTTGATCCGTTGCCAACGCGCATCGTCACCTCATCCCTCGCAAGCCGCCGTCTATTCCGTAGCTCCTGTTTCGAGTTACAAATATTAGCAACTGAACCAGTATCAAATACCCAGGCACTACAACGAGGGCTAGTAAGGAAAACATCAATAACATGTATATCAAATATACCTTTGATGGTTCCAGCCTTCTTGTCCGCTAAGTACTTCGGACAGTTGCACTTCCAGTGACCCTTGTCCTTGCAATAGAAGCACTCAGTGTCCGGCTTGGGTCCAGACTTGAGCTTCTTCTCAGCAGGGGCAACGCGCTTGCCGCCGCCTTCCTTGAAGGGCTTCTTTGCACCCTTACCTTTCTTGAAGGTGGGGGGATTGTTGACCATCAACACATGATTATCCTTTTTGATGTCCACCTCCGCAGCCTTCAGCTTTGCGAAGAGCTCGGTGATCGTGATCAAGGAACCAATCTGATTATGTGTCAGTACAAAACTTTTGTAGCTGGGAGGAGTGATTGCAGAACCTCACAATCTTGAGCTCCTCCGAATCTTGCAAGACAGCTGTTGCTCAAGGCGTTGAGTGTTGCCCGACATCTTTATGGCGTGCTCACTAACGGAACTCCCTTCCTCCATCTTGCAGTTAAAGAATTTCTCAGAGATCTCATATCTCTCAGAACGGGCCTGAGTATGGAACATAGTTTTCAGTTCCTCGAGGATCTCATAGGGCCCGGGGTAATCTTCAAAACGATTTTGAAGGTCCGATTCCATAGCAAACAACATGGTGCTCTTAATCACACCACAATCATCTTTGCGCGACTGATAGACAACTTTCTCATCAGCCGGCGCATTTGCAGCAGGGGCGTCACCTAACGCATTCTCAAGGACATAGTCCTTTTGACCGCCAGAGAGAATGATTCTCAGATTGCGGAACCAGTTGGTGAAGTTAGACCCATTGTTTCTAAGCTTTTCCTTCTCAGCAAAAACGTTGAAGTTGAAGTTGGACTTAGCCATTTGATGTACAATGTTTGCAAGTACAAATTAGACTATGTTAATGATAATTAGTTCAACTTTTAATCAAATTACTAGATGAACTCCCACTAAATTCAACATCCCTCAAGTTGTTTAGTGAACATGATCCAAATTCACCACACCTAATCCGATCTTCACGAGAAGAGATGTGGTTTCAATGGTGGACAACGAAGTGTCGATCATATCATTCATATGATTCATGCTTAACCTTTCGGTTCATGTGTTCCGAGGCCATGTCTGTACATGCTAGGCTCGTCAAGTCAAACCCAAGTATTTCCGCGTGTGCAAAACTGGCTTGCACCCGTTGTATGTGAACGTAGAGTCTATAGCACCCGATCATCACGTGATGCTTGGACACGATGAACTTTCGCAACGGTGCATACATGGGGAGAACACAGTTTTATCTTGATCTTTAAGTGACGAATCATCTTATAATGCTACCGTTGCGATCTAAGCATAATAAGATACATAAATGGATAAACATCACATGCATATAACTTTATGTGACATGGTATAGCCAATCTCCGCGCAATGATCTCCATCTTGTGCGTGCCGGCATGATCTCCATCACTCCACCATGATTGCCTCCACCACAAATAGCAACTACAACTATTGCTAACTACTTAGAGATAAAGTGAAACTATTACATGGCGTATAAGAAATTGACACACAGGTCATACATAGTTATAAAGACAACCATATGGCTCCTGCCGTTTGTGTACTCATCGACATGCAAGTCGTGAAACATTACAAAACATGATCATTGCATACAACATACACATCACATCTTGGGCCATACCATATCACAGAAAACACTCCCTGCAAAAACAAGTTAGACGCCTCTACTTTGTTGTTGCATGTTTTACGTGGCTTATGGGAGTATCAAGCTAAGAACGATTCTTACCTACGAAAAGCCACAACGGTGATATTATGGTTGCCAAACTCCGGTGTAAATCCCATGACAACTATAGTGTGAGAAACAGGCATCCACCAGCCGCATGTGTGGAACAAGCCACACGTCAAGTGCGGAGCCGGTCTCGTGAACGACGTCGCGTAAAGTTGGCCTGGACCGCTTCAATCTCACTATCCTGCGTCATAAGAAGTACAAAAACATAAGGCTTGCAACAAAAAACATCAACGCCCGCAACAACCATGTTGCGTTCTACTCGTGAAACACATCTACGCATAGATCTAGCTCTGATACCACTGAAGGGTTTCGCAGCATAGTAAATCAAAAAAATTCTACGGATGCGAACGGGAAAGCCAAGATCTAATCTAGGAGATGAAAACAACGAGGGGGGATAGATGAGATCTTCATACCCTTGAAGATTCGCACAGCGGAACGTTCGACGGAATGTGGGTGATGTAGTCGTACTCGCTTCTCCTCCTCGCGATCCGATCCGATCTAACACCGCAAGTGGCGATGCCTCCGAGAGATGCACACGTGCGGCACCTCGACGTCTCCTCCTTCCTCGGTCCAGCAAGTATGGTGGAGAGACGGATTGGATCTACAACGTGACGGCGTGGTGCAAGTGGTGGAGAGTTTCTGCAGCAGGGCTTCGCCTACGTGCAGTCGGGAGGGAGAGAGAGGAGGGCAGCAGGGCGGCTAGGGCTTGAGGAGGAGGTGTGGGAAGGGGTGTGCCCCCATCTCTCTTTATATAGAGGGGTGGGCGGCCAGCACTTGCCCCTCCCCCAAACCCTAGGGCCGGCGGCCAAGGAGGGAGGAGTGGGGGGGCAAGTTCCCCCCCCCCCTTCTAGAAGCTCTCCTAGGGTTTTGCCCTAGGTTGGCCGGCTGGGCCCTATGGGGCCTTGTTCCCCTGGCCCAATGCGGCCAGGGCACTCCCTCATAGGCCCATGCCCCCTCCCGGCAGGTGGGGCCACGTTGGTCCCCCTCCGGAAGGTTCTAGAAGCTTCCGGTACAATACCGATTAACCCAAAACAATTCCGAACTCCAAAAACTGCATTGCCTTATATGAATCTTATTCTCCGGACCATTCCGGAACCTCTCGTGATGTCCCGGATCCCATCTGAGACTCCGAACAAAAAACTCATAAACCAATTATCCAATCTATCCTAGCGTCGAGACACGTTAAGTGTGTGACCCTTCGGGTTCGAGAATATGCAGACATGATCTTATATCAATAATCAACAGCGGGGTCTGGAAACCCATATTGACTCCCACACATTCATCGATGATCATATCGGATGAACCACGATGCCAGGATTCATTCAATCCCATATATATATTCCCTTCGTCTCGCGATATTTTACTTGCCCGAGATTTGATCGTCGGTACCGTCATACCTAGTTCAATCTCGTTCACAGCAAGTACTTTACTCGTTCCGTAATCCGATATCACTTTGTGATTAACTCCTTAACCACATGCTTGCAAGCGGTGTTGATATCGATTACCGAGTGGGCCTGAAGTATATCTCTCCGACTTGAGGACAAATCCCATCTCGATACATACAACCCAATGGTACTTTCCGATCACCGAGAGACACCTTTATGATCACCCTCTCATAGGATGACGTTTGATGACCTCAAAGCTTTCTTCCGATACCAGGGAGTTGTATTATCTCATGGTCTAAGGAATACAATATTTGACATAAGAAAAGCTTCGCAAAGATGAACACGATGACACGATCTAATTGCTTCGCTTAGTTTGGGTCTGTCCATCATATCATTCTCCCAATGATATGATCTCATTATTAATCGACAACTCATGTATATGGTTAGGAAACCTTAACCATCATTAATCAATGAGCTAGTCCATAGAGGCATACTAGGGACACGGTGTTGTTCACAAACCACACAAGTATTAAAGTTTCCGCTTAATACAATTCTAGCATGGAATATAAACTTTATCATGAATAAGAATTATAATAATAACATCTTTATTATTGCCTCTAGGGCATAATTCCAATAGCTCTAACATGATCCCACCCAGTTGATACATCTAAGCATAAGAGTGTTATGCCAAGCCATGACACACACTTGTGGCAGATGTGGACCCATGCCAACATTGCATGAGATCTAGACCTCTCTTAGCTGGCTAGAAACACTTTAACCAACTTGTGGTTGTATTCCATGTTACAACATCGACCTAGTTTCACATCATAAAAATTCACCACATTAATTTGCCACAAGCTAGTGTGTGTCATGGCTTGGCAAACTCAAAATTATAGCTAGATCTAGCAAGTAGGTAGGATCATGTTGGCCAGGTGTGATGACACATACAACAACAAATTGGTGAAAGTGTTTCTATCCAGCCTAGAGAGGTGTGTAGACCCCATGCATGCAATGTTTCCATGGCCCCACATTTTCCACAAGCTAGTGTGTGTCATGCCTTGGCATAGCACTCTTATAGCTAGATCTATCAAGTGGGTGGTGATGAGGACATCCCTATACTTACACCTACCCTAGTTTCTACTAATGATGTTCCAGTTGCTACTAAGAAGGATAAGTCCAATGAGATTAGAATTGGACCAATTACAAGAGCTCGTGCTAAGCTACTAGAACAACAGGTGAATTTGTTTCTTAATGAGCCTGATGTTTTACTTAATGAGAATTTTATACTGCCTAAGTCTCTGTGTTATTGTATGATCAGGTACATTGGAAAGAAGGCATAGCACGGAGCAAGGAGGTGAAGCACATGGAGCAAGGTGTGTTTATCAATGAAGCAAGCGCGAGGGAGGAGAGGGAGGAAGCGAAGGAGCTACAAAGGAAGGGATCAACACCTGGCAGAGTTTCTGCCGCGGCAGAGAAATGATGCCAAATCCTGCCACGGAAGGTTGCCGCGACACAGAAAGTGGCTGAAATCCTGCCACGGCAGAGAGTCCTGCCGCTACACGTTTCAGGCCCAATATGCTGCCATGGCAGGAAACAGGCATGTGCGCCTAGAGAGCTGTCCCACTTGGGTCGGCATGTATCTTAGTTGTAGTCATTTGTGTTTTGGACTCTTAGCCTAGCAGCCCCCTCTCTCTTAAATAGATGGGGGTACCGTTTCTTTCAAGTTAGACCACATTAAAACTATTTTGGAGTTGTTTCTTATTAGAACCTCTGAAATTACCCTATGATCGAATTATCTACTGCAATTGAGTGTGATCTGTTGTTCCATTGGGAATTAGTAGTTTGCAAACTACCGTTCGTGGTCGACGGCTGCGTGCGCAAGAGCGTGGTGTTGTGAATATCCCACAGGGTTCGAGAGTTGTTGCATTGGCATCAGGGTTCGAGCGGGAGAGTTCATAGCTACAGGCTAGTTATCTATCATCCACCATCATCATCGACAAGTGCTTGCTGAGAAGATCGGGCCACCCCATATCAGGTGGGATCATGTTGGCCAGGTGTAGTGACTCACACAACCACTAAGTTGATGACGGTGGTTCTAGCCAGCCCAGAGAGGTCTAAACCCCATGCAATGTTGGCATGGCCCCACATTTGCCACATGCTAGTGTGTGTCATGGCTTGGCAGACTCAAAATTATAGCTAGAGCTAGCAAGTAGGTAGGATCATGTTGGCCACCAAGAAGAAACTTGTGCCCTGCATGGAGAGAAAATGCTCTAATATGTACTCCACCAAGAAACTTGTGCCCTGCAAATGTGGGCTGATGCCAACATTGCATAGGATCTAGACCTCTTTAGGTTGGCTAGAATCTCCCTCATCCACTTGTGGTTGTGTGACTCATCACCTGGCCAAAATGATCAAGTGGGTGGGATCATGTTGGCCAACTGTTGAGTCACACAACCACAAGTTGGTGAAAGTGTTTCTAGCCACCCAGAGAGGTCTGAAGCCCATGCAAAAATTCAAAATTTGACTAGGCCACCTAAAATTCAAAAAAATAATATCAAAATTATGTGAAAGCTTTGACACATTTAAAATTGCTTTTAGGTAGAGGATTCCATGTTTCAGCATGGAGCATGTATCACATCACAACGTCCTAACCCCTAGGAATCCTTACTAGACACCTTGATTTTTGGCCTAAATTTGACCGGGCCACCAAAAATTTCAAAACAATCAAATTTCTGTGAAACCTTGTACATGTGTCTTAGTTTGTGTATGTTAGCATGTCTAAAAAAATCCAGGTTGTTTCACGAAAGTCGAAAAAAACAAATTTCTAGGAAAAGAGGCCTAGGTGAGACCAAAAGGGCTGTTCGTAAATTTCTCAATTTTTCGATGTTCATCAAATGATCCCAAAAATTTTGCACATGCTATACCAACGGTGACTGTCAAGAATATGTAATTTATTTTATAAAATTCAAAATTGTAAAATGTCTATTTTGTTCAAATATTTAAATAGAAAATAAAAAGGAATATAGGATCAAAGAAAAAAGTAACACTTGGCGTGCATGCAACAAGCCAGCCCAACTCCTACTCCCGCGCCCGCGTCACGGCTGCGTCCGGGCGCGAAGTAGTTTGGGGCTGCCCATCTTAATCCCGGGCATCAAAAAGTAATGGGCTCTTTCGGTCCCAACGGAAAACCGTAGAGGGAAGGACTGACGCGGGTTGGAGTTTAGTCCCACATCGTCGAGCGAGAAACGATTAGACCTGCTTATATACCCTGCATTCATATGTGGCACGACCTTCTCTCAACAAATCAACGATGACGCGTACTGCTGTCAGTTGTCTTCCTTTTGGACTACACATGAAAAATTTGCCGTACGCGGGCCTGCATCCTGTTCTAACAATGGTTTTCTAGTCAAAATGTGTAGTAGGCATTCTTTTCATTCCCTTTACAAGCTTGTTGTTTGTTTGTTGAACATCTCCGTAGTTGTTTTTTGTTTTAGATTCAAAATTCAACTAATTTTTAGAAACAATTCAAAATTCATCATCTCTTGGCATAGTAGTGTTATACTTAGATCTATCAAGTGGGTGGGATCATGTTATCCCAACATTGCATTAGGCTCTAGACCCATATGAGTTGACTAGAAACACAATCATCAAGTTTGTCGTGGCTAGGCATAGCACTCTTATGGCTAGATCTATCAAGTGGGAGGGATCATGTTGGTCAAGTGTAGTGACTCAAACAACCATAAGTTGATGATGGTGTTTCTAGCCAGCCCAGAGAGGTCTATACCCCATGCAATTAGCATGGCCCCACATCTACCACAAGTGTGTCATGGCTTGGCATAGCACTCTTACAGCTAGATCTATCAAGTGGGTGGGATCATATTGGCCAGGTGTAGTGATTCACACAGCCAATAAGTTGATGGTGTTTCTAGCCAACCTAGAGAGGTATAGATCCCATGCAATGTTGGCATGGCCCCACATCTACCACAGTTGTGTGTGTCATGGCTTGACATAGCAAAATTATAGTTAGATCTATCAATTAGGTAGGATCATGTTGGCCAACTGCTGAGTCACACAACAACAAGTTGGTGAAGGTGTTTCTAGCCACCCCAGAGAGGTCTAAAGCCCATGCAAAAATTCAAAATTTGACCGGGCTGTTTGTAAATTTGACCATGCCATGATGCTTGTGGAAATTATGGACCCACAACAACATTGCATGGGATCTAAAATTAACCAATCTGAGTTGTCTAGAAACAACTGACCAACTTGTAGAAGTATGAGCCAACACTTTCTCAAACATGATCCCACCTAGTTATACTTAGATCTATCAAGTAGGTAGGATCATGTTGCTCAAACAAAAGAAGGAAACGAATCCCTCTCAAATTTGGCTAAAGTTTATGTTTTTTGATGTTTTATACGAAAGGAACTTGCACCTTTTATGGTTAAAAATATATATGACAACTAATTTTTGTTTTGTATACTACATTACCTCCATTTGAAGAAACAAGAAGCATAATTAAGTCAATGGAGTAGTTATTCACGGGCAAGCACTCTTTTTTTAAATTGTTATTCTTGTGTTAAATAAAATGAGTTGTCTCAATCATTGCATCAACTATCTAAGTTAGTTTGCATGAACTATAACCACATAGATAAAAATAATATTATAGTAGCATTACATAAACCCATCCACTGATGGGCACACGATACAAACGCACACAACTTATATAATAAAAACTAACTTACAACTAGAAAAACAGAAAAACAATGAGGCATCTTCCTGGGCGCCACATCTTCCCTCCTTGGCTCCTCCTTGTGGGGTAGGGGCTCGCCCCTCACTCGTCGTCGTCATCCGGCATGCGGTAGGGGAGGGTGTGCATGTTGCCCGGGGAGGGGAAGATGTCACGGAAGTCGGTGAAGATGTTGTAGGTTGTGAATGCGATGAATTTGCATCCACACCAGAAAACCTGCCCGAGGAGCGCCGAATGCGTCGAATGGGTTGGTGAAGTGCACGTATAGGCCGATCTCCAAGTCGGTGTTGCCGTCGTAGTACCTCTCTACCCTGAACATGCGAGGCGAGCCCCTAGGGAGGTGGTTGTAGCCGGGAGAGAGGAAGAAATGCGCTAGTTCCTTCGGCCCCCTCTACCTTGAGATCGCCCACACACGCAGTTCATTCTCGACGATGACACCGCCGTACTGCCACTCGGGCGTGGTGGGTGGGCGACGGAAGGTGGGGTCGTTGAATTGCATGGTTGCGACTAGCGGGTGACGGCTGAAGAAGATGCGGTGGCGGGCTGGCGGCTGAAGAGAGAGGAGCGTGAGAGAGGTGTGCGGAGATTGGGAAGAAATGGTGCCATTATATAGGGGCGGCCGTTGAAAACCCTAGTGTGAAGAGAGAGGAGGGTGAGAGGTGTGCGGTGGCGTTTGGTCTCCGTCGAGCAGTCAAAGTCGTCGTAGAGCATGCAAAGCGGCGAGATGGGTTATCCAAGAGGCGCGTGCAGCGGTGTGCATCGACAGGTTATCCAAGCGGCAGGACGGTAAGGCTGCATCGGCGCATGCCCTGCATGCTGCGACGCTGCACGCAATAGCCAGGCTGCAACGCTGCACGCAATAGCCAGGCTACGACGGGCACGCTGCATGGCGCATGCATGGAAAAGGCGCTGGAAAAGAGGGCAGCGACGGGCGGCGGGCAGAGAGTCGTGGCTGCCACGAGAAGAGGCATATATAGGCCCGTTGGACGATGCATGGACGGCCCAGCGGAACCAGACGCGACTCGCTGGAAGAAAAAACGCTAGCCAATCACGTCGAAGAAACTGGGCTCTCGCGGATCACTCATGATTCCTCCTAGAAGACCATATCACACGGCGAGAGTTTAGCGCACAACGTCAGATGAACGGTCAACGTTGGTCGTTAGGGTTAGCTGCCGTCACACAGAATCCCTATAGAAGAATAGATCGAACAGACCGGGTATCGCGCTAGGGTTAGATCGACGCTCCAGGTTGGTTGTCAGGGTTAGCCTGGTCAACGAATGGGGCTTTGAGGGGTTTTAAGCTCAGTCCACGGGGTTTTGACAACTTTGACCGTGCATAACTAATTCCCAAAAAATCGAAAAAATACAAAACCTTCGCACATAGTCATTTTATGTTACCTAGTTAGGTGGAAAAATCATAAACATGATAAAAAGAAATTTGCATGAAAAATCCTTCACAAATTGAACAACCTCGTATGAGGTTACAGAGAGTTCAAAGGAGAGAGTAGAGGGTTTGAGGTTTTGAAAATGCAAAATATCAAAAACCCCACCCTAGATTCATCTTGGAGTGACTAAGAAGGATTTGAATTTTGTTTTGCAATATCATGTTTTAAAGTTGTTTTATTAATCATTTCGTATAATAGCATATACTTTCAAAAAAATTAATAATATGAAGATTAATTCAAAAAACATCATAGAACAAACCAATAAACTCTAAAAATATTGAATGTTTGTTCAAATTAGAATGTCAATTCAAATTCAAATTTGAATTCCGGTTCAAATTCAAATTCACATCACATAAGTTTTCACATCAAAGTACACAAACCAATATAACAATCAAGATTACATTAATTAAATATAGGTTTTCACATCAAAGTACAACAAACATAATGTTTCAATGGTTCCCACTCTATTTTGCTTGCCTCTTGCCGCTCGATCTCTTGTTATTTTTTTTCACTGCTTGGTTCATCATGACATAATTTGTTGATGCTCCTGGTTTTCTTACCAGGACCAGTTGGCCCCCACAACTTTTGCAACAAAACTCCTGAACTGGTTTTGGTGGCAATTCAACAGACAAATCAGCGATGTCATTCAGCACAACCTCCAGAACATGTTCAGGTGGCACCTCAATAGACTCTTTTGTTGCCTCTTCGTTTGCACATTATCCAGAACAGGTGGCAAGTCAATAGATTGCAACACAATATGATCAAGGACATGGTATGCTTCCGTTGCAACATACACAACAGGTGGCAACTCAATAGCCTCATTTTGCCTTGTTTGATCATTAGTAAACATGATCTGCACATTTCTCTTTTTTCTGAATCCACCAAGTCTTGACTTTTTGGTTGGCCAGCATTTTTCAACAACAAGAGGCTGAACTAGACATTTTCTCCCAAAAACATAACAGGTCATTTTGCAACAAAACAAAGTGAAGAAACAACAGTAACAGTAACAAAAAAATATTGCATACTTCTTTGGCTTTTCAGGAGTGTAACGGCATTTGGAAGACCCAGCTCGGTGCCCAAGTTCCTGGCAAAGCTTGCATCTATTTTTGTTACCTTTTTGAGGTATTTTTGGCTTATCATCCTTTTTCCCTTTCTTACTACTCCCACCTTTTCTCAAACCATGCCTTGAATCTACTTTGCTTAGTCTGGCCAGCTTTTCTTTTGGTTAGTGGAGGACACATAGAAAATTCAAATTCTACTTCAGGCCATTGAGACTGGTCTGTAAGTGCTGGAATTGGAGTTGCATATGCATTCTACTGAATAATATTCATGCAAATATAGGTGCATATTTAACTTTGGTTTGGAGGCCAAGAAGAGTAGGGCATGCTCACATGGCTTTCTAGTGTGTTGCCACTCCAGGCAAGTGCATTCATGCACTTCAGTGTCAACAACATGTATCCTTCCAGTTTTGGTGTCTCTAACTTCATCACCCCACAAAGAATATTTATCAACTTTCAAATGTGTAAGATTTCTACTCTTGTTGACAACCTGTTGTACCACTGCTGGAAGCTTGTCCCCTTGCAGGACATCACCAATTCTTCTTCTCAATTCCCACAAGCGCATGATCATGATCCTGATTTGGTCAACCATGTCATGTATAGGCAAGTCCTTTAAATCCTTCACCTTGTTGTTAAAACTCTCTCCCAAGTTGTTGTTGATATGATCATATTTGATGGCAGTATTAAATCCTGACCGATACCATAAGAGAGGGTGATAGGTTTGCAGCCATGTACCAAATTCATTCTCAGTACATGCTGCCATTATCTTACCAAGATGATATGAATGTGTCTGGGTAGTGTAAGATCTTGCTGCAGGCCACATGCGCCCAAATTCTTCTCCTCTGAACTTTTTGATCAAATTCATCCACATATGTCCAAAACACTCTTTGCTCAGAATGGGGAAACATAGTCTTTACTGCATTTTCTAGGCCTTTGCATGCATCTGTATGAATTGCCAAAGGTGAGACTGGCCCTAAGCATCTTTTCAACTGCATCATAAACCATGTCCATGAGGCCTCAGTCTCTGATTGAAACAACCCAATGGCAACGGGGAACATCCAATTATGTCCATCTAGAGCATTGCATGCTGCTAGCTGACCATTCCACTTTCCAGTTAAAAATGAAGAGTCTATGCTTAAATATGGACGACATCCTGCTTTGAAGCCATCGATGAAAGGCTTTAAAGCCATAAAAAACTTAGAGAAGAACACCTTGCCATCATCACTGACCTCAGTATCTATCTCCACGACACTACCAGGTGTCCTTTTCTCAACCTCTGCTGTGAAGTTATACAACATCCTAAAATTATTTTCCCAATCACCATACAATTCTTTCATTGCCCTTTGTTTTGCCTTCCACAGAGTGCTATAATTCACCTTAATTGGGTAGTCCTTTTCCAAGTCTGTTTTTGGCCTCTTTGCAGTAGTGTTTGGTGTCTTGGTTAAAATAGGACCGATCTTTTCAGCAACCCAAATTTGTGATGTCATTGTTGATACTCTTTGTGAACTAGGAATGCAAGTGTGTTCAAAAGGGATTTGATTAAGTCTAATGGTGCTTCCATCTGGTTGGCTTCTAGCAGAAATGTACCATTTGCAAGGATTGGCGCCCCCATCAAAACCTCTACATCTAGCATAGAACTTCTTTTTATCAGTCCACTAAGTCTTGGCATCAAACTGCTTCTTGATTGCATAAGTTTTGAAACACATCCTAACCTCACCCATGCTTGGAAACAGTTTCCCTACTTCAATAACATGGTTTTCCTTGTCATAGACAGTAACTAGCTCATCATAATGTGCATCATTTACATCATCTGCAGCATTCTCCATCAGATCTCTATCTACATCTTCATAAAATGTTCTGTTACCACCATCATCATCAGCCAAATTAGTTTCATCAGTCTTTTCCTAACTCTGTCATCTACTGGAATGCCAAATATTTTGGCCATTTCTGTGTCAGCAATCGGTGCTATGACTAAATCAGTAGTTTCATCTAACTCCACTGAATTCCAATCAACATACATACTAGCCCCTGCATCAACACCCTGTCCTGCATCAACATCATTTCTGTCTGATAATACTGTCACTTCAGTTCGTATGGGCACCATCTGCCTCTGTGAGTCCCAATCATCATGTTTTGCGAAGCAAAATTTGAAGCCACATATCCAACCTTGGAATCTGCTTCCAGATCGATGAGCTCAGCATGAAAAGTAACCTCTTTGTTTGTCCAGCCATCTTGTCGATCAATTTCATCTACTAAATATTCTCCATCCTCAATTCTCAAATATTCTCCCTTCCAATTTTCAAACCGTAACAATGCAATTTCCTACTATGGACCCCAAGGAACACTTTGACCGATTTTCTCCACCAAATTCTTCACGGCCAATTATTCCATTTTCTGCAATTGCTGGGGATCAATATCTGCAAACTCAACCTCCCAACCCACAGATGTACCTCTCTCGATGTTACGTACACTACCATCACCTAGTTTCGCTTTAGATGGGAAGAACTTGAAATTGAATTGGAATTTTCTCCGCCGCTCATAATCACCCCTGTTTTGTTTGAGTAGAGGCGGGCAGAGTGAGATAGAGGAATTGGTGATTATCCAAATGCGATCAAATCAAATCAAAAAATAGTGAGATTGACCTATTGGAAGTGCTCTCTTGCCTCTCCATCTCGATGCCCCTGATTCAGCCAACCCGTCCACGGCAATCTAGCTCAGAAATCAGAAATCAGAGGGAAAGCGATTGGGTCAGATCCAAATCCAAGCGCAGGGAATGAGCTAGGGTTTCAAGATTACGCACCACTGATGGGCTGCCCCTGAGCTCACACGGTTCGCCGCTGCCGAGCACACGAAGTTGATGGCGCCGCCGCCGGATTATAGCTTATCTATCAAGTGGGTGGGATCATGTTGGTCAGGTGCAGTGACTCACACAACCACTAAGTTGATGATGGTGTTTCTAGCCAATCCAGAGAGGTCTAGATCCCATGCAATGTTGGCATGGCCCCACATCTACCATAGTTGTGTGTGTCATGGCTTGGCATAGCAAAATTATAGCTAAATCTATCCAAACGTGGGATAGTTAGGTCAACGATCATGTCCGACTACTCGAAATAGCCACTTGTGTACCATGTTTTCATCTACATTTATTCAAATGGACTCAAATTTGGCACGAGGGTTTATCACCATGTTCCTAATGATGCTACCATTGGCTAGACATTTTGGTTTGAAATTTTAAAAAATTTAACCAACAAACTCAAAAACAGGCTTTCATTTGTGAAGCAAGTACCAAAACTACAATTTGAAACCTTCTAGTTGCATGCTTGTGCGGTTTTACATCACATTGGGACCAGATAAGAGCAGTTGTACTTTTAACCGCATAAGCCACACTTCAAAGAAGGATATTTAACCGCAGCCGTTACAAAATATCTTGTACATTGAATACAATGTTGCATACAAATAACATGACATAACGCAATAAAAATACTAAAAGCCACCCTTGAAATAAACTTTTGGAGGCCATTCCTCCGACAATGAGTAGATCCTACCCACCTGACTTTCATTGCTTAACATCTGAATTTTAGTCATAGTTTTCATATCCATGTCGACTTCAAACAATCTAGGATCAAACCCAGTTGCTTGATGCCTTCCTCATCTGAATTTTGTAGTAGTAATTTGCGAACCCTGACTTACCCTCATTATTGAAAACTTCTTCCCAGCAGTCATCTGATATCCTAGATACAATTTTTTGAACCAAATCAACCTTAGACTCCAAAGACCACACAGTGTGGTTTCCCTCATGATGCAGAACCCATCTTTCAAGATCTCCGTTGGAAAACATAATGAACACCACCCCTCCTCGACATTTAGGAGCTACCGTGTAATCATTCCAAGAGTTAACATTGAATCCCATTTCATCTGACAATTCTATTATGCAAGTCTGTGATGTTAAATGTCCAAACATACTATATAACCGACTACATACATCATGTAGAGCTTGCCTCCAGATAAAACACCATACGGATTACGGTGAAAGACATGAACCACAGGTGATTGTATTGGCGAACTTACTGTTCTTGACCACCCCCCATATTTATGAATACACACGTGAACAAACACCGGATCAGTACTGTTAAAGCTTACCCCGTTGTAGTCAGAATTAAAAAGCATAGCTGCATCTTTCTCGAAGAAAGGCAACCCTGACCACCCCCTTCCAAGTATCAACCCAAACTGCCCAAATGTGTTATTAGTGTGTTGACCCCCATTTCTTGGAATTTGCACTATATGCTCCATCTCCAAAGAACTAAAACTATTTTTTCTTGCAGAGGGGAAAAACGTGTAGTAAACATCTGAATCCCCACACATGCTTTCAGCTTTAAGACCAAGGACAACACCATCCGCTGAACTCAAAATATCCGCACCTTCCAACAGTTCACTATTTAATAATGGGCGTAAAGCATTATATTAAACCTCTGTCTGATTTCCCGTGCATAAATTAACATAAATACACCTATTCTTGTTCATGGTTTCCTGAACTGCACCAAAAAACCTAGATGTGCTGGTGTTTTTGTCGAAATAAACCAGCGTTGCCCAATTAGAGACCTATTAGCTGATAACCAGGCATTATTGAAAATGCTGCAACGGATCAATGCCATAGAAGTTGCAATTTCAGACTTTGTAATAATTTTTGAAACCAAATCTGAGTTGCTCATCACTGAATCCACAGAAGTTTTCAATTCGACGGATATGCTGGATCCAACTCCATCTGCCAAACAAGAAACCATATGTCATATGTTTGATATAATGCCATGATTTTTTATACCAAGGAATAGAAGCATGTCAACAAGCTTCCATCATCTATAGAATAACAAATCAAACAACAGAACAGAAATAAAATCACTACAAACTACAGCACACTACTAAATTCCACCACCCCACCCCCCCAATTTGCGAAGGAAGTTGTTATTGAAGCTTCCCTTCCTAAAAGCAGTCACTTCTAAAGAACAGAAAGTATTTTATTTTTCAATTGCTCCTTTGTATAAGAAACAATTAAAGTCAAATCCTTCAGCATATCCCAAACTATAGCAAGCTTCTTAAATACCCTAAGAAACAGATATACTCTGAAGACCTCTTTAGATCTACACAGAACAGACCCGTACCATACACACAATAGGAAAGCATACAAAATTTTACATATGCAGTTGGATAAAAGCAATCAACATTACCTGAAGCTTCTTTTCGAAATCCATCGCCTGAAGTGTTGAACTCTCTAAATCCCAGAGAATCTTCCATGGCGACAACCCAGCCAGACCTTGGAACCTTAGGCGAAAGCACACCCTCATCCCTCTCTTTCATAACGGCGTGATGTATGAGAGTTTTAGTGGAAGGATATAAGAATAAATTTGAATCTTGGAAGAGCGGATGGTTAGGGGCACCTTAGGTTAGGGTTCCAAAGGATGCATCCGTTCATCTATAGCTATCGAAATTCCTTTTGTACCCCCAGGACCAAATTTAGCCATGCTAGAAAAATACAAGGGGGATTTGCAAAATAACTATGATGTGCTCTGAACTGAAGCCATGTATGAAGCTAGTTCTGAACGGCCACTATGCTGATTACTACCAAACCCAAAAAATTATACGTACGCTGAAAATCGATCTATAAAAATTACTGATCAATCCAAAAAAACATCCTTCCTGGTATATCTTAAGGGAAACAAACTCAATCCCGAAGAGAAACAAATTTAACCGTGAAACACAGAAACTTAGATTCATAGTGGATTAACTGAAGATTCTTTATATTTCTCATCTATCCCAAATAGTTCAGCTTTTCCCTTTTCATATGACACCCATTTTTTAAGCACCAAATATTAGCCGAAGATATCCCATGTTGTAATATTTATCGTTTTTAAAAAACTAGGATTAGCCGAAGATTAGCCAAAGATATATCATTTTTATGACTTAATATTACATTAAAAAGTACTAGTGTTAGACCTGAATGATGCATACATTACCCCTCCCTAAATCATAACTAAGAATAGTGAAATATTCATATTGTTTAAATTACAAATTCATAAGCCATGTTTTGATATATTGATGCTAGCTAAATGGACTCAAATTTGGCACAAGCGTGTATCACCACGGGCCTAATGATGCTAGCAATGTATCTAGCCTAATGATGCTAGCATTGTATCTAGCCTAATGATGCTAGCATTGTACCCAGAGAGGTCTATAGCCAATGCAATGTTGGCATGGGCCCACATCTACCACAAAGTGGCTCATCATGTCCTGGCATTGTATCTAGCCTAATGATGCTATCATTGTACCCAGAGAGGTCTAGATCCCATGCAATGTTGGCATGGACCCACATCTACCACAGTTGTGTATGTCATGGCTTGGCATAGTGAAAGCATAGATAGATCTATCAAGAGGGTAGGATCATGTTGTCCAAGTGATGACTCATACAACAACAAGTTGGTGAAGGTGTTTCTATCCAACCCAGAGAGGTCTCGATCCCATGCAATGTTGGCATGGCCCCACATTTGGGTGGAATCATGTTGGCCAGGTGTAGTGACTCACACAACCACTAAGTTGATGATGGTGTTTCTAGCCAACCTAGAGAGGTATAGATCCCATGCAATGTTGGCATGGGCCCATATCTACCATCGTTGTGTGTGTCATTGCTTGGCATAGCAAAATAATAGTTAGATATATCAAGTAGGTAGGATCATGTTGGTCAGGTGTGATGAATCATACAACAAGAAGTTGGTAAAGGTGTTTCTATCTAGCCCAGAGAGGTCTAGACCCCCCGCAATGTTGGCATGGCCAAACATCTGCCACAAATGTGTGTCATGGCTTGGAATAGCACTCTTATAGCAAGATCTATCAAGTGGGTGGGATTATGTTGGTCAGATGCAGTGACTCACACAGCCACTAAGTTGATGATGGTGTTTCTAGCCAACCCAGAGAGGTCTAGATCCCATGCAATGTTGGCATGGGCCCACATCTACCACAGTTGTGTGTGTCATGGTTTGGCATAACAAATTTATAGTTAGATCTATCAACTAGGTAGGATCATGTTGGCCAACTGTTGAGTCACACAACCACAAGTTGGTGAAGGTGTTTCTAGGCACTCCATAGAGGTCTAAAGCCCATGAAAAATTTCAATTTTTTACCGGCCCACCAAAAATTCAAAAAAAAATCAAAGTTGTGTGAAACCTTGGACACATTTAAATATTGCTTCTAGGTAGAGGATGCCATGTTTTAGCATGGAGTATGTCTCACATCACAAAGGCCTAACCCCTAGGCATCCTTACTAGACACCTTGATTTTTGGCCTAAATTTGACCGGGCCACCAAAAATTCAAAAATATTCAAATTTGTGTGAAACCATGTACATGTGTCTTAGTTTGTGTATGTTAGCATGTGTAAAAAAATCCAGGTTGTTTTACGAAAGTCGAAAAAATACATTGCTAGGAAAAGAGGCCTAGGTGAGACCAAAAGGGTTGTTCGTAAATTTCTCAATATTTCGATGTTCATCAAATGATCCCAAAATTTTTGCACATGCTATACCAACGGTGCTTATCAAGAATATGTAATTTATTTTATAAAATTCAAAATTTTAAAATAGCTATTTTGTTCAAATATTTAAATAGAAAATAAAAAGGAATATAGGATCGAAGAAAAAAGTAAGACTTGGCATGCAGGTAACAAGCCAGCCCAACTCCTACTCCCGCACCTGCGTCACGGCTGTGTCCGGGCGTGAAGTAGTCTGGGGCGACCCATCTTAATCCCGGGCATTAAATAGTAATGGGCTCTTCCGGACCCAACGGAAAACCATAGCGGGAAGGACTAACGCGGGTTGGAGTTTAGTCCCACATTTCCGAGCGGGAAATGATTCAACCAGCATATATACCCTGCATTCATATCTTGCATGATCTTCTCTCAACAAATCAACGATGACACGTACTGCTGTCAGTTATCTGCCTGTTGTACTACACTTGAAAAATTTGGGCTACGCGGGCCTGCATCCTGGTCCAAAAATGGTCTTCTAGTCGTATGTAGGTCGTTGAGCTCGAAATGTGTAGGAGGAATTTTTTTCATTCCCTTTACAAGCTTGTTGTTTGTTTGCTGGACATCTTTTCCAATATGTTTTACATGATAAAACTTACTAATTAATTCCGTAGTAGTTTTTGTTTTATATTCAAAATTCAACTAATTTTTAGAAACAATTCAAAATTCATCATCTCGGCATAGTAGTGTTATACTTAGATCTATCAAGTGGGTGGGATCATGTTATCCCAACATTGTATTAGGCTCTAGATCCATATGAGTTGACTAGAAGAACCATCATCAAGTTTGTCGTGGCTTGACATAGCACTCTTATAGCTAGATCTATCAAGTGGGAGGGATCATGTTGGTCAAGTGTAGTGACTCAAACAACCACTAAGTTGATGATGGTGTTTCTTGCCAGCCCAGAGAGGTCTAGACCCCATGCAATGTTAACATGGCCCCACATATACCACAAGTGTGTCATGGCTTGGCATAGCACTCTTACAGCTAGATCTATCAAGTGGGTGGTATCATTTTGGCCAGGTGTAGTGAATCACATAGCCACTAAGTCGATGATGGTGTTTCTATCCAACCTAGAGAGGTATAGATCCCATGCAATGTTGGCATGGGCCTACATCTACCACAGTTGTGTGTATCATGGCTTGGCATAACAAAAGTATAGTTAGATCAATGAAGTAGGTAGGATCATGTTGGTCAGGTGTGATGACTCATACAACAACAAGTTGGTGAAGGTGTTCCTATCCAGCCCATAGAGGTCTAGACCCCATACAATGTTGGCATGGCCCACATCTGCCACAAGTTTGTGTCATGGCTTGGCATAGCACTCTTATAGCTAGATCTGTCAAGTGGTGGGATCATGTTGGTCAGGTGTAGTGACTCACACAACCACTAAGTTGATGATGGTGTTTCAAGCCTGCCCAGAGAGGTCTAGACCCCATGCAATGTTAGCATGGCCCCACATCTACCACGATTGTGTGTCACGGCTTGGCATAGCACTCTTATAGCTAGATCTATCAAGCGGGTGGGATCATGTTGGTCAGGTGTAGTGACTCGCACAGCCACTAAGTTGATGATGGTGTTTCTAGCCAACCCAGAGAGGTCTAGATCCCATGAAATATTGGCATGGGCCCACATCTACCACAGTTGTGTGTGTCATGGCTTGGCATAGCAAAATTATAGTTAGATCTATCAATTAGGTAGGATCATGTCATGGCTTGGGCCCACATCTACCACTGTTGTGTGTGTTTCTAGCCACCCTAGAGAGGTCTAAGGCCCAAGCAAAAATTCAAAATTTGACCGGGCCACCTAAATTTCAAAAAAAAACATCAAAATTGTGTGAAACGTTGGACACATTTGACCGGGCACAATTGGCCTAAGATAGGCCGACCGGCATATGGGCTGGCCAAAGCCCATGCATCATACTCAGACGTTATTTTAATCCATGGACCTAAACCCTAAACCCCACAGGCCCCACCCACCCACCACGCACACACCCCATGTTGTACGTGCGCACAAAGAGGCACATCTTATCAGAGGGATTTTCTTGTTCGATCGCCTCGACTCCGCCCACCTCGAATCCGCCCATCGCCGCCAACGACGAGATTTGAATTCTTTTCATCCTTCCCTACGTTAGAGCTACATCAAGGACACACCGTTTCTTTTTGAGGAGCTGCATAATCGTAGCACACGCACTACCTTTGCAGGAATTCTTGTACGCACTGTGATTTATCATACAGTATTACTAGTTCTAAGTTCAGCAGAACTTCGATTAGAGCTCGATCCATATGGATCCGTTTGTTTAGTCGTTAGATTTTCTGCCCAAGGGTAGTCGCCATTATGTCGAAGAATTGTTAGTGGATCTTCGCTAGGAATTCCAGTTGTTGGGATCTATTTGAGGGCGGGAAACCATTTGGCAGGATGTTGCCTGTTAATTCTGCTGTAATTTTCTTGTGTTAATTGGTTTTGTGTTAGACATCGCATATCAGGCCTACATGCGGTGTTGAGATGCAATTTAGTTGGTTTGGTGTTTAAAAACGAATGATGTAGAAGTCCCTTTTGATAAAAAAACAAGACTTTGATTCTCATGTTGTTATTCAATTTAGCTGGTTATGTGTAATATTGTTCATATATGTTTGCAATAAAAGGTCTGTAAACACATGCACTACAGAAAAACTATGTGTGTAAACTCTTTATTTGTAATTGTATATATGTGTAAACATTTTTAAAATCCCGCTCTCGATTTATCGATAGTTAGGCGCGTCCAGAGATCGATTTACCTGACATGGTGTAATATAACGTACTCTTAGTGTTATCCATCTTAGTTATTTCTTCGGATTCCAACAAAACACCTAAATAAATGTAGTTATTTTTCAACAAAATGGACGAAATCGGAGAAATGTGTTGTGCTGTTGAGAAGTGGTATCATTTCGTGAAAAGTATGACACCGGCACAACGTGCCGAAATTGGAGAAACCGACTTGCAGTGCATGCTTGAGATTCCCCCAGTGAAGTCAAGATGTCTGGTGATCAAATTTGTGACAGAAAAATTTGATCCAAAGACAGAAAAATTTAATGTACACAAGAATGATGGTGAAATATCCCTTACGGGAGTGGACATTGAGTGCATCTATGGTTTAAAGAATCATGGACTGAATATATTGAACATTCTTTATGAGGAAGCTGATGACGCAAAGAACTGTATACCTGATAGCTTTTTAAGCAAAAAGACAGGTAATCTTGTAATTGGTGACCTAATCGCTGACGTCATCAAGGATAAAGTCGCGGATGACGACTTATCCGCAAGGTGGTTCTGGTTCTGATTGGGACAGTCCTTGCCCCACAGAACCAGAAGATCGTTCCAAAACAATACTATGCACCGGTAGAAGATATGGGACGCATTAAAAAGCTGAATTTCAATGAGTATGTACGGACATACCTCATTGCCAGACTAAAAAAAGTAGGCAACGCATATAAAACGATGCAATGGCCGACAGGCAGCACCATCTTGTTACAGGTAAATTCCATTCTCAACTTACATACTTCCTCCGATTCTAACTAATTGACTTGGTTTTGTCTAGATTCGGATATATCTAGAACTAAAACATGTCTAGATACATCCAAATCTAGACAAATCTGAGTTAAATAATTTGAATCGGAGGGAGTATATAATTATCTATAATACACTTTTATTTGTTTTAATCTAATTTTTTTGTGATATTTGAAGTATTTGTACTATGAGAAGATACTCCCAGATGGCGCCGAGTATACGTCCAGAAGTCCATTGATGAGGAACTGGACGGAAGATGCGGCTTCGGTGAGAGACGCCTTAGAATTAAAGGGCCGTGCTTTGGGGAAGGTACGTAAATACAAGTGATATTGTGGCTTATTTTTCGTTCTGCTAACGGTTCTAGGTTGTCAATATTAATTGGTTTATATACACATATCTTGAAGATTGACGATGACATAACTCAAAAGCATCGAGAAGAGGTTCTCCATACACCCGAAATTGCATCTGGTAAGAAACGTAGTAGAGGGCCCTATAGGAAGAAGGATGGAGGTTCTACATCCAGCAGGGCTAAAGGAAGGACAGAAGTCGTGTTGGAACAGATGACGAAGAATCTAACAGAGCATATTGATAGAACAATTGAAGAAACCTTTCATAGAAAGATAGAGGTCTTCTCAGAAGCTTGTGCTAAGGTGATACACCCTATGTGTCATCTTCTCTGAGTTAAACAAATGCTTTTTTTAAACATGACATGATGATTCATTTATTTTCAATCTTGCAGAAACTTCTTGTTATGATAAACTCGGCAGGAGTCGCGTACAGACCTTCTAAAGAAAAAATGTATGATAATGACAATAAAGAGGAGGAGGTAGATAACGAGGTTGAGAAGAAGGTAGAGAATTTTGAAGGAATCGCCTCTACTAACACCAAATATACGCCAAAAGATTTCATGGACCGTCCAGACACCTCAGAAAGTAACTCCTTTGACATTGCACATGACTCTAATTTAAAAAGGGATTCAAATAGTAAGGAGAAAGAGGTTGAAGGTGACATATTCATGTTACCCATAGACAAAAAGGAAAGGAATGCTACTGATGCTTGCCACACCGCACCATCGAAACTCAGCAGTACCCAAGCGTCACCAATAATACTAATTGATGGTAGGGGTCCTTTACCGACGCGACCGGATCCAGAGCCGATTCCATTAGAAGCATTCATAGCTGCATTGAAAAAGGGGCGGGGAGGGAAAAAGGTGAGGTAGGAGACACTCTGTCGAATGGATCATCTGACTCGTTTAATAGCCTACATACCATTTGCCGGAAAGCTATTAATGGTGAGAAGACAGAATCCGTTGGCGAGAAGCACAAGCTCAGGTCGGCGGACAAAAAGGGTAAAAAACCAAAAAACAATGTTAGAAAAGGTAGTGCAACATCATTGAATTGCATGGTTGTGCATATATTAAATTAAAACAGTTACATGCACGTATTAAATATTTGTTTCTGTATATGCAGTTCTTTTCGAAGACATAGAAGTCCTGGACGGTTTGACACCGCAACAAATAGATGCTGCAGTGTTGTACGTTGAAACAACAAAAAATAATAAAGATTTTTGTAATAAAGTGTCTATGATAACAAGGGCGACACTGAGGTCACTTCCAACCACATTAGTGTGATCCTTGATAAATTATGGCTGGGTAGCAATGTAAGTCCAAGTACCATGGTTTTGTTATTTTATGCAAACAAGAAGGATCGTTTGTCACACATTATTAAATTTATCTGTAGGTTATAGGTGCTTACATGGCAGAATTGTATCTTCGACTGGGGGATGACCGAAACTTGAGCCCTGTATGGAGGGCAAACAGTCTAATACGTACTCCACCAAGAAGAAAAACTAGATCCCAGCATAAGAAATAAGCCTTGGACAAAAAATCAGAAAAGGTGTATGATATATTAGGATGCTCTGCAAGATGCATGGAAGAATACTTTCGTACTGATAAGATAAATACTGTTTGTACAAGAAAATGCAGGGTATAAACCAGATTATATAATATGATAACACTTGTCTCTTTTTGGTAGGCATATTTCGCGTTGAATATAAATGATTGCCACTGGTGCTGTGTCGTCTTGAATAGTCCAAATAAGAAATTTCAAGTGCTCGACTCGTT
The DNA here is from genome assembly GCA_023614405.1 of Avena insularis. Lineage (NCBI taxonomy): Eukaryota > Viridiplantae > Streptophyta > Magnoliopsida > Poales > Poaceae > Avena > Avena insularis. The sequence goes on along the minus strand of CM042685.1, from coordinate 283,401,256 downwards.
GTTTGAATTTAAAAGGGTCTATAAAAATGTCGAAGCTCTGGTATGTTTTCTCTCTATACATTTAGCGACGATATGGTTACTCCAAGCATTACACTAAACCTCTCTGTTTCATAGAGAGAGCAAATTTCGGAAGACATACAAGTGGCTAACAAATCTACGGATTATAAGTTTCAAGATGTATCCAATCGGGAGATCGTAAGCTGCGAAACACCACGGCAAAATGATGCGTGAGTTTCTGGTTCAAATAATGCCATTTATTTTGATGTGTTAGTACTGTTATTCAAATTTAGATTCGTTATGATCAGAAACTCGTGTGGAATGTTTGTGCTATGTTGTATGGAGCACTTTGACGGAGATAAATTCACAGATGTAGTCTCGCAGGTATTCAAAATTTCTATTTGGCATTTGCATATTTATATACACTAGCATGTGACCTTATTAACCCTGCTAATATTTTTTTACAGGAAAGGATAAATGATTCTAGGAGACGTACTGTTGCAGAAATTATTCTGTCGAAGACAAACAAACTCTACAAGGTAAAAAGCAGAGTTCTTGAGATCGCGGATATGCTGGCAGAATCTTGAAAACTCAAGAAACAAAAATTCCTACTACCGATTCCCTGGCGAATGTTGGTATACCATTAAAAAAATTACGCAAAGCTGGGTTGTTTGATTGCTAAATAGTTCGCGCATGGCGCTGTGTTTTTGTCAGAAGAATGTTTCATGACTGTGGTTTAATTTTGTCGTTTTGCTTAATTTATGATTGTAATGTAAAGTTTGGGTTGTTTATGTTTGCCAATTTGTGGATTTGATGAGCAATGTTCATAGGCCTAGTTGTAGTGCGTATGCTTAAAATACAACGCTCGCCAAAATAGTAACGGACCAGACATATAAATGAATGGGAATTACATTATACAGTTTCAAAATATAAGAGTTTTTAGCTTTGTGATCTAGACCTCTTTAGGTTGGCTAGAATCTCCCTCACCAACTTGTGGTTGTGTGACTCATCACCTGGCCAAAATGATGAAACCCAGTTGATACATCTGAGTAAGCCATGACACACACTCGTGGCAGATGTGAGCCCATGCCAACATTGCATGGGATCTAGACCTCTCTAGGCTGGCTAGAAACATCTTCACCCGTGTTTCTCCTCTCGCTCAAAACGGTGTGTATTTCTTTGGTATAATCCTCGTCACAAAGGAGTAAAATGCCTTGATAGTACTACTGTCCGTGTCTACGTGTCAAGGGATGTAGTTTTTGATAAGAATGTTTTTCCCTTTGCTACACTTCATCAAAATTGCGGGTCGTCGTCTCCATGATGAAATTCTTTTTCTTCGTTCAGACAATCCCCATCGGTGGAAACAACTCGGGGTGTGCATACTAATGACCAATATATATGTGCCGATTGTTCCTGTCGTTGATCCTATGCAGGCCACAGCTGACACCCTGCCCACAAGCTGTACCGAACTAGTCACGCAAAATTCTGCCGAAAATATTGATGATAACACATCAGATAATGAGGCTGAAGAAAACACCGCTACAAGCCAAGAAAACACGTACTCTGAGCATGATACGGGGGCAAAATCTACCTCGGATCCGCCCTCGAGACTCTGACGCGTCGTCACCTAGGCGTATCGATCCACGCCAGTCCCCTCACGCCATGTCCCCAAGGTCTGAGCCCTCCCTTGCGTCGCGTTCTGCGCGTAACTATGGCGGCCATGGGGAGCCTGACACGTCTTCCCCGTGGTCCCCACCAACGCATGTACGTGCGAATCTCCTGCCCAGCTCTTCCCCATGGTTCTTCTGACGGCTTCGGGAGTGACGCCTCGCCAGGAGATCCAATCGGCATGTCGTCGAGGGCTGGTGCCCAGGAATATTCTGCACCTGTACAATCTTCTGCAGCACCTGCTGCTGCAAAAAAGGTACTACTACCTCTGTTCCAAAATGTAAGGCTTTTTAGCAAACTAAAACAGCTTGCTAAAAAGGTTTATATTGTGAAACGAAGGAAGTATAACTGACCCAAAAATTCATACTGAGGGCACAATTCGGTTGGCACTGTTAACATCTACATGAGAATCATAAAACTTGCATGAAGCTAAAATGGATACGAACTGAAGTGTGCTATGCAAGATCCCACCAAGCTCTAACAAAAATGTTATTGGTTGCACCTTGTCCAACCAAGCTCTAACATGATCCCACCCAGTTGATACATCTAAGCATAAGAGTGCCATGCCAAGCCATGACACACACTTGTGGCAGATGTGGACCCATGCCAACATTGCATGAGATCTAGACCTCTCTTAGCTAGCTAGAAACACTTTAACCAACTTGTGGTTGTATGCCATGTTACAACATCGACATAGTTTCACATCATAAAAATTCACCACAATAATTTTCCACAAGCTAGTATGTGTCATGGCTTGGCAAACTCAAAATTATAGCTAGATCTAGCAAGTAGGTAGGATCATGTTGGCCAGGTGTGATGACACATACAACAACAAGTTGGTGAAGGTGTTTCTATCCAGCCAGAGAGGTGTCTAGACCCCATGCATGCAATGTTGCCATGGCCCCACATTTTCCACAAGCCAGTGTGTGTCATGCCTTGGCATAGCACTCTTATAGCTAGATCTATCAAGTGGGTGGTGATGAGGACATTCCTATACTTACACCTATCCCAGTTTCTACTGATGATGTTCCATCTTCTACTAAGAAGGATAAGTTCAATGAGATTAGAATTGGACCAATTAGAAGAGCTCGTGCTAAGATACTAGAACAACAGGTGAATTTGTTTCTTAATGAGCCTGATTTTTTACTTAATGATAATTTTATACTGCCTAAGTCTCTGTGTTATTGTATGATCAGGTACATTGGAAAAGAAGGCATAGCACGAAGAAAGGAGGTGAAGCACATGGATCAAGGTGTGTTGATCAATGAAGCAAGTGCGGGGGAGGAGAGGGAGGAAGCGCAAGGACCTACAAAGGACGGGATCAACACCTGGCGGAGTCTCTGCCATGGCAGAGAAACGATGCCAAATCCTGCCACGGCAGGCTGCCGTGGCACAGAAAGTGGTTGAAATCCTGCCACGGCAGAGAGTCCTGCCGCGGCACGTTTCAGGCCCAATATGCTGCCACGGCAGGAAACAGGCATGTGCGCCTAGAGAGCTATCCCACTTGGGTCGGCATGTATCTTAGTTGTACTCATTTGCGTCTTGGACTCTTAGCCTAGCTGCCCCCTCTCTCTTAAATAGATGGGGGTACCGTTTCTCTCGAGTTAGACCACGTTAAAACTATTTTGGAGTTGTTTCTTATTAGAACTTCTGAAATTACCCTGTGATCGAATTATCTACTTTAATTGAGTGTGATCTGTTGTTCCATTGCGAATTAGTAGATTGCAAACTACCGTTCATGGTCGACGACTGCGTGCGCAACAGCGTGGTGTTGTGAATATCCCACAGGGTTCGAGAGTTGTTGCATTGGCATCAGGGTTCGAGCGAGAGAGTTCATAGCTACAGGCTAGTTATCTATCATCCACCATCATCATCGACAAGTGCTTGCTGAGAAGATCGGGCCACCCCATATCAGGTGGGATCATGTTGGTCAGGTGTAGTGACTCACACAACCACTAAGTTGATGACGGTGGTTCTAGCCAGCCCAGAGAGGTCTAGACCCCATGCAATGTTGGCATGGCCCCACATTTGCCATAGGCTAGTGTGTGTCATGGCTTGGCAGACTCAAAATTATAGCTAGATCTCTTTAGGTTGGCTACCAAGAAGAAACTTGTGCCCTGCATGGAGGGCAAATGCTCTAATACGTACTCCACCAAGAAACTTGTGCCCTGCAAATGTGGGCCGATGCCAACATTGCATGGTATCTAGACCTCTTTAGGTTGGCTAGAATCTCCCTCATCCACTTGTGGTTGTGTGACTCATCACCTGGCCAAAATGATCAAGTGGGTGGGATCATGTTGGCCAACTGCTGAGTCACACAACCACAAGTTGGTGAAGGTGTTTCTAGCCACCCTAGAGAGGTCTGAAGCCCATGCCAAAATTCAAATTTTGACCGGGCCACCTAAAATTCAAAAAAAAATCAAAATTGTGTGAAAGCTTGGACAAATTTAAAATTGCTTCTAGGTAGAGGATGCCATGTTTTAGCATGGAGCATGTATCACATCACAAAGGCCTAACCCCTAGGCATCCTTACTAGACACCTTGATTTTTGGCCTAAATTTGACCGGGCCCCCAAAAATTCAAAAACATTCAAATTTGTGTGAAACCTTGTACATGTGTCTTAGTTTGTGTATGTTAGCATGTGTAAAAAAATCCAGGTTGTTTCAGGAAAGTCGAAAAAACACATTGCTAGGAAAAGAGGCTTAGGTGAGACCAAAAGGGCTGTTCGTAAATTTCTCAATTTTTTATGTTCATCAAATGATCCCAAGTTTTTTTCACATGCTATAACAACGGTGCCTGTCAAGAATATGTAATTTATTTTATAAAATTCAAAATTGTAAAATAGCTATTTTGTTCAAATATTTAAATAGAAAATAAAAAGAAATATAGGATCGAATAAAAAAGTAAGACTTGGCGTGCAGGCAACAAGCCAACCCAACTCCTAATCCCGCGCCCGCGTCACGGTTGCATCCGGGCGTGAAGTAGTTTGGGGCGGCCCATCTTAATCCCGGGCATCAAAAAGTAATGGGCTCTTTCGGGCCCAACGGAAAACCATAGCGGAAAGGACTGACGCGGGTTGGAGTTTAGTCCCACATCGCCGAGTGAGAAACGATTAGACCTGCTTATATACCCTGCATTCATATGTAGCATGACCTTCTCTCAACAAATCAACGATGACACGTACTGCCGTTGAGCTCGAAATGTGTAGTAGGCATTTTTTCATTCCCTTTACAAGCTTGTTGTTTGTTTTCGGAACATCTCCGTAGTAGTTTTTTGTTATAGATTCAAAATTAAACTAATTTTTAGAAACAATTCAAAATTCATCATATCTTGGCATAGTAGTGTTATACTTAGATCTATCAAGTGGGTGGGATCATGTTATCCCAACATTGTATTAGGCTCTAGACCCATATGAGTTGATTAGAAACACCATCATCAAGTTTGTCGTGGCTTGACATACCACTCTTATAGCTAGATCTATCAAGTGGGAGGGATCATGTTGGTCAAGTGTAGTGACTCAAACAACCACTAAGTTGATTATGGTGTTTCTAGCCATCCCAGAGAGGTCTAAACCCCATGCAATGTTAGCATGGCCCCACATCTACCACAAGTGTGTCATCGCATGGCATAGCACTCTTAAAGCTAGATATATCAAGTGGGTGGGATCATGTTGGCCAGGTGTAGTGATTCATACAGCCACTAAGTTGACGATGGTGTTTCTATCCAACCTAGAGAGGTATAGATCCCATGCAATGTTAGAAAAAGTATAGTTCGATCTATCAAGTAGGTAGGGTCATGTTGGTCATGTGTGATGACTCATACAACAAGTTGGTGAAGGTGTTTCTATCCAACCCATAGAGGTCTAGACCCCATGCAATGTTGGCATGGCCCCACATCAGCCACAAGTTTGTGTCATGGCTTGGCATAACACTCTTATAGCTAAATCTATCAAGTGGGTGGGATCATGTTGGTCAGGTGTAGTGACTCACATAGCTACTAAGTTGATGATGGTGTTTCTAGCCAACCCAGAGAGGTCTAGATCCCATGCAATGTTGGCATGGCCCAACATCTACCATAGTTGTGTGTGTCATGGCTTGGCATAGCAAAAGTATATTTAGATCTATCAAGAGGGTAGGATCATGTTGTCCAAGTGATGACTCATACAACACCAAGTTGGTGAACGTGTTTCTATCCAGCCCAGAGAGGTCTATATCCCATGTAATGTTGGCATGGCATGGCCCCACATTTGCCACAAGTGTGTCTCATGTCTTGGCATAGCACTCTTACATCTAGATCTATTAAGTGGGTGGGATCATGTTGGTCAGGTGTAGTGACTCACACAGCCACTAAGTTGATGATGGTGTTTATAGCCAACTCGGAGAGGTGTAGATCCCATGCAATGTTGGCATGGGCCCACATCTACCACAGTTGTGTGTGTCATGGCTTCGCATAGCAAAATAATAGTTAGATCTATCAAGAGGGTAGGATCATGTTGTTCAAGTGATGACTCATACAACAACAAGTTGGTGAACGTGTTTCTATCCAGCCAGAGAGGTCTAGATCCCATGCAATGTTGGCATGGCCCCACATTTGCCACAAGTGTGTCTCATGTCTTGGCATAGCACTCTTACATCTAGATCTATCAAGTGAGTGGGATCATGTTGGTCAGGTGTAGTGACTCACACAGCCACGAAGTTGATGATGGTGTTTCTAGCCAACTCGAAGAGGTGTAGATCCCATGCAATGTTGGCATGGGCCCACATCTACCACAGTTGTGTGTGTCATGGCTTGGCATTGCAAAATTATAGTTAGATCTATCAAGTAGGTAGGATCATGTTGGCCAACTACTGAGTCACACAACCACAAGTTGGTGAAGGTGTTTCTAGCCACCCCAGAGAGGTCTAAAGCCCATGCAAAAATTCAAAATTTGACCGGGCCACCTAAAATTAAAAAAAATATATCAAAATTGTGTGAAAGCTTGGACACATTTAAAATTGCTTCTAGGTAGAGGATGTCAAGTTTCAGCATGGAGCATGTATCACATCACAAAGTCCTAACCCCTAGGCATCCTTACTAGACACCTTGATTTTTGGCCAAAATTTGACCGGGCCACCAAAAATTCAAAAACATTCAAATTTGTGTGAAACCTTGTACATGTGTCTTAGTTTGTGTATGTTAGCATGTGTAAAAAATCCAGGTTGTTTCACGAAAGTCGAAAAAAACACATTGCTAGGAAAAGAGTCCTAGGTGAGACCAAAAGGGTTGTTCGTAAGTTTCTCAATTTTTCAATGTTCATCAAATTATCCCAAAATTTTTGTACATGCTATACCAATGGTGCCTGTCAAGAATATGTAATTTATTTTATAAAATTCAAAATTGTAAAATAGCTATTTTGTTCAAATATTTAAATAGAAAATAAAAATGAATATAGGATAAAAGAAAAAAGACTCGGCGTGCAGGCAACAAGCCAGCCCAACTCCTAGTCCCGCGCCCGCGTCACGGCTGCGTCCGGGCGTGAAGTAGTTTGGGACGGCCCATCTTAATCCTGGGCATCAAAAAGTAATGGGTTCTTTCAGGCCCAACGGAAAACCGTAGTGGGAAGGATTGACGCGGGTTGGAGTTTAGTCCCACATCACCGAGCGAGAAACGATTCGGCCAGCTTATATACCCTGCATTCATATGGGGCAACATCTACTCCAAACAAATCAACTATGACATGTACTGCTCACACTTATATGCCTGTTGTACTACACATGTAAAATAATTTGCCCTACCCGGGCCTACTTCCTGGTCCAAAAATGGTCTTCTAGTCGTATGCAGGCCGTTGAGCTCGAAATGTGTAGTAGGCATTTTTTTCATTCCCTTTACAAGCTTGTTGTTTGTTTGCTGAACATCTCCGTAGTAGTTTTTTGTTTTAGATTCAAAATTCAACTAATTTTTAGAAACAATTCAAAATTCATCATCTCTTGGCATAGTAGTGTTATACTTAGATCTATCAAATGGGTGGATCATGTTATCCCAACATTGCATTAGGCTCTAGACCCATATGAGTTGACTAGAAACACCATCATCAAGTTTGTCGTGGCTTGACATAGCACTCTTAAAGCTAGACCTATCAAGTGGGAGGGATCATGTTGGTCAAGTGTAGTGACTCAAACAACCACTAAGTTGATGATGGTGTTTCTAGCCAGCCCAGAGAGGTCGAGACCCCATGCAATGTTAGCATGGTCCCACATCTACCACAAGTGTGTCATGGCTTGGCATAGCGAAAGTATATTTAGATCTATCAAGAGGGTAGGATCATGTTGTCCAAGTGATGACTCATACAACAACAAGTTGGTGAACGTGTTTCTATCCAGTCCAGAGAGGTCTAGATCCCATGCAATGTTGGCATGGCCCCACATTTGCCACAAGTGTGTCTCATGTCTTGGCATAGCACTCTTACATCTAGATCTATCAAGTGGGTGGGATCATGTTGGTCAGGTGTAGTGACTCACACAGCCACTAAGTTGATGATGGTGTTTCTAGCCAACTCGGAGAGGTGTAGATCCCATTCAATGTTGGCATGGTCCCACATCTACCACAGTTGTGGGTGTCATGTCTTGGCATAGCAATATTATAGTTATATCTATCAAGAGGGTAGGATCATGTTGTCCAAGTGATGACTCATACAACAACAAGTTGGTGAACGTGTTTCTATCCAGCCCAGAGAGGTCTAGATCCCATGCAATGTTGGCATGGCCCCACATTTGCCACAAGTGTGTCTCATGTCTTGGCATATCACTCTTACATCTAGATCTATCAAGTGAGTGGGATCATGTTGGTCAGGTGTAGAGACTCGCACAGCCACTAAGTTGATGATGGTGTTTCTAGCCAACTCGAAGAGGTGTAGATCCCATGCAATGCTGGCATGGGCCCACATCTACCACAGTTGTGTGTGTCATGGCTTGACATAGCAAAATTATAGTTAGATCTATCAGGTAGGTAGGATCATGTTGGCCAACTACTGAGTCACACAACCACAAGTTGGTGAAGGTATTTCTAGCCACCCCAGAGAGGTCCGAAGCCCATGCAAAAAATTCAAAATTTGACCGGGCCACCTAAAATTCAAAAAATATATATCAAAATTGTGTGAAAGTTTGGACACATTTAAAATTGCTTCTAGGTAGAGGATGCCATGTTTCAGCATGGAGCATGTATCACATCACAAAGGCCTAACCCCTAGGCATCCTTACTAGACACCTTGATTTTTGGCCTAAATTTGACCAGGCCACCAAAAATTCAAAAACATTCAAATTAGTGTGAAACCTTGTACATGTGTCTTAGTTTGTGTATGTTAGCATGTGTAAAAAAATCCAGGTTGTTTCACAAAAGTCGAAAAAAAACATATTGCTAGGCAAAGAGGCCTAGGTGAGACCAAAAGGGCTGTTCGTAAATTTCTCAATTTTTTGATGTTCATGAAATGATCCCAAATATTTTTCACATGCTATACCAACGGTGCCTGTCAAGAATGATTGATTTATTTTATAAAATTCAAAATTGTAAAATAGCTATTTTGTTCAAATATTTAAATAGAAAATAAAAAGTAATATAGGATCGAAGAAAAAAGTAAGACTTGGAGTGCAGGCAACAAGCCAGCCCAACTTCTACTCCCGCGCCCGTGTCACGGCTGTGTCCGTGCATGAAGTAGTTTGGGGCCGCCCATCTTAATCCCGGGCATCAAAAAGTAATGGGCTCTTTCGGGCCCAACGGAAAACCATAGTGGGAAGGACTGGCGCGGGTTGGAGTTTAGTCCCACATCACCGAGCGAGAAACGATTAGACCTACTTATATACCCTGCATTCATATGTGGCACAAGCTTCTCTCAACAAATCAACGATGACACGTACTGCTGTCAGTTGTCTTCCTTTTGGACTACACATGAAAATTTTGAGCACGAAATGTGTATTTAGGCATTTTTTTATTTCCTTCTGTACTACAATAATATTTGGCATTTTGAATAAGTCTGCACGAATTTAATTACTTACCATCTCATATATACAAGCTTGTTGTTTGTTTGATGAACATCTTTTCCAATATGTTTTACATGAAAAAATTTGCTTGTGTGTCATGGTTTGGCATAACAAAATTGTAGTTAGATCTATCAAGATCGTAGGATCATATATACACCAACAAGATGATCAAGATTTTACTAGACATCTAAGATAGGTCAAGATCGCACGCACTGTTGGCATGGATTTTTACAAAGCGAGTACGTATCAGAATTACTACATGTACATAGAAAACAGCGAATTTGAAATAGGTACAACACATAATCTTTTTAAAACATGGACCATCCATTGGATTACAGGCACACCATACAACTTACACTTTCATATAATTCACAGACGATAGAGAATACAACAGGGCCAGACCAACATGATCCATCAATCTAATCTGACGGGTAGTGGTGGTACCATATTCGCCATAAGGCGGCACCATCTGCAGTTCAGAATGTTCAACGATTCTACAATACTCCGCCAGCAATCGATCGAGTTCGAAAGGACGGTCATTGATCCATAATCCTCCTACTCCGTACCCATGGTCAACCCTTGGATCCTCTTCCCACGCAAGAGCCTCGAAGTTGTAAGATCTAATCTGGGATAGGTCCGGATAGTAGATGCTGCCGGCCTGCACCGTGGGTACCCTGGCGCTATCGACGCAGATGCACCAATTGCCAGCAACGAAGAGAGCACGGTTGCCGATGCCTCTGACCGGCTGAAGGACACGGTTCTGTGTATCAACCTGGTAAACAACGGGTATGCAACCGTAGACAGGTCCACTCACAATGAACAACAGCTCCCCGTCAGTATTGACGAGGTAAAAACGATTCTTCGGGTACCGGCATCCCGGAACAGTGCCTTCGATGGTGGCATGCATCTTCAGGGTCCGTGCGGAGCGCTGCATCGGGACATCTCCATGGGCAGCATCAGCCATAGTCGAGAAGACAGACCCGTATCTGTCTCCGACGAAAACATCACCGACGTAAGAAGTCATGCTCCGGAGTTCCGCGAAGTCATTCGGCGTGTACCACCCTTCACCAAATACAGGGCGACTGCCTTCCTCTGTGCCCTCATCCGCCCACCGAATGATGTTGTTCCAAAGGTTTGATGTAAAGACCATCAACGATGGGAACATCATCACAGCGACAGAAGCCACATGCTCGGTCGGTATCTCCACCCTCAGGCGCTTGATAGCGCCCGATAAGGAGTTGTACAACCGTGTCTTGTACGGCAGCACCCTATGTCCAAGCACAAGGAGGCTACCGGTTGTGCTACCGATATAAAAGTACCTTCTAGAGACACAGAGAGGGAGAGAGAGATGAGAAGAAGAGATTCAGTCAAGGTAAATAGACAGAGATTCAATCAAGGTAAAAAAAAGTAGATGGAGAAACAAAACTTGAAAAACATATCGTATAGGAGGTGAACGCAAAAAAAGGATCGCACATATACAGATGAATATCAAGAAAGCACCTGCGAATAACCCGACTAATCTTCTTCTCAAGGTAGCAGCCGGTTCTCACGTACAACTGGCGGCGTCGTCTACCCCATACTCCAGCGACAACTGGTGTTCTAGAATAATCCAGTTGGCTGGTATAAAGCGCTCCTCTGTGAAGCCGCGCCAGGCTACAGACTGCCCGGAAAGCGGTGTAGTAGTCGAAGTCGTCCGTCGACAGGAAGATGTCACCTATCTTCTGCACGAATCCCTCGGGGAGAACAGACCACGGCGAATCCTCCATCTTATTGCCATGGATGATGGTGTTCGTGTGGTCTCGGTCCCGTCGAATGGCAGAGGTAGCGGTTCCAGAGACAGACCGCCGATTATTTATTGAAGAAGGCCTGGGAATGCCCAGGGAAGCGTCTGAAAACAAAACGACCGCGTGCACACAGCAACCACCAATTTGGCGCGCGCGGTAGCCCGCGCGAACCTCCAGCGGACGCGCGAAAACTTTTTGCCACGCGCACGCTTTTGCACCATCCTGCGCGCCAAACTTGCCGCGTCGACTGCTGTGCGTGCGCACCCAACTATCTGAAAGTTTCGCATCCCCGTCTGTCGCTTCGCCGCCCCCGACTCGCTCCGCCTCCCGACGAGAAGCCACCCCGCCGCTGCTCGACCTCCGGCTACCGAGGCGTCCGCGCGCGCCCGAGCGGCACGTTCTACGCCGAGATCCGCAGCGGCGCCGAGTGCATCGGGCTCGACACGTTCGAGACAGCGCACGAGGCGGCGGGCGCCTACGACGCGGTCGCATGGAGACTCGGCCGCTCCTGCCGGATGATGAACTTCCACGACGTGTGGACGCGGGAATAGGCGGAATCGCTCGCGCCGCCGCCTCCGGCCGTTACGCGCGAGCAGCAACAGCGCCAGCGCGAGCTCGAGTAGCGGCTCGTCAAGGCGGAGCTCGAGTAGCGGCTCGTCAAGGCAGAGCTCGCTGAGCGCTTCTGCCTCGAGTGGGCGCGGCAGTTCCCGGAGGACGTCGCCGTGATAGAGGCATTCTACGAGAAGAAGAAGGCGGCGAAGGCGGCGGCGAAGAAGGCGAAGAAGGCGGATCGCAAGGAGCGGAGGGCAAAGTCGGCAGCGAGGAAGAAGGAAAGGGAGGAGAAGGCCGCGAGGAAGGCGAAGGAGAAGAAAAATGGCGATGGCCCGTCAACGATCATCCTCTCCTCCTCCTCCTCCTTCGAGTGGACATCCACTCCGGTGTCGTCGACGACTCTGGGCTCGTCAGATTTCAAATGGCATTCCGAGTAGTTTAGGATCGTCGGATTTTCAGTTAATTTTCCATGTTTTGTTTGATCTATTCCGTACGCAAAATATGATCTATCAACTCGGTAGGATCATGCTTTCAAGTGATGACTCATGCAACCACATCTTGAACTATGTCATCAAGTTTCCTCTTCTTCTTCTGTGTTGTCGCTTGACTTCCTTCTGTAACAGATTCCAGCATTTTTGAATATTGTGGTATACTTGTGAGTACATCACATTAAGATGATCCAAGATGCAATACATTCAACATTCAAGATACACATATGCAATACATACATGATGATCAACATGTTCTACTTCCATTCAGTAACACATTACAGTAGAAACAACATCCTAAGCATAGTGAATAAATTCAGTAGCACATTACACTAGATACAATATGTTCAACTCACTAAACAACACAACTACATTAGACTTCAACACTAGATGAAACAAGAAAAGATGACTATCTGAACAAGCTTCTTCCAAGGTAAAACACTACATGGTAATCTGAACAAAGTTGAGATCAAGGTGCTCCTGCATTTGCTCTACTTTCATCAGAAGTAGAGATGCCCATCCAACATCAGCAGAAAATGTGAAGTCATTCCACCATGTGGTGAAGCTGACATGTCCATGGTCCCTCTGTATAGTATAAGCACATGCAATGAAATTATCTTCTCCTTCAAGATCATGTCCCTGCCTGTACATATGTGTTATGCCCTGAGTTGGGTACCTGAATCCATCTACAACCTCAATTGGCATGAACTACAATTAAGTTTAAACTTAGTATTCGAACAAGCATTCTAAACTAACAAATGCATTCAATTCTATGTGGAAACTAAAAATAACACATAATGAATCATGTGGAAACTAACCAGAGCATTATGTTCATAGTTTTCCATATCCATCTTGTGTACCCAGAAATGCTTTTCATCTTTACTTTCAAAAAACTCATGTTCAGTGACATAAACATCTTTGTAAATGGCAAATAAGATGAAATCCATTTCCTGCTCAGTGACTGCATTTATGTCTGAGAAGATGGTCCTATGCAGAATGCTTCTGATGGAACTAGGCACATCTCCAACCTCTGATCAATGAGGGGAAATACATGTTAATTATTAAAAAAATGTTATTATGATGATTTAGTAGTAGGACAAGGAGAAACTATAAGTGCAAATTGTTTATAATAAATAAGGGAAATACCAGTTTCTTCATGAACCCGTTTCTCTTCACCATTAGAGTAAACAGTGACATGAAATAAGTTGGTCAAGTTGAAACCAACATGATCAAAGGGGTCGTCGTCATCATATTCAAAACACACTACATCTCCAAGTCCTATATCATAAACCCTTATCAAGGACTTCCAGTATGGACCATAGATGATTGTCCTAACATTTGCTTCACTGTTCGCAACCATCCAATTATTTAAAGTGAAATCATTTAGTCTTTCCCTAAATGAGCATGGCACTACCTGAAGGTAAAAAACAGCACAGTTCAGTTCATGGGAAACAACACAGTAAAAGAAACAGTACATAAAATGAAAAGATGTAAAAACTTACCACACCATTGATGGGAAAACCATTAACAATGTTAACTTGGAAGTTGGCTGCTCTCCTCTGTGTCCTACCACAATTGTGGGCAGGCTGCCCACACACGGCACAGTCCATTCCAAGAAACACCTGAAAAAAGTAACACTGCACTAAAGGAATGAACTGTGCATTAAAACTAGAGGGCAGTATATGCATTTAACAGTGTAGAACCCTAATCTAGAAAGTGAAAAATAGATCAATTATCAGGCATAAACTACAACACACTATGCATTCAGTTATCAAGCATGCACAATCTGAAAATTTTAAAAACCCTAATCCATAACCAGTAAATCATATATAATGTCCAGTCGTGTGTTCTAAAATCATAATGTTCTATAAATAATTCATTTACACGATAATAAACAACTCTAATCTGAGTAGTACAAAACCCTAATCCATAACTAGTAAATCGATGGAACTCTAATCGAATCGATCCATAATCACAATAAATCTTGAGGGGAGAAGATGATAGGAAGAACACAGGAAGGATTACAGGGAAACCAAGAAAGAGAATGGAAGGGAGATGCAAAACTCACCGTCGAGCTATAGAAAGAGAATGGAAGGGAGATGTAAAACAAAGAACAGAGCTTCTTCAAATGAAGAAATAAAGAAGGATTAGAACTGAAACCAAGAAATAAAAGGGAAGGCAGAGTGGATTAGAGGAGAAATCTCAATCGGAGGGGACTAACTGCTCTGAGGAACTGTTCTCGGGAACTGCTCTAGATGTGCACAGTGGGAGAGGGGGGTGTGGGGGGTCGGTGGAAGAACTGAACCGAGTCCCTTCGGTTTCCCTCCATTTATAAAGTCCCACGATTGCAGATCTTCCATGATAATTTTTCTTCTTAACATCAAGCTAATGCTGAGTGGATGTAAGTATTATGGATGTGGATGCACTAAGTAAGTGTAGGACTGCTAAGTGACTAAATCAACCAACTAAAACGGCAAACTGCTAACCTGACGAAACTAAAACTCTGACAGACTAACACCTAAACTAAAGCCGAGCCCGTCGAGCGTGGCGTCCAACTTCGCGTTCCAGGCTCTAGCCTCTAGGTGCCTGACGGATTCCATAGAGTGGCTTGTGCAGGCGCATCGCCTAGAGCCCCTAGCCAGTAGACCCACCCGCGGTGCGCGGCGAGCGCCAGCAGGAGCCGCACGGACTCCAGCCGTGCAACAGGCGCAAAGGAGTCCGCGACATCGATGCACTGCTGCTTCACATATCCCTTTTGGCGACCAGGCGAGGCAGGTGTTCGGCTCCACGATTCCATCCATGGTGCGCGCGCGTGGTCATCGGGTCCGCCTCGCAGCGAGGCAGATGTGATGGCGGCGGCTTCAGCTTCGGGTGTCGGAGAGGCTAGCTCGGTGCGCGAGGATGACGCTGCCGACAACGTGTGCTCTATGGGAGCTGGTGACGATGGAGAGCTGATTCTGGCGAGTCCTGGCCTGCCACCTCAGGTGTAGCGGTACGCAGTGGAGTCGAGTCGAGTGCACGTAGCAGTCCACCGTGAACGTCGTGCTCATAGGGTTGTCCTCGTGCGTGCTCCAGTCCAAGCTCGCGTCCTCGTCAAAGACTATGTTCCGTGTGCGTGCACACGCTTGGCGACGGGATCGTAGACACGGTAGCCCTTGGTGCCGCTCTCGTAGCCGATGAATACCATTGGCGTGCTCCGGTACTCCAGCTTCTTCAGGTGAGGACGCGCGCTCTTCACGTACATGCGCGACGTAGCCAAAGCTCCGCAGATAGCAAGCCTCATATGGCGTCATGCCGGTGACGCTGCGTGTGAACGCCCCGTTCAGGTTTAGCATGTAGACCGTTGTCAGCACGGTCTTGCCCCAGAAGTAATTTGGCATGCCCTTGGCCTTCAGCATGCTTCTGGCTGCCGCTACGACCGTCTGGTTGCGCCGCGTGATCACCCCGTTCTGCTTGGGTGATTACGGCGCCGTGAGGTGGCGCTTGACGTCGGTGTTGGCACACTTTGCACAGCGAACGTGGCCGACACGTGAACTCGCCGACGCGGTCCGTGCGCAGTACTCAGAGATTGCGCCCGCTCTCCGCTGGCCGACATCGGTGTCGGCGCACTGTGCATAACTACTATGCCAAATCATGACATTGATGAAGGAAATATGCCCTAGAGGCAATCATAGAGATGATTATATTTCATATATATCCATGAGTTATTGTAAGTTTCCTTGAATATCCATATCAGGCAACTTGTATTGATTGGCAATTATGTGAATTGTTTGTGAAACTATTTACTTGTATGGTTATTTAATAGTTGTCCCTAGTCGGAGTTCATGTGAGGACACACGTGGATATTAGACTAGCACATCGATTGGTTGATGACTATGTTTCGCAAGTCATAGACATGGAGATGTCAAACCAATGACGTGGACACATGTTATGAACATGGGGTTGGACTGACCCAACCTGAGACTGGCAATTAGTTGCAGCTCTCTCTCTCTACACATCGTGTATGTTTTGTCCTTAGACCTGAGATTGTCGCATGTACTTGAGATGTGGATCGACCTACTTTGGGGCTATCAAACGCTACTCCGTAACTGGGTAGTCATAAAGGTAGCTTTCGGGTTTGTCCTGAAGCATGCTGCAAGGCATGGTCAATCAAGATGGGATTTGCCCCTCTCTACTTAAGAGAGATATCTCTGGGCCCCTCGAGTGATCGGATCCAGAAATGCATGGTTGTGCTACATAAGGTTAAGAGTTAACCTAGTAAAGGGATTCCGAATCACGGTATCGAGAAAGAGAGGTCAGCTTGGAGCTAGACCAAATATCGTGAGGCAAAGGGAAAGACATGTACTAAACCTTGTGATGGTTCGTCCGATATGATCTTTGTATGCGTTTAGGAGTTGGCACGTCTTGCTAGAGGCCTCTACCAATTGACAGAATAAGTGTATTCGTGTCATGTCTATACGTATATGAACCTATAGGGTCACACACTTAAGGGGCTGGAAGCCTAATGAGGATTGGATCCGAATTAGACCAGGCTTAGGCTACTAATGGGCTGCTAATGTAGAAGACCACTAGGGATGCCTATATAAGAGAGGGTGGGCGAGTTGACTAGGGTTAGACCTTAGACCATTCCACCCAGCCGCCACACCTCATGCCTGTGTTGCACGCGCGGACCTAGCAGTCTGGCGTCTGACGCTTCCACCCCGCACGTGTGGATACCTCAGAGGTGCTGCATCTGTGGCACTTGGACAAGCCGCGCAAGGGGATCTTCTCGTGGGACGAGGACAAGGAGGAGACGTGGAACGTCTGCACTGCCTCGACGCGCTTCATCAATTCCGCAACTGCGCGTCTAGTGGTAATCCCGTGATCTATGACTACAATATTCCTGGTTTATGCGGTAGAAAATTTTGATTTGCGCTAGTGTAGCCTACCTGTATCCCTTCAGTGGTATCAGAGTCGATGATGTTCAGTTATAGGTTTGGGATGGTTGCATATGGTGATATGCATATTGATATGAATGATGTGATCGTTTGTATTGCGGTGGTTCAGGATTGATCTATGATCTTGCTTTCCGTGATCGTGATTCAGAGGTTGTCGAACGACTTACCCCTACCGGTCGGCTTCTGCCATCGGGGTAGATAGTGACACATAAATCATGTTGAATCACACGAAGATCAATATGATTGATCGAATCGGAACCTAGATCTAAAATTGATGTACCGTGATCAAAGGAGTTTGATCGGATTGGAACAATAGATGATTTATGGTAAATTTGATTTGCCGATCAAAATCCTTAAAGAAAATTGTGAAGATTCGGTCTCTCATTTTTCACGGTTTATGGTAAATTTGATTTGCCGATCAAAATCCTTAAAGTAAATTTGATACCGCGAGGTACGCTGCCCCTTCGAACCCCGCAGGGGGAGACCCCCTAGACCCCCCCCCCTTAATCGTAGACCCTTTTGTATCTTGTTAAGGTAACTAGGTGTTGCGATGTCACATGATCCGGTAGAATGCGATTCTATGCATAACTTGTTTTTTCAGGATATATGTGATAAGTATGGACCATATATGTATGTGATGCATGTATGAAATTTTCATGACCTACGTGTCGTGAGTAGGGCAACACGGCTGGAGCCATATGTGTTGTCATTTATTGTAATGGCATGCGTGCCAACTTGTGATGATCTCAATACTATGTAATTTTGATTACTAGTTTTTAGGAGTAATAGCTTGTATTAGTTCTTGGAGGACTCATCACTTCGAAGATGGCTCACATGGAACATGAAGATGGAGATCATCATGGTGGACAGGTTCTATGGCGATGGAGATCACCATGAGAAAATGGGCCATACTGTATCACATCTATGTGAATGCTATGTTTTACTACTATGCATTCTTAGATGATAGAATTAGAACGATCCCTCAGAAAGTTTAAGTTAAACCATGCCCTCCCAACCAAACCTTGCACCATCCTATGCTCTGTACAATCGTTGGTGGGCCTATGAAATTAGGGTGCCGCAGTTTTCCTTGGCTGGATGAGTTTGTATCGGATACCTACATGCATAAGGGTTGGTGAACTTGACAAGGTCATCTTAACAGTTAAGGACCTTGGGGCATAAAGGTTGGGCTCCTAGTTTTGACATAGAGATGTCACCCAACAACAAGAGTCATATGTGATATGATTAGCAAGTGTTGCTTACCGATTTACCTTGTCTTCTAGCAGTGATGCTAAAGCTCACTAGTCGACTTGTTAATTGTGGATCTTGAATCACTTAGTATCAATAGATGGTTATTGATTTAAGTGGGAGTATATTCTATTAAATTGTTTAATATTTTTTACTCTTTCATGGTTACATGGCTTAGTATTTTGCATGTTTTCTGTTGTAGATCAATGGCACCAAACACTACATCACCTTTCTCTTTGCGTTTGATTCTTGACAAAGATAAACTAAATGGAACAAACTATTCGGACTGGGTCCGTAACCTGAGAATTGTTCTCAGGTCTGATAAAAAGGAAACGGTTCTGGATACCCCAATCCCTGATGAACCTGCTGATAATGCATCTGCTGCCCTCAAGAATGCCTACAAGAGAGCATGTGATGATTCTCTTAAGGTTAGCTGTCTTATGCTTGCATGCATGGAACCTGAACTCCAAAAGAAGTTTGAGGATCAAGAAGCGTACGATATGATCGTCGCGCTTAAGGACATGTTCCAAGATCAGGCAAGGACTGAGAGGTACAATGTTGCCGAGTCCTTTTGTCGAATGCAAGCTGGTAGAGGGAGCAGCTGTAGGCCCCCATGTGATAAAAATGGTTGGTTACAGTCAGACTTTGTAAAAGCTTGGTTTTCCACTAGGCCAAGAGTTGGCCACTGACTTCATTTTGGCGTCCCTTCCATCCAGCTATGGGCAGTTCATTTCTAACTACCATATGCATGGGGTGGAGAAGGGCCTTAATGAATTATGCGGGATGCTTAAAACAGCAGAAAGTGACATGAAGAAGTGTGCAGGGCATAGCCATGTGATGGCTATGCAGAACAAGCCTAGCTTCAAGAAAAAGGGTACTTCTTGGAAGAAGAAGGGCAAGGCTAAGGATACGATCCCTAAGTTTGCACCCAAGCAAAAGGCTGGACATGCAGATGACATTGAGTGCTTCTTTTGTCATGAACATGGCCACTAGAAGAGAAACTGCAGCAAGTACCAGGCTTCTTTGAAGAAGAGTGGAATTAAGAGTACTTCCCACTCATGTACGCTTGTTGTAAATGTTGTGGACATCTTCTCGCTGATTCCTATGTTAACTCTTGGGTATTTGATACCGGATCGGTTGCTCATATTTGCAATTCGATGCAGGGGCTAATAAGGACTAGAGAAGTGCAGAAAGGCGAAGTGGATTTTTGCGTCGGAAATAAAGCAAGGGTTGCTGCATTGTTCGTCGGCGTCATGCAACTTCACCTTCCGTCAGGATTTATTATGGAGTTGAATAATTGTTATTACATTCCAAGTATGGGTAGAAAAATTTTATCACCTTCATGTTTGATGAGGGATGGTTATTCATTCGCGAGTGCAAACAATGGTTGTGTAATCTCTAAGAATACTATGTTTATGGCTGATGCTCCCATTGTGAATGGGTTATTTATTTTAAATCTTGATGATGCATCTGTTTACAATGTTAGTGCTAAAAGGCTTCGGCCTAATGATTTGAGTCCTACCTATTTATGGCATTGTTGTTTGGGGCATATAAGTGAAAATCACATGAAGAAGCTCCATGGTGATGGTCTTCTAACTTCGTTTGATTTTGAATCATACGAGACATGTCAAGCTTGTTTACTTGGAAAGATGACCAAGTCGCCTTTTTCGGGTTTACCCGAGAGAGCGACAGACTTGTTGGAACTCATACATACTAATGTATGTGGACCAATGAGCACGACAGCTAGAGGAGGATATCACTACTTCATTACGTTTACAGATGATTTCCGTAGATATGGTTATGTCTACTTGATGAGGCATAAGTCTGAAACTTTTGAAAAGTTCAAGGAGTTTCAGAGTGAAGTAGAGAATCAACATGGCAAGAAAATAAAGGCCTTGCAATCTGATCGTGGAGGTGAATATTTGAGTCATGAATTTAGAGATCATCTTAAGAGTTGCGGAATTGTTCCACAACTTACGCCGCCCAGAACGCCTCAAAGAAACGGGGTCTCCGAACGGTGTAATCGAACTTTGTTGGACACGGTTCGATCGATGATGAGCCAGTCGGATTTACCATTATCATTTTGGGGTTACGCTATAGAAACGGCAGCTTTCACACTTAATAGGGTACCATCTAAATCCGTAGTTAAGACACCATATGAGATGTCGACTGGAAAGAATCCCGGTTTGTCTTTTCTAAAGATTTGGGGTTGTGATGCATTTGTCAAGCGACTTCAGTCGAACAAGCTAACAACCAAATCGGATAAGTGCATTTTCGTGGGATATCCGAGGGAAACCTTAGGGTATTACTTCTACAACCGAGAGGAGGGCAAAGTGTTTGTCGCTCGTAGTGGTGTTTTCCTAGATAAAGAGTTTCTCACAAAGGGAACAAATGGAAGGTCGGTGCGACTTGAAGAAGTTCAAGATGAGCCAGTTGGGGATGCTTCTACGAGTGATGCTATTGTAGTAGAACAAGTTGAGGAACCCGTGGCAACAGAAGCACCACAACCACAAAGGTCGGCGAGGCTCCGCGAAGCGGGGGAATTATTATTGTTAGACAATGATGAGCCTGTGACCTATGCAGAAGCGATGGTGGACCCAGACTCTGAGAAATGGCTGATCGCCATGAGATCTGAGATAGAGTCCATGGGAGACAATCAAGTTTGGAACTTGGTTGACCTGCCTGATGGTTTTAAAGCCATCGAGTGCAAATGGATCTATAAGAAGAAGATTGATATGGATGGAAATGTTCACATCCATAAATCTCGACTTGCTGAAAAAGGTTTTCGACAAGTTCAAGGAGTTGACTACGACGAGACTTTCTCGCCCGTAGCGATGTTAAAATCTATACAGATAATTCTAGCCATTGCTGCACATTTCGACTATGAAATATGGCAGATGGATGTCAAGACGGCTTTCCTAAATGGAATCCTAACTGAGGACATGTATATGATGCAGCCCGAAGGTTTTATCGATCCAAACAAAGCTGGAAAGGTATGCAAACTTCGGAAGTCCATTTATGGGCTGAAGCAAGCATCTCGGAGTTGGAACATTCTATTTGATGAAGTTGTAAAGGAGTTTTGCTTCATCAAAAACGAACAAGAACCTTGTGTTTACAAGAAGGAAAGTGGGAGAGCACTGGTATTTCTAATCTTATATGTGGATGACATATTGCTAATTGGAAATGACATTCCTATGCTCGAATCTATTAAGACCTCATTGAAAAATAGTTTTTCGATGAAGGACTTGGGAGAAGCAGCATATATTCTGGGCATCAAGATCTATAGAGATACATCAAGAAGGATAATTGGATTAAGCCAGAGTACATACATTATCAAAGTGTTGAAACGGTTCATCATGGAAGAGGCTAAGAAGGGGTTCTTGCCCATGTCTCGCGACATTAAACTCAGCAAGACTCAGTGTCCTTCGACTACTGATGAGCATGAGCGCATGAGTAGGGTTCCATATGCTTCGGCTATTGGATCCATCATGTATGCAATGATATGTACTCGCCCGGATGTTTCCTATGCTCTAAGTGTTACGAGCAGATACCAGGCTAATCCAGGTGAAGGTCACTAGACAGCGGTAAAGGACATCCTTAAGTACTTGAAAAGGACTAAGGATGTGTTCCTAGTTTATGGAGGTGAGGATGAACTCACTGTAAAGGGTTACACAGATGCGAGTTACCTTAACGACTCAGATGATTCGAAATCGCAATCAGGTTATGTGTTTGTCATGAATGGTGGTGTTGTGAGCTGGAAAAGTTCCAAGCAAGATACGATTACCTCCTCTTCAACAGAAGCTGAATATATTGCTGCCTCGGAGGCCGTAAAGGAAGCTGTTTGGATTAGGAATTTCTTGATCGCTCTCGGTGTGGTTCAGGGCGCGTCCAATCCCTTGGACATTTATTGTGACAACAATGGTGCTATTGCACAGGCCAAGGAACCTAGACAGCACCAGAAGAACAAACATATTCGCATGTGTTACCATCAGATTTTAGAGTTCGTTGAGGATGGTAGTGTCATGATATGCAAAATACATACGGACTCAAATGTTGCTGATCCCTTGACTAACCCTCTCCCACAGCCCGCGCATGAAGCGCACACAAGAGCAATTGGTATTAGATACATTTTAGATTGACTCTAGTGCAAGTGGGAGACTGAAGGAAATATGCCCTAGAGGCAATCATAGAGATGATTATATTTCATATGTATACATGAGTTATTGTAATGTTCCTTGAATATCCATATCAGGCAACTTGTATTGATTGGCAATTATGTGAACTATTTGTGAAACTCTTTACTTGTATGGTTATTTAATAGTTGTCCCTAGTCGAAGTTCATGTGAGGACACACGTGGATATTAGACTAGCACATCGATTGGTTGATGACTATGTTTCGCAAGTCATAGACATGGAGATGTCAAACCAATGATGTGGACACATGTTATGAACATGGGGTTGGACTGACCCAACCTGAGACTGGCAATTAGTTGCAGCTCTCTCTCTACACATCGTTTACGTTTTGTCCTTAGACCTGAGATTGTTGCATGTACTTGAGATGTGGATCGACCTACTTTGGGGCTATCAAACGCTACTCCGTAACTGGGTAGTCATAAAGGTAGCTTTCGGTTTGTCCTGAAGCATGCTACAAGGCATGGTCAATCAAGATGGGATTTGCCCCTCTCTACTTGAGAGAGATATCTCTGGGGCCCTCGAGTGATCGGATCCAGAAATGCATGGCCGTGCTACATAAGGTTAAGAGTTAACCTAGTAAAGGGATTCCGAATCACGGTATCGAGAAAGAGAGGTCAGCTTGGAGCTAGACCAAATATCGTGAGGCAAAGGGAAAGACATGTACTAAACCTTGTGATGGTTCGTCCGATATGATCTTTGTATGCGTTTAGGAGTTGGCACGTCTTGCTAGAGGCCTCTACCAACTATTGACAGAATAAGTGTATTCGTGTCATGTCTATACGTATATGAACCTATTGGGTCACACACTTAAGGGGCTGGAAGCCTAATGAGGATTGGATCCGAATTAGACCAGGCTTAGGCTACTAATGGGCTGCTAATGTAGAAGCCCACTAGGGATGCCTATATAAGAGAGGGTGGGGCGAGCTGACTAGGGTTAGACCTTAGACCATTCGGCCCATCCGCCACACCTCACGCCTGTGTTGCACGCACGGACCTAGAAGTCTGGCGTCTGACGCTTCCATCCCGCACGTGTGGATACCTCGGAGGTGCTGCATCTGTGGCACTTGGACAAGCCGCGCAAGGGGAGCTTCTCGTTGGACGAGGACAAGGAGGAGACGTGGAACGTCTGCACTGCCTCGACGCGCTTCATCAATTCCGCAACTGCGCATCTAGTGGTAATCGCGTGATCTATGACTATAGTATTCCTGGTTTACGCGGTAGAAAATTTTGATTTGCGCTAGTGTAGCCTACCTGTATCCCTTCAATTGATTCTAAGTATATAAGTGGTATGCCCATGGCATGATGCAGACTTGTGCCTCATATATCCAAACATTGCATTGGGCTCTAGACCCATGGCATGATGCATATTCCATAATTCTGGCTAACTTTCTCTCCTTTTATTCTTTATTACAGTGGGGAAACGTGGATAAATCAACCAACTAAAACGGCTAAGTGCTAACCTGACAAAACTGAAACTCTGACAGACTAACACCTAAACTGAAGCCGAGCGCGTCGAGCGTGGCGTCCAACTTCGCGTTCTAGGCTCTAGCCTCTAGGTGCCTGACGGAGTCCGTATAGGGGCTAGTAAATTCTCAAGGTACACTGTTATTAACCACTGATCTGACTTTCCTTTTCAGAACCTCTAGCTTGTTTCTTCTAGACATAAGAACCGTTGCAACGGTAGGTCCTCTTGATTCTTCAATTGTTGTCTGCAGTACTATATAGAAGAGTTTATAAATTGAATTATAATCATATTGATTTTTGCGACTATACAAAGGAATAGTGTACAGACCTGATCAATGTTCTTAGTCATACGATCTCCGTCCCAGTGCTCTAGACATTGCAAAACCCATAATCCGCATGATTTGCTACCATACAATGAAACAAAATTCATTTACGACATCAGTAGTGAGAAAGTGATATGATTCACAAGTACTCCCTCCATTTCAAAATATAAGATGTTTTAGCTTTGTGAAGCAAATGTATCTAGACTTCTTTTAGTATGTAGGTTCACCCAAGTTTAGAGTGAATCTACACACTAAAACAAGTCTAGATACATTTTCTTCACAAACTTAAAACATCTTATATTTTGAAACGGAGGGAGTACTTACCCATCATCTTGCTTTCCAATTTCATATTTTTTAATAGGCCAAGTCTCGACGTCAGGAAATTGTTTGTGTGTAGTTTTGTTATCCAATATATGTCTAGTGAAATTTGTCCTTTCTGCAAAAGATTTAGAGTTACTGAAACGCCAAAAGATAACAAGGTTTTTATGAGAAAAGTAGATAATACCAAGTCATCCACAACTGCATGCGAATAGGTTAAACTGTACTCAGGATCAAGGACTTGGAACTCCTGCTTGACGTTATGCATTACAACTGTCATATAATGTTCTCCGCGTATATTGAGAGGGAAATATGCCTACAAAATAAGATCACTAGCATGTACTATGTAGGATTCCAAATAGTTAACAACAACATAAACTTTATAAAAAAACACTCTTTACCTTGTCACGCGCAAAATATTCATTCAAAACCCTTCCTACAACTCCTGGTCTTGGCACTTCTTCTACGTCAAAAGTTTTCAAAAAAAAAATTCATTTTATACAATTTAATGGCTTCTTTGATAAGATAGCTTGACCTCAATGGTCCACATATGTGCCGATCATAGTCAAGACGGAGAGCCAGCTCTAGAATGTAAGCAGCAAGTATCTAAAAATAATAATCATACAATGATTGTATGTTCATACTTCTTTGTTGTAAAATAACAATAATAGGTTAGCGAATTACTTACAGCAGTACTAAGCCATTCTTTTATAAGAACATTGTTAAGATCTTTTGAAGACAATATGGCTTCATCTGAGTTTTTGTACGCCCTTTTTACAGCTTCTTTGGGGATCTTCGCCAAAGTTGAAACATATTTGACAGCAGCTTCTATTTCATCTGGTGTTAACATAGTGTAACATTACCCAATATCATGATTTTCAAATAATATCGCTGCATAACATTTATGAAACACACAAGTTACCACACTGAACCATTTTGTTTACTCAATAAAAATAAGTAATGAAATCTATAAAACATTATACTTTCGTATTTGTTGATTTATGTTTTGGTTGTTTCTGTCGCTCAAATAATGGGGAACCATACTTACTATTACCCGCGGTAGAATTCATATCATTGCATGCATAGTTCTCCACGACACCACAAAATATCTCCCCATCTAAATCGTCCATGCTGCACGAATCATTTAGAGAATGTGTTAATGTTTCGCCATCTAAATCTACACGAGTTCCCCAAAAACCTATATGAGCATATTGTATGCATGACAAACAATCGATGAGACATATAATCGGTACCTGGACGACAGATGAGAAGAGTCGGTGAAGGGTGGCACCAATGAGAGACGGCGAAAGGGAGTCCTGCGAGGATGAAGTGGTGAGAGGCGGCGTCGATCCCTGGAGGACACACGATAGGGGGTGGAGAAGGAAGGCAGCAATGTGGGACGGAGAGGGCGGCTGGTAATGGAGGCAGCGGTGATTGGCGGCCTACCTAGGTTGAGTCGTGGGTTGTGGGAAGATCGACGTGCCGATACGCCCTCTGTGATTAACTGCTGGCGTTGGGCCTCGTTGTGGGTAGTTAATTGGGCCTATAGGGTTATTACTTTTTAATGTTTTGTTTTTCCTATTTTTTATGCATATTTACGTATTTTTAAATGTTTTATTGTACTGTTTAATGTCTTACCATATTTATGATTTTTCCAAATTTGATATGCACAACACGATCTTTAATTAAATTTACACAGTATCAACTTCATACGATGGGAGTGTTGCCCCTGTCTTTGGAAAACTTTTAGTACGTACAACACAAAGGATGTGTATGGCGCACACGAATCCACCGAAGGATCACCAATATAAAGAAAGTTTTTGGATAATCCCAGATGCAAAACTAAAACATGTGTTCACGGCGAGAAACACAAATTCCAGATACGCACCCACTTGACCTATGGGAGTTGTCTATGAACACCTTCATCATCTTTGTGGTTGTATGAGTCAACACTTGGTCAACGTGATCCCACCTAGTTGTTACATCAAACTATACAACTACTATGCCAAATCATGACATTGATTCTAAGTATAAAAGTGGTATGCCCATGGCATGATGCACACTTGTGCCTCATATATCCAAACATTGCATTGGGCTCTAGACCCATGGCATGATGCATATTCCATATTTCTGGCTAAGTTTCTCTCCTTTTATTCTTTCTTACAGTGGAAAAACGTGGCCATGATCCATGTGTTTGTGCCATCCGACGAACGGATCGTCATCCGCGCGACTCGCTCCAGTTTGTAACAACAGAACCAGAGCTAGACCTGTGACTAAATCAACCAACTAAAACAGCGAAGTGCTAACCTGACGAAACTGAAACTCTCACAGACTAACAACTAAACTGAAGCCGAGCGCGTCGAGCGTGGCGTCCAACTTCGCGTTCCAGGCTTTAGCCTCTAGGTGCCTGACGGAGTCCGTAGAGTGGCTTGTGCAGGCGCATCGCCTAGCGCCCCTGGCCAGCAGACCCACTCGGTGCGCGGCGAGCACCAGCAGGAGCCGCACGGACTCCGGCCGTGCCACAGACGCAAAGGCGTCCGCGACGTCGATGCCCTGCTGCTTCACATATCCCTTTTGGCGATGAGGCGAGGCGGGTGTTCGGCTACACGATGTCGTCCATGGTGCGCGCACGTGGTCATCGGGTGCACCTCACGGCGAGGCAGATGTGATGGCAGCACGGCTTTAGCTTCGGGTGTCGGAGAGGCTAGCTCGGTGCACGAGGATGACGCTGCCGGCGACGTGTGCTCTGCTGGAGCTGGTGTCGATGGAGAGCTGATGCCGGCGAGTCCTGGCCTGCCACCTCAGGTGTAGCGATGCATGGAGTCGAGTGCACGTAGCAGTCCACCGTGAACGCCGTGCTCATAGGGTTGTCCTAGCCTGCACAAAGTTCTCTGTGTTGTGTGTGTGGTGCACTCTGTCTTTGGTATGAGAAAAGTTTATGAATTAAGGGAAACGTCTAGTTTTCTGCTACCTCCACATACCTGCATGCATAACAATAAGGCGCAGTTAGCTATTGACAAATTCAAAGAAATTTTTGATAATGCTTTTTAGTTGTACTCAAGGAATGACTTACTGCAGATGTAATTTGCATAATTTAGCGTTTAAATGCAGTGTTACCAGGACCCGATTATTGCATTAAGGCTAGACAAATCCCAGACCACCGTCTGAACATAAGCCTAACCTAATCTCGAAAGCATACAGAGAGAGAATCGATAACACAGAAGTGACCCTACAACACAAAATTTATTACACCGAGCTCATAACTGAGCAGAGAACCCAAAATATTACAAGCAGAGGTCACTGACCACAAACATCAAACAACGGAAGGCAGATTATGCTATTAAGTATAACAAACTTAACAAATGGCCTAAGAGGCCTAAAGCATAACGATGACGTCCAATCCATAGATCCCAGATTGCCGGCTGGGAACTCCAAATACTCGTCAATGTCGATGCCGTAAAGAATTCATCTTCAATGGTAACACTTACTCTGCTGCAAAAGTATCACCGAAGCAAGGGTGAGTACATGGTGTACTCCGCAAGACTTATGGCTGGTGGAGTTGTTTTGCATAAAGCCAACTTTGTTTCGTAGAACAAGAGGGAGAAGAATCTCGACTAATTAGAATATTTTTAAAGGGGATAAGAGAGCGATATCTCTAACTTTGATCATCTCTTGATATCCACTGAATCATCATCAGCTGAACCTATCTAGGATCACCCCCTCGATCCCTGAGGAAGCATCCTTAAGCACACATTACTTAACTTGCCAAGTTTTACGATTAGGTTCAAGTTCTCAATGATCTTCACGTCCGTTCCCAAGTTCGTCCATAACCGCGGACACGGCTTTTCGAAAAGATTCATAACCCTGCAGGGGTGTACAACTTTACGCACACGTACTAACCTTCTCTTAATGCCACTAGATAAGCCCTCTTCCTTGGAAGGCCGGCAGAGGGTGGTTAGACACGACCTTTACCTTGCTTTCGTCGAGACCATGAGTCACGCACTAGGGAGATGCCGCCATAACGGGTCGAGTCCCGAAGCCGGTCCCTAATGATGTGTGCGGGGTTCAAGATTAAGGATGTCGGGCATCTCTTGTTCCCGGCCACGCTTACCTACTTGTTATGAATGCACCTCCTTCACCTCCATTCAAGAACATCCAAGATGCGTATGTCGAATGCAAAGCCCAAACTATGTGACTCATGGAATCTACTCGGCAAGTTAGTTGGTCGAGGGGGTTTCCAGGCCCCTGTGTGGTTGTACGCTCGTCTTGGTTCAAGAGGCAAGAACATCGGGTCCTAAAGGTGGCAAGTATGGGACTGCAAAAACCACAACCCACGTGGCCTCCCATACAAGCCTTAGCATGTTTATTATCCATCTCGGATCACACCACGTCATCCTGCCATACTAGGTTCATTCACAGCTCTGATTCATCAACCGGATGGACCAGTGGTAACAGCTAAGCATGGCTAAGCACGACAGAAGTAACAGCTCTAGCAACGCTTCACAAGCCAAACCCTAGTTATGCTAGGAGCAGTGGATCAAGGAATATTGGCTTCAAAGGAAACATGCATCAGATAGGATTACTCTATCTATCGATAAAAGACTTTAGAATCGTATGCACATGGCAAAATGAAATACTTTGAAAGCATAGGATTCATATGCATGTGTGGGGCTTCGCTTGCCTTTGCCAGTTGATATCCAGAAAGCAGAGTTCCGGACACCTGGTACTTGACTTGATTACATTTGGTCAAGTATTGGTCTTCGAGCTTCGACGGTGTTGATCTCGATCTTCAGTCTTGAACTTGATCTTGATTCCGATATCGTATTCTACCGGATAAGAACCAATCACCAGAAAGAAAGGGGAAACAATCAACACATGACATCGATGCTATGCTCAAATAATGATGATGATATGACAAGTTGAATTGTATTGAAATTAAAACCCTAAACATGCTTGATCATTTTAATCGGGGTCCGAGGGGTCCAAACCCTAATTCGGAGAAAACCCCGAAGGCATATGAGAGGGTTCATTTGGTTCTCTAATTAAAGTTGCGATGTAAATTGTTGAACAATGCGTGATTATAGTGTAATTAGATAGGTCTCATTTTTCTGAACATTTTGATATATTATTTGTATTTTTCTGATTTAAAATGAATTAGTTATGAATTTCTTCATTATTAATTCATTTTAAATCATTTTTAGAATATTAGAAAATAATTTGCATTTTGGAATTACTTATATATTTTTATTAATCAAAAACATTTCTGAAAATACTTATCACACTTACAACAGGGACCCACCTGTGAGGATTTAATAATTACTGAAATGATTTACCAAAAACATTTGAAATAAAAGAAAACAGGGAATATTACACCATGCTGACGTCAGCCATGGAGCTCCTCCCAGATCGATGGTGGTTCTGGCGATTGGGGCTATGGAAGAGAGCGGGGCTGGGGCGTTGGTTAGAAGGCGTCGAGGGGAGTTGAATGGTGGTGGCGCCGCCCTCGAATGGTCGTTGGAGCTTGGCCGGCGATGACGAACAGCAACGGTGCTCACAGGTGTTCATGGGGGAGAAGAACCAGAGGGTGAGAGAGGAAGAGGAGAACACCAACATGCTCACGAGCTCACTAAGAACGCGATGGAGGGGATGATGAAGCCGGGGACGGTCGGAAAAGACGACATGGTCGCCGGTGAGCTGTAGAAGAGGTGGGGAAGAAGTTGCTGGAGACGTCGATTGCGGGCGTGCAGGCTCGATTCCGTTGGCGCAGTGGAAGAGGACGACGAGGCTGATCCGATGGTGTCCTCAGCTAGCCAAGGGGTGGTCGGAAGTAGGAGGGGCAATGGCGACCTCCGGCTAGGGTTTCGGGCTCCCAGAGAGAAGAGAAAGAGAGATCCAGAGAGAGGGAGGGAGAAAGACTAGGATGAGGACGAGGGCATCGGCGTGGGCCTTATCCAAGTCCAGAGCGGCGGAATCTTAAGGCGCAGGCCTGTTGGCGAACGCCAATGAGCAACAGCCATGAGGAAGACGACGAGAATAGAGGCGAGAAAGTGCAGGGCCGTCTGGACCGAGAGGTGCTGGGGCTGCTTGTGTGCTACTGGGTGGTAAGAAGAGGAAGAGAAAAGCTGGGCTCAGCCTAGAGAGAGAGGAAGACATTTTTTTCTGCTAAAACATTTTTTCTATTTCTGTTTTCTCACTTTTCTCTTTATATTTTCAAATACAAACCTGTTTTGAATAATTTAAAAATAAGAGACTTTTATAAATACTTAAAATAATACAGGGACCCTTTAACCATTTGGGTTCCACTTTTTTTGTTCTTTTTGAAATTCGAAACCATTTTGAATATGTTTCAATTAGGAAGGGGAAAATAGGGTTAAGGGTTTTGAGATCCTTTTTATTTCTTGCATGAATTTTAAATAATGATGATGCTAATGAATGCACAAACATTTCCTAATTACTATCTATTAAAACTAGGGTTGTTACAATTCTATCCCCCTTAAAAGAATCTTGACCCGAGATTCCTAGATGGGAAGATAGAAGGAACATGGTCACACTAAACTTCGACGATCTTCTCGTAGAGGTTGATCCATGCCACCATAACGAGTGGATGAAGCACTCCGCAATCTTCGAGGTGGATGCTCACACTAAGGAAGAGAGGAAATGACATAGAACCACAAACTGAATATCTCATGGTCAACTCATGGGTAGATGTTTCACAAACATCTCTAAAGCCAACGACATGAAACACATCAAGGTAATGGAGGAAACAAAAGGAGAAGGTTTTCAAGGTGACAGATAATTGGTCTTCATAAGGATTGATACCATGGAGCTTACAGGGGTTTTTGAAGCTTCTGAAGAAGAAAGCTTCCAACAGAAAGAACATGACCACAGACTTCGAGAGGTAAACCCCTATTAAACAACTTAATAGAGCTTTACAGGTGGAAGAGATAGATACCAACAAAACCAAGCTGTCGAACTACTGTTGACACAAAAGGGTCACTCTTTCGTTCAACAGAAGGCCAAGACAGAAAGGTGTTTTGGTGGATAGGACTCACAAGAGTCACAAGGAGCATGTAACAAGATAAACTATTGATTACCAAAATCATAGTCACTCTTCGAACATGTTTAAGAAAGCGAGAAGGAAACTCTTTATTCATCCAAGGCTATCAAAGTCTTTGCTAGCGATTTTGATATCACTTTTGACCACCAAGATGAATAGTTTAGAAGATTCGTGATGACACGAGAAGAAAGAAACTTCATTTTCACACTCCAAGTACTTAGCATAACAAGACACTTGCCATCATAAAAGGGTCTGGAGGATCGACCGAGAGACATTTAGCAACTCTCCTTTAAATGTTCTCCTTGATGTTCGAAACACCGATAGTAGGCTACTGACAAGCCTTTAACTAGTCATCAAGTAAAGGTCGGACTTTGGATACAAAAGAAATGATAGGCACAACTCCCATAATAAATCATAGAAGATGCCTCATCAAGAGTGGTTGTTGTTGCTGAATCAAGAGAATATGACAAAAGGTCTTCCGACTGGTTGTGGCAACCATTACATCAACCTTTCCAGAATTACAATAGACCTACGTCACAACCTTGAGGAACACCAATCATTATTGCTGCTTGAGATTTAGCTTTGATTAAGTGTAGAGATACTTCAGACTCAGCATGTCCGAATAGAAAGGTGCAACATTTACCATAGAGGTAACATCACTATATTCTCAAGACACGGACTTCAACGTCAAGCTCCAAAAGATGAGCTAGATTGCGGAACCCATGTGATAGAAAGTTATCAAAAGATAATTGCATCTACATGAATTGTTTGCAATGAAACACAACTGAATCCTTGTTGGGAAACATTTAGGAGGAGATCGAAGTTTTAAGTACTTCTTCTCTTCCATGACAAATTAGTCAGTGGCTTGGTGTGCTTGGAGGATCTTCTCAAGATGTGGAGGTATCAACCTACCATATCAAGAATACCTCGAACATGCTTGCCTAATTTGAAATGATTCCCGAGGAAGCAAAGATAACTCTACTCGAGTCCACAGTGACAACTTTCAACAATTGCACCTGAACCGGAGAAGGTTACTTCTAACATCCAGAACACATACTTCGAGATAACACGAAGATGGTTCTCATAAGTTTCCAACATTAATGCCAAATGTTCCATACGAATCTCGTATATCGTGGATAAGATAAGGATGTCATTGATGGGCTCAATAACAAACTTATTGAGACACTCCAACAAGATGGACTCACATGTTGTATGAACAAGGCATAGACACTGGTCAGACCAATGGACAAGATGATGTACTTAAGTGAGGCATCACTAGTGGATACACCATCAAGATAGTCCTGAGAACTGAGTTTGATTTGATGATTGCCCAACTCAAATCAAAGGAGGAAAGATAACATATCCGTAAAGGACATACTATCTTGCTTCAGCACGAACAGAACTAGACATCCCTTTAAGGTGGAACAAAGTTGGGTAGAACTTTTGTCTGACAACTCTCCAAGTTGTTGTTTAGGCTCAACCAACTAGTTTAGGGGTATCCAGTACGGATCCTTGGAAAAAGGAGCGGTTTAAAGAAATAGCTTACTCATGAACCTGACAACACGGTCATGTGGAAACATGGCGAAACTTCTAGTAGACATCTAGAATATCACAAACCACTGATATGTCACTTAGTTCGAGAGGAAACTTGCTTTATAAGGCAAGATGACATAGTCGCAGAGGTTCGGCACAAGCCTAACTCTTTGACCGAAGAGAGTGCACTAGCATAACGGACTTGGTAGCACAATCATCCTTTGCTTAGTGATAGGGTTAACCATCACGCTAAGAATGACACAAATGTCCTTAAAGTTCAAAGCAATAAGAATTGATAAGAATCTTAGATGACCACATCATTACGCACACGCAACATTCCTGAGCACAAAAACTCAGAGGAAGGGTGGGTAATATGTGTAAGAGCATCACTTCATTAAGAGGGTCATGAAACTCAACACAACTTCTTGATATAAAGGAGTGTGATACTCTAAGGTAGAACAGAACATAAACTAGTCAATGCTTATTGATCTGTGGATTACAACACTTTGACTTGGTCTGAGATATGACGAGGTACTGGAGTTTGTTTCTCCTGACATCCCGAAATGGTTTGTCATGACGAACCACAAGAGTATCTTGCATCGGAAGACACCAATGCATATTTACTGCTTGGCTACCAACTGGTAGACAAAGGTCGGAAAGCAACAAGGAAAAAGGAACATGCTCAGGATAGAATCCCGAGATGTGGATGCACAAGTCAACAATCTTCCGAAAACTGATGCATAGAAAAAGAAAGTGTGGCAGAGTCACGAGCATAGAAGTGAGACTCCGTAGGAGAACTCTTGTCGTGATCTATTTGGTTCCATCAAAGAACATCTTCCATAGCATGTGGTAGGGAAAATCCTTTATCGTCACTGTTCAACAGCGACAATATCCACAAGCTTGAAGGCTATACTAGAAGGTACTAGCCATTCTGAGTTAATGTGTAAACATTAACCACAAGGGTCAACAAAATGGATCTTGGGTTAAAGGTCAGCGTCATGTACAAGATTCGCAACACCAGAATCCAGCACAATCGGGGATCTTAGGTTCAAGTCCAAGGGTTAACACCCAAGAAATGAGTAACTATTACTTGAGTGACAAAGCGTACACTACAAGTTGGTAATCACAAGGTAGCTTC
This sequence comes from Avena insularis, assembly GCA_023614405.1. Classification (NCBI taxonomy): domain Eukaryota; kingdom Viridiplantae; phylum Streptophyta; class Magnoliopsida; order Poales; family Poaceae; genus Avena; species Avena insularis. The sequence continues at coordinate 283,366,546 of CM042685.1, read as the reverse complement.
CAAGGGAAGAAACAACTTCTAAAGTACCCAAACATACAAAAAGGAGGCACACAAGGCGAAAGGAAACTTCGAGGCCTAGAGCAGAACTTGAGGAACCATCAACACAATGTTGTGGACCCATAAGTAGAGAGATCATGATAGAAAGAAATCTCTCAGAAGACACAGAACAAGGGAATCAAGAAACGCACACAACTGACTCTAGAGAACTCAACACTAGGTCAAATGGTTGAGAACCGACATGCCTGAAGAGGCACCTAAGTTTTGAAAGATGAGAGGAGATAGCAAAACTTTTACAAATCAACACAAGATAAGATAACCCAGAGCTAGAGCGAAACTGGATAAGGAGAAAAAGAAGCATACCAGAGTTTTCGAACATAATTTTCATTTTTGAAAATAGTTTTCAAAATCACTAATATCAACATCGACCAATAGAAACGTTTCCTACAGTCGGTACTGCTCTGATATCAAAACCTGTGACACCCCCGGGATTAAGTCTAGACAAATCCCAGACCACCGTCTGAACATAAGCCTAACCTAATCTCGAAAGCATACAGAGAGAGAATCGGTAACACAATAGTGACCCTACGACACAAAATTTATTATAGCGAGCTCATAACTGAGCAGAGAACCAAAATATTACAAGCAGAGGTCACTAACCACAAACATAAAACAACGGAAGGAAAATTATGCTATTAAGTATAGAAAACTTAACAAATGGCCTAAGAGGCCTGAAGCATAACAATGACGTCCAATCCATAGATCCCAGACTGCCGGCTGGGAACTCCAAACTACTCATCGATGTCGATGCCGTAAAGAATTCATCTTCAATGGTAACACTTACTCTGCTGCAAAAGTAACAACGAAGCAAGGGTGAGTACAGTGTAGGGTTCACAGCATAGAAAACAAAAAATTTCCTACGATGGGAACTATGTACCAAGATCTATCTACTAGATACAAACAACGGGCGGATGTATATCCATAGAGAACATACCCTTGAAGACTGACAAAGCTTAACGAGTTCAACTCGTGGTTGATGTAGACGATCTCTTGCCGATCTCAAGATCGAGAGGAAGTCCTAGCGCCGCAAAGCAGCAGCGCATCCGTGCTCGCACACACGTACAAGACACCGGGCAACCTCCGCCTCCTCGCTCCAGCGATGCAGCGGAAGCACAACCCTTTCTTGCGCTCCAGTGATGCAGCAGAAGCACAACCCTTTCTTGCCGAATAGCCACCGGGAACATGTATCTCGCTAGTCCGAGACCATGGGGGATAAATTCTAGAGGGGGAGAGAGATCCTTCACGAGGAGGTGTGAGAGACAAGTGAGAGGAGGGGCTCCTTTTATAGGAGGAGGGGGGCACCCAAGGGGTGGCCGCCATGGGGCTGCCCCTCCTCCTTCATTCATGTGGGTGGACACTCCACTCACAAAATGGCCCTTCAATTTTCTCCACTCAAAAATCCACTCAAATTCCCATTAAATTTCCACCAAATTTAATGCAAACTCTCATTAAATAAAACTCTTTTATTTTATTCAGAATTTTGTCAATTACTTTAATGACAAACATTCACAAATAACCCCTTGCTAGAATTCCATTTCACATGCATAACCTCTTTATGCAATTTCACCCGAAAACCTGTTTCGGTATCTAGTGAAATAAATTTCTGCGCTTGTTTATTCTTTCGGCATGAAACATTTGCTCCAACTGGATGCCAGTGTCCCTTAAGTGTGTCACCCTACGGTTCGCGAATAATGCGGACATGATCGAGACCCTTCTCCGATCAATAATCATGGGACACGAGATCCATCTTGACTCCACACATTCAACGATGACTTTTCCTATGATCGTCGGAACCTTTTATGCTTGTATCTTAATCCCTTTGTTTCACGATATATTACATGTCTGAGATTCGATCATCGGTATCTCCATACCTAGTTTGATCTCGTTACTGACAAGCACTCTTTTCTCGTTCCCGTGATATAACATTCTAGTGATCAAATCACTTGCTTGCAAGCTAACCAATGTGATATCACCGAGAGGGCCCAGAGCATATCTATCCGTCATCGGGATGAACAAATTCCACTCTTGATCCATGATTCTCAACATAACACTTTTGTAGCTTTGAAGCCATCTTTATAATCAACCAGTTACGGAGTGACGTTTGATGTCAACAAGAAACTCTTCCGGTGTTAGTGATTGGCATGATCTCATGGTCTAAGGATTAGGATTACTTCGTAGTTTGTTTATAGCAATATAAACTCAATGACTTTGATCGTAATGCTATACATCGGATGAATGTTCATCACACCATTACACTAATGTTGTGATCTCATTATTAACAACATCCAATGTCTATGATTAGGAAACTGTGATCATCTTGTTAATCAATGAAATAGTTTATGAGAGAGGCATAACTAGGAACTTCATGTTTGTTTATTAAACACACATGTATTAACGTTTCCGTATTAATACAATTATAGCATGCAAAATAAACATCTATCATATACTTGGAATACACATAATAAACATTTTATTATTGCCTCTGGGCATATTCCCTCAGTCTCCCACTTGCACTAGAGACAATAATCTAGTTACATTGTGATGTATCTAACACTGCTTAAAAGATCTATATCATTTCCATCAATAATATGTCATCCACATATAATATCAGAAATGCCACATTGTTCCCACTCACTTTCTTGTAAATACAAGCTTCCATAAGTTTGACAAATCCAAACTCTTTGATCACCTCATCAAAGCGGAGATTCCAACTTCGTGATGCTTGCTTCAATCCATAGATGGATCGCTGAAGTTGCACACCTTGTTAGCATCCTTAGGATCGACAAAACCCTTTGGTTGTATCATATACAACTCTTCTTCAATATTACCATTGAGAAATGCGTTTTGACATCCATCCGCCATATCTCATAATCAAATATGCAGCAATTGCTAACATAATCCTAACTGATTTTAGCATCGCTACGGAGAGAATGTCTCATCGTAGTCAACTCCTTGAATTTGTCAAAACCCCTTTATGACAAGTCGAGCTTTATAGACGGTCACATTACCATCAAGCATCAGTTTTCCTTTGAAAATCCATTTGTTCTCCACGGCCTTTCGGTCGTGAGGTAAGTCCACCAAGTTCCAAACTTGATTTTCATACATGGATTCCATCTCGGATTTCATGGCTTCTAACCATTTGTTGAACTGCTCATCATCGCTTCTTCATATGTCGCAGGTCATCATTTTCATCAACCATGAAATTCATGACAGGATTTCATAGCTCGAGCTGCACGCGCCCCGCTAGACCCTCGAGGTTCGGTAGTAGTACTCTTTCGAGTTTCATGATCATTATCATTAGTTCCCTATTCAGCGGTGAAGCCAACTCGAGAACAACTTCCGGCTGCGCTACCTCGCCATACTTTGAAGAAGGTTCAATAACCTCTTGAGTTCTACCTTGACTACTCACACCTTTCGCGAAAACTCTTTCTCTAGAAAGGATCCATTCTTGGCAACAAAAACTTTGCCCTCGGATCTGTGATAGAAGGAATACCCAATAGTTTCCTTAGGGTATCCTATGAAGACGCATTTTTACGCTTTGGGTTCGAGTTTATCCGATTGAAGTTTCTTCACATAAACATCGCATCCCCAAACTTTAAGAAATGACAGCTTAGGTTTGTTTCAAACCACAATTCATCTGTGTCTTTTCAGCGGATTGATGGTGCCCGATTTAAAGTGAATGCGCAGTTTCTAGTGCATAGCCCCAAAATGACAGCGGCAAGTCCGCTGTGAGACATCATAGATCGAACCATATCTAATAAAATACGATTACGATGTTCCGACACACCATTTCTCTGTGGTGTTCCGCAGGTGTGAGTTGTGAAACAATTCCACACTCTTTCATGTAGTGCTAAACTGCGTAACTTAGATACTCACCTCACGGTCGGACCGTAGAAATTTGATCTTTCTATTACGATGATTTCCACTTCATTCTGAAATTCCTTGAACTTTTCAAGGTTTCAGACTTGTGTTTCATCAAATAGATATAACCGTATCTACTCAAATCATCCGTGAAAGTAACAAAATACTTGATATCCACCTCGGCAAACACACTCATTGGACCACATACATCAGAATGTATGATTTCCAATAATCCCGCCTGTTCCATTGAACCGAAAAGCGCGTTCTAGTCATCTTGCCCATAAGGCATGGCTCACATGTATCAAATGATTCATAATAAAGTGATTCCAAAAGTCCATCCAAATGGAGCTTCTTCATCGTTTAACGCCAATATGACCTAGACGGCGATTACCACATATATGGATATATCATCATTTAGTTTAATCCTTTTAGCATCAACATTATGAATATGTGTAACATTATTATCAAGATCTAAAAGAAATAAACCATTCATCATCGGTGCATGACCATAAAAGATTTCATTCATATAAATGGAACGACCATTGTTCTCGGATTTAAATGAATAACCACTTCGCATCAAATACGATCCGGATACAATGTTCATGCTCGCAGGCACCAGATAACAATTATTCAAGTTTATTACTAATCCCGGCGGCAAGTGGAGAGGCGTTAAGGCGATCACATCAACGCTTGATCCATTGCAAAAACGCATCTTGACCTCACCCTTGCTAGCGGTCGCATGTTCGCATTCCACGATTCGAAGTTACAAATATTAGCAACTGAACGGTATCAAATACCTGTGCTACTGCGAGCACTAGTCAAGTACACATCAATAACATGTATATCATATATACCTTTGTTTGCCTTGCCGCCTTCTTATACGCCAAATACTTGGGGCGATTCGGCCGATGGCGGTCCCTTTACAATAGTAGCACTCGGTATGGACTTAGGTCCAACTCGGGTTTCTTTTCAGCACGGCAGCGGGCTTGCCGCCTTACTTCCTTCCATTTTCCTTCTTGTCTTTCTTGAAACTAGTGTTCTATTGATCATCAACACTTGATGTTCCTTTTGATCTCCACTTATGCGGTTTTAAGCATTGTGAAGCTCGGGAGAGACTTCTTCATGCCTTGCATATTATAGTTCATCACGAAGCTGTTATAGCTAGGTGGAGAGGCTACGAACACGATGTATGCCTAAGTCAATGGGAATCGATATTCCCAAGGACACAAGCTTATCGTAACCCGGCATCTTGAGTACATGCTCACTAGCAGTTGTGCTCTTCCATCATGCAGCTAAAGAACTTTTAAGCGTTGTAGCTCTCTGACATCATGTGTGTCGAAAAATCATTTTCAACTCACCCATTGTATCAAAAGCATTGCCGTTTTGAAGTTCCGGCTCTAGCCCATACAATATGCATAATGAACTAAGTTGTGGTCCTCCTGACGAGTCTGATAGACATTCTTCTCCTCGTCAGGGGCATCCTCAAAAGGTGGGGGGCCTAACGGCGCTTCTAGCACATATTGCTTTTGTGCAGCAGAGAGGAGAATCCTCAAATTCATGGCCCATTCGGTAAAGTTGCTACCGTTCATTTCAAGTTTCTCTTTCTCCATGAACACATTGAAATTAAAAGCAGGTGGTGCCATCTACAACAGAATTTGTAAAGTTTAGACTAAGTGTATGATAGATTGAGTTCAACTAATCCATATTACGAATGAACTCCCACTCAAAAACGACATCCCTCGTGCCTTTTTGGTGATTACATGAACCAAATCCACTACACCAAGTCCGATCATCATGTGAGTCGGTGCAGCTTCAAAGGCGAGCATCAAATGGGCATCATATCTACTATATGACTCATGCTTAACCTTTCGGTCCGTGTTCCGAGGCCATGTCTGTACATGCTAGGCTCGCCAAGTTAGAACCTTAGTATTCGCGTGTGTAACTGTTTTACACCCGAAATATGGTCGTGATGTCTTGGAGCGACGAAAACATAATCGGTGCATACTAAAGGAAGAACACATTCTTATCTTGATATTTAAAAGAGGGATCATCTTATTATGCTAACAAAGCGCTAAACAAGAAATATAAGATGCTATCAAACATCACATGTTTATTAGTGAAATGATATGGTTCCCGCATATGATCTCTATCATGTGCACCGTGGTATGATCACTATCATACCTATATGTGTAAGTCCAAGGTCTATGGAGATTACACATTATGTATGTTGTAAGAGTATCATCTCATACTTCTACTTACAACATCACCATATCATAACACTAGCCCAGCAACAATCTAAACTAGACGCCTCTAATTTATCCATTGCAAGTTTTACGTGGCTTAGGGCTTTCGAGATAGAACCGTTCTTACCTACGAACATGAACCACAACGAGGATAACCAAATTGTTGACAACTCGTTGCAAAATAGATATTGACTATAGTAGGAGAGACAAACACCCGCTAGCCACTTATGCAAACTAGTTGCATGTCAAGCGTGGAACAGGTCTCATGTGCGAGGACATGTAAAGTTTGTCCGGGCCGCTTAATCCCACTATGCCACCAATATCCAAAATTACAACTAAGGAGCAACAACATGATCATCATCGCCCACATACTCATATGTGTACTACCCGTGTAAAGTATCTACGCACAGATCCGACTCTGATACCACTGTAGGGTTCGCAGCATAGAAAACAAAAAATTTCCTACGATGGGAACTATGTACCAAGATCTATCTACTAGATACAAACAACGGGAGGATGTATATCCGTAGAGAACATATCCTTGAACACCGACAAAGCTTAACGAGTTCAACTCGTGGTTGATGTAGACGATCTCTTGCCGATCTCAAGATCGAGAGAAAGTCCTAGCGCCATAAGCGACAACGCATCCGTGCTGCACACGTACAAGACACGGGCAACCTCCGCCTCGCTCCAGCGATGCAGCGGAAGCACAACCCTTTCTTGCCGAATAGCCACGAACATGTATCTCGCTAGTCCGAGACCATGGGGATAAATTCTAGAGGGGAGAGAGATCCTTCACGAGGAGGTGTGAGACAAGTGAGAGGAGGGGCTCCTTTTATAGGAGGAGGGCACCCAAGGGGTGGCAGCGCCATGGGGCTGCCCCTCCCTCCTTCATTCATGTGGGTGGACACTCCACTCACAAAATGGCCCTTCAATTTTCTCCACTCAAAAATCCACTCAAATTCCCATTAAATTTCCACCAAATTTAATGCAAACTCTCATTAAATAAAACTCTTTTATTTTATTCAGAATTTTTTCAATTACTTTAATGACAAACATTCACAAATAACCCCTTGCTAGAATTCCATTTCACATGCATAACCTCTTTATGCAATTTCACCAAAACCTTTGTTTGGTATCTAGTGAAATAAATTCCTGCGCTTATTTATTCTTCGGCATGAAACATTTGCTCCAACTGGATGCAGTGTCCCTTAAGTGTGTCACCCCTACGGTTCGCGAATAATGCGGACATGATCGAGACCCTTCTCGATCAATAATCGATGGCAGGACTGGAGATCCATACTGACTCCCACACATTCAACGATGACTTTTCCTATGATCGTCGGAACCTTTTACGCTTGTATCTTAATCCCTTTGTTTCACGATATATTACATGTCCGATATTCGATCATCGATATCTCCATACCTAGTTTGATCTTGTTACTGACATGCACTCTTTTCTCGTTCCCGTGATATAACATTCTAGTGATCAAATCACTTGCTTGCAAGCTAACCAATGTGATATCACCGAGAGGGCCCAGAGCATATCTATCCGTCATCGGGATGAACAAATTCCACTCTTGATCCATGATTCTCAACATAACACTTTTGTAGCTTTGAAGCCATCTTTATAATCAACCAGTTACGGAGTGACGTTTGATGTCAACAAGAAACTCTTCCGGTGTTAGTGATTGGCATGATCTCATGTATTAACGTTTCCGTATTAATCAATTATAGCATGCAAAATAAACATCTATCATATACTTGGAATACACATAATAAACATTTTATTATTGCCTCTCAGGGCATATTCCCTTCATACAGGGTGTACTCCGCAAGACTTATGGCTGGTGGAGTTGTTTTGCATAAAGCCAACACTGTTTCGTAGAACAAGAGGGAGAAGAATCTCGACTAATTAGAATATTTTTAAAGGGGATAAGAGAGCGATATCTCTAACTTTGATCATCTATTGATATCCACCGAATCATCATCAGCTGAACCTATCTAGGATCACCCCCTCGATCCCCGAGGAAGCATCCTTAAGCACACATTACTTAAGTTGCCAAGTTTTACGATTAGGTTCAAGTTCTCTATGATCTTCACGTCCGTTCCCAAGTTCTTCCATAACCACGGACACGGCTTTTCGAAAAGATTCATAACCCTGCAGGGGTGTACAACTTTACCCACACGTACTAACCTTCTATTAATGCCACTAGATAAGCCCTCTTCCTTGGAAGGCCGGCAGAGGGTGGTTAGACACGACCTTTACCTTGCTTTCGTCGAGACCATGAGTCACGCAAGGAGATACCGCGTAAGAATTGAGTCGGCCGGTCCCTAATGATGTGTGTGGGGTTCAAGATTACGGATGCCGGGCATCTCTTGTTCCCGGCCACGCTTACCTACCTGTTATGAATGCACCTCCATTCAAGAACATCCAAGATGCGTATGTCTAATGGAAAGCCCAAACTATGTAACTCATGGAATCTACTCGGCAAGTTAGTTGGTGAGGCGTTTCGAGACCCGTGTGGTGTCGCTCGTCTTGGTTCAAGAGGCAAGAACATCGGGTCCTAAAGGTGGCAAGTATGGGACTGCAAAAACCACAACCCACATGGCCTCCCATACAAGCCTTAGCATGTTTATTATCCATCTCTGATCACACCACGTCATCCTGCCATACTAGGTTCATTCGCAGCTCTGATTCATCAACTGGATGGACCAGTGGTAACAGCTAAGCATGGCTAAGCACAACAGAAGTAACAGCTCTAGCAACGCTTCACAAGCCAAACCCTAGTTATGCTAGGAGCAGTGGATCAAGGAATATAGGCTTCAAAGGAAACATGCATCAGATATGATTACTCTATCTATCGATAAAAGACTTTAGAATCGTATGCACATGACAAGAATGAAATACTTTGAAAGCATAGGATTCATATGTATGTGTGGGGCTTCGCTTGCCTTTGCCAGTTGATATCCAGAAAGCAGAGTTCCGGACACCTGGTACTTGACTTGATTACATTTGGTCAAGTATTGGTCTTCGAGCTTCGACGGTGTTGATCTCGATCTTCAGTCTTGAACTTGATCTCGATTCTGATATCGTATTCTACCGGAGAAGAACCAAACACCGAAAAGAAAGGGGAAACAATCAACACATGGCATCGATGCAATGCTCAAACAAGGATGATGATATGACAAGTTGAATTATATTGAAATTAAAACCCTAAAAATGCTTGATCATTTTAATCGGGGTCCGAGGGGTCCAAACCCTAATTCAGAGAAAACCCCGAAGGCATATGAGAGGGTTCATTTTGTTCTCTAATTAAACTTGCATTGTAAATTGTTGAACAATGCATGATTATAGTGTAATTAGATAGGTCTCATTTTTCTGAACATTTTGATATATTATTTGTATTTTTCTGATTTAAAATGAATTAGTTATGAATTTCTTCATTATTAATTCATTTTAAATCATTTTTAGAATATTAGAAAATAATTTGCATTTTGGAATTACTTATATATTTTTATTAATTAGAAACATTTCTGAAAATACTTATCACACTTACAACAGGGACCCACCTGTGAGGATTTAATAATTACTGAAATGATTTACCAAAAACATTTGAAATAAAAGAAAACAGGGAATATTACACCATGCTGACGTCAGCCATGGAGCTCCTCCCAGATCGATGGTGGTTCTGGCGATTGGGGCTACGGAAGAGAGCGGGGCTAGGGGCGTTGGTTAGAAGGCATCGAGGGGGGTTGAATGGTGGTGGCGCCGCCCTCGAATGGTCGTCGGAGCTTGGCCGGCGACGACGAACAACAACGGTGCTCACATGTGTTCATGGGGGAGAAGAACCTGAGGGTGAGAGAGAGGAAGAGGAGAGCACCAGCATGCTCACGAGCTCACCAAGAACGTGATGGAGGGGATGATGAAGCTGGGGACGGTCGGAAACGACGACATGGTCGCCAGTGAGCTGCAGAAGAGGTGGGGAAGAAGTCGCTGGCGACGTCGATTGCGGGCGTGCAGGCTCGATTCCGTTGGCGCAATGGAAGAGGACGACGAGGCCGATCCGATGGTGGCCTCAGCTAGCCAAGGGGTGGTCGGAAGTAGCAGGGGTGATGGCGACCTCCGACTAGGGTTTCGGGCTCCCAGAGAGAAGAGGAAGAGAGAGCCAGAGAGAGGGAGGGAGAAAGACTAGGATGAGGACGAGGGCATCGGCGTGGGCCTTATCCAAGTCCAGAGCGGCGGCGGGAATCTTGGCGCGCAGCTACGGCGGCGAACGGCGGCGGGCACGCTAGCGAGCAGCTTGGCGTCGCGAGGAAGACGACAGGAATAGAGGGCGAAGGGGTACACAGGCTGGCTGGGCCGAGGTGGCCGTGATGGGCTTCAGGGTGCTGCGCTGGGTGGTAAGAAGAGGAAGAGAAAAGCTGGGCTCGGCCCAGAGAGAGAGGAAGACATTTTTTCTGCTGAAACTTTTTTTCTATTTCTGTTTTCTCACTTTTCTCTTTATATTTTCAAATACAAACCTGTTTTGAATAATTTAAAAATACAGAGACTTTTATAAATATTTAAAATAATACAGGGACCCTTTAACCATTTGGGTTCCACATTTTTTTGTTCTTTTTGAAATTCGAAACCATTTTGAATATGTTTCAATTAGGAAGGGGAAAATAGGGTTAAGGGTTTTTAAGATCCTTTTTATTTCTTGCATGAATTTTAAATAATGATGATGCTAATGAATGCACAAACATTTCCTAATTACTATCTATTAAAACTAGGGTCGTTACATTCCCCTTCTTCTTCTTCTTTTTTTGTTCATCGTATGATAGTGGTCTAACATTTTTACTCATGCGTGGATTAGCACCGTCAGCTCCAACTCGTTTGTTTTTCTTAGACGCGCCTTTGGATTTAACTTTTAGTGGATCCCCTACAACAAAAACCTATGTATTGCAATGCGTACATAGAAACGCGTTAGATATTCGTTGTAAAATTATATCATACTAGCAGAGTGTCCGTGTGTTGCTACGAAACAAACTATATAACATGTTATAATTAAGAAGACATCTCACGGTAACATTATATATTTCCAGGCCAATTATCATAGGCTATGCCGCCCCACAATCAACGCACGTAGTCTATTTTTTTATACTTATTAAATTTTGTAATAGAAACTTATTATCAAACCTAGTCTATTCTTCTACTTTGATTGACATAGTTATCGATATGCACCAACCATGTAAAACTCATAAATTGAGTAACAGAGCAGCAAAATTCGAAATCAGATATGAGGGAGTAACACCATCGAGCAACTACACGCCCACGCGTACCAAAAACAAAAGTACTCTCTCTCTGTCCTAAAAAATAGTGACGTGATTTTATATAAATTCATATGTATCTAGATATATTTTAATGTCCAGATACATGCATATCTAGACAAAGCCGTGTCATTTGGGACGAAAAGAATAGTACTTTGTAATGTTTCGATTATAGAGGAAGCCTCCAGAACCACACAGACACGTCTCACACGCACGCGACGCACCTAGACCCAGTTTTACACAACCTCCGCACGGACACGCGACACACACCACGCACGCCTCCATCAATCCTGGCACCTACCCTTCTCATCCTCAGCTGCCCCGAGTCTCCTTCCTCCTTCGCATCCAGCCACACCGCCAGGAGTTGCTCCCTCTGCTCGATCTCCGCCAGCACCCCTTGACCTCCGGCCACCGCCTCTCCTCACGTGAGCCCCGGTTTGAGCTCTCCCAGCATCGCCCCACCTCCTATTTCTTCGTCGTCGCCTGGAGCCCCCATCCCCAACAGAAAGCTCGCCCTGCCGCCGTTCGCTCGAGCCCAAGCGTGCTCCACCGCCATCGAGCTCCGCAACGCCGACCTGTACCTTGTCGTCGACCGATGGTCACCATCTCTGTTTGTCCCGCCCGCGTCCTTCCATCAGCAACTACGCATCGACCCTCTTCGCCCGTTTACCCTCCCCGTGGGCTCTGCCTTCGCCTCTGCTCCGCGTGGCAACGGCTGTCGCCACCGAAGGTCGCAGATCCCAGCTTGCTCTTCCCGTGCCTAGCTCGACCACGCGCCCTCGCATGCACGGTCCCGCGCGCGAGGAGGGGCTTGGGTCGCAAGCTCGTGGCCGCCTGTCCTGGAGCACGAGCTCTCCCGTCCGTGCCGCCTCCTACCTCGACGACATACGCAGCTCTGCACGGGATCCTCCTCAAAGTATGTGGCCCTCTCGGGCACCCTTCTCCCTCGCTCACATCCGACCTGCCATGCCGAATCGGCACCACTTTGAACTCCCATGCCAGGATCGAGGCATCGACATTGACTACAAAGGGAGAGAAAGAGGGTGGCCCGCGCGTGAGGCGCCCAACTACCCACACGGGACCAAGCGCACGACGGCCATGCCCCGCCACAACACCTCATCGTCTCCGTCCAGCCAGCGCCCACCATGGACGGACATGGCCGGAGCCCACACGCGCGAGGTCCCTCTGCTAGATCGGCACTGCCCTAGGCCGCGATCAGCGCGCCCTGCACCACCATCGAGGGGACGACGACTACAACAACCACCAAGCAGGGGGCGCTGCCACCGCGGCGGACGCCGGCTGGCCTGCATCGGCGGGAAGGGGGGGCATAAAAAAGGAGGGCTCGGCGGGGGCGCAGGTCTGGGAGTCGGGGCTCAGCGAATCTAGACAAGCTAGGCTTGGACTTGTAGTCGGAGGAAGTCAGAACATGGACTTGGAGTCGGAGTGTTGCACGAAACGATGGGGAGGATGCGGTACGAAGACGCCTTTGACGACGGACGAAAACAGCCTGATGCGAAAACCACCCTAGATAAATTATACAGTACTAGCAGCATGTCCGTGCGTTGCAACGGGTGAGAAAAATCGAATTCACAAAAAATATGTTTTTGTTATTTCTATAACTCAATTGTAATTTGGTTTCCCGAGAACCCCGTTAAATAGGTATATTGGGGCAAAAATTTGTATTTTTTTATTAATAAGTTGAAGCCAAATGATACCTTTGAATTTTTCACTTTTCTGGTGACCTAGTGATTACCAAGTAGTTAAGAGATTATGAAAATATGATTTCCAAATTGAGTTGGACGCCGCATATCCAAGCCATGACACCATGACCAGGGGAGGTTCTCAAATAAGAAAAATCAGGACCGGTTGGATTTGATGTATTTTCTTGACCATGGGCAACATATGTGCAAACCCTACCGTGATATAATAGGTTTTGGTTAGCAATACACACACCCTTGTCATGTAGCTACGCATCCTTTCGTCTTGATGGCCGTTGTCGTCGAATCGCCCGCCTGGATGCCTCTCTGTCCTCCCCTTAGAGCACCACTTTGTCCCCCTATGCATGTCCTAAAGCCCTTCCTTAATGTGTCGTTAGTTCGGTAGTTCACCATGTTGTCCTTCCCGTGCGTCTCCGAACCCATTGACCGTCCACGGAGATCTTGGTGACCTTCTTGTCGCCATACAGCTCACATCGGCCTTTTCTTGGCATGTGCAGTTTTTACCACCAAGCATTCGTCGTTCACTGCTACGAAATACCGTCGATAACCCGTTCGAGGCGTCGATCCTCTATTTTCTCATTGGCTTTAATTTTGATTGAAAATAAGATAAAAACAAAAGAAAAAAAATAGGGGACACGCATGCCTCCCTTTTATGTTAGGTATAGACCGTAACAAATAAACATTGATACATGTTGTAAAAAAAATGACACATAAATAAAGTGAATAAATCGATTCAAATTTTCGAAAAATCTGTTATGCTAGATTTGATAAAATTTGGATCTTACAAATTGACAAAAATCTAAAAATCTTGTAATTTTGCAAACAACGATAGCTATCAGCAAACCACACATCGATTTGCAAGAAAAAACATCAAACGAAATCAGCTAGCTAGCAAACCAAAGGAGTAGCACAATGGAGCTTCGTGCGGGCGCGCGCGCACACCATCGCGACATGGCCATGACTCAGGCTGCAAGCGGGACAGCCTGCGGGACACCCGCATCGTGCCGCATATGCCCGCGCAACATAAGTGAACTTATGCGGGGATCCCACGTATTTAAGGGGTTATTAGCGGCACCCGCATATTGCCCGCATTGCAGAATACAGGAAGAAGCAAACTGAGCTAGCTAGCTCTTCAAGCAGGCTACGTTACATCGCTCCATTGAGGTGTAATATAGCAATTGAAACTCAGAGTGCAGACTGTAGACATACAGTGAAGAATTAGTGCTTCTTGATGATTTTCGTTAGCATCTATATTCAAACTCCATATTTTCAGTTAGCACTTGGTGTTCCGCTCTGGGAGGTCCGGACACAAGAACCTCTACATCATGGACGCCGAGGCCGGCGGCATTTGGCGCCTCACCGATGGCCCATGGCCTGCCGACAGTGAGTGGATTACCCTCGGGCAGCTTCAGCATCTACATTGTCCACCCAAACGGCACCGGGCTGCGGGGAGATCTTCACCGTCAATATGGACACATCTGCTACATAGCATAAATCCTACTGTCTGAATGTTTGCTGCCCTGCAGTTCAGCGGCCTGCCTGCACACTAGTTAGAATTGTACCTGCACCTTTCCAAGAATAAGGTCATTTTAAGCTTGCCACTGGGATATGTACTATGAAACCAAGTCCACAGTAAGATATGAAATCTTGTTACCTGTACTTAATCAGGATAAAGGTCATGGATGCCATGTTCAGGAAAATATGAACGAACTTGCTAGTAGGATATGTACTATGAAGCTATCTCCACTTGTCAAATTCTTAGCAATAGAATTGTTATTTGTAGCAGCAATTCTACATTTCTATTACTGACTGCTAGTGCATACAGCGGTAAGAACTGAGCCCAAATTATAAATCAAAAATAAACTCTATAGGCTAGCAGAATTAAGCATCTAGCTAGATTAAACATCTAGATAGATTAAGCATCTATTATATAAAATGATTTTTGTTAGCATCTATTTTAAACTCCAATTTTTCAGTTAGCACTGTGTGGCTGTATGCATCAGTATATAAAATGATTTACGTTTTCAGCGCCAATAGATTCACAATTTGTTCATTCCAATATAGAAAACATTAAGTTTAAATTTGAAACAATGCCACATGAGTTCTGGTTCTAACTAAGTCAGGGCTTCTCTGAATCTAGCTCTAAGATGGTGACAAGAACTTAAACAGTTCAGAAACGAAAAAGTTCACAAGATTTGTTACCTTGGTGATTTTGGGGACGAGGGAGCTGTCGATGACCTTCTGCTCAGCCACCAGGTTCTTGCCCTGTTGCCGCTTCCCGTCGCCGTCCCTGCCCATTTGAGGATCGCCGCCGTCGACGTCGTCTTGGCCGCCCACCTTCCCCACGCCGTTGCTGCCTATCTTGCATACCTCTGACCCTGAATCTGAGTCCGTCGTCCTCCTCACGCCACCGTGCAGCAGGTGCTGTGGGATCGGTACAGGAGGTAGGGGAATAGAGGGAGGGGCGGAGGAAGGAATTGCAAGCTCAGGTGGCAGGGGAATAGAGGGAGGGATAGAGGAAGAGATTGCCAGATGACCTTCGCCCGATCCGGAGGAGGAGCAGTGGCTATGGAGGAGATGGCCCGGTGGGTGGTGGCGCTCCAGCTGCATCCTAGGTTGGCACTGCGTAGTGGAAGAGACGAAGGGCGGCGCTGCTCCAGATGCTATGCGGGATTAAGTGTAAATACGCGGGCCGGCCCACATCTGCCACATCTTTTCGCTCATAGTACGCGGGCACCCGCATAAGCGATTAAGTGGGTCCGATTTTGTGGCGCCGCGGACAGCCCACATCCGCTTGCACCCTGAGCCATGACCAGCAGCAGCAGTTCCCGGACGCCCGGCCGGCACGCGCGGAGAGTGGAGGCTTTGGTGTAGGCCGCGTCGGGGCTGTCCGGAAGCAGCTGGGGCGGAGGCATCCATATGCAATCGATTGGCATGCCGGGACGGCACCGCGCGCACGCGGGCGCCACTTCTCCCCCGCTCCTCGTTGGTGATAGAGTTGGGGAGCTTGCCGGCGAGGATGGCAGAGAGATAGTCGATGGCGGCCCGAGCGATGAGTAGTTGGGTCGGGCGAGGAATCAAGGAACTGCCACAGTGCAGTTGGAGGGTTGCGTCGTCGACACTGATTTGGAGCTGGGCCAGGCTGCGTTCGTTGTGTAACGTGATTTGGATCAGGGCCGGCGCCCTGCGGGCATTGGGTTGTCTCACCTCGACTAACTACGCTAATTTTTTTTGTCCCACCTCGACTAACTTCGATACTTTGGAAGCACGGGCCAAGCTAGGGTTGACGGACGAAAAGCTACTGCACCTACGACGGACGAAAATTTGCCAGGACAAAAACCACCCTAAGACAAATTATAGTATAGATAGATAGATAGATAGATAGATAGATAGATAAAGATAAAGATAAAGATAGAGAAATACAGATCGTATGTCTTGTAGGTAGAACCGTTGTCTGCTCTATAGATCATAGGTGATAGGAAAAAAAACTATGAGCCCAGCCCATTAAGTATGAGTCATTACGGATCCCTTAACTACCAACCTCCCACGCGTCCACGAATATGCCCGCTCCCAGCGGTCTCGCTCCTCCCCTCTCCCAAACCTAACCGCCTCCCTCCCCTCCTCCTCATCGTCGCTTGGTCAAGCAGTGTGTTCCTTGCCGGTGACCCGGTTCACACTACGATCTCCCACTCCTTTCTTCCTATCTATAGGACTCATAGCGAGGGCATCTCGAAGGGCTGATTCGACCAGAGCGTGGCATTCGTGTACCACGAGATCCCAGATTCGTGAAACCATCCCCGTGCAGCCCAAATGGATTTGGGATGCTCCACATCATGATGGTTTCGGAATAGCTGCGATGGTGAATTGGAGCACACGGGGCCCGGGCAATGTCACGGCAGAGGTTCAGGCTTCAGTTCCAAATTTTCGTTTTTCCCTGTCAGACTACTCTCTCCTTTTCCCTACGTTAACCCTTGTTCACCGATTCTGCAGGATTTCTGTGCATCCCTGCCATTCTTGTCCACGGCTGCTCATTGCATGCAGTTATACTATATTTTCCCTCTTTGGATTTCAAAACGTTAAAAGGTATTCCCTTAGACCCATATTAGTTGACTCAAATTTGTCTAGATTTGAATGAATCTAGACACTATTTAGTATATAGGTTCCATTCAAATTTTGACAAATCCAAGTCAACTAATATGGGTCGGAAGGAATAACTCTATTAGACCCTATCAAAGTAAGGTGCCAATATTTTCCTTATGCTTGAGAGGGTTCAGGAATTACTACATATATGAAAGCTAAGCAGTTCAGCGATCCTTTAGGGCTGCCAAATCAGAATTCGGTACTGTAGATCGCACATCTACAGTAACCGAACATGTACGGTTGTTTTTTTCTCACTTAGCCATATCTTCTCGACAGTTCGAGTTTGGTTTAGGCTCCTTTCTTTTCAGCTTCTTGGCCAGTTTCTTCCAGAAACTACCTCCACCAGCTTCTCCCAGAATCTCATCTTTAAAATTCGTTCAAACTTCTTAACTAGTAGTTTCAATATCAATTTAAAAGTATAAACGATTTTGGCAGATGAGATTCTAGGAGAAGTTGGTCGAGGATAGCTTCCGGGAGAAACTGGCGAAGAAGCTGAAAAGAAGGGGGTTAGGCGGTGGACAAAATTGCTCCTGATTTTTCTCTCCCGATCCCCTCTCTCAATCCTTTGCTCGTGTCGCCCTCCCTCTGGCCTCCTCCTCCTGCCCAGCCGCCGTCGCCCTCCCTCTGCCCGAGCCCCACTCATGCGTATCTAGGGGTTCAAGCGGTTAGCGGATCGGGTCCTCACCCAGATCGCCACCGTGCTCTGCCTCTCCGCCGCTGTTCTCCATGGATGCAGTGGGGGAGGCAGCGGCTGGATTTAAGAGCGGCGTGGAGAGGCAGATGGCGGCGAACACGACTAAATCGCTCCGCAGGTCACTATTCTCTTTCTATCTCCTCCCTATTTACTCTATCTCCGACCCAATTTCAGCATGCATATCAAGCACTCTTTCCCCGCCCCATGCATCCTCACTCCATGGCTGCCATAATTTTTAGCTTGACGAATCGTTATTTTCATCGCAGGTCAGCTGTTTGATGAATTGATTCTTGGGCACCTTGAGGCTGTTGTACAATTGTATATGTAATTGATGTGCGGCTTCAGTGCCCTGTGGTGTTCATGGACCAGAAACTGGCGACAAGGAGCTCGTGACCATCGGGCTGCTGTTGGGTTTGCTGATGTGGACTTTGCGCTGCCGCTGTAAATAACATCTTCTAAACTTTGGTGCGTTCCCTCTTGGTCATTTACTTTGCTTGATGGTAATTCATTTTTCGATTTGCTGGATAACTAGGTTATATACTTGCAAACATGTTGAAAATTTGCTGAATTAAAAGCGTACAGAATTAGTCCAAACTTGCTTGAATCTGCTGATGTTCAGTTTAGCCTAAACAGAGTTGTTTTCTACTGCCATATGTTATCCGCTGTTGCGTGTTGATGGAGGTCTCCACTTGTGACGCGTCAGGTGCATTCTGCCATCTAACAGCTACGTTCGATTCCTGCTGTATACCTTTTATCGCTGAAATAACAGCAAGATTATTGACGAATGCCTATTTATGCCTAAATAGCAGCATCAGACTAATTTAATTGATCCATCCAAATGCTTTTGTACAAAGTTGGTTGTGCACGGATGTTAAGCAGATTAAACTTAAGAAATAACAGCAAGATTATTGACGAATGCCTATTTATGCCTAAATAGCAGCATCAGACTAATTTAATTGATCCATCCAAATGCTTTTGTACAAAGTTGGTTGTGCACGGATGTTAAGCATATTAAACTTAAAACAAAATCGTATATGATGACAGTTTGGAAGGCTGGTGTATTTGGCAAGCCATTGATTTCTTTTCTAACACCAGTTTTTATCTATTATAAAAAACCAAATTTTAACTTCCATCAGTAATTAATTGCCAAACACATCTAACTCTGGGAAGAAAGCATCCAATCTCTTGGTCTCGCCTGTTCATGTATTATTTATTTGGGTGTCCAAACTATTTTCTCTTCCAGTGACCCGACTTGGTTGTCTAAACTCTAATGCACCTCTTTTGGTTTTGCTTCACTGGATGTTGCAGCGTTGGTGCAATTCTTTACATCGGAGGTTTTGTTGGGTGACATTGCATTCAAGCAAACAAGATAATTATTGTGCTGGATCGCTGGCATGTAATATTCATCTAATGTACCACTTAAAATAGGTGTTCTTAGTCTTTATTGGTTCAAGGCTTCCAATAAAACTTTTTTTTGTCTCCTACTGCTTCATTATACTATAATTGGTAATTCCAATATAAAAATAGAAAATGAAAAGAGATGATATTGATGCAGATATACTACTTCAAAATCTGGTGATGCTACCTTGCTAGATATGCTATTTGTTTGCCGTAAATGGATAGTTGGGATTTCATGTGGCCTTTATCCATCTTCTCATTTTCATTATCAGATGAGTAAATCTTAGATCCCCTGTTCTGCCTTTGATTTTTTCCATGTTGATTCCGAGTAATCTTACATGAGAGTGCACTACTGCCTTACTAATGCACTATAAGCAGTGTGTTGATGTGCAGTTACTGTTATTATATGATAATATTTCCTGCAAGTTAACAACGTATGGACTATTTCTGCAGGCTGTAAGCACCAAACACTCGATGTATCTGACCAAAGTAGAATGGCTACTAAAAAAGTTATAGTGGAGTACTAATCCTGGAGACAGGGTTTCGAATTGAGAGGATAGTGTCCAGATATTATTGATGTGATAACAAAAAAAGGAAAAATTGAAGGCCACCTACTACAATAGCTAAAAAAGGTACATTTTTTGTTCCAGTAACATACTTTCGATCTGGTTAAATCACTATCCATTCATTGTCTGCAGCAGCACCCATAAAAACAAGATGGTATCCAATGACCTATTTCTCTCCAATTAGGAGGCGACTGTCCAAGTAGAAAGATGCACGCATACCTATATAAAAGTGCGACCGATTAGCGCGGTGACAGCGCTTGCGGCAATGGAATTTAGCGATCTCCGTACTGTAAATTTCCTCTCTTAACCAGTTAGCGATCGACGCGTGGGCTTTCCCTGTGAGATGGTATCGTAGATGCCTTGGCCCCGTTTCTGGTTTCCTTTTTTCCTGGCTTTTATTCACTGCGACCGGCTGTCTCCTGTTGTCTTGCTTTGATCCTCCCCGCTTGCTTCCGGTTTCCAAGCGTTCCTTCCTATCTATTCCTCCTGTAACTTGCGGTCGTGCACGTATGATTCATTGGCACATCCGTACCTCCGAGAGTAAGGTGGCTTTGTGCCATTTTTCTCTTCCCATTAGGTGTCCTCTACCCTTGGTGTTCATGAGCCACACCGTCTCGATGCGCACCTGTCCTCACGGTCATGGGCGACTGTCTCCTATGTGTCCCTGTCCTATGGCCGCTGTCGCTGAGGGTGACCAGCACACCGCTTGAGCGGTCCCTGCTCCCATCAACACCGATTTTGGCGCCGACCGTGGCTTCCCATCTGGGCTCCGACCTATTTGCCACCTAATCTCTCCCCGCGACGACCTCCCTCTGGCAGAGCTCCTCCGGCACCGGTAGTCATGACCTCAACCGGTACCTCCTCTGATCTCCGGCGCTGTGCCCGTCACTGAGGCACTCCTGGCGTCCCCTGCTCCTTCTTCCTACCGTGCTCCCTCACCTAGACAGTGGCCCTTCGACGACTAGCTAGCAGTGTGTTGCCATCTGTTCCGGATTTGGGAGCGCGGTGTCGCGTGGAGGTCTCCCCAGTACCAGACGGACGACGACCAGGCCGCCCACTATGTGGTTGGCAAGTCCGACCGCGGAGGACCGTTGCAGCAGATCAAAACCCTGCCTCTGTTGGTTGACGTTGCTGCTCACTGGCTACGAAGCTGGAGAGCTGAGTTGTTCCGGTATTCCTTCTACTTACTCTCACCTGATGGAATTGGTAGCCACTTGCTCTTTCCTGATGAGCTTAGTGTGCTTTCTAATTCACCTCCTTATATCATTTTTCCCTTTACATCAAGCCGTCTTAGTCTGAAATAAGTTTCAATTTCCCCACTATAGAACATAAAACATCTTTGATGTTTGGATGATATAGTATGTGTGTCTTGCTATGTTAGTTTTTTTATCATCTATTTGAAAAAAGCATTGAACCACTGTCACTTGAAATGTTAGAGCGCAATATCTGTTGTATGGCTCATGTTGTTTGTTTTATTTTTTGTATGATTTTCTAACTCCCTGTACACTGCTCTGTTTCTTGCAGTTTAAGCGATGCCCAAATCTCTGTCCTTTTTGACAACGAAGCAGAGCTCCTTCCAGTTTCCCCGCCTCCCCGCGTCAACCAAAGAACTCACTCTTTCTCCTCCAGAGAAACATGGAGACCATCCATCCTATTGTGCTACTTCACGCTCTCTCTTATAAATTTTGGTCGCTAGATATGTCCTCTAATAGACAAAGTAGAATCTACAATCTACCATGTATTGATATGTAAGGAATCCTATCAAGTATGCAATCAAGTCCAAATATTAATTATCAGCAGTAGCATACGTCATTACTTAATAGTGCTATCATATGTGCATTGCAAACATCAATTTCATCTCACGGGCGCGGTGTGTCGCCGCGCCGAATTGCCTAGTATCAAAAACAATGCCATAGCTTCATTTCTGTGCGGGAATGCTACAATCAATAAAACGTTGCACGCATTGGATATTGGGAATGTACCAAAGACGTCAGGTAGAGCTGTCATGGTGATTTACAAGCACTATCTCTTTTGCCTTTGTTACTCTCAATATTCTAGTGCGCCGATCAAATTAGCAATATGATATGTATTCCTTTCCCCTGAATCGTAATGTGCTTATGTTTCTCTTGATGCAAACTGCAGTCAATCAAGGCACCACACTTTATGTACTATCCCTATTCTTGATCTTGAGCTACTCCTGTCATGCCATGCAAGATATTTATTCACTTCTAGTTATGCCCATCAGATTAACTACTCTTCTTTATGATACTGTGATTTATTTTTCTATAAATTAGTTAAATATGAATTTTGACCTGCTTTTAGATGGATTATCTAGTTAATTAAAAGATTTTGATCTACTGTTTCATGGGGTTCGTTCAGCTCCTTCTTATCCAGTATTTTTTTTATTCCATCGGTTTGGTAACCGCTATGACTTGTTGATCTGATCAGCATAACAAAAATGCACGAATAACAAAAATGTTTTTGCATGCTGACTTAGCTTTGGCATGCCACCAAGGTCAGTGTACGTACATATTATAACCAAAGTACTTGGTAGAATTCACTATACCAGTCGGATTCTTTTCACCACTTTGATACTGAAGTTGAAGTCGAAATTTGTATTTGCAGGTCACATACATCAGCAAGTCTTGCTCTTTGGATATTAGCTCTGGATATATTAGGAAAAATATTATAAAAACATATATAGACTAGGTGGAATATCATTGTGATGCTAGATTGTAAATTGTCTAGTCTTTAGACAACCTTCGTGTATGGAATGGTGTTGCAAAAAGTGTATATATAAGACTAGGTAGAATATATTTTGATTCAAGATTGTAAATGTTCTACTCTTGATCATGTGTTATTCGTGTATGGAATGTTGTTGCAATAATAAAATACAGAATTATAATATGACGCAGTGCGTTCATATTCCTTGATTTTAATGTGATGTGGCATGTCTCATATGAACTATGTTCTCTAGCCAAGAAAAAAGATTTGCCATCTTCTATGGTGATCAAACCAAGCAGTATAGTAAAAACCAGTATTTTGTAAAATAGAATTTATAAATATGTACATGATGATTCTACCAATGCATATAGTCGTTGGTTTGATTTTGTTGCCATCTTGCAACACTTATCCCATTGGTTACCAACGCGTGAATATGCGTTGCATTGTACCTTTGCAACGTCCAAAAACGCAACGCATTTTTATCTGTTGGTATATCCCCTAGCAACGCCTACATATGGACATTTAGATACACATAAATTCGTTGCAATAAGGGGGGGGTCTTCTTGTAGTCACCAACTTGAGGTGCTTTTTCCTTGCTGCTCTGTGCATCTGCATCGAAGTAGCTTGTTTGAATATTGCTGATCCCCTTTGTCCTTTGCATTATTCGATCGATGAATTCCTCGTATTCATGACGAGACTATTCATCATGGCATAACACTGCGATAACTTCTTGAGATCGTACATTCAAGTCGGAAAAAATTGTCCTCTCGGTTGCACTTGACCATCCATATCCGAACATATCACTCTCGCGCTTCGCAGACAATCCAAATCTTGCGTTCTTTGAGAAGCGCCGAAGGACACAACAAGTTGGTATTTTTTCTAGTCGCAGGTAATCCAATATGTAGAGGATGTGCTTGCAAGGTAGCCCCTTCCTAGCCATTCTTCTGCAGGAGAACTTTATAGTTTCCTCACTGTCAGGCGTGTAGGTCATGTCAAACTGCCTAGTAGTTTTATCTGCCCATATCAGAGAGTACTTATTATCACTGGAATCACCTTGCGCACATTCAGCAATCTTGAGTCCATCAACTCTTTTCAGCTCCGATTGCAAGATATAGAAGTTTGCTGCGGTGAATACTTTCGCAGCAACAGACTCAATATCTTTGTATTTAGTAACCGGCAAAGGTAATGTCTGTGAGTCCTCGTAGTCCTGTCACGCATCTTCCTGACGGATACGGTTAATGGCGTTCTCGTAGTGCACGATCAAATCCACCAGTGTCATTTTAGAGTCAAGATGAAGGTGTAGGCACGAGTTCAAACTCTCACTCCTCTGATTGCTTTTCATTCCGAGAAAAAAGCCATTGGCTAGATACGCGGCTGCCCACCATCTCTTCTTCTTGTACATTCTACTCAGCCACTCTTTGGTTCCCTTCGTCTGCCATTTCTTAATATAGGTGCTCCATCTCTGCTCAAAGACCTCTTCTGAGGTGCTGTAGTATGTCAATGACCCGAATTCATTCAGAGAATCGTGATTGGGGTGTTTTTTCATATTCTTTTTAACGTGCCACGTACATACACAGTGCCACACATCCTTGAAGACAATGCCAATGGCTTTCATCATTGAACCGTATGCATCAGTGATAACCCCTTTTGGCTTCTTTTGACACATAGCTTTCAAAAATGTTTGAAGCAGCCATACATATGTTTCTGTTTTCTCGTTGGAGACGATTGTGCATGCGAAAATAGTAGTTCAGCGGTGATGGTTCAACCCCACGAAAGGAATGAACGACATTCCATACAAATTCATTTTGTACGTACTGTCGAACACCAGCACATCACCGAAATCCTCATAGTACCGACATGACTGAGAGTCACACCAAAACATGCTTTTCAAATTTCCTCCATCATCTAGCTAGTAATCGAAAAAGAATTCAGGATCACGGGCCTGCCTGTTCTGAATGTTTGCTGCCCTGCAGTTCAGCGGCCTGCCTGCACACTAGTTAGAATTGTACCTGCACCTTTCCAAGAATAAGGTCATTTTAAGCTTGCCACTGGGATATGTACTATGAAACCAAGTCCACAGTAAGATATGAAATCTTGTTACCTGTACTTAATCAGGATAAAGGTCATGGATGCCATGTTCAGGAAAATATGAACGAACTTGCTAGTAGGATATGTACTATGAAGCTATCTCCACTTGTCAAATTCTTAGCAATAGAATTGTTATTTGTAGCAGCAATTCTACATTTCTATTACTGACTGCTAGTGCATACACAATGAAGAACTGAGCCCAAATTATAAATCAAAATAAACTCTATAGGCTAGCAGAATTAAGCATCTAGCTAGATTAAACATCTAGATAGATTAAGCATCTATTATATAAAATGATTTTTGTTAGCATCTATTTTAAACTCCAATTTTTCAGTTAGCACTGTGTGGCTGTATGCATCAGTATATAAAATGATTTACGCCAGCGCCAATAGATTCACAATTTGTTCATTCCAATATAGAAAACATTAAGTTTAAATTTGAAACAATGCCACATGAGTTCTGGTTCTAACTAAGTCAGGGCTTCTCTGAATCTAGCTCTAAGATGGTGACAAGAACTTAAACAGTTCAGAAACGAAAAAGTTCACAAGATTTGTTACCTTGGTGATTTTGGGGACGAGGGAGCTGTCGATGACCTTCTGCTCAGCCACCAGGTTCTTGCCCTGTTGCCGCTTCCCGTCGCCGTCCCTGCCCATTTGAGGATCGCCGCCGTCGACGTCGTCTTGGCCGCCCACCTTCCCCACGCCGTTGCTGCCTATCTTGCATACCTCTGACCCTGAATCTGAGTCCGTCGTCCTCCTCACGCCACCGTGCAGCAGGTGCTGTGGGATCGGTACAGGAGGTAGGGGAATAGAGGGAGGGGCGGAGGAAGGAATTGCAAGCTCAGGTGGCAGGGGAATAGAGGGAGGGATAGAGGAAGAGATTGCCAGATGACCTTCGCCCGATCCGGAGGAGGAGCAGTGGCTATGGAGGAGATGGCCCGGTGGGTGGTGGCGCTCCAGCTGCATCCTAGGTTGGCACTGCGTAGTGGAAGAGACGAAGGGCGGCGCTGCTCCAGATGCTATGCGGGATTAAGTGTAAATACGCGGGCCGGCCCACATCTGCCGCATCTTTTCGCTCATAGTACGCGGGCACCCGCATAAGCGATTAAGTGGGTCTGATTTTGTGGCGCCGCGGACAGCCCACATCCGTTTGCACCCTGAGGTTGCACACGGAACTTGGCTTTTTGTCGTGTCAATGGCAGTTCACAATTATAATAATAACTTGTCCATTTTCTAAAATAAGAGACAAGAACGACCTGGTCTTTCCCATGGTCACGCACCGCATTAGAATTTTCTAGTCCCCACACCACACACACGCCGCCATGCTCTCTGCTTCCTGCCCAGATCCGATGGATAGGACATGGTGTATCTCTCCAGCTTGCCATGGCCAGTGCCTGCAAATCTATGGTCTCGCATTTATCTCCTACCTAGCCCTGATGGATTCCGTGACCTGAGACGCGCGCGGCCCCCGTTCTCTACTGCCTAGCCAAAGGGTTCCAGCGATTTTTTTATCGCGGCGGTAAAATCCCCTCATGGTGGTCTTCGATTCAGCTACAGCGGGCGACGCAATCCCAGCCCTCAACCTCGAACGCGGCAGGCGACGCAATCCTAGCCTAGAGCACGGCGGCCGGCGCAATCCCAGTGTACGTCGTCTTCAAATTTGAATACTCTGTCTTGCTCGATTTGTTTTGGATTCATGC
Organism: Avena insularis; assembly: GCA_023614405.1. NCBI lineage: Eukaryota > Viridiplantae > Streptophyta > Magnoliopsida > Poales > Poaceae > Avena > Avena insularis. The sequence goes on along the minus strand of CM042685.1, from coordinate 283,340,045 downwards.
ATATTTTTACCGTTTTATAATTAGGTTTTTCGTTTATGTTTAATGAAAAAAGAAAAGAAGGCACCTAAAGGTTTGACATGTTTTCTTCTTCTTTTTCTACTTGGTTGGGTACGAATCGGTCGTCGGCCTGAAAAATGTTCATTGGCGCCAAGTTATGGCGCTAAATCTACCAATTTTTTCATTTCCCTCTCGTCTGCACATCCCACTATCGCCACGCGCGCACTGGTCTCCTATACATAACCGTCACAAGCTCCCAGCAGTCATTCTCGAGAAAAAGAAAGACTCCTCATTAACAAGAGAACCCGAGTTCATGCGAGGACCCTGCCCAACCAATCCCAACTCCATTGATGGATCCTTCCACTGAGGGTTAAATGAAAGTATTTGACATCCCTGTTTGTATTGTGTTTCCCATCCATCTTTTCTGGTGGCATCATTTCCAACCTTGCGTGAGTTGTTTTTCGAGAAGTGCATCTCGCTCAGGTAACCTCGACTCGAGAATCGTGTGCTTCTATCAATAGTAAGTTACGTTGTGGAATATTGCAATCTTTCCCACAAATGTCAATTTTCACCGTGTAAGATTGTTTATCACATATTACAAGTATCATCTGTCTTAAACAACCCCAAATCAGTCTAGTTGAAATGTTCATAAGCAGAAAGGTTTAATAGATGAAACAGACTGATAGGACAAACAAAATAAAATTTATAATATGATTTATCACTTCCTATTTTTAAAGCTGTCAAATACGGTCACTTAGCAAATATCAGTCATCTAGCTATGCATATTGGAAGGCAGAAGTAGATGATACATATTAGGTTCCATTGGTAAATTGATGAGTGCTTATTTTTTTTGGACAGGATGGCAGATGTATTCTGGACTTTGAACTTCTACATGAAAGATGCTCCTTCCGGTGAAAAATTTATTGAGGAACGAATGGACAAAGATCTTATTTGTTATTTTGATATTATTGGTCTCATTGAAAAACAGGGATACACTTCGATGGATTACATCTACTGCAAAAGAAATGGCCATGGCTGTCGTCGGTCTGAACTGGTTGAAATTATTAGTGACCTTGATGTGAGTCGGATGGTGTGTGAACATGAAGTTGATCAGAAGCTAAGCTTTTATGTCGCAAAGCAAACTGATGGTTTAAACACTGGAATTCGTCGATCTGGACAAATCCCCATGGGAGCAAGTGTAGACGCAGAGAGGCGTCAAGCTTTGTCAGATGAGCGAGTCACTGGGAGTGATTACGATACAGAATCATCACATAAAACTGATCATGAAGCACAGGAAGTTGAGCAACATGCTGGGTTGGAAGGCATAAAGAGGCGTAGGGCTATTCTAATGTCAGGGGGGGTAAGTGGGAAGTGGGTATCGTATCTCAATTTTGTATACGGTCTATACATAGGTTGCATGTAGTTCATAATTTATTTCCATATTATTCTCGTCAGAACCCACATCTACACAAACACTTAGAAATGCAAACCATGAGGAACAATGAGTTAATCTATGACTCTATTGGTTTACCATGTAACTGTTTTAACATGAAATGCAGAAGAGACACAAAAGACCAATGAACTCGAGATTTCAGTCAGATGATCAAGAACATGAGGAGGAAGATGGAGGTGATTTAGATGATCCTATGGAACCCTTAGAAGATGGGGAGCAAGATGAGGAGATTTTGCAGGATTCCCCAGTACATTCAGAAAATGAGGATCAAGATCTTGCACAACTTGACACTACAGTTTCTGGGGTTTCTCCAGAATCAAGATCCATAAAAATAATATGTAGGTTCCATTCTTCCACAGACCTTTCTAGTTATTTTGCAAGTTGGTGCTTATGATGTACACATCACCATGCAGGGTCCAATGGAGTTATGCAAGAGTATAGAGGGCGTTTCACAGTATCCAATGTGATGAACATTAAATCTGGTGGAAAGGTACTTGTTGAAACTGATGAAAATGGCATTCCAAACCAAAGGTCAGCTGGCCTTCTTGGTTCATTTCTTCGCGATCTGGCCAAGAATTCTTCCCATGTGCCATTGCATATCCCAAGATGGGACAACAAGTTAATGAAAAAGCCAAAGAAGGATCTCATCACTTATATTAAGGTACAGTTTATAAGAAGCATTTCCTTAAATATAATAGTGATTTTGTACTAACTATCTCTTTTATTTTTAGACAAAATTCATGTACCCCGAGGAGACCAAGGACACTACAGAAGGATGGATGTTGAAGATTGTCAACAAAGGGTGGAGATCTTACAAGTCTTCCTTGAAGAAGGATTACTACAAGCCAGATAAGTTGTCACTAGATCGAATCAAGCGACGAGTTCCTAGGGGTGTTAACAAACATCAATGGATAACACTACTTGGGACTTGGTGCCAAGAGCAACACACAGTTATGTACATATTGCCTTTCTTACGTGTGAAACAAATAAATGCTTAGTTTTTGTTTTGTTAACTAAACTTGCTTTGTGCAGAAAACATGTGAGAGGAACTCTGAAGCTGGAAAGCAACAACGTCATCCACACACCACAGGAAGGAAAAGCCATGCAAGACTAAAAAAGGAGATGGTAGTATATTTTTCTTTGAATGTACTATTGCTTTAATCTTTAGTTAGTGGTAAGCTTTACTTTTTGTTGTACAGGAAGTCAAGAATAAAGGTCCTGTTAGCAAAATTGATCTATGGGATGAAGCTCATAGGAAGAATGATGGCACATATACAAATAAGAATGTCCAGCAACTTATGGTATCGTTTATTCTCTTGGTAGTCTATCGTATTTCTCTAATTTATGTCACTTTCTGATTTTCCTTTTATTTTGAAGCATAAAGCTCGTAAGAAGTTAGCAATTATTGAGAGGAAGAAAAATGGGGAGCTATCACCAGAAGATTATGACAAAGTGTTTGACGATGTTATAGCAAAAGAGTCAACAATTGGTGGATATTATGACGAGAAATACTGGGGCGATGCAAAGTTATATCAAGGTTCAACTTCTGTTCAAGGGCCAACAAGTGAAGTCATGGCTCAAGAAGAGCTTCAAGAAGTGAAAGCTGATTTGAAAAAAGTTACCGGACTCATGGAGAGAATGTATGCTTTTATGGTACGAAACCATCCTAATGAAGATTGGATGAATGAAGTGATGGCTTCTGGAAATGAAGTTAGTGCATTGTTATTCTGATATTTATGTCTATGTACTTTACTTGATTTGTCATTTCCAGAACTTGTTCTAATTTTTCTTTGATAGATCAAGATGAATGGCCAGCCGGATGAGGACCCAGCCTCCAGGCTCCAGTCCAACAACATATCGGTAAAATCCCTAGATTTTGCTATTTTTCTTGGACTCCTTATTTATACTACTAAATCTCATACATGATTGTAATCCTGTAGTGATGCTTACTACATGGGCAGTTTTCTAGTTTTGTGTAAAGTTGTAGTATTGTTTCCCATGCTGGCATTTTGTTCAGTTCACTACTATGTGTGTACGTCATTTCAAAAATTTATTCTTATTATTGTTTGATAGGTGAACATCGTCTCTGATAAAGTTGGTGGTGCTTATGAGCTTGCTGGTGTTGAAGAACCCATAGATAATGTTCATGCTACAGAAAGTGATCAGAAGGTCGCATTGTGGACCATGTCACTACTTTTATCATGATAAATAGGTGTCACGACTCATCATTGGTTGGCTGCATCTACATCTAGCTGTGGAGTAGAATTGCTTCGTGTGCATGCTATTAGGAATATTCTTAGAATACAAATTAGTCATCCTTTCTTAGTGTGTTTGACCAAAATTGTGGTTTATTAGACACTGTAAATATGTTGAAACTTTGACTAATTGCAGGAAGCACAATTTGAAAAAAATCCAAAACATCTAAGGATCTCGGAGATAGAACTAGGAAAGTGTGTTTCTAAAAGATATCATCAAATACCTCATCTTCGTCCACCATAGTAGTTCTAACTCATTTATTGCACATTATCAAAGACTTCCATAAATCATATCCCACTGCTTTTTTCTCAAAACTGTAGGCATCCACAAGAAAGGAATCACCAGCACAAACTTCACATCAGGCATGTGTATCCTTTTTTGGAGATTCTAGATGATGTATCATTCTAAATATCTATGCTTCTTCCACTGAAATAAAGAAGTGTTGCTTATAAACTACTTTTTCCATATTTCTCTCATAGGTGAACGTTTTGAAAATAGCCAATGATGTTGTTATACATCATAACGTTACTAAGACTGCTGGGTCCAATGAAGCTATTCAAACTTCAAGCAAAAATACAAAGGTTGTATTTCTCGTTGTCCTTTCAGCATTTGGATTCTAGATAAATGCACGTCTAGCTAATGTATTCTTCTGTTACCGAACTTATAGCAGTCCAAAGTATATAGTACATTATATTTTCTAGTTGAAAATTATTCTTCCTTACTCAACATGTCTCTTATACTAAGCATGCTTGGTTGATAATGCAGTGTGCACATTCTGCTAAAGAAAAGGAACACTGTCAGAATTCACCCTCACCACATGAAAACAGATTTGTGAAGGTGCACTCTAAAATGCTTGTCACAAGTTTTCATATATATCATGCTTTTTTGTAGAACCTAATCTCCTTGCGTTTGTTTTCATTTTGTTTTGTCTACTATAGGTATCTGAGACAAAGGAAGTACCAAAACATAAGAATGCACAAAAGGTATGTGAATCTGTACAGTTTTTTAGTAGAACATATGGGATTCCATTAACTAGACGAGATGGACATAATGCCAAAACAACAAGGTCCTTTACATAACTTGGAAACGAATCATGCCACATTTGATAGATTCTCTGCTCCATACATACACCATAAGCAGCTAACCAATGTGTAGAAACACTACAGGAATGTGTGCAAATTTCTACATGAATTACTAAGAGACCCGTGAGATTTATGTGCGTAGAACCGATTTTTGTATCCAGAATATTGTACTAATATAGGTCCTTCTCAGTTAGGAGCTGCACTTTCTTGGGATACATAGCTTAGCCAGATTGCTCCTTTTACACCATATATCCACTATGTCTTGTCTTTTTGGGTTTCTATTATCTGGAACACCATAGTTAGCAGATCATAGTCGACAATTGCTTAGCCGCCTTCCTCTACATGTAATTATGCATGAACCCACTCCATCTTTGCGTTTTTACAACCATGCAGCCAAGAAGGAATCATTTATGGCCTTTAGAAATGGGACATAACCATACTTACCCATTTCTGTCTACAAATATAGTATTGTAGCATATAGATGGCATCTTCCTAAATCATATTTACCTTTTCATTATTTGCTACATATTGGCACTCGTTGAGACTTGGCTTGTGTCATGCCATGTTATTAAGGCGCATGTTTATTACATATGTGCCTTTCACCTCTTGAAAGAGTATTTATTTTTTTGTTTGCACCGTCAAATATTCAGTTAGCGATGTCTTGCAATAGCCACTCTAAAAGATACATTTTCTTAGTTCAATCATTGCATATGCTTATGATGATGCTACAATGCACTTATATTCTCTAGTTTTGATCCTTGCACAGGGTTATGATCATGAACATTTTCTAGTTTTATATTGCTTCATCATTTAAACAGATAAAGTGCACAAATTTGATGGTTCCTTACATTTTAGATACAAGTCACATATCCTCATATTAATTAATTGATATGTTTATTTGTAGAAACCAAAAACCGTGGTCCTTCTCTCATTAGTCCCAAGGACTAAAGATTTGGTTGTTGGTAAAGGAATAATTAAGAGCAGAGATAGCAATTATGTAGTTGAAGGGGATACACTTGGCGATTCATATTGGGCAATTACTGTTCTAGAAGTTAGTAAACTTGGACGTGAAAAACTGCCTCGACCATTTGGGCATATCCAGAATGTACAAGTTTAATTAATGTATTCTAATTAATATTTCCTCGTTCTAGAGTGGGATTACTTATTTATAAAGGAATTGATGCACGATGTATCAATTATCATCGGAATGACTATTCTTTTTACAGGTTAAGAGAGTAAAAGATGTTTCAAATTGAGGCAACATGCCCTTCTAACCTTGCAATCTGAGCAAATCCCAAAATGGTAATTTACTTGAATACATATAGGAGGAATACTTCATTTCTACATCAGCATATTTCTCTTGAGACTAAAGTGACATTGGTATGGTGATTGTAGGGTTTCTATGTTTGACTCCATATGGGTGGCTGATGACAAGATCTCAGGAGGGAACTTTTAAGTGTTTGGTCACTTTGTCTAGTGGTGTGTAGTATTTGCTTTGTCTAGTAGTGTGTAGTATTTATAAGACTCTTGTTATTTCGTTTTTGTGATGTTTTCCACCAAGGGAAGGTTGTTGTTCGTGCTTGGAACATGTTTAGTTTTATGTTTTTTTACTTTCATGAGCATGTAGTCAACACTCCGGTGTCAATTTAAAATTTAGTACTCATATTATATTTTATCTATAATTCTATATCGATTGGTTCTATGAATAAGTATCCAATCATCATGTGCTCCTATGTCACAATATTATTTGTATGTGTATTTTGGTTTTATTGAATCCTTGATATTGTCTATTGTTTGGAGATGAAAATTTATCTTACTGAAGACATAAAAGGATGCCACTACATTGTCTCTTTCTGAGACATACCAAGATGCCTCTATAGGGACTATAAAAATGTCTCAACATAAAAACAACATGTGACATGACAAGGTGCCTCTACATGACATGTTTGTCTCTACATAATGACTTTAATTTTCTAGAGACAAAATAAAAATGCCTCTATTTAAATGTGTCTATGTTTCTAGAGATGGATAAATTGCCACAAAGGAATGCTTCTACTAATGTTAGAGACAAGCCAAATTGCCATATAAAAGTGCCCCTATACCTATACATACACATTTCAAATGTATCTTGAGAGTGCCTCTATGTGTGTAGATACACTTTCCAGTGTCCAGACAGAGTGCCTCTGTGTGTGTAGATACAATTCTTGGTGTCCATACAAAGTGTCTCTATGTGTGTACATACATTTCACGGTGTCCATACAAAATGCCTCTATGTGTGTAGATACACTTCCCAGTGTCCATACAAAGTGACTCTATGCATATATAGGCATTTCGTAAAATGATTCTATGGTCTAAGACACACTGCCCATAGCAACACTTTTGAGACAATGTGTAAAATGCCTCTACAACTGCGTAAAGACAAAATAAGTGTCTCAACGGGGCCAAAATAGTGACTCTACGGGCCAGTTCTCTTGTAGTGACATTGTCGCCTTCCTATTCCTGTCCGCATTAGTTCAGGATCTGGGATCTAAACCCTTTCACCTGGATTTACTTTGTTGAAATTTCTCCATTCCCTATATCCCATCATCTCGCCTATCCACGTATTGACCACCGACTCCTTAAGGAAATAAGTAGACACAAATGAGATCGCATCCATGCCCATCAGCCCGCATGCAGCTAGTACATGCGAGCAAGGAAGATGCAACATCTTGGGTTTATTGCACGTGCACTCACACGTTGGCCAGGCTTCATTGCCTATCCTCACCTCCTGTGTCTTTACCTCTTCTCCAGTTCCGATCCGATTGGAAGGGAGGCATACCTCGAACCTTCTTTCCTGATTACCGATGGCGACGACATGCATGGACCGAGCTTTCTCCATCTTGGCATCCATGTAATGCATGATCTTTGAACAATAACTTGTGTTTGGGTTGTTTATGATATGCATCTGAGCTATCTGGAGTCTATCTCTGAAGTACTTCAAAGTTCCGGTGAAAATACACTCCATAATGGCTCTTAATGGCAGAGCCCTGCTTCCTCTCAAGACGAAGTTGTAATTTTCAGCCAGATTTGTAGTCATGACACCAAACCTAGCACCATGAGTGTCATGCAGCAGAGACCACCTCTCTACAGGCTCGTGTTGTATATATTCCTGAATTTTTTAATCCTTCTCCCAAGCCTTCTCCTAGTATCGGGTTAGTCAAATCCTGGTAAGTCACAAAGGGAAATGGGTTCTTCCTCCGGTGTTGTTGTTCATGTTGTTGCCTGTGCAGCTAACGCCGCTGCATGAGCCGCGACCACTGCTGCTCTAGCTGCTCTCCTCTGAGTCACATGTTTTTTAGTGAAGTCATCCAGATAGCCACGTCACTTGATGTACTTCCACTCTTGGTTATTCTTGCAAAGCTTCTTGAATAGGTTTATAAGGGCCTTGTTCCTGAATTATGATAAAAAGTTGGCCCCTAGATGTCACATGCACCAACGACTCTGCGTGTCCTGCCATGGAGTTACTTCATCAGGAGCAGGCTGTGTGAGCTTCTTTATCGCGCTTAGTATACCTGGATGCCTATCATGAATGACGCATACATTCGGGGTATCTCTCACAATTGCTATCTTCAGCTGCCTGGAAAACTATACCCAACTCTCGGTGTTCTCGCTCTCCACGAAAGAAAATGCAAGTGGAACAACTTGATTGTTCTCGTCTTGACCTATGGCAGTCAATATCTGACCCCTATACTTGCCAGTGAGAGATGTAACATCCACACAGATGACTGATCGACAGTGAGTGAAAGCTTCTATGCATATAGCAAATGAGAAGAATACTCGATGCAACACCCTCAAATTAGGTTCCTGTGGCAACGCAAAGTGTTGGATGTGCACATAGGTGCCTGTATTCCTAGCATGCAGTGTCTGGAGCATCCTAACAACACAGTCATATCCGTCTCGAAATGAACCAAATCTTGCCTCCGGTGCCCTCTGCTTAGTCCTCTAAGCCTTTCTGTGAGAAATATTATAGCGGAATCTGATAGCAACTTTGTTGATGATAGATTTCACCCCCATGGCTTTGCTCTCCACTATCTCTGTGTATAACAGTCTGGCCAGGAGGGTTGACGTGAGGTTACGATGGTCCTGAAGGACACTGTCAAGTTGACATGTGTGCATCACAACATCGGTGACCTTCCAGTTGGTGTCATACCTAGGGACATGGGCATGCACCCTTGTAGGGCATCCGACTTCCATGCAAACCAATGTCAAATATTGTTGGGATGACACCTTCGTTTTGAAGACCCGTTGCATGGACATTGCCCACTCAATGATTGATTCCTGCAGATGTCTCTTGATAGGATATAATGCACCCAGAGAGATGTTGTTCGCGTGATAGTGCCACGCTGAATCATGCCCATCGTTCACATTCATTGCTGTTGTGCTGTCATTATTCCATGATGCCGGAATAGGTTGGGCGATCTCTTCTTGATCAGACTCGTTAGAATCATTAGCCCTATCACTGTTGCCTTCTGAGTGTTCGTATTCCATCTGATGTTGCAACAAACGTCATATATCTCGTCCTCATCGGCTTCACCACTGAAAATTTCTTCCTCTAAACCTTGACCACCGTCGGCTGATTCATAACCATCACCCCCGGTGTGTGCATAGCTACTATGACCTGATTCATAACCGCCACCACCCTCTTGGCCCTGACTACTCTGGCCATGATCATACGCAACCTCTTTTGCCATAGGTAGCACTAAGACACTGGGGCTAACTACTCTTTTCTGGCAAGCTTGCACATATTTGACCCATTTATCTTGCACTTTTATGGGCCTTAAATAAAAATTAGGGTTTTTCCTTGACTTAGTCCATAAAACATGCACACAGATAGTATGGGTCAGAGGGAGTCCTAAACGAGCAGATAACCAATCTTTCAACTGAGTAACGAGCACTGTTTCAGAATTCTTAAGCACTTCATCCATAAAATGAAACTCGCTCAAATCAAATCTATGCTGGTTTGTTCTGACAACACCGATACCATAGTAAAACCTAAACACTACATTATTTGACATGACTTTCGACCTAAAAAAATACCGAAAATAGTCAAATACACGTACATTGGCGTATAATACTCTACAAATAAAATTCTAATCATATGACTGAAATATCTTGCATCTAACAGACCTCATCAAAGGCTACCTATAAACATACACAGATGACTGCAATTAGCAAGAAATTAGGGTTTACCCTTGAAGCGTGTGAAGTCCTGCCGTGTAGCAGCCTCCGGTCATCAGATCGGCACTTCCACCATGCAGCTGCCTCAAGCCCGAGCACTAGCCTCCACCATGACCATTGCTCCCCAAGAACACCTCCAAATCCCTCCACCAAAATGACTCAAATCACTACACCAGGCTATCCCATTAGTAGATCGGGATTCTACTATCTTGCTAATGGAAATGAGAGTAAGAACAACTAGCAAGAGGGAAGGAGGAAGAAGGAACAAGGGAAGAGGACGACGGGCCGGTGCTGGCTATTATAAAGGGTTGCATCGTTAATTCGAATAATGACCGCTCCGATCATTAATTCGAAAGCCGGCCGTGGGGCTGCCTCCCCTGTCGCCGACAGCGTGGCCAGGCGGGGCCCACTGTTGATGGCGCCCAATACTTGTCGTGGAACGCTTCATTGGAAACCCCAAGAGCAAGGTATGAAGCAACACAGCAGCAGGTTTCTCTTAGTAAGAAACCGAGGTTATCAAACCAGTAGGAGGAAGGAAACATCACACTAACTCAAGACTTTGCCCCAACGAATCAATGAGGTTGTCAAGCTCACCGGTTTGCTGTAACAAATGATTAAATGTATGGTGTGGAAGGTAATGGTTTGCAACAAGTAAACAAGTAACAATGGAAGATGTATCAATGGTAAAGATTGGACCGGGGTCCATAGTTCACTAGAGGTGCTCTCCTTAGATAAACAACATGGCATGAAGGGTAAACAAATTACAGCGGGGCAATTGACAGGAACTGAGCAAGGCATAACAATGCAATTACTAGCTAGAAAGATCCTATGAAGTTGATTGGGCAATATAACAATATACATAGACCGTAATCCAACTACATCTATGACTAGAAGTCCACCTTCAGGTTATCATCCGACCCCCAAAGATTAAGTTGCAAGCAATGCATAACCGCTTTAAGCAAAGTGTGTAAGGTAAACAGTCCACATGTTCCATGAACAAGAGACCATTGTTTTCTCCCTAGTAGCAACAACACATCTACAATCGAAGAGATTTCTGTCACTTCCCTTAGAAACTAGAGGCATGAACCCACTATCGAGCATAAATACTCCCTCTTGGAGTCACTAGCAACTACTTGGCCAAGATAACCACTAGCAACGGAAAGCATGCAAGATCACAAACAACACAGACATGATAGAATCATAAAGATAAAACCATTAATCAAACCAACATAATAATCTCAATATCCATCGGATCCCCGCAAACACAACATGCATGATTACAAATAGATTAGATCTTGATCATGAACGGAGCTCACAAGATCTATACATGAAATCACAAAGGAGGAGATACAATCATCTAGCTACTACATGGACCCATAGTCCAAGGTGGAACTACTCACGAATCATACCGGAGAGAAGGCCTCCGGGATGATCTCCCCTCCGGCAGGGTGCCGGGAAGAACTTCAGATCCCCCCGATCTAGGGACGATGGTGGCGGCTACAGACGGTTTCGTGGATTTCTGATCGGGTACCGAGAGTTTCTGTATCGGGGGCTTCTTATAGGCGAAGGGGCGAGTCCGGGAGGCGACCAGGGTCGCCAAACCCTAGCCAGGCGCGAGCCCACCTGCCCCCGCGCCTGGGGTGGGTCTGGCCCCCCTGGCCAGCCTCTCCGGCTCTCCTCTGGTTCTTGTTCCCCACGGAAAGTAATTTACTTTGGCGTTTGTCCCGTCCAATTCCGAGAATATTTCTTTACTAACTTTTCTGAAACCAAAAACAGCAGAAAACAGGCATCTGGTACTGTTGCAACTTGTTAATAGGTTAGTACCAAAAAACATGTAAAAAGCACCTCAAAGTGTAGACAAGTAAAGCAAAGTAGATACTAAACAAGCATGGAGCATCAAAAATTATAGATACATTTCCAACGTATCAGCATCCCCAAGCTTAACTCCTGCTCGTCCTCGAGTAGGTAAGTGATAAAAGAATAATTTTTGAGGTGACATGCACCCTCACAATAAAGATCCAACCATTTGCAAGCATTGAAAGATGGGATCAAAGAACTCTAAACATGTGCATAAAAGAGGGAGTTCTAACAATAGGACATAGTAATTATGCATGCAACATGGCAAGCTACAAACAAAGATCATGAATAATATGCATTGAAAAACGCTTGTTTGTTTCACATGCAGAAAACATAGCATAGTGGCAATCAGCTTGTCCCTCATAGAATAGCAATATAATGCATAGGACACCTGCAAAGTTCACAAGGGTGACTAGAAACAAGTAGCACATGAACAAGTAATAACACAATATGCATCAATTAATAAGCTTTGGAACATTGCACACAGTATGACAACTATGCTCTCTTAATGGTGCCTAAAGGTAGAAGGTGGAGAGTTAATAATGATGGAAGAAAAGCCTTTTTGTAAAGGAAGCATGGATTACAAGTTTCAAAAAGAGCTTCCAAAAATTATGGTACTTATTAGCTTTCAACCCTCATTGCCCCTATCATAAGAATCTTGAAGTGGTTAAGGTTAAAGTGGCAAAGCTGGAGTATATGCTTGATAAAGTATAAGTTGGAAATCTCAAGTCCCTTGACTATGAGGGCTACACCTCATGGATACTCAACTTAGGGCCCAGGCAAGTTCTTTTCACTGTAAGTATTTGTATATCATTGAGAACCGCCAACGGGGTACCCCTTGCACATGGTACAGGAGCTTTCCCATAACCAAAATGACAAGGCAAGCAGACAATGAGCATCTCAGCAATTCTTCTTATGTACCATGGGAATATGGTGCTTTTTTCTCTCTTTCCTCTTTTCTCAATGTGTCTCTCTTTTTTTATAAGAAGAATGCTTCATAGATGTCACTATGGTGATGCTGCAAGTTTCCACCATGATTAGGCATGGCTTAGGCTAGCGACCCAGGCGTTTCTCTAACACAGAATACAAATTCCATGGACTTACAAGTTCCCACTTCATTTCACACCGGTGACATCCATATACAAAAGAGCATGATATCAACGGAGTACAAAAAGTACAAGTGCAATGTTGAAAACGTTCCCCGTGACAGCACGGTTCTGCTAATCCCAACTTATAAGTGCAAGAATATACAACAAAGTTGCCTCAATGGTTCAAGTTTACTAGGGGCAAAGAATAAAATGTGCCATCAAGTTCGTGAGGGCTTTAATCACTAAGTTTTCACATAACAAAATAGTTTTTAATTGGAAGATAGTTGAAAACAAGAATATACTTGGAATGGTGTAACACACTATGCATAGGAGTTTATAGTGGAAACTTTGGAATAACTTGGTTTCTTGGGAATTGGAAGCATGATTAGAATTTACTCATACAAGTGGAGGCTAACAAAAGACTGGGAGCAACCAACTAAGAGAGCAATAATGGCCATAATTATGCAATGCAACAAAGCAAACTAATCAAAGCAAAGAGTGGTACTACAAGTCAAGGACTAAATGATCATAGAGGCTAATGATGACTTGTCATAGTCATAACATGGTGTAAGCATGTGCCAAGTCAACCCAAGCAAAACATCAAAGGAGAATACCACAATACTATGCTTTTGCATGCTAAAACAACGCATAATTTCTTCAAGGCACACTAAGCAATCCCAATTGTTTGGAACAAGACATGCTACAGCAATAATCACTAAGCATAATGCAAAAACAACACCTAGCATGTCATGCTAAAGTCTTAGTCACGGTCAATGCAAGCTCCTCTTGCACTTCAAGCAAGAACTTACTACTCCTTTCCAAACACCTAGCAAACTTATTTATAAAACAACACAGCGAGAGAGGGGGTCCAAACTACTAAAGCAAACTAAACAAACTAAGCAAAGCAAAAGAAAACTAAGACACTCCAAGAACAACACAACTGTGCATGAAACAATAAAAGTGAAGTGTCTAGACAGACCTGAGCTTTTTATTGATGAAGAAGGGGATGCCTTGGGCATCCCCAAGCTTTGACTCTTGTACCTCTTGGATATTTATTGGGGTGACACCATGGTGGCATCCCCAAGCTTGAGATTTTGTCCATCTTTCATCTGATTGCATCATTCTCTCTCTACACCTGAAATTTTTCCTTCATACAAAACTTCACACAATCTTCATTACCAACATTAGCTTATTCAAAAGGTATTAGACTACTGGAAAAGCTTTGAAACAGCAAGACTTTTTACTAAAAACACAAGCTACTGTAGTAACTCCTTTAAAGAAATTCAATTTACCTGAAGAGAGCTCAAAAAGGAATCAATAAGAAGCAAATGCAAATAATGACAGATATTTGTCAAAACAGACCAGTAGGTAGAAATGAATTTTTTCGAACATCTTCTGTTGCTCAAATAAAAAAGTGTTGAACTAATGAAAGTTAGCCAACATACTGAGAGATCTATTCGTAAATTGTGAGATGAATCCGAGTTACAGAGCCTCCTCACGATTTTTTTTGGTGGAGGACAGAAATCTGTTTCGGGACAACAACTCCCCAAATCTTAGTTCCCTCTCATTAGAGGTCATTCTTGGCACAAAAATCAAACAAAAAGGATAAATAAAGATCATTACAGTAGTAATAACTTCCAAGACTCAAGGAAACTCTTGGGTTATCTTCCAATAAGTACTTTTCTTTAACGCCTTTAAGTTAGGCATAAGAAGCAAGAAGAATCAAGTATTTTCAAATGAAGAAGCATTAACATCAAATCTTGCTTTCAAAGGAGGAGCAAAAAACAACTTCTATCTCCTTATAGGGAAGTGTTCAATACCTTTCTTGAAAGGAAAATGATATTTGATGGTGCCTTCTTTCATATCAATGATGGCACCAACTGTTCTAAGAAAAGGTCTTCCCAAAGTAATAGGACAAGAAGCATTGTATTCAACATCCAAAACATAGAAATCAATAGGGACATAAGCATTGTTAACCATAATGAGAACATCATTAATACTCCCCATGAGTTTTTTTAGCATTATCATTGAGTGGGACATCCAAATAACAATATTCTAATGGTGGCAAATCAAGCATTTCATAAATCTTCCTAGGCATCATAGAGACACTAGAACCAAGATCACATGAAGCTTTGAGATCAAAGTCATTCACTTGCATATTAATAATGAGTTCCCAACTATCCTCTACTTTCCTAGGAATAGAAGCTTTGTGTTTTAGCTTCTCTTCCTTAATCTTAACAAGAGCATCTGTAATGTGTTTGGTAAAGGCAACATGCATATCACTAGCATCAGGACTTCTAGCAAGCTTTTGTAGGAACATAATCACTTCAGAAATATTGCAATCATCAATATCAAAATCAAACTTAGCATCACTAGTAGTAGATCACTAGGCTTAGGCATAGTAGGAGGAGGAATAGGGGCTACTTGTGGTTTAGTGGTGATAGTGCACACACTATTGTTTCTATCAATTTCAGCTTCCCTTTCCCACCTAGCATGAAGTTGAGCTAACAGCCTAACATTTTCATCAATAGTAACTTGTATGGCATGAGCAGTAGCAAAGGTGTTTTCCATAGTTTCAGGTTTAGCAGCCATTTTATTAACCAAGGAATTTTGAGCTTCAGACACAAAGGATATATTTTTCTCAACAGTTAAAAGCTTTTCCTCTATAGTCTTATTGAAAGTGGTTTGTTTACTAATAAAGTCCTTGAGCATGACTTCAAGTTTAGAGGGAGCACTTCTAGCATTATTGTAAGATATTCCATAGGAGTTTCCATTATTAGGAGGATAAGGCCTATAATTTTTGTTGCTACCAAAATTATTCCAATAGCCATTATTGTTGAAATTGTTGTTTCTAATGAAGTTCACATCAACTTGCTCTTCTTGAGCAACCAAATAGGATAAGGGAACACTATTAGGATCTAGAGGAGCTTTCCCATTAACAAGCATAGCCATAATAACATCAATCTTTTCACTCAAAGAGGAAGTTTCCTCAACAGAATTTACCTTCTTACCATGTGGAGCTCTCTCAACATGCCATTCAGAGTAGTTAACCATCATATTATCAAGGAGCCTTGTTGCAGCACCCAAGGTGAGGCCCATGAAGGTACCTCCAGCAGCAGCATCCAATAGGTTTCTTGAGGAGAAGTTCAAACCTGCATAAAAAGTTTGGATAATCATCCAAGCAGTGAGTCCATGAGTAGGGCAATTTTTAACCAAAGATTTCATTCTTTCCCAAGCAGGAGCAACATGTTCACTATCAAGCTGTTTAAATTTCATAATATCACTTCTCATAGCAATAATCTTAGCAGGAGGATAGTACTTTCCAATAAAAGCATCTTTACACTTAGTCCAAGAATCAATACTATTTTTAGGCAGAGATAGCAACCATTCTTTAGCTTTTCCCCTCAAGGAGAAAGGAAAAAGCATGAGCTTAATAATATCTCCATCTACATCCTTATACTTCTGCATCTCACAAAGTTCAACAAAGCTATTAAGATGGGCAGCAGGATCATCAGAACCAGCACCAGAAAATTGCTCTCTCATCACAAGATTCAACAAGGCAGGCTTAATTTCGTAAAAGACAGCATCAGGAGTAGGTGGAGCAATAGGTGTGCTTAGGAAATCATTGTTGTTGGTGCTAGTGAAGTCACACAACTTGGTGTTCTCAGCAGAGTTCATTTTGGCAAAGGTGGGCAAGCCAAAAACATCAGCAGCAGATAGAGCAGGAACTAATTTTTGTGTGTTTTTGAATAAGGCAAGAAAACCAAACTAGACTTTTTTTTGGGTTTTTTGAAAAGAGGCAAACAAAACCAAACAAAAGAAACAAAGCAAACTAAAAACAAATTAAAGAGGAAGGAAGTGAAGGACTCTCCTAGTGAAGACGTCCTTAGCCTCCCCGACAACGGCGCCAGAAATTAGCTTGATGGTGCGCAATACTTGTCGTGGAATGCTTCGTTGGAAACCCCAAGAGCAAGGTATGAAGCAGCATAGCAGAAAGTTTCCCTTAGTAAGAAACCGAGGTTATCGAACCAGTAGGAGGAAGAAATGTCACACAGGTATTGCTGGCAACATGGAGACCTACACAACACAAACTCAAGACTTTGCCCCAACGAATCAGTGAGGTTGTCAAGCTCACTGGTTTGCTGTAACAAAGGATTAAACGTATGGTGTGGAAGGTAATGGTTTGTAGCAAGTAAACAAGTAACAATGGAAGATGTATCAATGGTAAAGATTGTACCAGGGTCCATAGTTCACTAGAGGTGTTCTCCTTAGATAAACAACATGGAATGAAGGGTAAACAAATTACAGCGGGGCAATTGACAGGAACTGAGCAAGGCATAACAATGCAATTACTAGTTAGAAAGATCCTATGAAGTTGATTGGGCAAAACAATATACATAGACTGTAATCCAACTGCATCTATGACTAGAAGTCCACCTTCAGGTTATCATCCGAACCCCCTTCAGTATTAAGTTGCAAGCAATAGACAACTGCTTTAAGCAAAGTGTGTAAGGTAAACAGTCAACATGTTCCATGAACAAGAGACCGTTGTTTTCTCCCTAGTAGCAATAACACATTTACAACCGAAGAGATTTCTGTCACTTCCCTTGGAAACTAGAGGCATGAACCCACTATCGAGCATAAATACTCCCTCTTGGAGTCACTAGCAACTACTTGGCCAAGATAACCACTAGCAACAGAGAGCATGCAAGATCACAAACAACACAGACATGATAGAATCATCAAGATAAAACCATTAATCAAACCAACATAATAATCTCAATATCCATCGGATCCCCGCAAACACAACATGCATAATTACAAATAGATTAGATCTTGATCATGAACGGAGCTCACAAGATCTATACATGAAAGCACAAAGGAGGAGATACAACCATCTAGCTACTACATGGACCCATAGTCCAAGGTGGAACTACTCACGAATCATACCAGAGAGAAGGCCTCCAGGATGATCTCCCCTTCGGCAGGGTGCCGGGAAGAACTTCAGATCCCCCCGATCTAGGGACGACGGTGGCGGCGGCTACAAACGGTTTCGTGGATTTCTGATCGGGTACCGAGAGTTTCTGTATCGGGGGTTTCTTATAGGCGAAGGGGCGAGTCCGGGAGGCGACCAGGGTCGCCAAACCATAGCCAGGCGCGGGCCCACCTGCCCCCGCGCCTGGAGTGGGTCTGGCCCCCCTGGCCATCCCCTTCGGCTCTCCTCTAGACTTCTTGTTCCCCACGTAAAGTAATTGACTTTGGTATTTGTCCCGTCCAATTTCAAGAATATTTCTTTACTAACTTTTCTGAAACCAAAAACAGTAGAAAACAGGTATCTGGCACTGTTGCAACTTGTTAATAGGTTAGTACCAGAAAACATGTAAAAAACACCTCAAAGTATAGACACGTAAAGCAAAGTAGATACTAAACAAACATAGAGCATAAAAAATTATAGATACGTTTCCAACGTATCAACTGTCAAGCCAGTCGGCTTTTGAATTAAAGAGGAGGCCTGTCGGCTTTTGAAATAAAGAAAAGGTCCGGTCGGTTTTCGAAATGAAGACGGCGCGCTATATTTGAAAAATTTCCATTTCGTGTATTATTTGTGAAATTGAATAAAAAATTATATTATTTTGAAAAAATAGCAACACATTTTTTCATGTGTTGCAACGGAAAAAAATTAGGAGGGACCAATTTCGTCCAAAGGATCAAACCAAAATTTTCTAGCCTTTAATTCTTTTATTTGATCTATTCTTTTGCACTTCATAAATTAAATAAAAATTCCAACTTTATGACATCCTATTTACTGGAAATAGTTTTCTATCTAAAAATATTTTAGAGGGAAATTAGGAAAAGCATGAACATATATGTGTATTTTTATAGCACCATGTACATGTCTATCTAAGACCCAAACGTTAAAAAGTGCTCGGGTGCTGGTTTATCTTTTGGAGCCATCGTTTCTGAACCGTCGATCGCGCTCGATCAAGAGAAGCGACCAGGGGCCGTTCTGACAACTTCTACACTTCGACAGTGGGCCGCCCCACCTACCTCCTGCCTGATCCCCATCGCGCGTGTTGTCCCTCTCGCCACCAGCTCCTTCATCGGCGGCAGGGTGCACCACACCGACGACCTCCCCGGTAGCCCTCACCTACGGCGTCCCCTGCCAACCCTCCTGTTCCCTCCTCCCAAGATCCACTTGTGCAGCCCCTTCTCTCCCTACCACGAGATACACCGGCGCTAGCCCTCCTTCCCCATCGCCGGCGGAGCGCGGAACCGCCGCCTGGAGAAGCCAACCTTCCCTTAGCGCCGCATGGTGCTCCCACCTCCACCTCACTTCCCCCACCTCCACCAGGCGCCGCCGGAGAACCCCACCTCCATCCTCCATCCTGCAAAGATAGCGCGATTATTGGGTTCTTTCCCGACCCATTCTTCTTGAGCTACGGCGTGGCTGCATGATTGAAGCCGGCGTGGCATCTAGGGATTCTGGATTATCTTTGTCCTCGAGCACCAGCTTGAGGCCTTGAAGGGCATGGACGCGCCCGGTGTCTCTGGTGCCAGTGCTCGTCTCCATCAAGGTAGCCATCTTAGGTAGCCATCCGTCGACATGAACCAGGCAACAATCATCTGTTGACAGCAGCTACCCCAAGTAGCAGATGACATGGATCTTACGACATGTTTCTGAATAAATGGCTGAAAACTGTCAAATTGCTAGTCAGTTTAACTGTATCCAGTGTAAAGAAAAATCAATTATTCAATTGCTTTATGTTTCTGTTGTTGTATGATTTAAGATTAGTACTACTCCCTCCGACCCATATTACATAACTTGGATTTGTCAAAATTTAGATGAACCTATATACTAAATAGTGTCTAGATTCATTCAAATCTAGACAAATTTGAGTCAACTAATATGGGTCGGAGGGAGTAGTAGAGTTCAAAGTAATGCATACGTTCTATAGACGGTCTTATTGAGGTTGAATTCAGCAATTTTCATTTTACTTTTCTGCCCAGGCTAGGATGAACGCAATAAGGGATGGCTTTACAAGATACATGCCTATTGCCGGGACTATGGAGCTGAGGAAGGCTATCTGCAATAAGCTTCAGGGTGTGTGTGTGCACGTGCAGATGAATTTCTTTGCATGTATTCAAATTGGATTACTAGTCAAATTGAGTTACTCGATGTTTGGTTATTGATATGCCTCAGGTGCTAGTGAGCAATCATGTTAAGTGGTGCATTAAACAAGTAGTTCTTGATGTTTTCTCACCCCATGTTGAAGTAAAGTTGTCATCTATTTACCCTGTAAATTAGGAGAAGTGTGTTTTGTACATGCTTACCAAGCTTTGAAATATGCATGAAATTAGCAGCACTAGATGCTTGATTTTTCTTTTCTACTGCAAATATTTATGGCTTAATCTGGAGCGAACAAGCCTTTTAATTATAGCGTGCATAAGCGATCTTGGAGACCACTGTCCGGAATTCCTAAGACACAAGATGACGTCCATGGGTGCATGGAAGCCTAGCCGGCATGAAGGTGCCTCATTGGCTCTTCTGATGCCAATTGGAATCGTGCAATTGGAGTTCCCACCATCCTTCTTCAATATTATGACGCATCTCCTGGTTCACCTAGTGGAAGAGATTGCCATTCTCGGTCCGGTATTTCTGCACAATATGTTCCCCTTTGAGAGGTTCATGGGAGTCTTAAAGAAATATGTTCATAACCGTGCTAGACCAGAAGGAAGCATCTCCAAGGGATATGGAACAGAGGAGGTTATTGAGTTTTGTGTTGACTTTATTCCTGACCTTAAGCCGATTGGTGTTTCTGACTCGCGGCATGAGGGAAGACTAAGTGGAAAATGCACGCTGGGAAAGAAAGCAATGATATGTAGGGACGGGGATTCTTTCACTAAAGCACACTACACGGTTCTACATAATTCCACCTTGGCAGCTCCGTATATCGAGGAACACAAGAATATTGTACGCTCCAAAAACCCGGAGAAGCCTGAATCATAGATTACAGATGAACACATGAAGTCTTTCGGTGGTTGGATGTGGATACATCTCTTGAATGACACCACTGTTGGAGATCAACTATACTTGTTGGCCGCGTCACCATTTTCTACTGTATTGAATTTCCAAGGGTACGAAATAAATGGGAATACATTCTACACGATCGCCCAAGATAAAAAGAGCACCAACCAAAATAGTGGTGTCCGCTTTGATGCAATAGACGAGAATGGACAAAAGGACACATATTATGGTTACATAGAGGAGATATGGGAACTAGACTATGGAGTCTCTTTTAAGGTCCTTTTGTTTCGCTGCAAATGGGTCAACCTGAATGGGGAAGGGGTAAAGAAGACCAGTTGTACGGAATGACAACAGTGGATCTCAACAATCTTGGTTATAGAGATGAACCATTCGTCCTAGCCAATGATGTGTCTCAGGTTTTCTATGTGAAGGACATGTCCTCTAGACCGAAAAAAAGAAAAAATATGCAAACGAATACATTATATGATGAGCCAAAGCGTCACATAGTTCTTTCAGGGAAAAGAAACATCATGGGAATCGAGGACAAGACAGACATGTCAGAAGATTATAATAAGTTTGATGAAATTCCGCCCTTCACAGTGAAAACTGACCCAAGCATTCCGTTAAGTAAAGAAGATGCTCCATGGTTACGTCTGAAGCGATCATAAGGAAGGACATATGCCAAGAAGTTCATGCTCATATTATGTAACTCTAGTTCATGTCTTTCGCGGTTTGTGGCTTGACCGAAGGATATCTTTCGCGGTTTGTAGCTTGACCGGGACTATATATAGTGGGGCCTTTAGTCCCGGTTTTGTAGTCTTAGTTTTTAATATTAATAAATGTCTTGAGTGTTAGTCCTGTTTTGTGGTTGGCCCGGGACTATGAAGAAGTTGTCCCGATTCGTACTTACCATTAAGATCTGATCTCCAAACGCGCGCGGTCACATATTAGGGAGTGCCTCTATGACCAGTTTCTTGGAGATGCCGGAGGACTGGGATCCGGCGACATCTCCCTGAAATTGGTCGTAGTGGTGTCCCTGCTCTTGAAAACCATCTTGCAGCTTGTAACTTCTCTAACTAGATCAATACACCTAGGAGCTAACTAATTTCACATATTAGGGAGTGCCTCTATGACCAGTTTCTCGGAGATGCCGGAGGACTGGGCTCCGTCGGCATCTCCCTGAAACTGGACGTAGTGGTGTCCCTGCTCTCGAAAACCATCTTGTAGCTTGTAACTTCTCTAACTAGATCAATACGCCTCGGAGCTAACTAATTTCACATATTAGAGAGTGCCTCTATGACCAGTTTCTCGGAGATGCTGGAGGACTGGGCTCTGTCGGCCTCTCCCTAAAACTGGCCGTAGTGGTGTCCCTGCTCTCGAAAACCATCTTGGAGATGCCTCAAACTGGCTGGAGGACTGGAATCGCAAGGATGCCTATTTATAGTACAAGCAGCTCGGCATAGTGTCGACACTTACGAAATAATGTCGACACTCACCCCTATTATTAGTGCTGACTCGTGTTTTGTCCCGGTTGGTGTCTCCAACCGGGACTACAGGTTCATCTTTAGTCCCGGTTGGTGACACCATCCGGGACAAGGTACACGCCGCACGACATAATGTCGACACTCACCCCTATCATTAGTGCTTCCTGGCCCAGCCTACCGAAATCCCTCCGCGTGGTGTCGACAATGAAAATCCTGTTTCAGAATGCTACCGTCCCATTTTTAGAACAATCCGAACAATGAAAATCCTTCACGTGGTGTCATATTATGTTACATAGTTGAAAGGAAAAATACCAGACTTGGTATATTGATCATGTTTCGAAAAAACCTTCACAAAATGACCTATCATGTTTGAGGTTTCATGGCTTTCGGTCCAAATGACCGATGTTATGTGCTGAATCACGGCATAGTTTGTGATGTTGTGCCCATATTATGCATGTGTGTGGACATTGGTATGGAGAAAAATGTTGCAGGAGGAAGTTTTCCTTTTTATCGCACGGAAAAGGCCTTTTCCATTTTCCGAGCGCAAAAAACGGGTCGTTTTGTGAAGTAACCACCAAAATACCGTTTCAGAATGCTACCGTCCCATTTTCCTAAAATACTAGACCACCTTACATGGACTATCTCCCAACCGGGACATCTCAAACCTTTTCGTCCATCCCGGGTAAAAAGGACAAATGTCTGCCGAATCGGTAGGAAGTGGGTCTGGTTTGTACTACAGGTACATGATCTATCGCCCGTGATTTTTTGAAAAAAAATCATTTTTAGACTCGCAATATGTGGTTTCTTCAGAGATCCAATGCAAGTTCTAACGATTCTCGTCCCCTATCTTCATGCACACCGGCTGGATGCTGAGCGCCGGAGGCGTGCCGGTTCCTCCTGTCCCTCTAGGTGTGGCGCTTCGGATGGCCATCACGAACCACTACTACTTCGAGCTCACGCTGGAGCAGTGGAGGAATCCCAGATGGCATCCCGACTATTTCCCGACTTGGGAAGCCTTCTTCGTGGATCGGCGTGAGAGGGCGCTTGCCAGTCACGAGGAGGATGGCCCACCTCCTCCGAACTTCAACTAGGCCGGCCGTCGGCTGTGGTGGCGCGACCGGACTCTCCAGAGCGTCATGGCCTACGACACGGCCGCCGACTCTAGCCCCCGCCTGCGCTACCCTCAAGTCCAGCCCACTCGTACTCAACCTTCAAGGTTCAACTACGCACTACTAGAAAAACGCCTATTCGTGGCGCACCTGAAAAGGCCTTCCGTGGCGCACTAGCAGTGCGCCACGGGCCTCGCGCTACGGCTATCTCATAGCCGTGGCGCACTGCATGGTGCGCCACGGTTATATCGAGATAGGCGTGGCGCACTACCAGGTGCGCCACGGGTAGGGGTACAGGGTGCGCCACAGATGTGTTTTAAAAAAAAAATGCAAAACACCCTCGTTTTGAATTGCAAAAGCAACTGGGTCCGTGCATCGCGGCCATCGTGTCACCTCGCCGGAGCATGGCCGTGGCAGGGAGGTGCGGGAGGGGTCGTGGCCGCTCTAGTCCTCGCCGGCGTCGAGGTGGTAGAAAGGGTGTGGTTGGATAAAGGAAGGTAGGAAGAGAGGGAGGAAGGAAGAGATGGAGGAAGAGAGGAAGGAAGTAAGAGATGGAGGAAGAGAGGGAGGTAGGAAGAGATGGAGGAAGAGAGGAAGGAAGGGAGGTTGGTGAGGAGAAGGATGCCGCCGTCGCCCGTTGTCACTGCGAGGAGGAGGAGAAGGAGGCCACAGTTGCACCGCCGTCGCCCGTTGTCACTGCGAGAAGGAGGAGAAGGAGGCCGACGTCGCGCCGTCACTACAAGGAGAGGAGAAGGGGAAGGAGGAGAAGTAAGAAGGAAGAAGGAAGAAGGAGAAGGGAAAGGGAGAGGAAGAGGGAAAAGGGGAAGGGAAAAGGGGAAAGGAAAAGGGAGGAGGGAGGGGTGGGGATTCAAATTTGAATCCCGCCCAAGCTTATCCGTGGCGCACTAGGTGGTGGTGCGCTACGGGTAAGTCGCCCTCTTTTTTTTTTCTGCAGGAAAAAACGGTCTTTTGACCGTAACTTTTTACTATTTTCGAATTTTGAAAATCTAAAAAATCGCTAAACGACCAGAGGTGGTTGCGAGCAGATGCGAAATCTCGTTCTCGTCATTTTGGTATATTATACGATTTTTTCGATATCGTATGCAAAAGTTACGGCCTTTTTACCGTGGCATGACTTTTTTTGCAAATAAAGTCGAAACTCATTTTTGTTAATTTTACTAGAAGCTATACCACATTACCTACCTAAATATGAAAGGATTTAATTTTTTGAAGTGTTTATCATTTTCTTTTATTTTTTGCAAAGCCTAAAAAGGCGATCCAGGGGGGAGGGGGGTGGAGTTGGTGCATGCCACTTAGCCATAGGGCACTAGGACAGAGTGCCCTACGGCTAAGTTGACCCATCTGCAGCAGCAAACATGCCCGTAGCGCACTAGGTCAAGGTGCCCTACGGATAAGTGAAACATCCGTAGCGCACCATGACCAAGTGCGCTACGGGTATGTGTGATATGGCCACATGTGCCCAGGCCCACACATAGCCGTGGGGCCCCAACCCCAAGTGGGCCACGCTATGACAAGTGTGGATTACCTATAGCCGTTTTCCTAGTAGTGATGGCGACCCGAAGACGACAATGGCGGCATGAAACTGACGACTATAGTGGCGAGTATTACAGGTGTAGGCAGGAGCATGACTGAATTATTCCAACATTGCAAAACAAGTTCGGCCGATTATGGCTTAATCTGGCCATGTATCTTAATTTTCAGTTCTTCTATGTAACTTTGTGTTAGTTGCGTTATGTACTTTAATTCCAGTTCTATCCTAATCAAATTTTCTTTCCGCCCATTATTTTCCGTCCTTTTTTTTCCGCCCATTAATATATAAAAAATATAAGTTAATTCAAATCCAAATTAAAAACAGAAAATGGTTTTGAATTACTTATTCAAATCCAAACACTTTTTATGTTTAAAGTTTTTCTAAATTCCAAATTAATATAAAAAAATAAGTTAATTCATTTTTAATTGTAAATGGTTCATATTTTAAATGGTTACATTAATTATTTTTTAAAACAGAAAATGGTTTTGAATTATTTATTCAAATCCAAACACTTTTTATGTTTAAAGTTTTTCTAAATTCCAAATTAATATTCAAAAAATATAAGTTAATTCATTTTTAATTTTAAATGGTTACATTAATTAATTTTTAAAAATAGAAAATGGTTTTGGATTATTTATTCAAATCCAGACACTTTTTATGTTTAAAGTTTTTCTAAATTCCAAATTAATATTCAAAAAATATAAGTTATTTCATTATTAATTTTAAATGGTTCATAGTTTAAATGGTTACATTAATTATTTTTAAAAACAGAAAATGGTTTCAAATTAGTTATTCAAATTCAAACACTTTTTATGTTTAAAGTTTTTCTAAATTCCAAAGTAATTATCATTTAAAAAACATTACAAATTTAAACCCCAAAATAAAAAATAAGGCGGGAACAGAGAGAAAATACCTGAATTTTTTTGAAAACAGGGGCATATGTCCCGGTTGGAGCCACCAACCGGGACTAAAGACCCCCTGCGCGCGCGCCCCTTTATCTGCTGAAAAAATTGGAGTATACGTCCCGGTTGGTGGCTCCAACCGGGACGTTTGAACCTTTAGTCCCGGTTGGAGGCTCCAACCGGGACTAAAGGCCCTTTGGTTATAACTGGGTGCCCCTCCTCTTCTTCTTCCCCATCTCACAATCTTCTCGCGCATAGGCTCTGAAGCGATGCCATCAGGCTGCCCCACCGCCATGCACGCCCTACCGGCCGCCGCCGCTGCTCTGCCTCCGCCTCCTCGCCAGGAATCGCCTCCCCTCCAACAGAATCAACAAAGGGTGCCCTTAACCACCGCAATCAGGAGCTCCTCCCCGAAGTCCGGTCACCGTTGTTCTCGACGATTCCGGCCGCGTCAGAGCTCGCTTGGTCGAGCTGACCCCTCCACCGCCTCCGTGGTGAGCCCCTCGACCTCACAGTCCTCTCCGTTCTTCCTCTTCCTCTCAGACGCTGCCAGGACTGAAAGCCACCGCTCGGCCGTCGTGCTTCCTCTTCCGCGACCAATCCGGAGCGCCGCTACTAAACGGCTCCGCATCCATCGCACCGCTCGCTGCCCGCGCTCAGCGTAGCCTCCCCGTCGACGATCTGGGGCTGATCCCCGGTAAATGGCGTCACACTGACGTCCTGGTGACATCAGCGGGCGAGGTCAGCGTGGTCAAAGCTTCGGTGGGTCCTGCTTGCTTGCGTGGAGGCTGAGTTGGCACTGGGGCCCCTCTGTCAGTCTCACTGGCTATGGGTCGCCCCGGTGTAAAAACTATTTGCCTTTTTGTTTTTAATTCCAGAAAATGATTTAATATTGTAAAATCAATAACTTATTGTTTATAAGTCAGAAAAATACAAATAATATATCAAATTGTTCAGAAAAATGAAACCTATCTATTTAACCTATAATCATGCATTGTTCAACAACTTAAATGACAAGTATAATTAGAAGAACAAATGCACCCCTCTCATATGTTAGGAGTTTCCGAGTTAGGGTTTTCACCCTAACCCGATTAAATCGTCGATCATGTCTTAGGGTTACATTCCAATGCAAATTAACTTGTCATATCATCATACTTGCTTGAGCATTGCATCGATGCCATGTGTTGATTGTTTCCCTTTCTTTTCGGTGTTTGGATTATTAGGTTTATTATTAGTTAGGTATTATTAGGTTTATTAATTAGTTTGGTATTATTAGTCTTCAGCCCCAGTCACCACCGTGGGTAGCCCTGCACCGATTCACATTGTCAAGCAACTTAAAAACCCTATCTTAGATAAGGAATCATTAATACCCCTTAGGTGCATGTGGGTTCGACGATGTGCCTTCGCCAGGGCATTCCGAACCCTATTAAATCGATTCCAATATGGTATTTTGTTAGTATCTAGTGTTTCCTATCTGCTGGATAGTTTCCCTTTTGTAGCCTTATACTCATGTTCCCCTCTCATATGCATCCGAGGTTTCTCCGAACTAGGTTTTACACCCCTAACTCCTAATATTGATTTTAGTTGATTTTAGCTAGAGTTACCTATCTACTACACAGTTTCCTTTTTGTAGCTAGGTTTAGGGTTTCTCTTCATTTTTATTATTGTGTATGTATATATTAGGGTTTCTCTGAATTAGGGTTTATATCTCTCAACACCGTACCTAACTTTCTCCCTTAGCCGCTTTGACTTATTCGTTTTTCCACCTATGCAGAAAATATGGACCCACACGTCAGAGATGAAGAAAAGGAAGAGTTGATCCAAGGTGTGATCCGCAGGGAAGAAAATTTAGATGTATCAACGTTTCTGAACAACTCCGGTGAGGGTGATCCTCTTTTTGCCGGAATAGACAACTTGTTTGAGGTTGAAGGTGTTGCCTTCCGCGAGGGAGAAGGCGATGCCTTGTGTAATCGAGAAGACGACCGCTCTGGCGAGGTGCTTGTAATATAATTAATTCATTAATTAATCATCTGCTATCTATATAGAAATAGTAACGACGATCTTTCTTCTTTTAGCCCTCCGGATCGAACAAATCTACTAAAAAGAGCAGACGAGGCCCAACAAAAAAGTTGCAAGACCATGAGAGGTTCAGGATCGAAGATGTCGCTGAAGACGGCAAACCGATGGCTCCCGAAGTTGTCGCAAACAAATTTGTGGCACAATGCGGAGTAATCGTTAGGGACTTAATCCCGATCACCATTCGAAATTGGAATAGGCCTGCTGATGCGGAAGAAGAGGGAACATGTTTATTTGTCCCTAACCACGCCAAAGATTTACTGTGGAAGAGGCTCATGGTTAATTTCAAACTACCGAAGATAGAGCTGGATCCAAATGCGGAGGATCCAGTTGAGGACACCTTAGAACATGGGAGAGCCATGGAGGCTAAGGTTAGGGAGTGGGCTTTGAAGAAGATGGCCCAGTGTTTCACCAACTGGAAGAAAAGATTGCACCTTGACTATGTCGTGAAAGAGAAGACTCCCGATTTCAAGAATATTCAGTTTGAGAAGATAAAACCATTCTGGGCTGAGTTTGTGGAATACATGACATCAGAAAAAGCTAAGAAAATGTTCGCGAATAAGCTGAATGCTGCTAACAAGAAGTATCACCATACTATGGGGCAAGGTGGCTCTGGCTGGCATTCCTAAGTGGGAGAAACTTGAGAATGAGCTGCGTGCTAAAAGATCACCCAGAGGCAGGGCGATTGGGTAGAACGTGCAAGGAATTGGTTTTACGGGCATGGGGGCACGTTGGACTCGGAAGGGAAGTGTATATATAACATACGACATAAAGAAGACCCCTTGCCAATCGAGAAGATGAGAAAAGCAGTAAAGGCTGTTAAAGATGGGGACTTCATTCCCGATAGAGAGAATGATGAGCTCACACTCGCCCTTGGAAATAAGGAACATGATGGACGGACACGAGGCACAAGCGGCTCCAAACCATGGAACACTGGGTTTCCCGAAGAGAGGAAGAAATATCCTGATAGAAGCCGTCAGAGGAGAAAGGACAGGGCGGAAGTTGAAGCAGATATTCGGAAAGAGCGAATGCGTATAATTGAAGAACGAATAAAGGAACAACAAGATGAAATTAACACACTTAAAGAGCAAAGTACTACCGGCCCATCTCAGCAGCACACTGCATTCGATGCTACCAGCCTATCGAATAATCGAAAAAGCAGTGTGGCTTCCACCGAGGTCCCGGGTGATGACAATGGCGATGCCGATCGTGCACCGACGAATTGAAGAACGAATAAAGGAACAACAAGATGAAATTAATGCACTTAAAGAGCAAAGTACTACCGGCCCATCTCAGCAGCACACTGCATTCGATGCTACCGGCCTATCGAATAATCGAAAAAGCAGTGTGGCTTCCACCGAGGTCCCGGGTGATGACAATGGCGATGCCGATGGTGCACCGATGATGGCTCCTGTTGGCTACCCAGTGGATGATATCACAGAGATGACACACTGTGAGCTACATGTCAAAGTTGTGAACATATCAATGAAGGTGGCGGTCGGCTATGCCTTACCAATTGGACCCACACCAACTTACCACTATCGTCCGGTTCTAGAAGGTTACAAAAAAGCATTATGGGAAAGATATAGATGACATGATATCCATTGAATTTGATGAACTATTTCAATTATTCAATCAAGACGCCTTGGACAAATCGATCATTAGTGCCTATTGTCTGTAAGTACTAATTCTGTAATTAATTTAGTCTCCAGCTATCTCACCTTGTTTATTGCATGTATATAACATACTGTAATATGCAGAATGAAGATTCTCGAATGCAGCAGAGGACAAATCTATGACATTGGCTTCATCGACCCATATTGGGTTCATCAAGCTAATCTCAAAACAAACCCCCAGGATATAGAGGATAATATAGTATACGCGTTAAGGTTTCAAGAAACCAGAACGGAAATACTTTTTCCTTACAACTTTGAGTGAGTGTTATTGTCTTGTATACACTTTCTATTTCACTTACTTGATGTTAAGTATATAATTGATTAGTTATGCATTCGCAACTACCACTATATTCTGTTAATCATTCAACTTGACAAAGGGCGTGTACTAGTCATGGACTCGAAACATAAACCCCTTGAGTAGTGGAAGGACATGCATATACTTCTCCAGCGGTAATTCTAATCATTACGACACTATATCGGCAATGTTCGTGAATTTTATGATATCAAGTAATTAATAACTTATTTTATTCGTTTTCTTCGCCTGGCAGCGCTTGGAAAAGGTTCACCAACAAGGCTAGGGGTGTTTGGAAAGCGGAGCTTACATTTGAAGCACTAGATGTAAGCACCACTAGCTATATCCGCGGATCTCTTTGATTCTAGTTTTGATACAGTTATTATCATGCTTGATTATTATTTTGATTGAACTATGTTCTCGTAAAGTGCCTGACGCAGGGACCAGGTAACAATCTATGTGGATACTATGTTTGCGAGTTCATCCGGCAGACGTGGGATGAGAAGGGCAGAAATTTAGAGAAACTCCACGTACGTAAACAATTTCCATAGTTTTTAATTACAATCAAATTGTGTTTAGTTTCATTCATATAGGCTGACTCCTTTTTTAAATCAGATCGAACGTCTACGGGACGGTCTTCTGCCAAAGGATCGCGTACGAGAAATTCAGGAGGAATTGGCGGGATTCTTGGATGCAGAAGTCCTAGACCCAAAAGGGGAATACTATTCGGCTGTGTATAGACAATAGGGATTGTACAAAGAGCAACTTTTGTATGTAGTGCATGAACTCGATCTGTGTATCGAATGTAATATTGTCATGATGATCTTGTGTAATATAATGGTTCCTTAATTGATGAGTGCAAAACACTAAATAAACAATAAATCAACCTAAATGAATTCTTTGCCGCGGCACAAAAAGTGGCCAAAATGCTGCCGCGGCAACAAAAATTGCCAAAATGAATTCTCTGCCGCGGTAGAGAAATGTGCCAAATCTCTGCCGCGTCAGAAGGCTATTTGTCCCGGTTAGGTATTCGAACGGATGGTCTCCACCCTCGCCTCTCTCTGCTGCCACGTGTACACCCATTTGTCCCGGTTGGTGGGGCAACCGGGACTAAAGGTTAGGGCTTTAGTCCCGATTGCCCCGTCCCGGTTGGGCAACCGGGACTAATGCCCCTTACCAACCGGGACGCATGACACGTTTTCTACTAGTGATATGTTAAGTTTCCTTTACACTTCTGTAAAAATAGCCTAAGAATACTACTAGAGTTGTATGATGGTGTATGAATAGTTGCTTTTTGAATGCTTGCAACCAATTTGTTTACATGATTTTTATCTAGTTGTTCTTACTATAGCCTAAGTTGCAGTAGGGATTGTGTAGAGTTGTATGGTGGTGTTTGAATAGTTGATTTTTGAATCCATCCAACCAAGTTGTGTACATAATTTTTATCCGGTTGTTTTTACTCTAGCCCAAGTTGCAATAGGGTTTGTGTAGAGTTGTATGGTGGTGTCTAAATATTTATATTTTTAATCCGTGCAACCAACTTGTTTACATATTTTTTATCCAGTTGTCTTTACTTAGCTTAAGTTGCAATAGTGATCGTGTAGAGTTGTATGATGATATTTGAATAGTGTTTTTGAATCCATGCAACCAACTTGTTAACATGATGTTTATCCAGTTGTTATTACTTGTAAGATCCCTCCTTTATAAAGGAAAAGATCCCTGTGATTGCAATGCTAGTCCCTGGATCAATGCTAGCATCCACAGTTTAAGATGAAGTACACAGAAACAAAGGTCATTATTACATATCATTCCAGAGACAAACATAGTCTTTTACAACTCCATGGCCATAGGCCTAATACAAGAGTTCAAATGGTAAATAAGATAACTAAGTCTTCATATTCATGTGCCACAGGCAAGCATGTTGAGTGTAGACTCATAACCCCTAATCACCATCAGAATAACCTGCAACATCACAAGTTACAGCCACAGTGGGTCAATACATTGGAATAGTATTGGCAAGTGATACCTTAGTATAATATTGGCATCTAGATACTATATGCATTTGGCTAAGTGTAGCTTAGGCTTGCTTTGCTCAAAAATAGGTTTTGACTATTAGTTGAAACACTAAGTTTTTCATTGATAAAACTTTCCAAGGAATCACCAATAGACATTGGTGAACCTTCACCCTTGTTCAACCACAAGTTTTAACTTAGAAATTGGGATGAGGAGATTCTTGATAGCTTCCATGTCTTGATGCTTAAGTTGTCCAATACCAGGGACATGGCTAAGTACTTAGATTCTTCCATCTGCAGAGGTTGTGCACTTTCCCCACAAGACTTGATTTTCACCAAGACAGGACCTTTCAGAAGCCTTCCCTTAGACCAAATGGATGTGTTCCAACCTATCATCCCACTACCACCAACTGTCCAAATGGCTAAGTTATTGCAACCTATGTGATCCAGGCAGAGCCATATTGCCATGTGGCTGCACTAGAAACTTCTTAACATATGGCATCTCAAATCCCTTTGTTCCTGGGTGGCTTTCCACAAGTGAGATACACAAGGTAAACCATAGACATGGGCCTTGTGTAACCACTCAACACAAACCATTCTTTCCATTCCACCCAGGTGTTTCATTCACTTAGTTGTTTTATTAAGCAAAAACACAAGTCCAAAGACTTAGAAATATTTTCTCATAGCATGAATATATAACCACCCTTGGTTGCAACTAGCTAGGCTAAGCATGGCATTGATAAGCATCTTAACTTAGAAATTTCTAGAAATCCTACAACTACTAGGAATTTTTGTCCAAACCTAGCTCACAACCAAACCAATCCTATGAACTCACAACAATGGTTTTAAAACAAAAATTCCCTCACTAGAGAGTGGCATTGAAATAATGTTTGTTCACATAAAATGATAGCACCCAGTGCTTCTGTTTCCTTGAAATGAGTTTGAAATTGAACCCTAAATGATATGCATGCATGAATGATATGCAATCTTTGGAAACATGATTTTAGGGATGTTACATTACTCTAGTCTAAGTTGTAATAGGGATCATGTAGAGTTGTATGATTGTGTATGAATAGTTTCTTTTTGAATCCATGCAACCAAGTTCTTTACATGATTTTTATCTTGTTGTTCTTACTCTAGCCTAAGTTGCAGTAGGGATCGTGTAGAGTTGTATGGTGGTGTCTAAATAGTTGCTTTTTGAATCCATGCAACCAAGTTGTTTACATGATTTTTATCCAGTTGTCTTTACTCTAGCCTAAATTGCAATAGGGTTCGTGTAGAGTAGTATGGTGGTGTCTGAATAGTTATTTTTTGAATCCATGCAACCAACTCACACACCGTTCTTAGGATTCTAGGCGCTATAGGCACTCGTTTGCGTTTCATCATGGCAGTTTTGATTTTTTTTCATAATCCATGAAATTAGGTTTTCATATGAAACAGACAAACAATTTTGGTTGCTTATATCATGTTCAAATAACCAAGTTGTTTTTGGTACAAGTTTGTCTGACCATGGATCCATAACCCCGTCACCAAATTCCCAAAATTAGTAGGAAGTTAGTATCAAGTTCTGAGCACCTAGCCTTCACTCATGGAGTTGAGCTTCATGAATGAGTGACAGTCACTTTATGCCTAAGTTTATTATCGTGTTTCATTAAGTTGAGTATCCACTCTAGCTTATGTTGTTTTACACTTTCCTCTAACTTGCTTATCCTGTTTCATTAAGTTGATTAACAACTTCATCTTAAGTTGTTTCCCATAATTATCCAAGTTGTAACTTCCAGTCCACCAAGTTGTAGGTAGATATCCACTAAGTTGCTTCACCAGGAAACTTGATTTATCAACTTACTCGAATAAAATAAGTAATTTATCTCCTTCCCATAAGTTGTTTACAACCCAGTGCTTTTTGCATGTCCATGGACTAGGGTTATTCATTTCATTCGCCACGCAAATTATTTGACTTTATAAGTTGTTCATGTCATTTTATTAAGTTGCTTAGCCACTTTTATTAAGTTGTCCTTAGTAAAGTTGGGCTTTATCACAGTTTTAATATACATGCATGTGCTAGGATTTTCTACTTTTCTGTGTAAAAAATCATGCAAATGATTTAGGTTCTCAACTCATATAACTAAGTTCATCGCGACACTTCGGTTGAGTTTTGGGTGTTTTTCAAGAAAAAATAAGTTGTCTCGGTTCCCTACATCTTTTAGATGTCAAGTTGTCCGTTTTTTAGTTGTGTCAAGTTGCTCACCGTTTACTGTTAAGTTGTGTACAAAGTAGCTGCTAAGTTGCTGCCAAGAAGCTCTTAAGTTGCACCCTAATTGCTCCCAAAGCGAAGCTAAATTTTTGCTACCAAGAAGCTTCTAATTTTCCTATATTTAGGTTGTTGTTAAGTTGCTCCCTGATTGATTTTCATAATTATAGGTTGACGAACAACTACCAGGGTGCATATTTTCCCACAGCATATGCTTGATACCTACAAATTGCTTTGACTTACAGCATGCTTGAAGTTGATATCTCCACTTAGTATTTGTCTTCCCCCTCTTAGGTATGATTAGGCTGCCAAGAAGATCTCACATTGTGGTTACCTTTTTGTGGTTAATGGTTGCATACAGTTCTGGTAAGACATTGCCCTTCTAATTTTTTTAGAATTGTTTCTCAACATATCCATCCCTAATTATCATGTCATATTTGATATTGAATAATCAAACTCAAGCTACTATCTTGAGCAAAAGTTTTACAAGTCATGTATACTTTTGACTATTTTTGTGTCTTTCGATATCTGTTTTCTATGAATAGAAATCAAGTGATACTCCCTTATAAAAAAAGGATTCTTTTGGTTTCCTATATATTGATACGAACAACTCTGTAAAACCTATGCAGCCAATCCATTGGTGTTTTAATCTGAAGGTTTGACTTGATGTATTATTTCCCTTTAGGTCTGATCATTACGTATTCCGTGTTGAATCTTATGAATGGCCATGGGCAACCAACTCTTCTTTACATCGTGCCTTTCACGCTTGGTAAGAAACATGCTTGTGTGGCTGTAGATAAGCTTAATAGCTTAAGATTTGTGTGCATGTGCATTGAACTGTTAGACAAACCACTATATCTACTACAGGCACCTTCATATCACTTGGCAAGAAATGCGGCGAGCTTAGAAACCTCTGGACGAAAGGACAACGCACTCGGGGATACAATGGTCGTGCCAAATGCACATTTAGCACCAAAGCTTGCTCGTACACGACAGAACATTTCAGGTGGTGTGTTTTTTATGTACTTTTTCAACCTTGCTTAAACATAACCCAAAATCAAAGTACCGACCGCACACGATATAATTAAGTTGTTTCTTAATTCCCTTAAGTTGGTTGATGAAAGCAACTAAATTTGGTTCTTCCACCATGCTCAAATTACTTTTTTATCATGTTGATTTTAATTATGCTTTTGTCCTATTTGAAGTTGGCTACTTAATAAATTAAGTTGTCTTGGTCAACAAGCCTAAGTTGGCTTCTGTACATAATTAAGTTGATTCTGCCACCAAGCTCATATTGCCTTTTATCATGTTGCTTTTTAATTATGATTTTTCCTTTTGAAGTTTTTTTGGCTATTGGATTAATTAAGTTTTCTTGGTCAACATGCCTTAGTTGGCTAAGTTAGCTTCTAAAAGTAACTAAGTTCTTTGTTTTGCTCAGCAAGCTCAAATTTCTCTTTATCATGTTGCTTTTGAATTACGATTTTCCCCTTTTGAAGATGGATACTAAGTTGATTAAATTGCCTAAGTTGGCTTCTTAAAGTAACTAAGTATAAGAATATTGCTACAAGAACAACACACCGGTCTAATTTTAGGCATATATTATCTGTAGTAACTTGTGCATTTTACATGCACAAGCTGCTAAAAATTAACTATCATGATATATATGGTTACAATTCTTTCAAGTTTCTGCAACAAGAACCGGTGAGTGTAGCGCCAGCATGATCATCAAAAGGAAGATGCTATTAGTATCATCGACCACACTGTGTATAGTGGTATATGATATGCCTACTACTCTAATCTGAATCTAAGACAAATTACTAGTGTTCCTATTTTGCTACAGACCTTTCAAACATATTACTATTGTTCCTCTCTTTTTGGGAGTACCATGTTCTTGCTCATATATATCATCTGCACCTATATAATATGTTGGTAACCCTGGAGTCAATCTTAAGTTGTTTTTTTACATCACATAACCCTCATTACTGCAATCCTTTTTAAATACAACTAAATTCAACATTGTTACGGCTGTCTACGTAACAAGTCGTCCTAGGAAATTCTTTTTTTGCATAAAGTTGAGACAATTGAATCAGGTAAGGTAAGTTATCGCTGGTCGTTATTTACAAGCCAGGAACCTCTACAATCCCCTCATATGCAATTATTCATCCTATGTTGTCCATGTTATATAGTTATTGTACATAGGATACATAAGTTGCTGCACAATAATTTATAGAGGTTTCTTTTATATCATACTGTAACTAAATCATGCATGTCTGCATATGGTAGAGTTGGGTTATTGCTGTGGCATGTCTCTGGATATGCAACTTTTCAACCCTTTTGTTTGCTGCCTAGTGTTTTACTCAACTTGTGTGTACAATACGGCAGGACCAACCTTTCTTCGGGGTTTTTGTTGTCTATATATTGTCTCAGTACCCTAGTCTTTTTTAAGATGTGGGAAGAATTGTACTTTCTAGGGGTCCAGTTTCAGGTTTCCATTAGTTCCTGCAAAATTAACTCAGTGCTTTTGGGATCTTTTTCTTTTTTTGGATGATTTCACTTCAAGTGACCAATAGAAAATCTAGAACTATAGAGGGGAATCAATGAAGACGAGGTGCTGGATGATTCCATAGTTTAACTTTTGTGATTGTCTTCTAGAACAGTTTTTCCTATGTGTAGAGTTGCAAATTTTGATTCAGAAACTTGGATCCGTGAAAATTTGAAGGAGGAAGAAGCCCCCGGGTGCTATGTGGAGGAAAATGGATCTGGGGTGAGGGACAGCTGTAAAGTGTTTGTGGGATTAGGGGTAGCGTGCGGGGTCTGGGTCATGCTGGGTGTTGGGGACTTTCTAGAAAAGAAAGGTTTAGACCGGTCGATCACTTTCCTTATTTGGGCGAGCGCTGGATTGCACAAACCAGCCCCCGGTGGCTCGCTAGACGTGCCCATTTGAGATTACTCTATTGTGACGAAACACGGAAACCACAAGAAGCTGATCCCAGACGTCCTTTTCTTTTTGACAATATCCCATATTTATTTTAAGTGTGCGAGGGGAGATGAAAAATGGTTGTGCTTTTTATCTAAAAAAAGATTGTGCTTATAAACTTTTGGGACCCACCGTGAAAGGATAAGGCCTTGGTCTTCTTCCTTCGTGAGAGATAACTGTGTGTCCTCTGAGAGCTGTGCTCGCCTGGCCGCCGCCTCTCCCCACTTTTCTCGACTCTGTTTCCCATGGCTCCAGCTCGCACCGCACGCTCCCACCTCCCCCATGATTTCTTCATGCAGTCGTGCATCAAGCCGCCGCCGCCCGCGAGATTCTCCTCGTGTTGCCGCCCTATGACTTCCTCCTCGTCCTGGATCCCAGTGCCAGACCCTGCCACTGAAGCCCCCGCCGCCTCTCCGTCAGGAACCTCCACTCGCCGCTGGCCCCTGCATGCCACATCCTCACCACGCGCCCCCTCGGCATCGACCTTCCTGCTTCTCCCGTGTTCCTCCGCTCGCCGGCTTTGCCTTCCGCATCATCCCCGCTGTGCTCCGTAGCGCTGCGCCGGCCGTCCTCGCCACCTCGGTGGACCTCTCCCGTCTCCCCATGCCCTCGCTTTTCTCTCCCGATATCCACCCGTATCTCCTTAGCCCCGACTCCAGTCTCCAATCCTCCCGCCACTCCCTTCCACCTCCGGTCGCCGTCCGC
Source organism: Avena insularis (assembly GCA_023614405.1). Classification (NCBI taxonomy): domain Eukaryota; kingdom Viridiplantae; phylum Streptophyta; class Magnoliopsida; order Poales; family Poaceae; genus Avena; species Avena insularis. The sequence continues at coordinate 283,302,033 of CM042685.1, read as the reverse complement.
GGCCTCAGAACTCGTCGAGTTGCTTGCGCTTTCCCGTTATATGATTACTAGATGATACCCCGCGCGTTGCTGCGGGACATTAGAAGATTTTAATTTGTTTTATATGTTGATGCATAGTTATAATAAAGTGCCCTATCTCGGATATATGTTATTTGACAATGAAGTAGAATCTTTTAGAGGTTTCCTAAAAAACATCTAGCTGTTTTAAAATTGGTGCACAGTCACATTTTGGAGCGTTGATTTCATTTCTCATTCACGAATCACAACGCACCTGTCAGCCTCCCTGTCTCATTTCTCTGGGCCGAGTCAACAAAGCCTTTTGAGTCTTTTTATTCTAATTTCATTTCTATCGGAAGCCATCATCTTCGTTTTGTCTTAGGGAGGAGGGGAATAGGCAGAGGCTACCATGGCAGAGAGGTCCACGGTAACACCGCAGCCGGCGCCCCCGGTGCCGGATGGAGCTGTTCTTCGCGAGCTGGGGAGACCATCGACGGAGAGAGAGGTGACCCCACTGGCGGACGCAGGGGGCGGGCCGTATGGGCCGCGGCCCACCCAGAATTATGAGCGAAAAAAATAACCCAAGGCGATTAGGCGAGCGTCGAGCGAGCGGAGCGAGCCTGTCTCCTCGAGTCCTCCTTGACTCCTCGTCTCTGGAACGCAAGCAGAGCCTCGCCAGAGGCCAGAGCACACTCGCCACCTCGCCGGAGGGCGTCCCGGCCGTCCTTTACTCCGGCGTGGCGTGCACCCTCCCGGTCCCCGACGTGGTGCTCCCTCCCCAACGCGCGAAGCCCCGACCAGCTAGCTGCCTGCCCCTCCGCGGCTCCGCCCCTCTGGCCACCGCCGCCACTGCTGCCCTCCGGCCTCCGCCGCACTCCCCTCCCACCGCTGGCCATTGCCCGACTGAATCTGGCCGCCCCTCCACAGGTCCACTCGAGGTATGAACTGCTGCTCCCTGCCTCCTTCCTCCCCTCATATTTTGACCATATCCATACCCTAATTGTCAAATTCCCAATGGGGAATAATTTGTCTGATGAGTGATGCTCTAAATTTGTATGCTCTAAAGTCTTAATTGTCTCCAAACTTATCCGATCTGATGCCTAAACCAAATTTGTGTTTATGCTTCTTTACCATGTTGTTTATATGTTTTATATGGTAATTGTAGGATTGAATATGAAGATAAAAAACCATATTCCAGCACTTTTTGAGAAACATGAAGCAAAGAAGGTTGCACCTTCTTCATCACCGTTGGTGGTAGATGATGAACAAGTCAAAGATGTTGGGCTTTGGTTGACATGTCTTGATTCCGATACCGAGATTGAGGAAGATGCAATATCACATCCACCATCACCCCAACAACCGTCTGCAAGGTCATACGATGCTCATTTCCTTCCATATGATCCGGGAGAAAGGATTCCTATTTCAAGATATAATGCTAATGATCAAGATGATGTTCGGAGAGTATATATCTTAAAAGGTGCATGCCAACCATATGAACATTCTTTCCCAACTAGAAAAATACAGGGTAAAAATCGACACTTCAACCCTGTTTGGTTTCTTAAATACAATTGGCTCGAATATAGTATTGGAAATGATGCCGCATTTTGCTTTGTATGTTAATTGTTCAAAGCAAGATCCAATGGAGGGCCTAGGGGTGATTCCTTTGCACTAGTGGAAAAAGGGCTATCCGTTCGCGACCCCTCAGAGCATTAGTCCTGGTTGCGCCACCAACCGGGACTAATGCTGGCACGCGTCCCGGTTGGAGCGGGCACGGGGCCAGGGGGCATGCGTCCTGGTTAAAGGGCATGCGTCGGTTGGAGCCACCAACCGGGACTAAAGGTTTGGCCACAGCCACGTGGGAGTACGCCTTTTAGTCCCGTTGCTTGGCTCCAACCGACTAAAGACCCCGCCTCTATAAATGCATCTTCAGCCCCTCTGCCTCCACTCTGTTTTTTCGAATGGTGGAAGGTGTGAGGGGGTGTGCTAGTTTTTTCTCATGCATGCATTGGAGGTGTTTGTTGAAATGTTTGAGTGAATAATCCCGTTGAATTTCTCATAGAACAAAAATGTAGAAGGTGTCCGAGACACACTTGAGCTTTCTCCTCTTTATTTCCCTCGATCGAGGTTAGCAATCTTATCTTTTCTAGGTCATTGATACAATTCATGTGTCGGTGTGAATTGGTTATTTCACTATTTATGATGTCCTGTTTTTTGATAAACTTACTTATATGATGCAGATGAACGGTCGGGAATGGATGTACGGTGACCGGTGGCCGAAGTATATCAAAGGCGTGGATAAATTTATCGATGTGGCTACGACAAACAAAGAGAATGGATTTATACGTTGTCCATGTGTTGAATGTCGAAACAACAATGAGTACTCTTCCTCGAAAATCATTCGCGGCCACCTGATTATGAAAGGTTTCATGCCCAACTATAATTGCTGGACCAAGCACGGGGAAAGAGGGGTTATGATGGAAGATGGTGAAGAAGAAGATGATGATAACAACTATCATCATATGTTTCCTGAATACATCAGTGATACTGCAATGGAAGACAATGGAGAGGAAAGAGGTGAAGAACGGGCATCAGATGAGCCGATGAACTTGGTAGGGTCATTTCGATGCAAAGCGAGACTGTGAAATGAAAATGAGAAGTTGAAGTTAGAGGGCATGTTAGAAGATCACAAGAAATTGTTGTACCCAAATTGTGAAGATGGCAGCACAAAGCTCGGTACCACCTTGGAATTGTTGCGATGGAAGGCGAGTGTGGTCTAACCGACTCCTCATTTGAAAAGATGCTGAAAATAATGAAGCAAGTTTCCAAAACATAACGAACTTCCCGAGAGTACCTACGAAGCAAAGAAGACTCTCCGTCCTCCGGGATTAGATGTGCAAAAGATACATGCATGCATTAATGACGCATCCTCTACCGCATGATAAGGAGTATGAGAATTTAGATAAATGCCGGTATGCAGCGCTATGGTATAAGATCGACGAGATGACCTGGTGATGTTGAGGGAGAGCCCCTCGGAAGAGGGTTCTGCTAAGGTTATGTGGTATGCTCCTATAATACCAAGGTTGAAACGCATGTTGAAACAAAGAGCATGCCAGGTTGTTGCGATGGCACAAAGAAGACCGTAAGAAAGGCGGGAAGTTGAGACACCACTGATGGGTCATGGAGAAAACCGAGAGAGACTTCCCGGATATTGCGGTGACGCAAGGAACTTATGGTTTGGTCTAAGTACGGATGGCATGAATCCTTTTGGGGAGCAGAGCTGCGACAAAGACCTGGCCCGTGACTCTATGTATCTACAACCTGCCTCCTTGGTTGTGCATGAAGCGTAAGTTCATTATGATGCCTGCTCATCCAAGGCCCGAAGCAACCGGCAACGACATTGATGTGTACCTTAGACCATTAGTTGAAGAACTCTTACAGTTGTGGGGCAAACCAGGTGTACGTGCGTGGGATGAGAACAAACATGAGCCATTTAATCTACGAGGGTTGTTATTCGTAACCATCAATGATTGGCCTGCTCTTAGTAACCTTCGTGACGGACAAACAAGGGATATAAGGCATGCACCCACTGTTTAGATAAGACCGAAGTTACATATTTGCATAAATGCAAGAAGGTTGTGTACTGGCGAATCGGCGATTTCTTCCACCAATCATCCGTGAAGAAAGAAAGGCAAGCATTTCAGAGGTGAGGCAGATCACGGAAGAAGCCTGAACTCCCCGCTGGTGATGATGTATTTGGTATGGTCAAGGACATAGAAGTAATCTTTGAAAGGGTCGGCGGTCAATCAGTTCCGAACGACGTCGCTACAGGACACGCACCCATGTGGAAGAAGAAATCTATATTTTGGGAGCTGCCATATTGGAAAGTCCTGCGTGTCCGCTCTTCAATCGACGTGATGCACGTGACGAAGAATCTCTGCCTGAACCTGCTAGGATTCCTAGGCGTGTATGGGAAGACAAAAGATACACCTGAAGCACGGGAGGACCAACAAATTATGAAAGACCCAAAGAACATGCATACAGATAACAAGACGGATAAAGGGCGTCACTTAAGTCGTGCGAGCTATGCTCTTACCAAAGCAGAGAAGGAATCTTTTTTGAAGTCCTTTACAGTATCAAGGTGCCGTCGGGCTTCTCATCTAATATAAAGGGAATAATAAATATGGCAGAGAAAAAGTTCCAAAACCTGAAGTCTCATGACTGTCACGTGATTATGACGCAGTTGCTTCCGATTGCATTGAGGGGGCTTCTACCGGAAAATGTTCGAGTACCCATTGTGAAGGTGTGTGCATTCCTCAATGCAATATCTCAGAAGGTAATCAATCCAGATATTCTGCCAAGGTTACAGAAGGATGTGGTACAATGTCTTGTTAGTTTTGAATTGGTGTTCCCACCATCCTTCTTCAATATTATGACGCATCTCCTGGTTCATCTAGTGGAAGAGATTGCCATTCTCTGTCCGGTATTTCTGCACAATATGTTCCCCTTTGAGAGGTTCATGGGAGTCTTAAAGAAATATGTTCATAACCGTGCTAGACCAGAAGGAAGCATCTCCAAGGGATATGGAACAGAGGAGGTCATTGAGTTTTGTGTTGACTTTATTCCTGACCTTAAGCCGATTGGTGTTTCTGACTCGCGGCATGAGGGAAGACTAATTGGAAAAGGCACGTTGGGAAAGAAAGCAATGATATGTAGGGACGGGGATTCTTTCACTAAAGCACACTACACAGTTCTACATAATTCCACCTTGGCAGCTCCAGATATCGAGAACACAAGAATATTGTACGCCCAAAAACCCGGGAAGCTGAATCATGGATTACAGATGAACACATGAAGTCTTTCGGTGGTTGGATGGACACATCTCTTGAATGACACCACTGTTGGAGATCAGCTATACTTGTTGGCGCGTCACCATCTTCTCGTATTGAATTTCCAAGGGTGAAATAAATGGGAATACATTCTACACGATCGCCCAAGATAAAAGAGCACCAACCAAAATAGTGGTGTCTGCTTTGATGCAATAGACGAGAATGGACAAAAGGACACATATTATGGTTACATAGAGGAGATATGGGAACTAGACTATGGAGTCTCTTTTAAGGTCCCTTTGTTTCGCTGCAAATGGGTCAACCTGAATGGGGAAGGGGTAAAGAAGACCAGTTATGCGGAATGACAATGGATCTCAACAATCTTGGTTATAGAGATGAACCATTCCTAGCCAATGATGTGTCTCAGGTTTTCTATGTGAAGGACATGTCCTCCGCATCAAAAAAAAGAAAAATATGCAAACGAATACATCATATGATGAGCCAAAGCGTCACATAGTTCTTTCAGGAAAAGAAACATCGTGGGAATCGAGGACAAGATGTACATGTCAAGATTATAACAAGTTTGATGAAATTCCCTTCACAAAGGAAAACCACCCAAGCATTCTGTTAAGTAAAGAAGATGCTCCATGGTTACGCCAAGCGGTCATAAGGAATGACATATGCCAAGAAGTTCATGCTCATATTATGTAACTCTAGTTCATGTCTTCGCGGTTTGTGGCTTGACAAGGATATCTTTCGTGGTTTGTGGCCTTTAGTCCCGGTTTGTAGTCTCAGTTTTAATATTAATAAATGTCTTGAGTGTTAGTCCTGTTTGTGGCTGGACCGGGAGTGCCTCTATGACCAGTTTCTTGAGATGCCGAGGACTGGCTCGTCGGCATCTCCCTAAACTGGTCAGTGGTGTCCTGCTCTCGAAAACCATCTTGCAGCTTGTAACTTCTCTAACTAGATCAATACGCCTGAGCTAACTAATTTCACATATTAGGAGTGCCTCTATGACCAGCTTTCTGAGATGCCGAGGATCGGGCTCCGTGCATCTCCTCAAACTGGCCGCATGGTGTCTCGCTCGAAAACCATCTTGCAACTTCTAACTTCACTAACTAGATCAATACGCCTCGGAGCTAACTAATTTCACATATTAGGGAGTGCCTCTATGACCAGTTTCTCGGAGATGCCGGAGGACTGGGCTCCGGCATCTCCTCGAAATCGCCAGCAGTGGTGTCCCTGCTCTCGAAAACCATCTTGGAGATGCCTCAAACTGGCTGGAGGACTGGACTCACAAGGATGCCTATTTATAGTACAAGCAGCTCGGCATAATATTGACACTCACGACATAATGTCGACACTCACGACATAATGTCGACACTCACCCCTATTATTAGTGCTGACTCATCTTTAGTCCCGGTTGGTGTCTCCAACCGGGACTAAAGGTTCATCTTTAGTCCCGGTTGGTGACACCATCCGAGACAAGGTACAAGCCGCACGACATAATGTCGACACTCACCCCTATTATTAGTGTTGCCTGGCCCACTCTGCCGCAATCCCTTCAGTCGCGGTTGGTTTCTCCAACCGGGACCAAAATGCCTTTTATTCAAATCCAAACACTTTTTATGTTTTAAATGGTTACATTAATTATTTTTTAAAACAGAAAATGGTTTTGAATTATTTATTCAAATCCAAACACTTTTTATGTTTAAAGTTTTTCTAAATTCCAAATTAATATTCAAAAATATAAGTTAATTCATTTTAAAAGGTTACATTAATTATTATTTAAAAATAGAAAATGGTTTTGGATTATTTATTCAAATCCATACACTTCTTATGTTTAAAGTTTTCTAAATTCCAAATTGATATTAAAAAAATATAAGTTAATTCATTTTTAATTGTAAATGGTTCATATTTTAAATGGTTACATTAATTATTTTTTAAAACAGAAAATGGTTTTGAATTATTTATTCAAATCCAAACACTTTTTATGGTTAAAGTTTTTCTAAATTCCAAATTAATATTCAAAAATATAAGTTAATATATTTTAAAAGGTTACATTAATTATTATTTAAAAATAGAAAATGGTTTTGGATTATTTATTCAAATCCATACACTTCTTATGTTTAAAGTTTTTCTAAATTCCAAATTGATATTAAAAAAATATAAGTTAATTCATTTTTAATTGTAAATGGTTCATATTTTAAATGGTTACATTAATTATTTTTTAAAACAGAAAATGGTTTTGAATTATTTATTCAAATCCAAACACTTTTTATGTTTAAAGTTTTTCTAAATTCCAAATTAATTATCATTTAAAAAACAATACAAATTTAAACCCCAAAATAAAAAATAAGGCGGGAACAGAGAGAAAATACCTGAATTTTTTTGAAAACAGGGGAATATGTCCCGGTTGGAGCCACCAACCGGGACTAAATACCCCCTGCGCGCCAACCCTTGGTCTATTGAAAATATTGGAGTATAAGTTAATTCAAAGGTTACATTATGTTTAAAAATAGAAAATGGTTTTGGATTATTTATTCAAATCCATACACTTCTTATGTTTAAAGTTTTTCTAAATTCCAAATTGATATTAAAAAAATATAAGTTAATTCATTTTTAATTGTAAATGGTTCATATTTTAAATGGTTACATTAATTATTTTTTAAAACTGAAAATGGTTTTGAATTATTTATTCAAATCCAAACACTTTTTATGTTTAAAGTTTTTCTAAATTCCAAATTAATATTCAAAAATATAAGTTAATTCATTTTAAAAGCTTACATTAATTATTATTTTAAAATAGAAAATGGTTTTGGATTATTTATTCAAATCCATACACTTCTTATGTTTAAAGTTTTTCTAAATTCCAAATTGATATTAAAAAAATATAAGTTAATTCATTTTTAATTGTAAATGGTTCATATTTTAAATGGTTACATTAATTATTTTTTAAAACAGAAAATGGTTTTGAATTATTTATTCAAATCCAAACACTTTTTATGTTTAAAGTTTTTCTAAATTCCAAATTAATTATTATTTAAAAAACAATACAAATTTAAACCCCAAAATAAAAAATAAGGCGGGAACAGAGAGAAAATACCTGAATTTTTTTAAAAACAAGGGAATATGTCCCGGTTGGAGCCACCAACCGGGACTAAATACCCCCTGCGCGCCAATCCTTGGTCTGCTAAAAATATTGGAGTATATGTCCCGGTTGGTGGCTCCAACCGGGACGTATAACCCTTTAGTCCCGGTTGGTGCCACCAACCGGGACTAAAGGTCCTTTGGTTATAACTGCGCGCGCCTCTTCTTCTTCTTCTTCCCTTCCCCATCTCACTTCTCTGCTTCACCGACGACGCCCAATCGCTTCAGTCATGCCTTGACATTCACAAGACCGCCTCGTCCGTCAGGCGCGCATTCTACCATTTCCCTGACGCCGAGGCTCGACGGAGGCGACGCTCTGGTGACCAAGAAGGAGCGGCGCCGCCTCTCTCTAACGCGTGGTGAGACTCTGCACCTCCCAGTGCCCTCCTAGCCCTGTCGCCCCGCACGCCTCACAGCGCCGTCCCCGGTGAGCACCCGACGGTGGCCGCCGAGATGACGTCACCCCGGCGTCACGCTGACGTGGCCCACGGGCCCGCTGACCTTTGACCACCACGGTGGCTTGCTGATGTGGCATAGGGCCCAGCACTCGTGAAATGGCTAGGTTCATCGGGTAAAAAAAACCCAACCCTTTGCTGATGTCATATTGACACAGTAATTCAATTTTAAATGATTTAATAATTCTAGAAATTGATATAAACTTGTAAATTCAATATCTTTTTATTTATAAGTCAGAAAAATACAAATAATATATCAAATTGTTCAGAAAAATGAAACCTATCTATTTAACCTATAATCATGCATTGTTCAACAACTTAAATGACAAGTATAATTAGAAGAACAAATGCACCCCTCTCATATGTTCCGGAGTTTCCCCGAGTTAGGGTTTTCACCCCTCGGAACCCCGATTAAATCGTCGAGCATGTCTTAGGGTTACATTCCAATGCAAATTAACTTGTCATATCATCATACTTGCTTGAGCATTGCATCGATGCCATGTGTTATTTTGTTAGTATCTAGTGTTACCTATCTGCTGGATAGTTTCCCTTTTGTAGCCTTATACTCATGTTCCCCTCTCATATGCATGTCGCCAGGGCATTCCGAACCCTCTTAAATCGATTCCAATATGGTATTTTGTTAGTATCTAGTGTTACCTATCTGCTGGATAGTTTCTCTTCTGTAGCCTTATACTCATGTTCCCCTCTCATATGCATCCGAGGTTTCTCCGAACTAGGTTTTACACCCCTCGGAACTCCGGAATATTGATTTTAGTTGATTTTAGCTAGAGTTACCTATCTACTACACGGTTTCCTTTTTGTAGCTAGGTTTAGGGTTTAGGGTTTCTCTTCATTTTTATTATTATGTATGTATATATTAGGGTTTCTCTGAATTATACTCATGTTCCCCTCTCATAGCCTTAGGGTTTAGGGTTTCTCTTCATTTTTATTATTGTGTATGTATATATTAGGGTTTCACCTTCGATCCGGAAAATATTCGTTAGCCGCTTTGACTTATTCGTAACTTTCTCCTTTAGCCGCTTTGACTTATTCGTTTTTCCACCTATGCAGAAAATATGGACCCACACGTCAGAGACGAAGAAAAGGAAGAGTTGATCCAAGGTGTGATCCGTGGGGAAGATAATTTAGACGTATCAACGCTTTCGAACAACTCCGTGAGGGTGATCCTCTTTACCGGAATAGACAACTTGTTTGAGGTTGAAGGTGTTGCCTTCATGAGGGAGAAGGCGATGCCTTGTGTAATCGAGAAGACGACCGCTCCGGCGAGGTGCATGTAATATAAATCAATTCATTAATTAATCATCTTCTATCTATATAGAAATAGTAACGACGATCTTTCTTCTTTTAGCCCTCCGGATCGAAGGAATCTATTGAAAAAAGCAGACGAGGCCCAACCAAAAAGTTGCAAGACCATGAGAGGTTCAGGATCGAAGATGCCGCTGAAGACGGCAAACCGACAGCTCCCGAAGTTATCGCAACCAAATTTGTGGCACAATGCGGAGTAATCGTTAGGGACTTAATCCCGATCACCATTAGAAATTGGAATAGGCCTGCTAATGCGGATGAAGAGGGAACATGTTTATTTGTCCCTAACCACGCCAAAGATTTACTGTGGAAGAGGCTCATGGTTAATTTCAAACTACCGAAGATAGAGCTGGATCCAAATGCGGAGGATCCAGTTGAGGACGCCTTACAACATGGGAGAGCCATGGAGGCTAAGGTCAGGGAGTGGGCTTTGAAGAAGATGGCCCAGTGTTTCACCAACTGGAAGAAAAGATTGCACCTTGACTATGTCGTGAAAGAGAAGACTCCGGATTTCAAGAAGACTCAGTTTTAGAAGATAAAACCATTCTGGGCTGAGTTTGTGGAATACAAGACATCAGAAAAAGCTAAGGAAATTTCTGCAAAGAATAAGCTGAATGCTGCTAACAAGAAGTATCACCATACTATGGGGTAAGGTGGCTACAGGGCTGGCATTCCTAAGTGGGAGAAACTTGAGGAAGAACTGCGTGCTAAAAATATCACCCCAGAGACAGACGATTGGGTAGAACATGCAAGGAATTTGTTTTACGGGCATGGGGGCACGTTGGACTCGGAAGGGAGGTGTATATATAACATACGACATAAAGAAGACCCCTTGCCAATCGAGAGGATCAGAAAGCGATAAAGGCTGTTAAAGATGGGGACTTCATTCCCGATAGAGAGAATGATGAGCTCACACTCGCCCTTGGAAATAAGGAACATGATGGACGAACACGAGGCACAAGCGGCTCCCAACCATGGAGGACTGGGTTTCCCGAAGAGAGGAAGAAATATCCTGATAGAAGCCGTCAGAGGAGTAAGGACAGGGCGGCAGTTGAAGCAGATAGTCAGAAAGAGCGAATGCGTTTAATTGAAGAACGATTAAAGCAACAACAAGATGAAATTAACGCACTTAAAGAGCAAAGTACTACCAGCCCATCTCAGCAGCACACTGCATTCGATGCTACCGGCCTATCGAATAATCGAAAAAGCAGTGTGGCGTCCACCGAGGTCCCGGGTGATGACAATGGCGATGACGATGATGCACCGACGATGGCTCCTGTTGGCTACCCAGTGGATGATATCACAGAGATGACACACTGCGAGCTACATGTCAAAGTTGTGAACATATCAATGAAGGTGGCGGTCGGCTATGCCTTACCAATTGGACCCACACCAACTTACCACTATCGTCCGGTTCCAGAGGGCTACACTGTTGTCGGCGTGGATGAAATCATGCCCACCTTTGAGGTTTTGGATCTTCACTACCCTGCTGGTGAAGGGGATGTGACTGTGCTGGGTGACGCAAAAAACGTCACCATTATATGGCCGAAGGATTGTATCGTGCTTTGAAATCACACGCGAAGGCCATCTTCGCCGCCGCCTCACCCGTCTCCCAAATGAGGTCGCCGCAAGGGTGGCCGTCTTCGTCGCCTCACCCGGCTCCGTTGCCTCACCAATCTCCGGTGCAGCCATCGCCGCGCGAGCCATCGCTGGCGCCTCAGGATAAAAAGTGTAAGCGTACCGCTACTGTGCGTCGTAAGCGATCGCCAAAACGTAAACAAGAGCCTCTTCCAAAAGTACCAAAGGTTCCTCCCAAGAGAGCTTATGACTGTACTGAAGAGGAGACTGCGGCGATCGTTGATGCGGAAGCAGCGTTTTTTGCTAAGCTGAGGCGGCCGAAGAGCCAGAGTTCCCAGCACCAAAGAAGAAAAAGCCAAAGTGTTGAAAATGCTAAAGAATCTTCATCAACCCGAGCCAAAGCTGTCATCGACTATGAGCGTTCTATTCTCAAGTCACATGGCACAAAAAGCCTCAAGAGCGATCTTGATGCAAGCGGGAAATCTGTTGCCCAGCTCGGAGAACAAGCAAAACAGACTTGCGCCCCTCTCAAGGTGATTTCTCAAACCAATGTGGGGTCGAGCAAATATGGGGCCGAAGAGCAGTATGATCCAGAGGTAGTTACTGTCTGAGAAGTCGCCGCTGCTCAAGGTATGAGTATTGCCCAGTACTTATCCCAGTTAGAGTTCTTCCCCGTGAGTGAAGTAGCATACAAATACCAGTACGGCAAACCTCTCGTCAAACCTGAGGAGGTAAACAATCTTTCAACAAAAATGCGAAGATTGCATAACTGGTACATGCATGCCACATCCGCCGGGGCTAACTGGATAGTCCGAGGGTTACAAAAAGCATCATGGGAAAGAAAGGATGACATGATATCCATTGAATTTGATGAACTATTTCAATTATTCAATCAAGACGCCTTAGAGAAATCGATCATCAGTGCCTATTGTCTGTAAGTACTAATTCTGTAATTAATTTAGTCTCCAGCTATATTATTTTGTTTATTGCATGTATATAATCATCTTGTAATATGCGAATGAAGATTCTCGAATGCAGCAGAGGACAAATCTATGACATTGGCTTCATTGACCCATATTGGGTTCATGAAGCTAATCTCAAAATAAGCCCCGGATACGGAGGATAATATTGTACAGCGTTAAGGTTTCAAGAAACCAAAGGAAATACTATTTCCTTACAACTTGAGTGAGTGTTATTGTCTTGTATACACTTTCTATTTCTCTTACTCGATGTTAAGTATATAATTGATTAGTTATGCATTTGCAGCTTCCACTATATTACGTTAATCATTCAACTTGACAAAGGCGTGTACTAGTCATGGACTCGAAACATAAACCCTTGAGACGTTGAAGGACATGCAGATACTTCTCCAGCGGTAATTCTAATCATTACGACACTATATCGGCAACGTTCGTGAATTTTATGATATCAAGTACTTAATAACTTCTTTTATTCGTTTTCTTCGCTGGGCAGCGCTTGGAAACAGTTCACCAACAAGGCTAGGGGTGTTTGGAAAGAGGAGCTTACATTTCAACCACTAGATGTAAGCACCACTAGCTATATCCGCGCATCTCTTTGATTCTAGTTTTGATACAGTTATTATCATGCTTGATTATTATTTTGATTGAACTATGTTCTCGTAAAGTGCCTGACGCAGGGACCAGGTAACAATCTATGTGGATACTATGTATGCGAGTTCATCCGGCAGACGTGCGATGAGAAGGGCAGAAATTTAGAGCAACTCCACGCACGTAAACAATTTCTATAGTTTTTAATTTCAAACAAATTGTGTTTAGTTTCATTCATATAGGCTGACTCCTTTTTTAAATCAGATCGAACGTCTACGGGACGGTCTTCTGCCAAAGGATCGCGTACGAGCAATTAAGGAGGAATTGGCGGGATTCTTCGATGCAGAAGTCCTAGACCCGAAAGGGGAATACTATTCTGCTGTGTATAGACAATAGGGATTGTAAAAATAGCAACTTTGAAGGAATTGGCCGGTAGCATCGAATAGCAACTTTTGTATGTAGTGCATGAACTCGATCCGTGTATTGAATGTAATATTGTCATGGTGATCTTGTGTAATACAAGGTTCCTTCATTGATAAGTGCAAAACACTAAATAAACAATAAAACAACCTAAATGAATTCTCTGCCGCGGCACAAAAAGTGGCGAAAATGCTGCCGCGGCAACAAAATGTGCCAAAATGAATTCTCTGCCGCAGAAATGGGCAAATCTACTTGCGCAAGAGGTTATTAGTCCCGGTTCTTGTTACGAACCGGGACTAATGCTCCACCCCCCCTCGCGCTCTGATGCCGCCACGTGTGCCCCCATTTGTCCTGGTTGGTGGGGCAACCGGGACTAAAGGTTAGAGCTTTAGTCCCGATTGCCCCGTCCCGGTTGGGCAACCGGGACTAATGCCCCTTACCAACCGGGACCTATAGGGCGTTTTCTACCAGTGTTGTTAGAGATGGTTTTAGAGATTGGAAAAGGCCTGAAGCATTTAGGAAACATGTGGGTGGTGTTGGTAGCATTCACAATGAAGCTTATGAGAAGTATAACTTGTTTGTTGCACCCAACACCAAAATTGATAATGTTATTGTGAGGGTGTCTAACAAGGATCTACTTCTTTACAAGACTAGGCTAACTCATTCTATTAGATGCTTGAGGTTTCTTTTGAATCAAGGATTGACATTCCATGGACATGATGAGAGTGAAGAATCAAGCAACCGGGGGAACTTTATTGAACTTCTCAAATGGCTTGCTAAAAGTAATGAAGAAGTTGATAAGGTTGTTTTGAAGAATGCTCCGGGAAATTGTATCTTGAATAGTTCTAGGATACAACATGACATTATTGAATGTTGTGCGGCGGAAACTACAAGACTAATTATTGAAGATCTTGATTGTGACCACTATGCAATTCTAGCCAATGAGTCTAGTGATGTGTCTCACAAGGAACAACTTGCTCTTTGCTTGTGTTATGTTGATAAATTAGGAAGAATATGCGAGAGGTTACTTGGAGTATTTCATGTTTCCAATACTACTTCATTGTCACTTAAGCTTGCAATTTTATCATTACTAAAAGATCATCATTTGAGTCCCACTCAAATTCGTGGACAAGGATATGATGGGGCTAGCAACATGAAGGGTGAGATTAAGGGGTTGAAAACTTTGATCATGAAAGAGTCACCATCTTCTTATTATATCCATTGCTTTGCACATCAACTCCAATTGGTTCTTATTGCAGTGGCAAAAGACAATGAAGCATGTTTGTGGTTTTTTGATCATGTTTCTTACTTGCTCAATATTATTGGAGTTTCTTGCAAGCGTCATGATATGCTTCGAGATGTTAGAGCTCAAAAAGTTTTGGAAGCACTTGAAATTGGTGAAATTGAAAGTGGAAGTGGATTAAATCAAGAAATGGGTTTGTCTAGACCCGGTGATACTCGGTGGGGTTCTCATTTTAAAACCATTCTACACATTGTTGACATGTATCCCACAATTCTTGAAGTGCTTGTAAGGATTGGGAAAGATCCTTCACAAAAGAGTGAGTGGAAAAGAATACGTGGAGTTGCCGCGGCCTTTGAATAATTTGACTTTGTTTTCAATCTTCACTTGATGCTTGTTATTCTTGGCTATACAAATGACTTGTCTCAATCCTTGCAAAAGAGGGATCAAGATATTGTTAATGCAATGGCACTTGTTAGATTGGCAAAGGATCAAATGCAACGTATGAGGTCTCAAGGATGGGAGGGATTTCTTGCAAAGGTGACATTGTTTTGCAACAAACATGGCATTGAAATTCCTTCACCGGAAGATAATTATGTGGCTCATGGAAGATCACGTCGGTATTATGAAGTACAAACAAATGATGATCGTTATAGAAAAGAAGTGTATATTGGTGTTGTTAACCAAATTATTCAAGAGCTTGACAACCGGTTTGATGAGGTTAACATGGAGTTGCTTATTTGCATGTCGGCTTTGAATCCTGTGAATTCATTTGCTTCTTTTGATAAAGAAAAGGTAATGAAACTTGCCGAATTTTACCCCGATGACATAACAAGTGTTGATTTGATGAGGCTTGAATTTCAACTTGATACTTTTATCGAAGATAAGAGAAGAGATGATAGGTTCAAATGTGTAAATCATCTTGGTAAGCTCTCTATTAAGCTTGTTGAAACAAAAAAGCATCTTGTTTATGATATAGTCTACTTGCTTCTCAAATTGATATTGATCTTACCCGTGGCGACCGCTAGTGTTGAAAGGGTATTTTCTGCAATGAGTCTTGTGAAGAACAAGTTAAGAAATAGCATGGGTGATGATCTTTTGAACCATTGCTTAGTGACATTTATTGAGCGAGATGTGTTCTTAAAGGTAAGTGAAGAAGACATAGTTGATACTTTCATGACAATGCGAGAACATAGAGTTCCCAAATAGCTATCTTGATGTCATGTAAGGCTATTATGTTATATTTTGGCTTGTAAGACTCGCTTGATATTTTGGACTATGTATTGAAATGATGAACATTTTGAAAATTTGTATTGAATTAGAATGTTGTGAAACAATTATCTACTTATATTATTCGCTTGGTATTTTTTTATCACACAAATTCTAGTGTTGATTTTTTTTTGAAGCGTGTCCACCCTGGAATTCTTTGCTGCGTCCGCCACTGGGCGACCCCGCAGCCGGTGTTATCGGCAATGGAGACAGCCGTGGCTTGCGTCCCTCCTTAATCTACGGACTACGATGAATAGATCGGAGATTGGCGAGCTTGAAAGGCATGCGGCTGCTGGAGAGACGTGTATTTCTCTGTCCTTCTTCTTGTGTTCCTTTGCACTATGATTTCGTTCCGTGACATTTGAGAAGTCAGTGACCTTGACACGAATATGACTCTTTTTTTAATGGCAGAAATTCATTGCTGGTTTAATGTTGCACTGGTTCATAAGTGGTTTAGAAACAAGTTGGTCTACTGCTTGCTTATGTACAAAGCTGACGCATGGTCAGAGGCTCATAGAAGAAGAGAGGATTAGTGGGGGGATAATAGCAAGTTATAGAGTTCAGTTTTGAGTTTCCACATAACTTTGATAGCGTTAGCTTGTGTGAGTCACACACGTATTGTTGTTTGTAAGCACATACATGCTGCTACTAGGAATCTTGGTCAGCGGTGTAAAAAGGTTCAGTTTCGTGTATACTTATGCAACAGAATCCTCTTTGCCAACAAAATAGGTATCAGGTTCAGAAGTCTCACATGACAGCTAGTACAGGTTCTATAGAAACTCGTGTCTAGATACACACACTTTTCATGTGAGCTTTTTGTCCAGGCCAAACACTATATGGTAGTACCATAAATATGAGTGAATTTTAAACAAGTTTAAAACTGGATACTAGTCTTTGAAAATGTTGTAACACATACACTGAATTTTAGAAATGTTGTACCTGTAGCTTTGCTTTGTGTAGGCTTAACCTGATTCTACGATGGCGGTAGCTGGTATTTTGTAGGGAGCGTGGCGGATGTAGTTGGAGAGCTCGGATTTTGGCGTTAGGGAGTTCGTCCTCATCCGGTTCAGTCGTTTTAATGCCTTTATTTGAGCTCTCTATTAGTGTAGCTTAGTTCATGGTTTAGTTTCTTATGCGAAAGGATGTTGATTATATTAGGATTTAGTTGATTTGATAGCAAATAGTACCCCGTTGCCCCTGATACGTCTAAAACGTATCTACTTTTTCGAACACTTTACTATTGTTTCTTCTCTAAACTTGTGTGATTTGGATACAACTAACATGAATTGGTGCTGTTTTCAGCAGAATTACCTTGGTGTCTTATTTTTGTGCAGAAAATCAACTATCAGGAAAAATCCTGGAAAATATGCCAAAACTATTTTTCACCAGAAGATCCACAGAGCCAGAAGGGGAGACAGAGGGGAGGCCTGGGGGCCCTAGACCCACCCCCACCAGACGGGCCCACCGACCTCTAGGGGTGACCTCCCTCTGCGCCTATAAGTTGCCTTTTGACCTAAAAAAATAGGGGGGTTCGATAGTTTTCCAGAAAGAGTTTCGCTCCGCCGCCGCCACCAGAAACCAAGATCCGGATCCAGAAACTCCGTTCTGGCACCCTGCTGGGACGGGGAATTTGGAGAGGATCATCGCCATCGTCATCACCAACGCATCTCCATCAACCACCGATGTTTCCCTCATCCATGAGTGAGTAATTCCCCGCTGTAGGCTTGGGGATGGTAAGGATTGGATGAGTTCTATCATGTAATCGAAATAAGATCTGTTAGGGCATAGTGCCTAGTATCTCTATTAGTGCTATTTGACTTTGTTGCAACTTGTTGTTCTTAATGCTTGTCACTAGAGTCCGAGTGCCATGATCTCAGATATGAACTTATTATTGAATCATTATGATAGTATTGTTTGTGATATTATCTGCAAGTTGTGCACACATATCATTGTCCGGATCCAAAGGCCCCAAAGTAAAAATAATTGGGACAACCGAAGGGGATGGCTGTGGTGTGAGGATCACATGTGTTCACGAAGTGTTAATGCTTTGCTCTGGTGCTTTATTAAAAGGAGCACCTTAATTGCCAGTAGTTCCCTAGAGGCCCCGCTGCCACGGACTGGCTGAACAGAAGATGTTGTGCAAGTTCTCATTGTGAGCACGTATGACTATATTGGGAGCACATGCCTAGAATTGTTTAGTACTTGGATGCTTTTTATTATTTATCTACAATGCCCTAGATCTTGAAGTTACATGTTTAGACTCGTCCATGCAACACCCGTCCATCCATCCCTATGCCTAACGCACTCGAATCCCACTGTTACCGTTACTGTTACTATTGCTCCTGTTTCACTGTTGCTGTTGCTACTACAAACTGTTACTATTGATAAACTTCTGTGAGCAAGAACTATTTCCAGGTGCAGCTGAACTAACAACTCAGTTGTTAAGGCTTGCAAGTATTCTTTGGCTCCCTTTGTGTCGAATCAATAAATTGGGTAATACTACCCACGAAGAATATTGCGATCCCCTACACTTGTGGGTCATCAAGACTATTTTCTGGCGCCGTTGCCAGGGAGCATAGCTTTATTTGTAAGTTCACTTGGATCTACTATTGTTCACTGCTACTCCCTTCATCATGGGTAAGTCTCGTGATGGAAAGTTCCCTATTTTACCATCCACTACAAGAAGGGGTACAGTCCTAAACACCTCTGTTGCTCTTGATTCACTGTCTATTATAAGTAAGCTTGTCACACCACCACCACATACTCATGCTACACACACTGCTACTACTGCTGAATCTGAAACTGCTTTTGATGCTCATGATGTTACTTCTACTGTGTTTGATGCAAGTGGTTCACTAGGTCCTTTTCTAGATGCTACTATGGATAGTCTAGGAAATACCAAAACTCCTAGTGAATCCACTATTACACCTGTAAGCTCACCTGAGGCTAGTGAGAGTTATGATATTAATGATGGTTACATTGAGTTCACTGAGGAATTTGTTGAAGAGTTCCGAAACACACATGGTACTAGTGCTATGAAGAGTCTCCTTGCTAGACGTACTATTATGCCTAAGTTGTCTTCTGATCCTAAGTTTGTCACTTCTCCCATAGATATTAAAGATGAAGACTATGATTTCTCTCTGGATTTGTCTTATTTAGATATTGTTGAGAAAGAACCTTTCTGTGGGACTAAAAATGAGAGTACTGTGGCTCATATGAATGAGCTTTCTACTATGAGTGCTTTGTTCTCTGATGATTTTAAGATGCGCAAGTACTTTGTTACTAAGATCTTCCCCTTTTCACTAAAAGGAGAAGCTAGGGCTTGGTTTAATAGATTACCTTCTGGTTTCATTGATAGCCCTGATTGCTTGATTGCTTATTTCTTCCATAAATATTTCCCTCCCAGTGCTAGACATGCTGCTTTGCAGAGACTTTTTGATTTTAAACAGGGAGAAGAAGATAAATTGCCCGAGTCATGGACAAGGTTCTGTGCCTTGATTCATGCACATCCTAGATGCCCATTGCCTAAGAATGAGCTTCTTGATAATTATTATAATGGACCAACTGATGATTCTAGGACATAACTAGATAGCTTTGCTGATTGTGTTTTCATGAAAAGGACTCCTGCAGATGCTAAAGAATTAATGACTAAAATAAGCAAGAATTATGAGGATTGGACTTCAACTGAGCTGAATACACCTGAGCCTATTACTCCTGAACCAATTGTTCCTGAACCAATTCCAACACCAACAACAAAGAAGAGGGGAGTTATTGCATTAAATGATGAAGTGATGAAGGAAGCTAAGAAGTGTCTAAAGGAGAAAGGCATTAGAGCTGAAGATGTGAAGAATTTACCTTATATAGAAGAATTATGTAAGCCAATTCCCCACTCATCTACTATTGAGGTACACTCTCTCCAATTTAATGAAGGTGATATTACTTATGGTAAGCCTCCTGGTCAATGCTTAGAGGAACTTGACACATTTATTGTTAAACAAGGTAATTTTAATAAACAAGTTTAGAATCATTTATTGGAAAACTCTAGAGCTATCCATGAGTTGAAAGATATTGTGGAAAGAAATTCTAATGATATTAAAATGATTTGTAAACACTTTCAAATGGTTCAAACCCAACTTGATCAACTTGCTAAGGTACAAAAGGATATGCTAGTTAATGCTTCAGGAAATAAACATGCTTATGGAATTAACTAGGAGTGGTGCAGCTAGTCAAGATCCTTTATATCTTGAAGGACACCCTAAAAGAATAGAGCAGGATTCCCAACAAGGTGAAGATAGTGGTAGTCCTCGTAAGAGGAAGAAAAAGAAACATAAGATAGTTGAGGAACCACTTGAAACTACTATAGATCCTAATAGTATATCTGTCTCTAATGCTGAAACTGAGAGTGGTAATATTGATGAGTCTCCTGACAAGGAGGAAGGTGAGGAAGAACTTAAGAAGCGCACTAAGAACACTAGGTACACAAAAGAGGATTTTATTGCTAATAAACATGGTAAAGAGAGAGAACCTTGGGTGCAGAAACCTATGCCTTTTCCAGGTAAGAAACACAAGTCAAAGGAGGAAGAACACTACAACAAGTTTTGTGAGTGGATGAAGCCTTTATTTTTGCAAATTCCTTTGACTGATGCTATTAAGTTGCCTCCTTATTCAAAGTATATGAAGGATATTGTCTCTAATAAAAGGAAGATTCCTAATGAGGAAATTTCTACTTTGCTTGCTAATTACTCCTTCAATGGTAAGGTTCTAAAGAAACTTGGTGATCCAGGTATACCAACTATTCCTTGCTCTATTAAGAACAATTATATTAGAACTGCTTTATGTGATTTGGGAGCTGGAGTTAGTGTTATGCCTTTTTATCTCTACAAGAGACTCCAACTAGAAAAGTTGATACCAACTGATATATCTTTGCAAATGGCTGATAATTCAACTAATATTCCTGTTGGTATATGTGAGGATGTTCCTTTTCAAGTTGCTCATAATTGCATGGTTTTAACTGATTTTGTTGTGTGCTTGAAGCGCCTGAAGATGATAATATGTCTATTATTCTTGGGAGACCTTTTCTTAATACTGCAGGTGCTGTCATCAATTGTAATCAAGGAAAAGTAACATTCAATATTAATGACAAAGAGCACACTGTCTATTTCCCCAAGAAGGTTGTTAAGAGCTATTGCCTGAATTCCATTGAAAACACTGAGAGCATCTATAGGGTTCGCAGCATAGAAAACAAAATTTTTCCTACGATGGGAACTATGTACCAAGATCTATCTACTAGATACAAACAACGGGCGGGTGTATATTCGTAGAGAACATACCCTTGAAGACACACAAAGCTTAACGAGTTCAACTCGTGGTTGATGTAGACGATCTCTTGCCGATCTCAAGATCGAGAGGAAGTCCTAGCGCCGCAAAGCAGCAGCGCATCCGTGCTCGCACACACGTACAAGACACCGGGCAACCTCCGCCTCCTCGCTCCAGTGATGCAGTGGAAGCACAACCCTTTCTTGCCGAATAGCCACCGGGAACATGTATCTCGCTAGTCCGAGACCATGGGGGATAAATTCTAGAGGGGGAGAGAGATCCTTCACGAGGAGGTGTGAGTAAGAAGTGAGGAGAGGGGTGACTTTTATAGGAGGAGGGGGGAACCCCAAGAGGGTGGCCGGAGCATGGGGGCTGCCCCTTGCCCTCCCCTCTTCATGTGGGTGGACACTCCACTCACAAAATTCCTTTAAATTCCCTCCACTCAAATTCCCACTCAAAAATTCCATTAAATTTCCACCAAATTTATTGCAAAATCTCATTAAATAAAACTCTTTTATTTTATTCAGAATTTTTTCAATTACTTTAATGACAAACATTCACAAATAACCCCTTGCTAGAATTCCATTTCACATGCATAACCTCTTTATGCAATTTCACCCGAAAACCTGTTTCGGTATCTAGTGAAATAAATTCCTGCGCTTGTTTATTCTTTCGGCATGAAACATTTGCTCCAACTGGATGCCAGTGTCCCTTAAGTGTGTCACCCTACAGTTCACGAATAATGCGGACATGATCGAGACCCTTCTCCGATCAATAATCAGTAGCAGGACCTGGAGATCCATACTGACTCCCACACATTCAACGATGACTTTTCCTGTGATCGTCGGAACCTTTTACGCTTGTATCTTAATCCCTTTGTTTCATGATATATTACATGTCCGAGATTCTATCATCGGTATCTCCATACCTAGTTTGATCTCGTTACTGACATGCACTCTTTTCTCGTTCCCGTGATATAACATTCTAGTGATCAAATCACTTGCTTGCAAGCTAACCAATGTGATGTCACCGAGAGGGCCCAAAGCATATCTATCCGTCATCAGGATGAACAAATTCCACTCTTGATCCATGATTCTCAACATAACACTTTTGTAGCTTTGAAGCCATCTTTATAATCACCCGATTCTGGTGACGTTTGATGTCAACAAGAAACTCTTCTGGTGTTAGTGATTGGCATGATCTCATGGTCTAAGGATTAGGATTACTTCGTAGTTTGTTTATAGCAATATAAACTCAATGACTTTGATCGTAATGCTATACTTCGGATGAATGTTCATCACACCATTACACTAATGTTGTGATCTCGTTATTAACAACATCCAATGTCTATGATCAGGAAACTATGATCATCTTGTTAATCAACGAACTAGTTTATGAGAGAGGCATAACTAGGAACTTCATGTTTGTTTATTAAACACACATGTATTAACGTTTCCGTATTAATACAATTATAGCATGCAAAATAAACATCTATCATATACTTGGAATACACATAATAAACATTTTATTATTGCCTCTCATGGCATATTCCCTTCAGTCTCCCACTTGCACTAGAGACAATAATCTAGTTATATTGTGATGTATCTAACACCCATGGAGTTCTGGTGTAGATCATGTTTTGCTCTAGGGAGAGTTTTATTCAACGGATCTGCTACATTGAGATCCGTATGTACTTTACAAATCTTTATATCTCCATCCTTGACATGCTCGCGGATGGAGTGAAACCGGCGCTTAATATGCTTAGAATGCTTGTGAGACCTTGGCTCTTTGGCATTGGCAATGGCACCATTGTTGTCACAATAGATCACCATTGGGTCCAACGCGTTTGCAACCACGCCTAGTTCGGATATGAACTCCTTCATCCAAACTGCTTCCTGAGCCGCTTCTGAAGCAGCAACATATTCGGCCTCCGTTGTTGATCCCGCCACCACAGGTTGTTTGGAGCTCCTCCAACTAACCGCTCCGCCATTCATGAGAAATACGTATCCGGATTGAGACTTAGAGTCATACGGATCGGTGTCAAAGCTAGCATCGACATAACACTTAGCGACGAGCTCTTCTTCACCTCCGTATACAAGAAACATATCCTTAGTTCTTCGCAAGTACTTAAGGATATTCTTGACCGCTTTCCAGTGTTCTGAACCTGGATCCGATTGGTACCTACTAGTCAAACTAATAGCATGTGCCACATCTGGTCTTGTACATAGCATGGCGTACATTATAGACCCTATATCTGAAGCATAGGGGACTTTGTCCATTATCTCTCTTTCTTCCGCCGAAGCCGGACTTTGAGTCTTACTCAATGTCTTGCCTTGCAACATAGGTAAGAACCCCTTCTTACTTCCGTCCATTTTAAACTTCTTTAAAATCTTATCAAGGTATGTACTTTGCGATAGCCCTATTAGGCGCCTAGATCTATCTCTATAGATCTTTATGCCTAATATGTATGACGCTTCACCTAGGTCCTTCATTGAAAATTTGTTGTTTAGATAACTTTTAACACTGTTTAAAAGATCTATATCATTTCCGATCAATAATATGTCATCCACATATAATATCAGAAATGCCACATTGCTCCCACTCACTTTCTTGTAAATACAAGCTTCTCCATAAGTTTGGACAAATCCAAACTCTTTGATCACCTCATCAAAGCGGAGATTCCAACTTCGTGATGCTTGCTTCAATCCATAGATGGATCGCTGAAGCTTGCACACCTTGTTAGCATCCTTAGGATCGACAAAACCCTTTGGTTGTATCATATACAACTCTTCTTCAATATTACCATTGAGAAACACGGTTTTGACATCCATCTGCCATATCTCATAATCGAAATATGCAGCAATTGCTAACATAATCCTAACTGACTGTAGCATCGCCACGGAGAGAATGTCTCATCGTAGTCAACTCCTTGAATTTGTCGAAACCCCTTTGCGACAAGTCGAGCTTTATAGACGGTCACATTACCATCAGCATCAGTTTTCCTTTTGAAAATCCATTTGTTCTCCACGGCCTTTCGGTCGTGAGGTAATTCCACCAAGTTCCAAACTTGATTTTCATACATGGATTCCATCTCGGATTTCATGGCTTCTAACCATTTGTTGGAATCCAGGCTCATCATCGCTTCTTCATACGTCGCAGGGTCATCATTTTCATCAACCATGAAATTCATGACAGGATTTCCGTACAGCTCGGGAGCTGCACGCGTCCTGCTAGACCTGCGAGGTTCGGTAGTACTCTCTTTTGGAGTTTCATGATCATTATCATTAGTTCCCTCTTCAACAGGTGAAGCCAACTCCGGAACAACTTCCGGCGCTGCGCTACTCACCATACTTTGAAGAGAAGGTTCAATAATCTCTTCGAGTTCTACCTTCCGACTACTCACACCTTTCGCGAGAAACTCTTTCTCTAGAAAGGATCCATTCTTGGCAACAAAAACCTTGCCCTCGGATCTGTGATAGAAGGAATACCCAATAGTTTCCTTAGGGTATCCTATGAAGACGCATTTTTTCGCTTTGGGTTCGAGTTTATCCGGTTGATGTTTCTTCACATAAACATCGCATCCCCAAACTTTAAGAAATGACAGCTTAGGTTTGTTTCCAAACCATAATTCATACGGTGTCTTTTCAACAGATTTAGATGGTGCCCGATTTAAAGTGAATGCAGCAGTTTCTAGTGCATAGCCCCAAAATGACAAGGGCAAGTCCGTCAGAGACATCATAGATCGAACCATATCTAATAAAGTACGATTACAACGTTCCGACACACCATTTCTCTGTGGTGTTCCGGCAGGTGTGAGTTGTGAAAAAATTCCACACTCTTTCATGTGAGTGCTAAACTCGTAACTTAGATACTCACCTCCACGGTCGGACCGTAGAAATTTGATCTTTCTATTACGATGATTTTCCACTTCATTCTGAAATTCCTTGAACTTTTCAAAGGTTTCAGACTTGTGTTTCATCAAATAGATATAACCGTATATACTCAAATCATCCGTGAAAGTAACAAAATAACGATATCCACCTTGCGCCGACACACTCATTGGACCACACATCAGAATGTATGATTTCCAATAAATCTGTCGCTCGTTCCATTGAACCAGAAAACAGCGTTCTAGTCATCTTGCCCATAAGGCATGGATCACATGTATCAAATGATTCATAATCAAGTGATTCCAAAAGTCCATCCGAATGGAGCTTCTTCATGTGTTTAACGCCAATATGACCTAGACGGCAGTGCCACATATATGCGGATATATCATCATTTAGTTTAATCCTTTTAGCATCAACATTATGAATATGTGTAACATTATTATCGAGATCTAAAAGAAATAAACCATTCATCATCGGTGCATGACCATAAAAGATTTCATTCATCTAAATGGAACAACCATTGTTCTCGGATTTAAATGAATAACCACTTCGCATCAAACACGATCCAGATACAATGTTCATGCTCGGTCAGCACGGATAACAATTATTCAAGTTTATTACTAATCCCGACAGCAAGTGGAGAGACATCGTTCCGACGGCGATCACATCAACGCTTGATCCATTGCCGACACGCATCTTGACCTCACCCCTTGCTAGCGGTCGCTTGTTCCGCAGCCCCTGATTAGAGTTACAAATATTAGCAACTGAACCGGTATCAAATACCTAGGTGCTACTGCGAGCACCAGTCAAGTACACATCAATAACATGTATATCATATATACCTTTGTTTTCCTTGCCGGCCTTCTTGTCTGCCAAATACTTGGGGCAGTTGCGCAATGCAGGTCCCTTTACAATAGTAGCACTTTTCGGTATCGGACTTAGGTCCAACTCGGGGTTTCTTTTTCAGGCACGGCAGTGCTTGCGCCCTTACTTCCCTTCGTTTTCCCTTCTTGTCTTTCTTGAAACCAGTGTTCCTATTGATCATCAACACTTGATGTTCCTTTTGATCTCCACTTCAGTTTTAAGCATTGTGAAGCTCGGGAGACTTATTCATGCCTTGCATATTATAGTTCATCAAGCTCTTATAGCTAGGTGGCGGTAGAGAACACGATGGATGCCTAAATCAATGGGAATCGATATTCCCAAGGACACAAGCTTATCGGCGTAACACGACATCTTGAGTACATGCTCACTAACGGAGCTGTGCTCTTCCATCATGCAACTAAAGAACTTTTCTGAAGCGTTGTAGCTCTCTACAGCAGCATGTGTGTCGAAAATCATTTTCAACTCACCCATTGTATCAAAAGCATTGCTGTTTTCGAAACGCTTTCGATGTTCCGGCTCTAGCCCATACAATATGCCGCAATGAACTAAGTTGTGGTCCTCCTGACGAGTCTGATAGACATTCTTCTCCTCGTCAGGGGCATCCTCAAAAGGTGGGGGGCCTAACGGCGCTTCTAGCACATATTGCTTTTGTGCAGCAGAGAGGAGAATCCTCAAATTCATGTCCCATTCGGTAAAGTTGCTACCGTTCGTTGCAAGTTTCTCTTTCTCCATGAACACATTGAAATTAAAAGCAGGTGGTGCCATCTACAACAGAATTTTTAAAGTTTAGACTAAGTGTATGATAGATTGAGTTCAACTAATCCATATTACGAATGAACTCCCACTCAAAAACGACATCCCTCGTGCCTTTTTGGTGATTACATGAACCAAATCCACTACACCAAGTCCGATCATCACGTGAGTCGGTGCAGCTTCAAAGGCGAGCATCAAATGGGCATCATATCTATTATATGACTCATGCTTAACCTTTCGGTCCGTGTTCCGAGGCCATGTCTGTACATGCTAGGCTCGCCAAGTTAGAACCTTAGTATTCGCGTGTGTAACTGTTTTACACCCAAAATATGGTCGTGGATCCAAAAACACCCGATCATCACGTGATGTCTTGGAGCGACAAAAACATAATCGGTGCATACTAAAGGAAGAACACATTCTTATCTTGATATTTAAAAGAGGGATCATCTTATTATGCTAACAAAGCGCTAAACAAGCAATATAAGATGCTATCAAACATCACATGTTTATTAGTGAAACGATATGGTTCCCGCATATGATCTCTATCATGTGCACCGTGGTATGATCACTATCATACCTATATGTGTAAGTCCAAGGTCTATGGAGATTACACGTTATGTATGT
Source organism: Avena insularis (assembly GCA_023614405.1). Taxonomy (NCBI): domain Eukaryota; kingdom Viridiplantae; phylum Streptophyta; class Magnoliopsida; order Poales; family Poaceae; genus Avena; species Avena insularis. Next base: position 283,274,736 of record CM042685.1, on the reverse strand, counting down.
TGTAAGAGTATCATCTCATACTTCTACTTACAACATCACCATATCATAACACTAGCCCAGCAACAATCTAAACTAGACGCCTCTAATTTATCCATTGCAAGTTTTACGTGGCTTAGGGCTTTCGAGATAGAACCGTTCTTACCTACGAACATGAACCACAACGAGGATAACCAAATTGTTGACAACTCGTTGCAAAATAGATATTGACTATAGTAGGAGAGATAGACACCCGCTAGCCACTTATGCAAACTAGTTGCATGTCAAGCGTGGAACCGGTCTCATGTGCGAGGACATGTAAAGTTTGTCCGGGCCGCTTCATCCCACTATGCCACCAATATCCAAAATTACAACTAAGGAGCAACAACATGATAATCATCGCCCACATACTCATATGTATACTACACGTGTAAAGTATCTACGCATAGATCCGGCTCTGATACCACTATAGGGTTCGCATCATACAAAACAAAAATTTTCCTACGATGGGAACTATGTACCAAGATCTATCTACTAGATACAAAGAACGGGCGGATGTATATCCGTAGAGAACATACCCTTGAAGACCGACAAAGCTTAACGAGTTCAACTCGTGGTTGATGTAGACGATCTCTTGCCGATCTCAAGATCGAGAGGAAGTCCTAGCGCCGCAAAGCAGCAACGCATCCGTGCTCGCACACACGTACAAGACACCGGGCAACCTCCGCCTCCTCGCTCCAGCGATGCAGCGAGAGCACAACCCTTTCTTGCCGAATAGCCACCGGGAACATGTATCTTGCTAGTCCGAGACCATGGGGGATAAATTCTAGAGGGGGAGAGAGATCCTTCACGAGGAGGTGTGAGTGAGAAGTGAGGAGAGGGGTGCCTTTTATAGGAGGAGGAGGGGAACCCCAAGGGGGTGGCCGGCGCATGAGGGCTGCCCCCTTGCCCTCCCCTCTTCATGTGGGTGGACACTCCACTCACAAAATTCCTTTAAATTCCCTCCACTCAAAATCCCACTAAAACGCCATTAAATTTCCACCAAATTTAATGCAAACTCTCATTAAATAAAACTCTTTTATTTTATTGAGAATTTTGTCAATTACTTTAATGACAAACATTCACAAATAACCCCTTGCTAGAATTCCATTTCACATGCATAACCTCTTTATGCAATTTCACCAAACTTTGTTTATCTAGTGAAATAAATTCCTGTGCTTGTTTATTCTTTCGGCATGAAACATTTGCTCCAAATGGATGCCAGTGTCCCTTAAGTGTGTCACCCTACGGTTCGCGAATAATGCGGACATGCTCGAGACCCTTCTCCGATCAATAATCAGTAGCGGGACCTGGAGATCCATACTGACTCCCACACATTCAACGATGACTTTTCCTGTGATCGTCGGAACCTTTTACGCTTGTATCTTAATCCCTTTGTTTCACGATATATTACATGTCCGAGATTCTATCATCGGTATCTCCATACCTAGTTTGATCTCGTTACTGACATGCACTCTTTTCTCGTTCCCGTGATATAACATTCTAGTGATCAAATCACTTGCTTGCAAGCTAACCAATGTGATATCACCGAGAGGGCCCAGAGCATATCTATCCGTCATCGGGATGAACAAATTCCACTCTTGATCCATGATTCTCAACATAATACTTTTGTAGCTTTGAAGCCACCTTTATAATCACCCAGTTACGGAGTGACATTTGATGTCAACAAGAAACTCTTCCGGTGTTAGTGATTGGCATGATCTCATGGTCTAAGGATTAGGATTACTTCGTAGTTTGTTTATAGCAATATAAACTCAATGACTTTGATCGTAATGCTTTACTTCGGATGAATGTTCATCACGCCATTACACTAATGTTGTGATCTCGTTATTAACAACATCCAATGTCTATGATCAGGAAACTGTGATCATCTTGTTAATCAACGAACTAGTTTATGAGAGAGGCATAACTAGGAACTTCATCTTTGTTTATTAAACACACATGTATTAACGTTTCCGTATTAATACAATTATAGCATGCAAAATAAACATCTATAATATACTTGGAATACACATAATAAACATTTTATTATTGCCTCTCAGGGCATATTCCCTTCAGCATCAATGTTGGAGATATATATTGTCCCATTCCATAAGAAAATTTTGAAACTATTATGATTGGGACCATTGCTATAAAGTATGAGGTAACATAATCACATTATGGAATGCAAAGTTTTGATTCTGATAAGATTGTTTTGGTAACAAGACTTGATCAACCTTGTTAAAAAAAGGATTTTAATGAACAAAATAATGTTTTCACAGTGGTTATACTTGCTCACTTCTATTTTTCTCCTTTCCAATCTTTGCTCTTCGTCGTGCCTAACTTAAAGGCGTTAAAGAAAAGTACTTGTTGGGATATAACCCAAGAGTTTCCTTGAGTCTTGGAAGTTATTACTTCGGTAATGACCTCTCCTTATCCTTTTTGTTTGATTTTTGTGCCAAGAATGACCTCTAATGAGAGGGAACTAAGATTTGGGGAGTTGCTGTCCCGAAACAGATTTCTGTCCTCCACCATAAAAATTTGTGAGGAGTCTCTGTAAGTCGAATTGAGCTGAAAAGTTACGAATAAATCCGCCAGTATGTTAGATAACTTTCGTTAGGTCAACACGTTTTGATTTGAGCAACAGAAGGTCTTCGTAAAAATTGGTTTCTACCTGCTGGTCTGTTTTGACAAATTTCTGCCATTATTTGCATTTGCTTCTTATTGATTCCTTTTCAGGTTCTTTTTGGAAAATTGAGCTTTTTGAAGGAGTTGCTACAGTATCTTGTGTTTTTATTGAAAAGTATTGCTGTTCCAAAGCTTTGCCAGAGGTCTAATATCTTTTGAATAAACTAATGTTGCTAATGAAGATTGTGTGAAGTTTTGTATGAAAGAAAAATTTCAGGTGTAGAGAGAGGATGATGTAATGAGATGAAGAATGGACAAAATCTCAAGCTTGGGGGGAGCTACTCCGTGTCACCCCAAGAATTACTCAAGAGGTACAAGCGTCAAAGCTTGGGGGTGCCCAAGGCATCCCCTTCTTCATCAATAAAAATCTCAGGTCTTTCTAGACACTTCGTTTTTATTCTCATGCACACTTGTGTTGTTCTTGGAGCATCTTAGTTTTTGTTTTTGGTTTTCTTTTGCTTCGTTTGGTTTTGCGTTGGTTGCCTTCTAAAATAAAATCGAAAACACCAAAAATATTTGTTGTTCTTCTTTGGTTTTGTGAGTTCTTTGCAGATTTCAGCCGTCCACAGTGGATTTTGGTTTCATGTTAATATTCAAGTCACACAAGTGAAGGTCAATAATGAAGATTAAGACAACTCGAGGTGTGGTAAGAGGCTGGTAACGAACTCTATTTGTTTTAGTTTTGTACATATACTCATCATTGTGAGCATGCCTAGCCTGTTTGTGTAAGGTGTATGTCATTATGGATGCTTAGTAGTTCTTGCTTGTCTATGATTAGCTCCAGCTTCCTAATAGTTTGTAGCATGTCATATGAATGTTTGCTTGCATTGTTTTATTCATACTTTGGTATGACATTGTGGTATCCTCCTCTGACTCTTCATGTGAATCAACTTGGCACATGCTCACGCATGATATGACTAATTAATAGTCAGTAAGCCTCGATGATTTATTTTTCCTCAGAGTTCTTGTATCACTTTCATGCCATAATTAGTACCGTTTTGTTGCAAGCATGATTATAACAGTTATTGCTCTCTCGTTTGTCGCTCCCTCTCTATTGCTAGCCTTCACTTGCACTGAGTATGTGCTCTACCTATGCTTCCAACTCCCCAAAACCAATATTGCCAGCTGTGTCCACCATACCTACACATTAGCATCATTTTCTAGTTCAGTGCATATTCTATATACCGTGTTTTGTTCCAAAATAAAATGTTTGTCTATTTTGAGAAAGTTAGTTAGTAAAGCTCTCACGAACTTGATGGCACACTTTATTCCTTGCGCTTAATAATCTTGAACCATTGTGACTAGTCCATGAAAGTTATATGCTTGCTTATTATATGCTGGGAGTCAGCAGAACCGTGCTGTCACGAGGAACACTTTTAACACTAGTTGGATATCCTATCCAGTTGATACTTTGCTCTTTTGTTTACGGATGTCGACGATGTGAAATAAAAGGGTAGGTTATGAGTTCATGGAGTTTATACATTGTGTTAGAGAAACGCCTGACATGGTTATACCCCGTGGGTACATGACCTCAGCATACCTAGTCCAGCCCAAGGAAGGCCCACGGCAAATATACGTCGGCCCATGAAGACTTTCGGGTGGCCAAGGCCCATGACGTATTTGGATCCTTGGAGAGCAAGAATAGAGTAGATAGGAAATTCAAAGAGGTAAACCCTAAAACCTGTAACCGACTCGATCTGTGCCTGGGACCTGCCTATCTCTATATAAAGGCCAGGAGGGCACGAGGAGGAGGCTCTCTTACAATCTCTCGCATACCACCGCATACACACCTCCACGCCAGATTGCATCTGCGCACCCCTGTAACCTTCGGTTCCACCGTAATCAAGAGCATACAAGCAGGAGTAGGGTTTTTCCTCCGGGGGCCTGAACCTGGGTAAACCTCGTGTCCTCGTGTTGCTTGTTTGCTAACCGTTCCGCGATCTCCAGCATCCCCATCTTCTCCAAAACCCAAGTCCATAACAATGGGCATTGACGAGATTAAACCTCGTCAATTGGCACCATTTGTGGGAATTGGGGACGCTGATTGTGCGATCGTGACGGTCCCAACCCGAACGATCTACAACTTTGCAGCGACAGAGAGTCATCTCGTCTTCGGCGCCTTCGACTACACCGCCCACTCACCGGCCACCATGAAGGACTTCGAGCCCGTTGGCGACGGACTCGAGATCCTATTCGAGAGCTTCTGCTTCCAGGTGGGGCAGACCGGCACTCTCCGCCTCCCAGAGCGGGTGCCCCTTCCATCGATCAGGTCCGCTTCATGGGCTCCACACCCTGTGCTACACACATCATCATTGACAGACGAGTCCTATGACAGCAGAGGCCGCAACTTTGATCTGTGCGATCCACCATCGGACGAAGGGACCTACGGTTCCGGATCCGAAAGCTGCGACAGCAGCAAACCGATCTACGAGCGCTACCAGTGTGCCGCGGTCATCCAGGATCAGGAACACAATCCGCCACCCAACCCATAGGGTAGAAACGGTGGAAACAGAAGAAGCCAATCCCCCCACCCAACGGGGAAAACAATGATCGGGTCATACACCTCAGCGAGGAGGGATGGGCCCAAGCACGTGAGGCCGTAGCAGGCAACAAGATCCTGCCCGCAGATGCCTCGCGAGATCTGCTAATGGCATAGCACCTGCTCCTAATCGAGGAGCACAAGAAGAAGGTGGAGATGCAGGAGGTGCTTGAAAAACGCAAGCAAGCAGCCTCGGAGTCCAGTGCGCGACGAGCTGTGCTCTCCGCCATGGGCATTGGCTCTAGCTCGCACGGCAACAACGACAACAAGCACCGTTCTCGGATGGAGAACATGGACCCCAAGGAGCGTCGCGAGGTGACTCGGGCCCTCAACGCGTCCTTCATGGAGATGGATGCTGACGGCAACGTCATCCCAAAGACGCCCTAGGCCGCAATCTTGGCGGCCACCGCGTACCTCGTGTCTCACCCACCTCCGGAGGGGGACCCGAAAAGGGCCATGCATAAGTCCGCGCTTACTGGGCTCGGACTCGTCGGAGCTGCGCTCCACTAAGAAGCTCCTGCGGAGCCGAAGAAGAAGGCTACGGTCAAATTCAACCGCAGCCCCACACCTTCATCCGAATATGAAGAGCACGACCTTCCTCGAAGGCACAAGAGCTCACGCCATCGCAGCTGCGATTACGACGCCCAAAGCGAACTCACCCAGCGCAAAATCGACAAGGCGCGCGCCAAGCGCGCATGCTTGTCTGAATCTGAGATGGATGAAGACGAGGGAGAACTCTACGGATCCTGATGCTTCAGCAGATCCGTTCGACGGACGAGGATGCCGCGTAACTTCAAGCTTCCTTCAGACACTCCGAAGTTTGATGGCACACAGTACCCCAAGGCGTGGCTCAGCGACCACTTGTCGTCCGTCAAGCTGCACGGTGGTAACAATGAAACCGCCATGCAATGCCTTCAGCTGCAGCTGACAGGCGCAGCTCGGATCTGGCTTAGCAGCCTATCCTCAGGATCTATCCGAAGTTGGGAGGAGCTGGCGTACAGTTTCGTCCGAAACTTCAAAGGCACCAGCAAGAGGCCTGCTTCGATTGAGGAGCTGCGGGCCTGCACTCAACGAACGGGCGAATCCATTCGCTCGTACATACTGCGCTGGTCTAACACCAAGAACTCCATGGCGCACATCTCTGAGGAGAGGGCTATCGACGCCTTCAAGGACGGCGTCAAGTTCCAGGACTTCAAAGAAGAACTTGGGCGCGTCAAGCCCAAGACACTCGACCACCTCATGGACATCGCCAACAGGTGGGCCGATGGCGAGGACTCCGTCCACCGAGTGCACTCGGAGGAAGAAGATGACTATGGCCGGCGACGTGAACGCCGTAGCAAGAGAAGATCGTGTGTCTACGACGATCGCGACGGACCAGACATGGTCGCAGCTGGCTACGCCGACCGCCGCAGCGACATCAACCGCAACAACAGCGGATACCGCGGAAGCAACTTCCGCGACGGAGGACGTCCAACGCAGTCGTGGCAACGCCGCGGCTGCGACGACGGACCGTCAGCATACGAAAAACTGTCGGGTCTATGCACCATCCACTTTTATATCGACAAACATGATGGTAAGAAGAAGGCGAGCCACATGCTCAAGGACTGCTGCGAGTTCCAAAAACTCAGCGAAAGCATGGCTCAGATGAGGCAGCAAGCCCCGAACCCTGGATACAGGAACGCACCCGCACCAGGCGAGATCGCACATGGAGCTCCTCCACCACCACCCGCGGGAGGCTCGAACCACCCAGTCGCACCCGCACAGAATAACGGCGGGCACGGGTATCTCCCGCCGAAAGGAGCACTCATGATCCAAAAAGGGCGCCCAACGAATAGGGTGCAGAAGAAAATCTCCCCTTAGATCAATCTGGCCGTGATAGCACCACCCGCCATCCCTGAGTACCTCAGCGGATCGGATTCCTGTATCACATTCTGCTGTTCGGATCACCCTTGCCAGGTCTCTTGCCCAGGTCATGCTGCCCTGGTGCTTGAGGCGCAGATCGGAGGTTTCGAGATGAGCCGCGTCTTCATGTACGGTGGCAGCGGCATCAACCTGATGTTCGCAAGCACCCTAGCAGCAATGCGGATCCCGCTGTGCAGCCTGGAATAGTCAGACACAACGTTCCATGGCATCGTTCCAGGAAAGGGCATATTCCCCCTGTGAAAGATATGGCTCGACGTCATCTTCCACAAGCCAGATAACTTCCGATGCGAGCGACTCGAGTTCGAAGTGGTGGACTGGCCATCACAATACCATGCCATCCTTAGGAGCGTGGCATTCGCACGATTCCTAGCAGTACCGCACTATGCGTACCTGCTACTCAAGATGCCAGGACCAAGGGGCGTCATTACAGTCCACGGGAGCTTCACCCGATCGGACCACTGCGACAGGGACTTCAATAGAATCTCCCAGTCATTCGACATGCAAGAGGATCTCGTAAGGCTCCGCGAGGTGACAGACAACGGGGCACCCCCAGTCGCAAGACATAACGCACCTGACATGTCCTTCGACTCCACCATCAACACAAAGAAGGTGCAAGTCCACCCGACGGATGCCTCCAAGACGGCGCTGATCGCCAACGACCTCAGTCCCGCATAGGAAAGCGTGCTTGTCGAATTCCTCCGTGAGCGCTGGGAAATGTTCGCCTGGTGTCCTGTGGACATGCTAGGAGTTCCCAGGGAATTCGCCGAGCATGCACTCAACGTCTTTCCAGACGCCAAGCCCGTCAAGCAGTCCATCCGACGACTGTCCGAACCCCGGGCCGAAGCCTTAGGAGTCAAAGTCAACAGGCTACTCGCTGCAAACTTCATCAGGGAGATTAAGGAAAGCGAGTGGCTCGCCAATACAGTGATGGTCCCCAAAAAGGACACAGACATCCTGTGGATGTGCGTGGACTTCACGTCGCTGAATAAGCACTGCCCGAAGGACTACTTCCCTCTCCCTCGGATCGATCAGATCATCGATTCGACTGCAGGATGCGAGAAACTGTCCTTCCTCGACGCCTACTCAGGCTACAACCAGATTCGACTGAAGGTCGAAGATCAGGAGAAAACGGCGTTCATCACGCCATTCAGAGTATTCTGCTACAACACAATGCCCTTCGAGCTGAAGAACGCGGGCGCCACGTACCAACATTGCATGCAGGCATTCCTAAAAGACCAGATAGGTCGCAATATACAAGTGTATGTCGATGACATAGTCATCAAAACAAGGGAGGCGAGAACACTCATCGATGATCTCCGCGAGACGTTCGATAATCTCGACCGCTACAGGATCAAGCTCAACCCTGAAAAGTGCGCCTTCGGCGTCCCATCTGGCCAGCTGCTCGGCTACTTCATCTCCCAGCGAGGGATCGAAGCGAACCTGAAGAAAATTCGGGCCATAATGGCCATGGAAAAACCGAAGAACCTCAAGGGCGTCCAGCAGCTTGCCGGGCGAATCGCGGCATTGAGCAGGTTCATCAGCCGCATGGGCTAAAAGGCTCTACCGTTCTACCAGCTATTACGCAAAGCAGAAAAATTTGAGTGGACGCTCGAGGCGGACGATTCGTTCGAAGATCTCAAGCGGCTGCTCTCTACCTCGCCGGTCCTAGTCACGCCAAAAGAACGCGAACCTCTACTGCTATACATAGCAGCCACACACCAGGTAGTCAACACCGTACTGGTGGTCGAACGACCCGAGGAGGGCAAGACCCATGGGGTCCGACGCCCAATCTACTAACTCAGCAAGGTATTGACGCCGACAAAGCAGAGGTACCCTCACCACCAAAAACTCGCCTACAGCATGTTCATGATGGCTCGCCGGCTGAGCCACTACTTCCAGGAGCACCAGGTGATGGTCGTCAACGAGGCACCCCTGAACATCATCCTGAACAATCCGGAGGCCACAGGACGCGTGGCCCTGTGGGGCATCGAGCTGTCACCTCTTGACATCGTCTATGAGAAGCGCCACACGATCAAGTCTCAAGTCCTCCCGGACTTCCTCGTACACTGGATGGAGCCGCAGCTACCAGACACCCTAGACATGACACAGTCATGGACGATGCACTTCGATGGCTCCAAGTGTGAAGCCGGAGCAGGATCCGGAGTTATACTGACCTCCCCACAGGGCGACAAGATGAAGTACGTCCTCCAGATGAAGTTTCGAGCTTCCAACAACGAGGCAGAATATGAGGCCCTCATCCACGGCATGCGGATGGCCAAGTTCTGCGGCGCAACACGCCTCGTCATCTACGGTGACTCCAACCTCGTCGTCCAACAGACGATGAACGAGTGCGAAGCACACGCCGCCAACATGATCGCGTACCGCGCACTATACAACGCACTAGAAGGAGGCATCAACGGCTGCGAGCTTCGGCACATTGGCAAAGAAAGCAACGAAGAGGACGATAGAATCGCCAACATCGGCTCCACCTGCGCACGGGTGCCACCAGGTGTGTTCCTCGAACAGATCTGCGTACAATCCATCAAGCGGAAATTCCCAAAGGGATCACCTGAAGAAGCAGAACACTCGGGGGCTACGCTAGCCGAAGGACATGAAGGACCCGAAAAGCTGGACACAGAGGTCGCTGTGGTCAACCTGATGCAGGTCATGGCAGTCGAAGAAACTTGGACACGGCCATACCTCCGGTACTTGGTCCAAGGCCTTCACCATCATCAATTGCGAGCTGTACAAGCGCATCATTTCGGGTGTACTACAAAGGTGCGTCACCATCGGCGACGGAAAAACCATCCTCCAAGTCATCCACGAGGGCATCTGCGGCCATCATGCAGGCAGCCGCTCCCTTGTCGCCAAAGCTCTACGAGCTGGATTCTATTGGCCAACAGCCATGAATGACGCCAACGACATCGTCCGAAGATGCAACGGGTGCCAAAGGTTCGCCGACAAACCACACGCACCTGGATCAAAGCTCAGGCCCATACCTTTGGCCTGGCCCTTCGCCCAATGGGGCCTCGACATGATCGACAAGCTGCCAAGGTCTTCGAAAGGAGGACACGTCTACCTCCTGGTTGCAGTCGACAAATTCACCAAGTGGTTTGAGGCCATGCCGGTCACTAAACAAAAGGGCAAAACTTCCGTCAAGTTCTTTGAATCCATTGTCTACAGGTTCGGCGTGCCGCATAGCATCATCACTGACAATGGGTCGAACTTCATCTCCAAAGAATTCCAGGACTTCTGTGAAGGCCTCGGAATAAATATCACATACCCCTCAGTGGCGCACCCGCAAACGAACGGGCAGGTCGAGAAGGCCAACGGCCTCGTCGGCGCTGGCATCAAGAAGCGCCTAATGAGCCCACTCGAGCGACTCGCCGGAGCTTGGACAAAAGAGCTGCCCTCCGTCCTATGGAGCCTGCGTACAATGCCAAACAGCTCAACCGGCTACACGCTGTTCTTCATGGTGCATGGAGCCGAAGCCGTGCTACCAGCAAAGGTACGCCACAAGGCACCACGGGTCGTTTCTTACAGTGAAACCGAATCCACGGCTGCACTCGAAGACGCCGTCGACACACTCGACGAAGCGCGCGACATAGCAGCAGCTCGATCAATGATGCTCGCGAATCATATACAGCCGACGGCTGCGCCCAAGGTCCTTCGTCGAAGGAGACCTAGTCTTGCGACTCAAGCAAGAGCGACCGAAGAAATTCGAGTCACCATGGGAAGGACCCTACATCGTCACTGAAGTCATCCCAGGTGGCGCCTATCGCCTCAAGCACGTGGAGTCTAGAGTCGCATACTCCAACCCCATGGAACGTCGCACAGCTGCGACGGTTCTACCCCTAGCTACCTCCCTCTTTTACTTTCAATAAGGCTATTCAGCCAAGGCTACCCAGCCGAACAATGTACCTCCTCCATTACGATATGAATAAAGCTAAGTGTCTCACCCCAAAATATTTGTTTACTATTCGCATTTTACTCCATGCTACAACGTACTCGGGGGCTCCTCCAACCTCACGACTTCGTTGACTGAGGATAACACGTGTACACCTGAGTAGCTGACCACGTCAGGCTAACGAGAAGGGCACGTACACAAACAAAGCACTACGTGCTAAAACAACAACCAAATCCATATAACTAAGGGCAAAACACGCCTAGTCAAATATATACAAATTTTACATCTATCCTTTTTACAGGTACTACCTATTCTGAAGAATAACCTGAGCACGCTGCTCAAACAGATCTACGATCTGTTCGGCATACTGCCTTACAGCCGCATAATGCGGACGCATATCCCATTCGCCACCATCTGGCCGAAGAGGCGGCCCAGCCGCCACAACAGATAGATCTAAGTCAGGATGATGTAACCACACAAGGGAGAGCGCGGCCTTCACCCCTGCGACGAGCTGATGCCGTACCAGTTCCCTGACATGATGCACATTCCGAAACTTCGACAGCAGGCCAGAAAGAGTCGACGACGCGTCATCCAGCGGAAACATTACATGCAGAACCGATGCGAGCAAAGACTTCACCTGACGAAGCACCCGCGATACCTGGTGGATGCGATCCTGCACCGTCGCAAGGACCATGGCACGATCTCGGTCCATCCAGAAGAACCCGTCGGCCTCCTTGTCCTGCTGAGTCAAGCAGTTGATCCAAACAGCGACACGCTCCTTCTCCTCCCATGGAGCAATGTTAGCACCTGCAATACTTGCAAAAGAGTAAGACAAAAGGCCAGCAGGCGCATCCGAAGTAACAGGCAGCAGCTCGAAAAACTCACACTGAAGCTGTTCGGACAAACAAAGCAACTCCGCTATCAAGTACTCCTCTCTGGTAGCGCCTCGATCCGCTTTCGATTTCTAAACATCAGCGTGGCCACGCACCCCAAGCAACTCTTTCTCGAGGCTACGGATATGGTCTTGAAGAAACACAAGCTGCGGCGCACCATCTAGGGATGGCCGCAGCTGCGCCGCAGACGAAGTGTCAACGGGATCATCAACCGAAGGACCCTAGAGTAACAGAAGACAAGGACACGAACAAGCAGATGAAGGAACACAGAACTCAGCAAATTCATTATGTGCAGCAAAAGCCACTACGTGGCACAAGGATCGTTCATCAAAATAATTACAACAAAAGAAGCTAAAACTATCCTACAACTACAACGCCTCTGGCTGCACAGTAGCCTCGAGTAGCCTCAGAGCTGCCTCGCCTTGGCTTCCCCACCGCTGCCTTAAGCGGCCAGGCCATCAATCAACCGGCACATAACGCTTACAGCGAGCAGCATAGGTGGCAAAGGCTACCTCGGATCCATCGGTAGCCGTCGGCATCCGGGAGGTGACCTGAGGAAGATCCAGCTCCGCTCCAGCCGCCAAGGCCATTGCCAGCCCGATGGACGTGCCAATGCCTTTCTGCTTGCGCTTGTAGCCGCAGGTGCTTCGGCTGACAATGCATCCGCCAAGGCATCGGCATCCTTGAGGGCCACGCCCTTGGGTACGAGCTCCTTGTAGAAGCGCCCGAGGACCTCCTTGGCCTTGGCAAGCGAGCTGACGACGGTACTGCAGCGGTCTTCGACCGCCACAACAGCATCATCGAAAGAACTCCCGTGCTCCAGAGCACCGCGATCAAACTCGATGCCCGCGACATCTAAAGAAACAAAGGAAGCAGCATGAATAAACGCACTACAAAAGAAATACAAGGAAGTCGAAAAGAGGAAGGCGGAGACATTCACCCGAAACAGCCTTGGCAGCCGCCATAATCTTGCCGGCTACCTCTCTCTCGCGCGAAGCCGTGGCGGTGGCGAGCTGCTCCTCGCAGTTCGTAACCTCCTGCTGTAGGCGCTCCTTGGCCTCGGCCGCGTTGGCTAGCTCCAGCTCGAGGTGCTGCTTTGCACCAACGGCGACCTCGGCTTTCTTCTCCGCTTGACCAAGGCTCTTTTTGAGAGCATCAATCTCACGGAGAGAGGCGTTGTGGTCCTCTGCAGTCAGCAACACACCTATCAGATCAAAGGACAAAAATACAAGAAGAAGCAAAAGACCAAGTCGCAAACATACCTTGAAGCTGTTTGAAGCTGGCCTCCAATGCCAGGTGCTGCTGCACCAGCTGGTTGGCAGTTTGCACAAGAGGCTACAAAAAGAACTACTAGTCAAAAGAACGGCTCGGGGGATACGCCCAAAATAACGAGCAGAAGCAAGTTACACATACGAAAAATGCTCGGGGGCTCCCCCTGAGACTCAAAGAAAAATCAGTAGATAAATGCTCGGGGGCTACCCCCGAGATAAGAAGCAAAAAACAAGGATCAACAGATCATCCGAAAAGGCTCGGGGGCTCCCCCTGCGGCAGAAAACAAAAATTACTTACATGGTTCGACGGCGACTCCGAAGGTCCGCTCGCAGTCTTCTGAGGGACAACCACCCGAACCTCTTGCGGATAAGGGTTTGGAGCAGCGCCTTCAGAGGTGGCCACCGTATGAGGAGGAGGAATAGCAACTTTCGACTCCCCCATCATCTCCCGAGCACCGTCACTAGAGGAGCCGTCGGAGGAGTGGCTACAAAAGTAAAAAATCAGCAGAGCGCAGGTACATAGACAAGAGAAAGAAAAAAAGGACTGAGGAAACTTACGAGTCAAGCTCACTTAAGTCGAAGACAGGAGGGGTCTTCCGGACCTTCTTCTCCTCTTTCTTCTCTTCCTTATTTTCTTCCTTCTTCCGCTTAGCCGGCGGGTGCGGTGCCAAAACCCGCACGGGAACGGAAGGAATTGGAGAGGAAGAGCCCCCATGCCCATCACTGTGACACTCAAGGCACATCGGGTTCCTAGGCGTCGGCAGATTTGAGGCATCCGATGACTCACTAGAGCTCCTCGTCCGCTTGCGAGTGTGATCCTCGCTCGAATCATTGGCCTCTTCAGCCGGAGATCGCGCCGACGGCATCTTGGACATGGAGTCCACCACCTCATTATCCGGAGCATCCGGGAATACTTCGAGCAATGGAGGCGACATGCCCGGTACCTTGAACTCCTGCGCAAAAAGATAGCAAAAATTTTAGCACAAAAGGCGGAAAGACAAACACAGTCGAAAAATAGCGCTACGCGCACATCCAAGCTCTACACCTGTGGAACCGGACGAGAAGCGGAGAATGGAGAAGTCAGCGACTTCCCCGGAAGGTCCTCTCCAGCCTTGTACTTCAGCAGCGGGCGAAGGACCCCGTCAAGATCCCCCTTGGAGAATTCCTCAGCTGAAACCCTAGTCGGATCACGGCGACCCGAATAAAGGAACATTGGGTGCGCCCTAGCCTGGAGTGGCTGCACCCGACATTTAAGAAAGGTGCGGATAATGTCCACACCATTCACCTCCTTCTCCGGAGTCAATTGAAGATCCTCCACCCGGCGATAGAGACCTTCAATCTCAGCCACCTCGCCATCCAAGATCTGGTTTTTCCAGGACCTTTTTGGCTCGATTTTCTAGGAGGAGTTAAAAGGAGCAAGCCCAAAATCCTGCCCAGTCACCGTGGAGTCGCGGATGTAAAACCATCGCCTCCGCCAGTACTGGACAGACTCGGACATAGAAAAGGAGAAGAAAAGAATGTTGGATTTGAGGGAGATGATGCAACCACCAATGGGATAAACACCATCGGAACCAGATTGCCTCTTCACAGAATAGAGTTTCTGGAAGAGGCCAAAGTGCGGCTCGACACCGAGCCAGCACTCGCAGAAAGTGATGAAACAGGCGATATGAAGAAGAGAGTTGGGAGAAAGATGATGCAGCTGGATACCATAAAGAAAAAGCAATCCACGAAGGAAATCGTGGACTGAGAAGGAAAAGCCCCGAAGAACAAAAGCGAGGAACATAACCCGAAACCCAGCGGGGGGACGGGGAATTACCTCGTTGCTAGGGAGTTTAACGGCCTCCCTATCCTGCGGGATCAAGCCCCGCTCACGGAGCTTGCGGAGATCACTCTCATGCGTCTCCGATCGCCGCCAGCCACCATCGGTGACTCGGGCGGCGGCAGAACCTTTTTTGCCACCTGCGGCGCTGGTACCAACTGCAGAGGAGGACTTCTTCGGCTTCCCCATCGCGGTACGGCAGCGTCGGCAGAGAGCACGCAGGATCAAGGAAGGAAATGTTCGAGGAAATTCCAGCGCGTAGCAAGAAAGCTTAGAGAAGATTGGAGCAGTGAAACAAGAATGGCTGTGGTGAAAACAGATTAACTTTTCCCCAATGATTATAAGGACGAAGACGATGCACGATGACCGTCCATCGGGAAGACCTAGAGCCAACTGCAAGATTGACCGTCCACATGTCAGCACAGCAGCGAACTGTCGCTCACACGCCATCCACTACGCGCGGAAATCGAGGCGACACCGTAATTATCTCCATGCCGCGCGTGACCGGTCAACTCAAGGTCAGAAGGTGGGACCCATGTTCGTCTAGTCACGTCATCTCTGGCGTAGCAGACGCTTGAGGTCACCAATCGTCAGCATTGACGTCATCAAAAGCTATACTAGCAACGGTTACAATTCTTCGGCTACACAACTAAGAGTACTCACTCGAATCTACGATTCGACTAACTACTCGAGGGCTACTCCATCAGGAGCGCTGGCCGCGCACCCGAAAATGAACAAAACACTACAGCGCTGAACTAATTTCTTCGAGTCCTACGTCGAGTCTGCGACTCCACTACGGACTCGAGGGCTACTCCCATAGGGAGGATGGATTCAAGCATTCGAAAAATTTGTGTCCTACGGACCGAAAGCCAAAAAACAACTGAATTAAAGTCTCCGCTCGAATCTACGATTCGAACAGACACTCGAGGGCTACTCCCATAGGGAGCGCTGGTCGCGCACCCTATGAATTCTTCGGCTGCGATCCTACGGATCAGCATGCAAAACTTTTTTCGGCAACTCTGCCCTAATTAAACGCTGAGTGAGTAACGTCCTCCTTGGCCACCCGAAGCACCTCCGCGGTGATAAACATTCGGATGCTGTGTCTGCGACACAAAGATAAGACCTACAGATATCATCTGATGGCCTGGTAACGCACATGACTGCGCTTTGCTAGTAAGAACCCGTGCCAACAGGCGCGATGAAAAATCCCGACGGACGCGTTGGGTATATCATTTAAATTCACTGGAATTCCACTCCTGTAAGTCCTCCGCGGCCTAAGTCGAATTATGCCAGCACATGTTCGGGGTTCAGGTCGAGGGACTCGAACCTGAAGAAGATCGTGTTGTTTTGTCCTAAGACAGTTAACTGACCCTGATCCGTCGGGAGAGTCAGGCACACGCATCAACAATCCCTACACATTCTCTTGAAAGACAGAGTTGCACCTGAAGGATTGAAGAGTCCTCAGCCGAATCTATGATTCGACTGAACACTCGGGGGCTACTGACATGGTTATACCCCGCGGGTACACGACCTCAGCATACCTAGTCCAGCCCAAGGAAGGCCCATGGCAAATATACATCGGCCCATGAAGACTTTCGGGTGGCCAAGGCCCATGACGTCTTCGGATCCTTGGAGAGCAAGACTAGAGTAGATAGGAAGTTCAAAGGGGTAAACCCTAAAACTTGTAACTGACTCGATCTGTGCGTGGGACCTGCCTATCTCTATATAAAGGCTAGGAGGGAACGAGGAGGAGGCTCTCTTACAATCTCTCGCACACCACCGCATACACACCTCCATGCCAGATTGCATCTGCGCACCCCTGTAACCTTCGGTTCCGCCGTAATCAAGAGCAGACAAGCAGGAGTAGGGTTTTCCCTCCGGGGGCCTGAACCTGGGTAAACCTCGTGTCCCCGTGTTGCTTGTTTGCTAACCATTCCGCGGTCTCCAGCATCCCCATCTTCTCCAAAACCCAAGTCCATAACAATGGGCATTGTCGAGATTAAACCTCGTCAACGCCTAGGCCGCTAGCCTAAGCCATGCCTAATCATGGTGGAAATTTGCAGCATCACTGTAATAAGCATCTAGGAAGCATCCTCAATAAAAAGCTATGTATATGGTAAATAAAAAGATTGCTGAGATGCTCATTGTCTGCTTGCCTTGTCATTTTGGTTATGGGAAAGCTCATGTACCATGTGGTAGGTGTACCCCGTTGGCGGTTCTCGATGATATGCATGTATTCACAATAACAAAAACTTTCAGGTGACCAAAGTTGAGTAGCATGTGGAGCGGCCCTCGTACTCAAGGGACTTGGGATTTCCAGCCTATGGTCTGTCAAGCATATGATTCAGAGTGGGCCTCACTTTCACCTTAACCACATGAATATGCCTATGATAGGGGCAATGAGAGATCAAAGCTAATGAGTACCTTCCTTTCAGCATTGGGAAGCCTTTGAAACCTTCACAAAACTGTTTTCACAACTTTGTTGAGTCACCACTTATTCTATGAGCACCTTCTTGAGAGCATAGTTGTCATTCTTGTGTTTGTTCCAAAACTTGGTTAATTATGTCATTACTTTGATGCTTATATCTCTGATATCTTTACCTCTAGTCTTCACTTGAACTCCAGAGGTGCCTTGGCATTCATATTGTGCTCTTCAAACAAAGGCAAGCAAGATACCACTCTATCATACCTTATTATGAGCATTGCAATGTTTCTTATGTTTATGTTTCATACTACTTATTATTATTGAGTTGGTTTCTCTCATAGCTTGTAATGACTATTGAGTAGACTTAGTTGCATACTCTTTATTATGAATTGTCTAAGCATCTACTCCTGTGCTAAGAATATATACATCATATGAAGCAAAGTGTTCGTGAAAGTTCTTTTATCGCACTCAGTTTTCAACTGCATTGCTTGAGGACAAGGAATAAGCTAAGATTGATGGAGTTGATACGTCCAAAACATATCTACTTTCTCGAACACTTTGCTATTGTTTCTTCTCTAAACTTGTGTGATTTGGATACAACTAACACGGACTGACGCTGTTTTCAGCAGAATTACCTTGGTGTCTTGTTTTTGTTCAGAAAATCAACGATCAGGAAAAATCCTGGAAAATATGCCAAAAACTATTTTTCACCAGAAGATCCACGGAGCCAGAAGGGGAGACAGAGGGGAGTCCTAGGGGGCCCAGACCCACCCTAGGCGCGAGCCCACTCGACCCCGCGCCTGGAGGGGGTGCGGCCACCCCAGGCAGCTCTTCAGCCTCCCTCTGCGCCTATAAGTTGCCTTTCAGCCTAAAAACCAAGGGGGGTTTGATAGTTTTCCAGAAAGAGTTACGCTTTGCCGCCACCACCAGAAACCAAGATTTGGATCTAGAAACTCCGTTCTGGCACCCTGTCGGGACGAGGAATTTGGAGATGATCATCGCCATCGTCATCACCAACGCATCTCCATCAACCACCGATGTTTCCCTCATCCATGAGTGAGTAATCCCCCACTGTAGGCTTGGGGATTGTAGGGATTGGATGAGTTCTATCATGTAATCGAATAAGATCTGTTAGGGCATAGTGCCTAGTATCTCTATTAGTGCTATTTGACTTTGTTGCAACTTGTTGTGCTTAATGCTTGTCACTAGGGCCCGAGTGCCATGATCTCAGATCTGAACTTATTATTGAATCATTATGATAGTATTGTTTGTGATCTTATCTGTAAGTTGTGTACACATATCATTGTCCGGATCCAAAGGCCCCAAAGTGACAATAATTAGGACAACCGTAGGGGATGGTTGTAGTGTGAGGATCACATGTGTTCACGGAGTGTTAATGCTTTGCTTCGGTGCTTTATTAAAAATAGCACCTTAATTGCTAGTAGTTCCCTAGAGGCCCCGCTGCCATGGGCTGGCTGGACAGAAGATGTTGTGCAAGTTCTCATTGCGAGCACGTATGACTATATTTGGAGCACATGCCTAGGATTGTTTAGTACTTGGATGCTTGTTATTATTTATCTACAATTCCCTAGATCTTGAAGTTACATGTTTAGACTCGTCCATGCAACGCCCTTCCATCCATCCCTATGCCTACCGCACTCGAATCCTTATTACGTTCATGCTATTGCTCTGTTACACTATTCTTTATTCTTGCTGCTGTTGCTTTTGTCGTGGTATTGCCGACATGTACACCATGGAGGGGTCCTCATAGTGCGTGTTTAGAGATATGGGGGAAGGTGGACGGTTGACGGGTACGAGGTAACACAGCTTACCCAGGTTCAGATCCCACAATGGTGGCGGAATCCTACTCCTGCTATAAATCACTATAAGGGCAATACGCCGAGTTACAGATATAGGTTCGCTGTGCGAGGCTGTATGAATCGATGCCCTAAATGCTCCCATAGGCCCGACTTATATAGTCGCCAGGTCCTAGGGTTACAGGGAAAAGTCCTAGCCGCACTACTAGGAAAATGGCTATAGGTAATCAGCACATCCGTGGCTCACATGGTTGAAGTGCCCCACGGCTAAAACAGGCGTGGCTCAACCTATGGGCAGTGCCCTACTGGTAACTAGAACAACCGTGGCGCACATGGTCATAGTGCGCCACAGATATGTGTGGGCCAGGGCCCTGCTGGCCGCATGCCAGATACCCGTAGCGCACTTAGGGTTGGTGCTCTACACTTGTTAGTGTTAACCGTGGCGCACTTGGGTGGGGTGTGCTACACCTAAGAGCATGCCCCTCTGCTCTGTAAATGGTCAGACACATCCGTGGCGCACTGTGGCATGTGCGCCACGTTTGTTATTATTCCCTATGGCGCACTTGGGCCACGTGCGCCACGGATGTGTCGACCCTTTTTTTGGCAGCTCCACTTTGTGCACATGTGTGATCATCCACCACCCCACACTTCACTTTCCCCTTCTTCTTCCTCCTTAGATCTAGTCGGGATCCTTCTCCTTCCCACCTCAATTTCTCCACTCATTCACCATTTTTAGCATGTAGAACTTGCCTTGGATGTTACATACGTAATAGAGGAAGCTCTTTGGTCTCTCATCTCCTTCTCCGGTCTCGCGCGCACCTCTCCTTTCCATCTTCCTCGCGATCGGTCTCTCATCTCGGTAAGTTGTCCATGTAAGGATATGTTCATGTGTATATGGATGATATGCTCATATGTATGTAGATGATCGATGCTCATGATGTGTGTATGGAGAGGATCGATGGTCATGTGTGTGTATATATATGGAGAGTATCGATGCTCATATGCATGTGTGTATGGAGAGGATAATGATATGTTCATGTGTGTATGGATCGGTCTCTCTCTCTCTTGTGTTTGTGTGTGCACAAGTTTCCATTTGTTTTGCCAAAATGTTGATTCATTTCCATTTTGGCAAGACTTTAGCATTTCGCAAAGGTCCTAATTTTAGGATAGGTCATGTCGAAATTTTCTATCGACCATTGCATGCATGCATTCATTATGTGGTTCTAATAGACTTATAATTGTACCGTGTACACTGTGCAGGCAAAAATGGTCCGCATAATGAGCGAAGGCATTGTGGCTAGATTTTTGAAATGTGCGACAGCCAACATGATACGAAGAAACAAGACGGATATAAGATGTCCGTCCAGAAGATGCAAACTCAACTAGGTGATCGACCCAGATTCTGGGAATCTGCAGGCGCACCTGCTCCGCCATGGTTTCATGGATGGATACACTCGTTGGATAAGCGATGACGAAGATGATGGAGACGGTGAAGGTGGGCAACATGACGATGATCATCATGGCGAGGACAGTTGAGATGATGAAGAGTCTCCTGGTGAAGGTGCGGAAGCAGACCGAGATGATGGTGATATAGATGCCGGAGGAGCAGACGACGATGGAACAACGTCAGGATGGGTGCGGGACCCTTATGTGCAAGATCTGCTTCTCAAGTAGACGAGTAACGCCAGGGCTGCGGCTAGAGATAAATCCAAGCTTGCGCAACTTGAGAAAGACGCGGTTACTCCATTGTATGAAGGATGCAGGCCTGATGATACCCGGTTGAATGTAACGCTCAAGGCTATGGACATGAAGGAAAAACACAAATTGAGTGACGCAAGCTTCAACGATATGATGGCATTCTGGCACGATCATCTCCCGGAGGGGAACACGTGTCCAACTAGTATCGAGGATGCCAAGAAAATCGTCTGTCCTCTCGATCTACCGCACGTTAGATATCACGTATGCATCAACGATTGCATCATTTATCGGGGCGAGGACGCGGAGAAAACCACATGTCCGGTGTGCGGCGTGAGTCGATACAAGAAAGGGAAGAAAGCACCTCGAAAAGTGGTATGGTACTTTCCTACCACTCCTCGCCTGTAGTGCTATTTCGCGGACCCTAAGGAAGCGAAGCTCATGCGATGGCATGCGGAAAGGAAGAAGCCAGGAGATGACGATGACCCCGAAAAGGATGAGCTGGCGCACCCTTGGATGATAGCGATTGGAAGCATTGGACCTCAAATTCCCGAATTCGGTGGAGATTCAAGGAACATCAGGCTTGATGCGAGCACCGATGGACTCAATCCGTTTGGTAGCGAGCGAGACGCACAACAACACTTGGCCCGTGTTTGTATGGATGTACAACCTCCCTCCATGGTTGTGCATGAAGAAGAAGTACATACAAATGAGTATGCTAATTCAAGGGCCGAAACAACCTGGTACCGACATCAATCTGTATCTCGGGCTGTTGAAAGAGGAGCTAGCCATGTTATGGGAATCTGGAGCCAATACTTACGACGCCGTCGCACAAGATTATTTCACTATGAGAGCCGCGTTGGTCACTACGGTGCAAGACTATCCAGGTTGCGGGTATATCTCGGGGTAGGTTATCCAAGGATTCTGCGCATGCGTTAGGTGCATGGATAACACAAGCTATCTCCAACTAGATAAAGATCCAGGGTCTTCGAAAACCGTGTTCATGGCGCACCGGAGGTGGCTCGGCAAGAATGATCCATGGAGAAAACGTGGAGACCTGTTCGATGGCAAATCCGAGACCCGAGGAATCCCAGAGCGTAGGAGCAACGAAGAAGTGGAAGAGTTGCTGAAAAACTGGAAAGATTGTCCTAAGCCTGGAAAGAAGCGAAAGAGGCAGCAAGACAAGCCGCTGATGAAGGTATGGAAAACAAGGTCTGTTTTCTGGGAGTTGCCATACTGGAAGTTTCTCCGCATGCCTCATAGCCTCGACATCATGCATATCACGAAAAACGTGTGCGAGAGTCTGGTCGCCACCATAATCAACATGCCAGATAGGACGAAAGATGGTCCGAAAGCGAGGCACGACCTGATATTCATGGGTATCCAGAAGGAGCTTCATGGAGGATGCACTACTCCTGATGATCAGGAAGATGACGATGATCATGAGTCGGAGAAGACACAAGGTCGTCGGAAGGGTAAAAAGTTCAAGAAGAACGAATATTACCGCCCTCCTTGCTTCACTCTAAGCCAGGATGAGATCAAACAGTTTTTCAAGTGCCTTCTAGGAGTCAAATTTCCTTACGGCTACGCGGGCAAGATAAGCAGATACCTAGACGAGGAGAAACAGAGGTTCAGTGGCATGAAGTCTCACAACTGTGCCATGCTAATGACGCAGGTACTTCCGGTTGCACTAAGAGGGATAATGGACGAGCACGTCCATGAAACGTTATTTGGCCTCTGCAAGTTTTCCGACGTCATCTCTAGGAAGTCGATTGGCGTGAATCAGCTCGGGAGGCTACAGGAGGAGATCGTGGTGATACTATGCGAGCTTGAGGTCTACTTCCCACCCGCATTCTTCGACATTATGGTGCATCTACTGGTCCATGTCGTGGAGGACATCATCCAACTCGGGCCGATGTTCCTCCGCAGCATGATGGCGTTCGAAAGGATGAACGGACACATCAAAGGATACGTTCGCAACAGGTCCCGTCCAGATGGAAGCATAGCCAAGGGCTTTCTGGCTGAAGAATGCATCTCTTTCTGCACGAATTATCTAGACATCGAGAACCCTGTCGGTCTTCCCGTTAACAGGCACCTTGGCAAGCTCGACGGATCTGGTCATCGAGAGGGTTGTCGCATACTGCATGCATACTTCGATTTTCGACGCGCAGACTTTGATCGAGCAAACCTCGTCGCGCTACAACATTTAGAACTGGTCGATCCTTGGGTACAGAAGCACAAAAGGTTAATCGAGAAGAAGTACAGTGACCGGGGCATACAGAGGACGAAGGGAGAAATAATCAAAGAGCACAATTCAGATTTCACGCATTGGTTTAGGCAGACGCTCCTTGATAATCCCCCGCGACCAGCTTCTTCTAACACGGAAAAGATCATATGCACCTTGTCACAGGGACCGATGCAAAACCTGGTGACCTATCAGGCGTATGATATCAAAGGATACACATTCTACACGGAGGAAAAGGACAACAAGTGTGATTATCAGAACTCAGGCGTAACGTTAGAATTCTACACCGATGACAACGTGAAGGAAAGATTCTATGGAAGAATCGAGGAGATCTGAGAGCTCGACTACTGTGGAGAAAAGGTGCCGATGTTCCGTGTTAGATGGGCAAAGAGCATCGAAAGAGAAGACCGGTATTTCACAACCATGGTTATACCCGAAGCAGCCAAATCCAAGGCCGCCGATGCGAACGTGGCCGCGAAAAATGAACCGTGGGTACTGGCTACCAAAGTGGACCAATGTTTTTCATTACCGACCCGACAAAGCCTAGCCGTGTTGTCGTGAGGAGAGGAAAAAGAAACATCATCGGAATGGATGGAGTTGCCAATGAGCAAGACTTCGACCAGTACGGCGATCCAAAGATTGAAGATGACGATGACTACGATGCAGCAACATACATCACAAGAAGAAAAAGGACAACCCTACCAAAAAAGGTAGCCCGTTCGAAAGAAGAAACATTAAAGTGCCGGGGCTAAATTATTCAACCGCGACAAAGAAGGAAAAAAAGATTGTAAAACGCTAGCTCAAAAAATATTGTAAAACGCGTGGTCGAAAAAGATTGTAATATTCATGGAAAAATTATTATGAAATTTAGTTATACTTTGAATCATATTTGTACCACTTTTATGACATATATTATCACTTTTGGGCATTTTTGGAATATTTAAAAGTTTTTTTAAAAATAAAACAAAACTTATATGGCATATATCACCACTTTTGGGCATTTTTTAGAACATTTAAAAGTATTTTTAAAATAAAAATAAAAAGGGGGACACCAGGATTCGAACATGGTGCTCACAAGTTTAGAATAGAGCAGTGGGCAGAACCAGTGGGATAGGCAAGTGTAGTTGCTAGAAGGAGTGCTGCAGTGTTGTTACATAGTGGTTACAACCCAGATAGGCGTAGCGCACTAGCCCGAGTGCTAAGGGGCTGCGACGACCTAGAACCTCCCATTCAACCCAGGAGCGGATGAAGAAGAGCCGGCTGTCCTCAGAAGTTGCTTCGGCTTATTCTTGAATTGGCCAAAGAGCACGATCCATTTGGGGACGGTAGGGGCCATCACGCCACAGACAACAACACCGCCTGTCGTGCCAGCGACAAGCGGTGGCAATGCCCCCTTACCGCCCTCGCCATCACCTCCACGCAGTGGGTCGGATGATCATGTTGATGATATGCACATGGCACAGGATCCGGCCGAGGACGACGAAGACTGGAATGATCACTTCTTCAACACTCGGTTTAGCAACGAAGACCTAGCTGGTGGCCTCACAGAGAAAG
Organism: Avena insularis; assembly: GCA_023614405.1. Classification (NCBI taxonomy): domain Eukaryota; kingdom Viridiplantae; phylum Streptophyta; class Magnoliopsida; order Poales; family Poaceae; genus Avena; species Avena insularis. Next base: position 283,249,945 of record CM042685.1, on the reverse strand, counting down.
CCACTATCACCAAGCGTCTTTTTGGTTCTCAGGAGACGCCTCCATCTTGCGCCTTTACAGAGCCAGCTGATACAACCAACTGACCCTTTATTCTAAGCCCTGACACACTACATAGGGCGGACGGTGCTCAGATTACGGTGCCTTCCCGCTCTCCAAAAGGAAAAAAGGCTAGGAAAAGAAAATCTAGCAGCTCGAGCCAGCCAGTGGCGTCAACTGCGAATCCGATCAGGTTTCGGGACGGGCCACCAAGTGTCAACACCCAGATTTTTAATCCCAGATGCCTGTTATGCCATACATCACAATCCCAGGATTACCATTTTTGCGAGACATAAAAGAATTGGATACCATAGTACATCATCCATTACAAACCATACATAAGGTCTTACACAAATAAGGATCTCATGATCCAGTTCTTAGTACAACTTAGGCATCGGAAATACGTAATAATAAAGGTAGCATAGGCGAAGCTCCATCTTCGGGGTCACATGCAATGCTGACGATGGGAGATGATCCTAGTTGTCGTAACCTTCCTGGGGTCCATCATCCTGGTACTCCTCTTCATAGTCTGGCCACGGGAATAGCCAGGGACAAAGCCATGAGTACTCTTTAAGTACTCGCAAACTAATACCAATAGTTAAGGGGGGTTTTTGTAGTAGGACACTAAGCTCTAGGGTTGTTTTGCAAAAAGCTAGATTTACCTCTACTAAGTTCAGAAGCAAGAGAAAGCTAGTCAAATTTTATAACACCTAACTCAGAACTTGTATCTCATGTCACAACTCTGTTGTGGTCAAGTCAAAATCTCAATTCATTTCACAAGTCCTTTTGAAAACATCTGACATGGGAATAGTATGGCCACTCCAACTGTCCATAACTGCAGACGCGGCTATTCGAATAGTTTGACACTCTGCAGAGATTGTACACTTTCACCACAACATTCGATACATCCGTCAGGAACAAATCCTGAATTCACCATACTCAGTATGCGGATAATCAATCCTAACCTTTCAATTACACGCCCTAGTATAGGCACCTCTCCTGTGAGTTTGGCCTCCCAACCATGACCAACTATCATCTTGGGTACTGCACAGGTGGACAAACTTCACAAGGTAGCCTCGGCTCAGACCTTGGCCGCGAGGGAACCAATACTAAGGTATATAAGTTTCCAATCAAGCCCTACCCAATCTTCGGGTATTGTGGTTGTACAGTAAAATTGGAATGGTATCACATCCAGATAACCATCAGTTTTATAAAGGGCTAAGGCTCATGCCTCAACATTTTCATCACCAAAATCATCTGGTGTTTGGAAACACATGTCAAAAACATCTCAGTAGAATGACTCATCAGTCTAAGGTTTTCATAACCACTTCCCACCAAGTATTCCCATCTAAAGTTGATCAAGTTTTATGCTTAGCACTAGCATCTACTAATGAGGGGTGATAAACTAGTGGAGTTTTAACTAAGTTCAATATCATGCCTTAGGATGACATCAAGATTATCTAGCTTAGGCCAAATTTTATGCTCTTTATGCAATCTTCAATTATCTTTATAGAATCTACCAGTCACTTAAGTAAACTCTAAGTAATAGTTTTGATAAAGAAATAAAGTAGAAAGCTTGCAAGTAAAACTAGGATTGGGTTATCAAGTAGGTATGATCACATATTCTTAAGGCATATGGTTGGCATGGTAACAAGCAAGTATTAGCTTGCATAGGTCAACTTGATTAGTAAGGCTTGCCTTGTGCGAGAAGCGATGGTTGCGATTCTCGGCTTCTTCTTCGTAGTATCCTCCTTCCTCCTCGTATCCATGGTCGGTACTAGCGTCTATAAATAAATACAAGGTACAAAATCACCAAACAATACTTAACTACTTTCAATCATCACACAAAGGGGTTCTATAGATGATCTAGCATCATCACTAACATTACAAGACTAAAGCATTTGTGTTATTGATTTTATTTTTAGAAAAGTAATTTCTACTCATTGAAAAACTACTTAAGATTTAATATTCTCCAAACCAAACATGGGATCATGTTGACACATGTCATCACCACATATTTCAGTACATGGGAATGTGATTTAAAGTGGTGTCACAATTTAATAAGGTTTAACCCTTTTATTTTAAATAAATAAAGTGACTAGAAATGCCTATGTGGCATTCTTTTATTACTTGGACATTATTTCTGTAGGTAAACCCATATATTATTATATATTCTGAAAGGTATGGTCAAATGTGATTTTTGAGAGTTGGGATCAACTCAAAAGCTATTATGGTTTAAATTTGAAAAGCTTCTGCCTTGTTATTTTTATCAAGGTTGATCTACAGATCCAAATGATTTGAATCCAACGGGCTTCGATTAAGCATTTCAAGACCTTTCTAACAAAATTGGTTTCATTCAATTTGGTTCACTGAATCGAGCTAGGTTGATTTTGAAACTAGGTACAGAACTGAGTTTGAATGAAATTAGAAAAATCTAAATTCAAACGACCGGGTCGCGCGGGAGACGATAATGGGCCGGCCCGCTACGCACAACGCTTACGCGGGCTGGTTAAGTGGCTGTCCCCACGCGTCAGTGAGACGGGGAGGTGTGAAGCGGTATGGGGCAACGTGGACCATGGGATCTAGTTCTAATCTAATGGCTCTGGTTCATCGTCCACGCCAAGCAGCGCCGGCAAGACAGAACCCTAACGTGGTAGGTGGGGGTCGTGGGAGGCTCAGTGGGCTCAGGCGAAGGTCGGCGATGTGGGCGAACGACAAAGTCAACAACGACGAACTCAGGGGTGGTCGCGGCAGCTCCTGGGGTGGACGAAATTGACGGCGCCCGTCTTCTCCAGAGGCTGCCTGCTCCGGCGCAATTCCGGCGATGCGCTGCTCGCCTTGCTTCGGCTAAGGGGTGGAACGATTAGTGAGGTGAGGGGAGTGAGATGGTGTGCTTCAATCGACTGGGGGTGGCCTCCTTTTATAGGCCCGACGACGAGACCGAACAGGATGGGCAGGCGATGGTGGCGACACGACTACGGGCTGCTAGAGGCATGGCCGAGGGTGGCGATCGATCGGTGGTCTCCTGGCGATGCTCTAGGTCTTTAATGCACAATGTAGGGGCGGTGGCAAACGGTCGGGAACGCCGCGCTCTTTCTGGCGTGAGGCGGCGTCTTGACGGTGGCGGTGGCTCTGAAGTGCAGGCGGTGAAATGGGCATGTCTGGCGGTCTCCTGGGACGGTGGGGAGCATGCTGGCAGGCCGCGAGGGCTCGAGGTGGTCGGGTTGAGTGGGAACGGCGCGTGATCTGCGGCGCGGGTCGGCATGGTCGACAGCGGCGCGGGCGCGGCATTCCTGGCGGTTCTGGTTGCTGTCTGCGAGGCAGGGCTAGTCGAGATGGGGCGGTGAGGCATGGGCAACCTCCCAGACAAGGTTGGCACTGCTAGTTCTTCCCCTAGCTTGCTGTCCACACTGGGGTGACATGGGTGCTCTCGGCCTGTTCACCATTGATGATATTGGCAAGCTTACAGTGAGGCTAGAGCTTAGTTCAGGTTGCTAGATGATCTACTAAGGGTGCTATGAGCTAGAGAGGGAACCAGTTAGGCCAGAATCACTGCACACTATAGTGTTTTGATTTTGTTTGATTTGTATCTGCAAGCTGTTTGATGAAATGGCCGCATGAACTCAAGTTTTGAATTTTGAAAAGATTTTTGGTGGGTGTGCTAGGCATGTGCTGGTGAGTCTGTGGATGCTTGGGTTTTGAAAGTTGAGCTTTTTTGAGTGGTTTTTGAAAAAGTGGGATCTTCCCATATGATATAGATTCAATTTTAAACTGTCATTTAAACTATGCATTTGAATGATTTTGGATGATCACAAAGTGGGCCTTGGTACTTTGTTATGAGTACTATCAAGGGGTGCAAAGATCCAAACATGTTTCTGTTAAGTTCTGAAAGTTAGGGATAGCCAAAGTAGGCATGGGAGTTAATTTGGCCAAAGTGACCATTCACTCATTTTGTTTGTTTTGATTTGTTTTTCTTTGGGAAAAGTGTGGGGATTGTTTAGATGATGTTTATTTAACCTAAGAATCATTTTACAAGCAAAGAAACACACAAGCATGGCAATTCAAAAGAATCCAAATTGTAATGCTTACACATATGCATGCTTTCATATTTTTAATGGGAAAAGTTTTTGTTAACCCTAATTTTGATGATTAGAGTTTGATGATCCAAGTTTAATATTTTTGGGATGTTACAAACCTTCCCCCCTTAAACAAAATCTCATCCCGAGATTTGAAAAAGGACGAAAAAGATTACCTAGGATTTGAAGAGATCGGGAAACTCCGTCCTCATGTGATCTTCGCGCTCCCAGATAGCTTCCTCTTCTGTGTGGTTGCTTCACTGAATCTTGAGGAACTTGATGATTCGGGTTCTGGTAGTTCTGAAAGCTTCTTCCAAAATACGGATGGGCACTTCGGGATAGGTCAGATCATCGTTGATCTCTATGGTCCGGTGATCGATATTCTTGAACACTTCGGTCTTCTCTGGAACTTCGAGGCACTTGCGAAGTAATGAGATATGGAACACATTGTGCATGGCTGACATCTCTTCGGGCAGTTCTAATTGATACGACACTTCTCCTCGACGGTTCAGAATCTTGAAGGGTCCGATATATCTGGGGGCTAACTTTCCTTTCAGTTGGAAAAGCTGCATTCCTTTCAAAGGCGACACTTTCAGATACACAAAATCTCCTATGTTGAAGGTGAGGTCTCGACGTCTCTTGTCGGTGTAACTCTTTTGTCTGGACTGGGCTGTCTTGAGGTGCTCACGAATCTTGTGAACCTTCTCTTCTGCTTCTCATAGGATGTCATGTCCGAAAATCTAACTCTCTCCTACTTCTGACCAGTTCAAAGGGGTGCGGCACTTCCTTCCATACATGAATTCAAATGGGGCCATTTGCAAACTAGCTTGATAACTGTTGTTGTATGAAAATTCTGCAAAAGGCAGACAGTCTTCCCACTTAGATCCATATTCTAACACACATGCTCTCAGCATATCTTCGAGTATTTGACTTACTCGCTCCGTCTGTCCATCGGTCTGAGGGTGATACACGGTGCTGAAATCTAGGCGGGTTCCTAAACCTTCTTCCAGAATCTCGAGGTAAACTGAGTTCCTCGGTCCGATACGATGTTCTTGGGGACTCCATGCAAACTGACGATTCTAGCGATGTATAACTCTGCTAGCTTCGAACTCTGATATGTGGTCTTGACGGGTTAGAAATGGGCGACTTTGGACAATCTGTCCACTATGACCCATATAGAGTCATTTACCCTACTAGAAGTAGGTAATCTGGTGATAAAGTCCATTCCAACGAAATCCCATTTCCATTCCGGAATCTGAAATGGTTGAAAAAATCCAGCAGGTCTTTGATGGCCTGCCTTGACTCGCTGACATATATCGCACTTGGCGATATAGCTTCCGATTTCTCTCTTCATCTTATGCCACCAAAATGTTGGGAATATGCCCTAGAGGCAATCATATATGATGAGATTTCCCATTGTGTTCATAAATATATTAAGTAGTCCTTGTATAAACATCTGATGTGTATCATTGAATATGTGATTCGGTTGTGGAACTATGCATTCATGTTGTTTGTACTAAATATCCTTGGTCATTGAGGTTGTGCTGGACACACAACTTAGACCAATGTGAAAGTTGGCTTGATGACTCGGTTCCACTTGTCATGGGCATGGAGATGCTATTCCAACTTACACAGATTCGGCTAAAGAGTTTAGCGAGTCGGATTGACCCATATTGAGGCCCAACGAACAAGTTGTCATTTGTATATCTCAATCAATGTAATCCTTAGACCTGAGGTTGTTGCATAGTCCGAGTTGAGGATCACCGACTTAGGTTCTGTCAAACGCTAATCCGAATGGCGAGTCAGTTATAAAGGCGAGTTGGTCGTTGAGAATCAAGCTGCGTGATGTGAATAACCAAGATGGTATTTTGCCCCTCCACTTGGAGAGATATTCTCTGGGCCCTCTCGTGAGATATGATTCAGAAAGCATGGCCATGTACGACTCGGTTAAGTGTTAACCGAGGTGATCGGCTAAGAGTTAGTCGGGTGAATCAATTATCTCGGATCGAGAAGAGAGTCGGACTATTTAAGGGATATGAAAATTATTCGCCTATAGTCTGACAAGGTATATCGTGAGGCAAAAGGGACTCGGACGCAAGTCGCATTGGAAAGGCAAGTCGTCATGACTCTTTGGTACTTGGGAGTCGGCATGTTCTGCTAGGAGCCGCTACCGACTGATCGATTGAGAGTCGGACTCCAATCGTGTCCAAGTAGCCATGAGCCTGCGGGGTCACACACTTAAGAGCGGGAGCAAGTTCGGATTGGATCTGAACCTGTAATCTAGTTGGGTTGGACCTAAACCGGATTAGGACTGAGTTAGTGAGTTGGACTCACGGTGACTAGTGTTATATGGGCTTTAGTGAATGGGTCGCGCGAGCAGAGCGCACATTCACTCCCTATATATAGTGGAGCACCTTAACCCAAAAAGGTTAATCGTGTTCGGTTAGGTCATTCCATGTGTTGGAAACCCTGGCTCCACAGCAGTCCACCCGTCGTTACGAACCTAGTAGTTCGCCGCCGGCGCTCCTCCTTGTACGTGTGGATACTAGCAGAGGTGCTGTGCGATCAACACCAGGACGATCGGATCATGAGGACTGCACTGCATCAACTGACACGCTTCATCAGTAATCCGCAACCGCGCGTCTAGTGGTAAACCTTGTGGCCTTCTACCTCAGCTAGATCTTGGGATCACCATGTTAGAGGAAATTTTTTGTTTTATCTCCGCGTGGCCCAACAGTGGTATCAGAGCGATAGCTTCTGGTTTTAGGCTCGAGATCTCGCATATGTGATATGCGGTTGGCTGTAGATGAGATCTATGTGCTGTTTTTGTGGTCGATCTATGAGATAGATCGGTTTTGTATGAAGTTGATTGGATCAACTGTACTCGGGGAATGGTAGATCTGATTTCTGTGATCATACTGCTGAGGTCGTGGAACGACATACCCCTACCGGCCGGCTTCCGCCATCGGGGTAGACTGTGACACGTAAATCCAGAAGCGGTGATCGAAGATCAAAGAGTTTGATCGAATCGGAACGATGGTCGGAATCCATGTTCGGATCATAGATGAGATATGCGTTTTCGGAAAAATCGTCAGGCGCTGCCCGCACCCGCGAGGGGCGCTGCCCCTTCGATCCTCGCCCGCTATCCGGATAGCGGGACCGTCGGCTTCGCCCTGTTGTAGCGCCTTAGATGTCGTTGCAAGTTTCACAACGCCGCTAGATATTGTATCTATGCATAACTTGTTTTTGCAGGAAGTTGTGAATGGTATGGTTCATGTGCATGTGATGTATGTGTGTAATCCATACGTGATCTGTGAATCACGGTTTTTGTCAGCCGGATGGAGCCTAGGTGCTGTCATTTTATTGTATAACGACCTGCGTGTCGGATTCTCCTTGTAATTTACTTTACTAAGCTAGTGTAGCTGTTTGGAGAACCCGTAAGGCATGCAAGGCGATGTAGATGTCGGCGACATGGAGTAAGAAGGCAAGTGACAAGAGATGGCACGAGTCGGATTACAGGCTTTGTGGAGATGGAGATCGCCATGAAGAGAGCCATACCATTTCACATTATAAATGCTTTGTTTTGTGTTATTGTTATGTCTCAATTTTACCTCTATTAGATAGTCGGTAAAATTTAATCCCTCAAAGAAGGTCTAGTCGGTTTTCCCGCCAGTGTTTGCACCATCACAAGTCAGACATTTTTGGTAGTGGGCTCATAAAATTGAGGTGCTGCCAATTCTTTCCGACTAGATGGGTTCGAGTCGGACTCTTACTGCAGAAACAGTCGGTAAGCTAGACGGGTCTATCACAACGGTTGTGGGACTCGGGGAAAGGTCGGATGGGAGCCGGGGCATGTGATGCCACCCGTCCAACAAGAGTCGTATGAGATACGATTGACAAGGAGTTGTCTACCTAGATCACTTGGCGGCTAGCGGTGATGCTAAAGCTCACTAGCCGACTTGCTTATTTAGGATCCTGAACCACTAAGCAACCATCGGAGGGGTGTTGGTTCTAGTGGGAGCATAAAATATTAAAATGTTTAATATGCTTGCTCTTTTATGAATACATGTCTTAAGTATTTTGCATATTTTCTGTTGTAGATCATGGCACCAAGTAGCAGTCACTCTCAGATATCCGGTTTTGCGTTGAGAACCATTCTTGAGAAAGATAAACTGAACGACTCTAATTTTACCAACTGGTATCGAAATCTGAGAATTGTTCTCAAACAAGAAAAGAAGGACCATGTCCTAGACAACCCACTTCCAGATGAGCCGAATGAGAATGCATTGTCGCCACCAATGCCTACCGTCGGGCTAAGGATGAGTCCACGGATATTAGGCATCTTATGCTTGCTCACATGGAACCGGACTTGCAAAAGCAGTTCGAGCATGTTGAGGCCTATGATATGATCGAAAGCCTCAAAAGTATGTTCGAGCTCGAGCGAAGACTGAGAGGTATCAAGTCTCTCAGGCTTTACTGAGTTGCAAGCTTAAGGATGGTGATCCACTGAGTCCGCATGTGATCAAAATGGTTGGTTACGTGCAGTCTCTAGAGAGAGGCTTGGCTACCCCATAAGCGAAGAGTTCGCTATGGATATAATTCTGAACTCTCTTCCTAGTGCATATGGGCATTTCATTTCGAACTACCACATGCATGGTATGGATAAGAAGCTCACTGAATTACATGGGATGCTCAAGCAGGCAGAGGCGGATCTCAAGAAGGGCGCCAGTCAAGTGTTGATGGTGCAGAATAAGGCTAAGTTCAAGAAGAGTTCTTGGACTAAGAAGAAGGCTAAGTCAGGAGGAAAGCAGGCTCAGGACCCGGTCCCAAGTGCTTCCTCAGGGACTAAGCCATCTCCTTCAGCCGGATCCACTTGCTTCTACTGCAAGGCGGATGGCCACTATAAGAGGAACTGTAGCAAGTACTTGGCCGACAAAGCCAAGAGTGGAGGTATGACTTCCGACTCAGGTACACTTGTTTGCAATGTTATAGACATATATATTGCTGATGCACCTAATAGTTCTTGGGTATATGATACCGGATCAGTTATTCACATCTGCAACTCGTAGCAGGGACTGGTAAGAACTAGGAGCGTAGCAAGAGGCGAGGTTGATATTCGAGTCGGCAACAAAGCAAGAGTTGCTGCATTAGAAGTCGGCACGATGCAACTTCATTTACCTTCGGGATTCATTATGGAACTAAATAATTGTTATTATGTTCTAGTGCTCAGTCGAAACATTATTTCCGCTTCATGTTTGATGAGGCAAGGCTATGAGTCGAATATCAAGAATAATGGTTGTTCTTTATATTTGAATGATATGTTTCACGGCTTTGCACCCGTCCAGGACGGGTTATTTATTTTGAATCTTGATAGTGAGTCGGTTTATAACATAAATGTTAAAAGGCTAAAACCAAATGATCTGAATATGACTTACTTTTGGCACTGTCGGCTTGGTCATATAAGTTGGAAACGCATGAAGAAGATCCATGATGATGGACTCCTAACTTCGTTCGACTTGGAGTCGTTCGAGACATGCGAATCTTTCCTACTCGGCAAAATGACCAAGACACCTTTTGCAAAGAGTTGCGAAAGGGCGTCCGACTTGTTGGGACTAGTACATAGTGATGTATGTGGACCAATGAGCACGACAGCCAGGGCTGGTTATGAGTACTTCATTACCTTCACTGATGATTTGAGTAGGTATGGATATATCTAATTGATGAAACATAAGTCGGAAGCTTTTGAAAAGTTCAAAGAATTCCAGAATGAAGCACAAAATCAACTCGGCAAGAAAATAAAGTTTCTTCGGCCGGACCGAGGAGGCGAGTACATGAGCCATGAGTTTGATGACCATCTGAAAAGTTGTGGAATAGTTCCTCAACTTACTCCCCCAGGAACGCCAGAAAGGAATGGTGTTTCGGAAAGGCGGAATCGGACCTTGTTGGACATGGTACAGTCAATGATGAGTCGGACAGATCTGCCTTTATCATTTTGGGGTTATTGTCTAGAAACAGCAGCGTTCACACTAAACAGAGTACCATCAAAATCGGTAGAGAAGACACCGCATGAGATGTGGACAGCAAAAGCGAGTTTGTCTTTTCTTAAGATTTGGGGTTGTGAAGCATTTGTCAGCGACTTGATCGAACAAGCTTCTGACCAAGTCGGATAAATTTATTTTCGTGGGGTATCCGAGGGAAACCTTGGGTTACTACTTCTACAGCCGAGAAGAGGGCAAAGTGTTTGTCGCTCGGAACGGTGTCTTCCTTGAGAAAGAGTTTCTCAGTCGGGGAGTAAGTGGGAGAACGGTGCAGCTCGAAGAAATTCGAGAGGAACCGGCTAGTGGCGAGTCGGCAAAAACCTTGGAGGTTGATCCGGTCGTGGTAGCTGAGCCGACAACAGCACCTGTACTACGAAGATCGACGAGATTACAAAGTGTTCGTGATGTGTTACTGTTAGACAGTGATGAGCCGGCAAATTATTCGGAAGCGATGGTGGGATCTGATTCCGAGTCATGGCTTGGAGCCATGAGATCCGAGTTAAAGTCCATGGATGAAAATCAAGTTTGGAACTTGGTTGATCTGCTAGACGGTGCAAGACCCGTCGAGTGCAAATGGGTCTTTAAGAAGAAAACTGATATGGATGGGAATGTTTCCGTCTATAAAGCACGCCTTGTCGCGAAGGGGTTTCGACAAGTTCAAGGAGTTGATTACGACGAGACTTTCTCGCCCGTAGTGATGCTTAAATCAGTTCGGATCATGGTAGCTATAGCAGCCTATTTCGACTATGAGATATGGCAGATGGATGTCAAAACGGCTTTCCTTAACGGAAATTTAACCGAGGACGTGTATATGATACAGCCCGAGGGTTTTGTCGATCTGGCTATTGCTGACAAGGTATGCAAACTTCATAAATCCATTTATGGGTTGAAGCAAGCATCTCGGAATTGGAATATTCGTTTTGATGAGGTAGTCAAATCGTTTGGCTTCATAAAGAGTGATCATGATTCTTGTGTGTACAAGAAGTTTAGTGGGAACAAAGTAAATTTTCTAATCTTATATGTGGATGACATATTACTGATTGGAAATGATGTCCAGATGTTGCAAGAAACCAAGGAATCATTAGAAAGGAGTTTCTCAATGAAAGACTTGGGTGAGGCAACATACATCCTCGGAATCCGGATCTATAGAGATAGATCAAGGAGGCTCATTGGATTGAGTCAGAGTACTTATTTGGACAAAGTGTTGAAGAAGTTCAACATGGAATCGTCTAAGAAGGGGTTCTTGCCGATGTCCCATGGTGTAAAACTTAGCAAGACTCAGTGTCCTTCGACAACTGATGAGCGAAGTCGGATTCTCGTTCGCAATCCGGATACGTGTTTATTATAAACGGAGGTGCTGTGAGCTGGAAGAGTTCCAAGAAAGAGACTGTGTCTGCATCTACAACAGAGGCTGAGTATATTGTCGCCTCGGAGGCAGCAAAGGAAGCTGCTTGGATGAGGAATTTCCTCATGGATCTTGGTGTGGTTCAAGGCTCGTCCAATCTGTTGGACGTGTATTGTGACAACAATGGTGCTATTGCACAAGCCAAGGAACCTAGACAACACCTGACATGGTTATACCCTACGAATTTACGACTTGACATACAGTCCAGCCAAGGAAGGCCCTAGCAGGACATGCTGGCCCATGAAGATTTTCGGGTGATCAAGGCCCATGACATCTTCGGATCCTTGGAGAACAAGACTAGCATAGATAGAAAACTCAAAGGGGTAAAGCCCTAGAACTTGTAACCGACTAGGACTATGCCCGGGACCTGCCTAAGTCTATATAAAGGCCAGGAGGGCACGTCCTAGACAGATCAACTCATACTTTCGCACACGCACCTCACGCCAGATCGAATCTGCGCACCCTGTAACCTTCGGTTCCGCCGTAATCAAGAGCAGACAAGCAGGAGTAGGGTTTTCCCTCCGGGGGCCTGAACCTGGGTAAATCTCGTGTCCCCTGGTTGCTTGTCTGTTAACCGTTCCATGATTTCCAGCATCCTCGCCTTCTCCAAAACCCAAGTCCATAACAATGGGCATTGATGAGATTAAACCTCGTCAACACCAGAAGAACAAGCACATACTCATGTGGTACCACCTGAGTCGCCAGTTCGTGGATCAGGGTGATATCAAGTTATGCAAGATACACACGGATGCAAATATTGCAGATCCATTGACAAAGCCATTACCACAGCCGAAGCATGAGGCGCACCTGAGAGCCATGGGCATTAGATGCCTAGACATGTGATGTCAGAAGATTGACTCTAGTGCAAGTGGGAGACTGTTGGGAATATGCCCTAGAGGCAATCATATATGATGAGATTTCCCATTGTGTTCATAAATATATTAAGTAGTCCTTGTATAAACATCTGATGTGTATCATTGAATATGTGATTCGGTTGTGGAACTATGCATTCATGTTGTTTGTACTAAATATCCTTGGTCATTGAGGTTGTGCTGGACACACAACTTAGACCAATGTGAAAGTTGGCTTGATGACTCGGTTCCACTTGTCATGGGCATGGAGATGCTATTCCAACTTACACAGATTCGACTAAAGAGTTTAGCGAGTCGGATTGACCCATATTGAGGTACAGCGAACAAGTTGTCATTTGTATATCTCAATCAATGTAATCCTTAGACCTGAGGTTGTTGCATAGTCCGAGTTGAGGATCACCGACTTAGGTTCTGTCAAACGCTGATCCGTAACTGGTCAGTTATAAAGGCAGAGTTTGGGTCGACTGGGAATCAAGCTGCGTGATGTGAATAACCAAGATGGGATTTTGCCCCTCCACTTGGAGAGATATTCTCTGGGCCCTCTCGTGAGATATGATTCGGAAAGCATGGCCATGTACGACTGAGTTAAGTGTTAACCGAGGCGATCGACTAAGAGTTAGTCGGGTGAATCACTTATCTCGGATCGAGAAGAGAGTCGGACTATTTAAGGGATGACAATTATTCGCCTATAGTCTGACAAGGTATATCGTGAGGCAAAAGGGACTCGGACGCAAGTCGCATTGGAAAGGCAAGTCATCATGACTCTTTGGTACTTGGGAGTCGGCACGTTCTGCTATGAGCCGCTACCGACTGATCGATTGAGAGTCGGACTCCAATCGTGTCCAAGTAGCTATGAGCCTGTGGGGTCACACACTTAAGAGCGGGAGCAAGTTCGGATTGGATCTGAATCTTTAATCTGGTTGGGTTGGACCTAAACCGGATTAGGACTGAGTTAGTGAGTTGTATTCACGGTGACTAGTGTTATATGGGCTTTAGTGAATGGGTCGCGCGAGCAGTGCCCACGTTCACTCCCTATATATAGTGGAGCACCTTAACCCAGAAAGGTTAATCGTGTTCGGTTAGGTCATTCCATGTGTTGGAAACCCTAGCTCCACAGCAGTCCAGCCGTCGTTACGAACCTAGTAGTTCGCCGCCGGCGCTCCTCCTTGTACGTGTGGATACTAGTAGAGGTGCTGTGCGATCAGCACCAGGACGATTGGATCGTGAGGACTTTGCATCGCATCAATCGACGCTTCATCGAATCCGCAGCTGGCGTCTAATGGTAAACCTTGTGGCCTTCTACCTCAGCTAGATCTTGGGATCACCACGTTAGAGGAATTTTTTTATTTTATCTCCGCGTGGCCCAACACAAAATTGCTCCTTCAAGTCTTGATACATCTTCGTTCCTCCGGGGTGGATAGAATAAAGAGTATCATGAGCTTCCTTCAGAAGAACTTCTTTCAACTCAGAATCTATTGGTACACAAAGGCGTCCTTTGTACCACAGAACTCCTTCTTCGTCTTCGGTGAATCCGGGTACTTTGCCTGTACCAATACGACGCTTGATTCCGTCGATACTAGCATTTCCTTTTTGCGCCTCTTTGATCTGGCTGATCAAAGTGGGTTGAAGTTCTATGCTAGCCAAAAATCCTTCACTTACTAATTCCATTCGAAAATCTTCCATCTCTTTGTGCAAGCTTGGTTGCTCCTTCAAAATCATGGAGTTCAAGCGGCACGGCAATCTGCTACGGGAATCTGCTACCACATTGGCTTTACCAGGGTGATAGTGAATGTCCAGGTCGTAATCCTTGATTAGCTCAATCCATCTTCTCTGCCTCATATTTAGCTGCTTCTGAGTGAATATATACTTCAGGCTCTTGTGATTTGAATAAATCTCACAACGATTTCCCATTAGGTAATGCCTCCATGTCTTCAGGGCTAGAACTACGGCTGCAAGTTCGAGGTCATGGGTTGGGTAATTTTGCTCATGTTGTTTCAGTTGTTGAGATAGATAAGATATGAATTTGCCTTCTTGCATTAGCACACATCCAAGACCAGTCTTGGATCCATCACAATACACGTCGAAGGGTTCGTGATATCCGGCATGATGAAGATGGGGGATGAAATCAATCTTCTCTTGAGTTCTTGAAAACTCGCTTCACATTTGTCTGTCCATTCAAACTTCTTGTCCTTCTTCAGCAATTGGGTCATGGGTCTGGCGATACTCGAGAATCCTTCTAAGAACTTGCGGTAGTATCCCGCCAATCCGAGAAATGCACGAACTTGGGTTTGAGTGGTTGGGGCTTGCCAATCTTCGACATCTTTCACCTTTGCAGGGTCAACGGCAATTCCTCCGGCTGATATAATGTGGCTGAGGAATCCTACCTCCTTTAACCAGAATTCACACTTGCTAAACTTGGCATACAACTGATGCTCTCTAAGGGTTCCAAGAATGTTCCTTAGGTGTATCTCATGTTCTTCTTCCGATTTGGAATAAATCAGAATGTCATCAATGAAAACAATGACAAACTTATCCAGGAAGTCCATAAAAATCTTATTCATGAGATTCATGAAATAAGCGGGGGCATTGGTTAATCAAAAAGATATGACAGTATACTCATATAATCCATATCTGGTGGTAAAGGCAGTCTTGGGGATATCCTCTGCGCGAATCTTGAGTTGATGATAGCCAGTTCTAAGATCAATCTTAGAAAACACTTTGGCACCGGTCAACTGATCAAACAAATCTTCTATCTTGGGCAATGGTTACTTGTTCTTGATAGTGACATCATTCAACTTCCAGTAATCAGTACACAAACGGTTACCTCCATCTTTCTTGTCCACGAACAAGACAGGTGATCTCCATGGTGACGCACTTGGTTGAATCAATCCAATCTCCAACATGGCATCCAATTGCTTCTTCAGTTCTTCTAGTTCAGACGGGTTCATACTATAGGGTGTCTGAGCTATGGGTCCTGTTTCGGGGATTAGTTCAATGATAAACTCGATATCCCGATCTAGGGGCATACCGGGCAAAACATCTAGAAATACATCGGGGTATTCACAGACTATCCGGACTTGGTCAAGGGTAGGTTGGGCTATACTCTTGTTGCACTTTGAATTGACGCGGTAAGGTTTTAGATATATGCTTGACTGATATTCCGGCTGTACCGGTCATGGTTATGGCTTTCTTGTCACAGTCAATCAATCCTTTATGTTTGGACATCCAATCCATTCCTAGTACTACTTCCAAACCTTTAGTTCCGAGTACTATCAGATTAGCATAAAAATCTATGCCATGGATTCGGATGGGGACGACTTTGCAAATTTGCCTAGCTTTGGTGGTTGAACCGGGAATTTGAACAATCATAACATGCTTCAGTTTGGTTGGTTGAATCTTACTAGTGCATGCAAATTCTTCGGTGACAAATGAATGCGATGCACCAGAATCAAACAACACTCGAGCAAGTACTGAATTAACAGAAAACATACCCAACACGACGTATGGCGCTTCCTGGGCTTCTTCATCATGCATGAGAAAAAGACGGCCGTTGCAGTTGAGCGAATTCCCTAGGGCAAACCTTCTTCCTGGCTGAACACGACGCTGCTGCTGAGCTGGGGCATTTGCATTGGGGGCTGCGGCATTCTTCTTGTTGGGGCACTCATTGGAGTAGTGACCCTTATTTCCATAGTCATAACAAGTCACTTGCGACTTGTCCTTTGCTGCAATAGGCACAACATTGCTTCCAGTCCTCGGGGCAGTGTTGGTGTTGGCAGCAGCATTGTTGTTGTTGAACTTGGGTGGTGCACGGTTGAAATTGTTAGAGTTGCCAGGGTTGTTGTGATTTCCTCCGGGCCTTGGGTTTCCACGGTTGGGATAGGTCGGACGGTTCATTGGGGGTCTGTTGGTTCTCAGGGCAAATCCTGGAGATGGGTTAGGGCGATACTTTGGGGTCTGATGGGTTCCTGGCTGATGCATCATGCGACGCTTGCTGTTCTCATTGGCTTGGTTGATCTTTCCTTCCATCTGGATGGCAGAGTCGACAAGGGCTTTAATATTAGCAAAGGGGATATTGACTAACACAGTTTGCATCTCATCATGCAGACCATTCAGGAACCTCTCTTTCTTCTTGGCTTCAGTGTCGATCTCATCCGGGGCATACCTAGCTAATGACAAGAATTTGTCACGGTATTCTACTACGGTCATCCTTCCTTGCTTCAGTTCTCTGAACTCATCTCTCATTCTCTTGATCAAACCCGGTGGCACATAGGTTCTGCTGAACTTGACCTTGAATTCCTCCTAGGTCATCATCTGTCCTCCGGTCATTGCACGAACGCTGTTCCACCATGCTCTTGCATCTCCGGCTAGATAGTGGGAGGCAAACAGAACTTTCTCGTTAGCTTCCACTCCGGCGACTTCCAGGTTGTTTTCCATGGTTTGCAGCCAATCGTCGGCATCTAGGGGCTCTTCCGACTTAGTGAAAACAGGTGGGTTGGTGTTCTAGAAATTCTTGAGCTTAGATCCATGGTTGTCCTGATTTCCTTGGCCTTGGTTGTTGTGGGCTAGCTGAGCTATCTGCTGAAGGGTGTCTAGGTTGTCTTGACGTTCGGCTCTTTCAGCTTCGCGGTCAGAAACCAACATTTGCAGGATCTGCAACATCGGGTCCGAGGATGAACCACTTCCTCCGCGTGGCATCTGAAGATTGAGATAGATCATGAGAAAAGAGGGAAATTTCTAAGGTTTCGGGACTTTGAAAAGTTTTTAAAGTTTGACTCAGATTTTCTAGCAACTTGCTTTTCATTCATTCATTCATAGCACACGCTACAAACACACACCACAAAACAAGAAAAACATATGGTTTTAAGAACCATTCTGGAAACTACGATACAGTGGGACCGAATACAACTCACTACGCTAGTGCTCAAGTGCTACTACTCCTTGGAGTCAGTGTAGTCGTCATCTTCATCATCCTCATCATCATCGATGAAGGCGAAATCCTCCGCATCAGTGAAGAAGTCCATAGCCTGATCCTCCAGAAAAGCATCATCATCGCTGCGATAGGAGTAGGGGTCTCCATGAAGATCATCTCCGGCATTCTCCCTTTCTTCCAACTGCATGTATCTCTCGTGGATGGTCTCCTCCAAATCCGAGATACGGTGGCGAAGACGAGCAATGATGCGCTCCTTCTTGTCAAGCTGACGGCGGCGAGACTTGCGATCCTTCGCTAACATGGCGATGGTCTGATCCTTCGTCTTGATGATGGCGGACTTGTGGTTGGAGTAGTCATGACAATTTTCCAATTCCTGCCAACAATCGTACATCATGAAGCTAAGGTGGTCTAACTGAGTCTTCAGCTCGGGGTGGTATGGGGCTTCCAGTGGCTGTCCATTAGCATCACACCTTGGGCAAAGCTCAAAGCGGGTACCCTTGATCTAGTTGATACTCTGCCCACACAGACGGGCAAGAGCTTCCTGCATGGCCCTGGAAAGTCCATCGAGCCAGTTGTTCTCTCTTAAGGTGAACTGAATTCCCTCAGCAGTGGGAGGTTCAATATTTACTCGGAGACTTGCAACAATTAGCCACTGCAGATCTTCTCCTCCTTGATCATTGAGCTGAGCTCCGAAGAACTTGGGGTGCGGACGCTCCAGAAGTTCCAAAAGCTGGTCCAAATCCCGCTCAAAGATAAGGTCTCCTCCATTCCCCAACTGATAAAACTTGTTGTACTTCACGTTCATCTATAAGAATATAGGATTAGTAAGTTAGTAGAGTGATCAAGTGTGTCAAATTTTATGTATTTTGCAAGAGTTTTTGAGGAACATGAATTTTTATGAAAGAAGCAAAGTGATAAGAATGGGAATAAGTTTTTGTAAATATTTGCTTCCTTTGGTTTTGAAACTAAGTTTTTGATTCAAACGTCCAGTCTAACTAGGGTCTCCTATGGTCAGGATGGCTTTGATACCAACTTGTCAACACCCGGATTTTTAATCCCAGATGCCTGTTATGCCATACATCACAATCCCAGGATTACCATTTTTGCGAGACATAACAGAATTGGATACTATAGTACATCATCCATTACAAACCATACATAAGGTCTTACACAAATAAGGATCTCATGATCCAGTTCTTAGTACAACTTAGGCATCGGAAATACGTAATAATAAAGGTAGCGTAGGCGAAGCTCCATCTTCGGGGTCATAGGCAATGCTGACGATGGGAGATGATCCTAGTTGTCGTAACCTTCCTGGGGTCCATCATCCTTGTACACCTCTTCATAGTATGGCCACGGGAATAGCCAGGGACAAAGCCATGAGTACTCTTTAAGTACTCGCAAACTAATACTAACAGTTAAGGGGGTTTCTGTAGTAGGACACTAAGCTCTAGGGTTGTTTTGCAAAAAGCCATATTTACCTCTACTAAGTTCAGAAGCAAGAGAAAGCTAGTCAAATTTTATAACACCTAAGTCGGAACTTGTATGTCATGTCACAACTCTGTTGTGGTCAAGTCAAAATCTCAATTCATTTCACAAGTCCTTTTGAAAACATCTGACGGGGGAACAGTATGGTCACTCCAACTGTCCATAACCGCGGACGCGGCTATTCGAATAGTTTGACACTCTGCAGAGATTGTACACTTTCACCACAAAATTCGATACATCCGTCAGGAACAAATCCTGAATTCACCATACTCAGTATGCAGATAATCAACCCTAACCTTTCAATTACACGCCCTAGTATAGGCACCTCTCCTGTGAGTTTGGCCTCCCAACCATGACCAACTGTCATCTTGGGTACTGCACAGTTGGACAATCTTCACAAGGTAGACTCAGCTCAGGCCTTAGCCGTGATGGAACCAATACTAAGGTATATAAGTTTCCAGTCAAGCCCTACCCAATCTTCGGGTATTGTGGTTGTACGGTAAAATTGGAATGGTATCGCATCCAGGCAACCATCAGTTTTATAAAGGGCTAAGGCTCATGCCTCAACATTTTCATCACCAAAATCATGTGGTGTTTGGAAACACATGTCAAAAATATCTCAGTAGAATGACTCATCATTCTAAGGTTTTCATAACCACTTCCCACCAAGTATTCCCATCTAAAGTTGATCAAGTTTTATGCTTAGCACTAGCATCTACTAATGAGGGGTGATAAACTAGTGGAGTTTTAACTAAGTTTAATCTCATGCCTTAGGATGACATCAAGATTATCTAGCTTAGGCCAAATTTTATGCTCTTTATGCAATCTTCAATTATCTTTCTAGAATATACCAGTCACTTAAGTAAACTCTAAGTAATAGCTTTGATAAAGAAATAAAGTAGAAAGCTTGCAAGTAAAACTAGGATTGGGTTATCAAGTGGGTATGATCACATATGCTTAAGGCATATGGTTGGCATGGTAACAAGCAAGTATTAGCTTGCATAGGTCAACTTGATTAGTAAGGCTTGCCTTGTGCAGAGCAGTGGTTGAAGTTATCCTCGGCTTCATCTTCGTAGTATCCTCCTTCCTCCTCGTATCCTTGGTCGGTACTAGCGTCTATAAATAAATACGAGGTACACAATCACCAAACAATACTTAACTACTTTCAATCATCACACAAAGGGGTTCTATAGATGATCTAGCATCATCACTAACATTACAAGACTAAAGCATTTGTCTTATTGATTTTATTTTTAGAACGGTAATTTCTACTCATTGAAAAACTACTTAAGATTTAATATTCTCCAAACCAAACATGGGATCATGTTGACACATGTCATCACCACATATTTCAGTACATGGGGATGTGATTTAAAGTGGTGTCACAATTTAATTAGGTTTAACCCTTTTATTTTAAATAAATAAAGTGACTAGAAATGCCTATGTGGCATTCTTTTATTACTTGGACATTATTTCTGTAGGTAAACCCATATATTATTATATATTCTGAAAGGTATGGTCAAATGTGATTTTTGAGAGTTGGAATCAACTCAAAAGCTATTATGGCTTAAATTTTAAAAATGTTTGAATGCAGAAAAGCTTCTGCCTTGTTATTTTTCTCAAGGTTGATCTACAGATCCAAATGATTTGAATCCAACAGGCTTGGATTAAAAATTTCAAGACCTTTCCAACAAAATTGGTTTCATTCAATTTGGTTCCCTGAATCGAGCTGGGATGATTTTTGAAACTAGGTACAGAACTGAGTTTGAATGAAATTAGAAAAATCTAAATTCAAACGGCTGGGTCGCGCGGGAGACGATAATGGGCCGGCCCGCTACGCATAGCGCTTACACGGGCTGGTTAAGTGGCTGTCCCCACGCGTCAGTGAGACGGGGAGGTGTGAAGCGGTACGGGGCAACGTGGACCGTGGGATCTAGTTCTAATCTAACGGCTCTGGTTCATCGTCCACGTCGGGCAGCGCCGGCGAGACAGAACCCTAACGCGGCAGGTGGGGGTCGTGGGAGGCTCACCGGGGCTCAGGCGAAGGTCAGCGATGCGGGCGAACAATGAAGTCGACGACGGCGAACTCAGGGGTGGTCGCGGTAGCTCCTGGGGTGGACGAAATCGACGGCGTCCTTCTTCTCTAGAGGCGGCCTGTTCCGGTCAATTCCAGCGATGCGCTGCTCTCCTTGCTCTGGCTAAGGGGTGGAACGATCAGTGAGGTGAGGGGAGTGAGATGGTGTGCTTCAATCGGCTGGGGGTGGCCTCCTTTTATAGGCCCGACGGCGAGACTGAACGGGATGGGCAGGCGACGGTAGCGACACGGCTACGGGCTGCTAGAGGCATGGCCGAGGGTGGTGATCGATCGGTGGTCTCCTGGCAATTCTCTAGGTCTTTAATGCGCGTGTAGGGGCGGTGGCAAACGGTCGGGAACTCACGGTGCTCTGCGCGGCAGAGGCGGCGTCTTCGACGACGAGCGGTGGCTATGGGGTACGGGCGGTGAAATGGGCATGTCTGGCGGTCTCCTGGGACAGTGGGGAGCATGCTGGCAGGCGGCGAGGGCTCGAGGTGGTCGGGCTGAGTGGGAACAACGCGTGCTCTGCGGTGCGGGTTGACATGGTCGACAGCGGCGCGGGCGCGGTGTTCCTGGCGGTTCTGCTTGCTGTCTGCGAGGCAGGGCTCGTCGAGAGGGGGTGGTGAGGCATGGGCTACCTCCTAGACAAGGTTGGCACGGCTAGTTCTTCCCCTAGCTTGCCGTCCACACTGGGGTGACATGGGTGCTCTCGTCCTGTTCACCATTGATGATATTGGCAAGCTTACAGTGAGGCTAGAGCTTAGTTAAGGTTGCTAGATGATCTACTAAGGGTGTTGTGAGCTAGAGAGGGAACCAGTTAGGCCAGAATCACTGCACACTATAGTGTTTTGATTATGTTTTTTTGTATGTGCAAGGTGTTTGATTTAATGGCCGCATGAACTCAAGTTTTGAATTTTGAAAAGATTTTTGGTGGGTGTGCTAGGCATGTGCTGGTGAGTCTGTGGATGCTTGGGTTTTGAAAGTTGAGCTTGTTTGAGTGGTTTTTGAAAAAGTGGGATCTTCCCATATGATATAGATTCAATTTTAAACTTTCATTTAAGCTATGCATTTGAATGATTTTGGATGATCACAAAGTGGGCCTTGGTACTTTGTTATGATTACTATCAAGGGGTGCAAAGATCCAAACATGTTTCTGTTAAGTTCTGAAAGTTAGGGATAGCCAAAGTAGGCATGGGAGTTAATTTGGCCAAAGTGACCATTCACTCATTTTGTTTGTTTTGATTTGTTTGTCTTTAGGAAAAGTGTGGGGATTGTTTAGATGATGTTTGTTTCACCTAAGAATAATTTTACAAGCAAAGAAACACACAAGCATGGCAATTCAAAAGAATCCAAATAGTAATGCTTACACATATGCATGCTTTCATATTTTTAATGGGAAAAGTTTTTGTTAACCCTAATTTTGATGATTAGAGTTTGCTGATCCAAGTTTAATATTTTTGGGATGTTACACCAAGAACCGAGGGTATTATGTGGAGGATTCATGTGGCGGGTGAGACCATGCTATCTAAGAATTTGCGGAGGCTCGCCAGTTTGGAACTGTAGAGTGTCCATGACAGCGTGCTGATGATAGAGAGACGCCTTCTATCGAAGAAAGATCCCTCGCACCCGGTATTCGTGGTTAAGGTGCCACCAGGCTTGGGCTTCGTAGACAATGCCCCTGCGGATCTGTTCTTCCTGCGGTTCGACGACATCTTCAATATGTTCCACCTATACCCGCTGCACTATACCATGGTCCGCCTGTTTTCTCTCAGCCTGGCCATGCAGATCATTAGAGAGAACACACCGGGCATCGCTATAGTGGACCCCTACTACATGCGTGACGGCTGCTTGGGTTCCCCCGCTGAACGACGTATCATGGCCTTGTACCTAAAAATAATCCTCGTGGCGAACAAGAGAAAGGAGTACATTCTCGTGCCTTACTTTCCCGAGTAAGTCGTTATTCACTCGCCTTCGTCGATTGGTTTTATTAGATTATCATCATTCTTTTTCCAGCACATTCCATTTGAATTTTTTGCACAGAGATGAACACTGCACGCTCATCTCCTTATCGCCGAAGCATTCCCAAGCCACGTATTTCGACTCGGGGAGTCTAGAAAAGAAGAAAAACTACGACAAGATCAATGAAGTTCTGTATGATGCTATCACTGGCTATGCCTCGACGGAAGGCACCACCTTCGTGCGTATGAAGGTCAAGTTCGGGAGGCACGTCTTCAACCACGTAACGGAATTCCCCTGCGTGAAGCAGCCGGAGAACAGTAAGAAGGAAGCCTACTACGCACTCCATCACATGAGGGCGTTCCTACTTGACCAGCAGAATTCTACGCTGCCAGATCATCTCAAATAGTGGGCCGAAGGAAAGGGGAAGATCACTGATTCAGATATTAGACAAGAGATGTATCGCATCCAGCAGTAGTTTGGGGAAATCATCTTTCGTGATGTCATGACTTCGGGGGGGGGGGGATCTTCTACGGAGGAAATATCCCGAATAACCGTGACATAGAAGATCGCCTAGAGATGCAGGGTGACTATAGGAAGTTCATGACGAGACAAGGCGTCCTCCCGTTCCCTAAGCCGAGCCAGAAGGCTTGATGTTGGCCTAGTTGTACTTACAAACTATAGATGAACTTTGTGTGTGTGTGGACAAGTGTACATGCTACTACTTATCTTATTAGGTTTATGAATCATCGCTTATTTCTTTTGCTTATTATTATTATATATCAATCAATGCTTGGTTTTTCTGCTTACTCTTTGGTCCTTTGCTCACTTTGGTCCTTCTATTTTCCTTACTCGTTTTTGAGAATAATGCCGATGATTGAAATGTCGTGGCACACTATATATGTGAATGTGCTACGATGGGATTGGGAGCCTTGTGATATGCACAAGTCCAGGTCTTGCGCATCCTACTTGGCTTACAGTTCCATCGTAGCATATTCCTGTGTCCAACGACCTATGTATATATATATGAGGCATTCTTTTTTATTTACTTTGGTCTTTTTCGAGAATAATTCCAATGATTGAAATGTCGTGGCACAATATATATGTGAATGTGCTACGATGGGATTGTGAGCCTTGTGATATGCACAATTCCAGGTGTTGTGCATCCTACTTGGCTCACGGTTCCATCGGAGCATATTCATGTGTCCAACGACCTATGTATATATATGAGGCATTCTTTTCGAGTTACTTTGGTCTTTTTCGAGAATAATACCAATGATTGAAATGTCGTGGCATACTATATATGTGAATGTGCCACAACGGGATAGTTAGCCTTGTGATATGCACAGGTCCAGGTGTTGTGCATCCTACTTGGCTAACTGTTCCGTCGTAGCATATTTCTGTGTCCAATGACCTAGCTAGTTATATATGAGGCATTCTTTTTGAGTTACTTTGGTATTTTTCGAGAATAATTCCGATGATTGAAATGTCGTGGCACACTATATATGTGAATATGCTGCGATGGGATTGTCCGCCTTGTGCTATGCACAAGTCCAGGTGTTGTGCATCCCACTTGGCAGACAGTTCCATCGTAGCATATTCCTGTGTCGAACAACCTAGTTATATATGAGGCATGCTTTTTGAGTTTGGTGTTTTTGATTTAGGAGTACTTTCTATAAGTGTATCTTCATATGCGACTTTAATTATACATGTTTTTTTTCAATCACTGTTTAATTATTATTTTCAACTTGTAGATGACGTGGTACGTCGTGTACAAGGGACGGGTTCCCGGAGTCTACGATGATTGGGAAGACTGCCGGAGACAGGTGCACTGTTTCAGCGGCAATAGCTACAAAGGGTACAACACTATGGCGGAGGCGGAAGCTAGAAACACGCGCTATCTAGCGGGAGTTAGGACGAGGAACCGGATGAAGACCTACACCTTTGTTGCGGTGATTATGCTTATCTTCTTTGGTTGTTTATCCCGCGTTTGTGTTTAGCTAGTTTAGATGTCTAGGCGAGCTTCTGAGCTCTAACTTGTTCGATACACATGTATTCGCATGTCACCAACTACTTTGTAACTTGATCGAAAACAATGTATAACTTATGTATTCATGTATGAGACTTGTCTATATGCACTACAAGGAATGTGTTATTCTATGACCTTCTAATAGTGACCGTGGACAAAATCGTCATAGAGTTATGATGATTTTGCACTAAATGGTCGTAAGCTATTCAGGAGGTTCAAAACCTTAGAAAATTACGACGATATTGTTTAAAACGTCATGGTTTTATTAGCTCAAATCGTCATAACTTAGTACATGCATCTAAGGGAGTTATTTGTAGCTCAATATGACGATTTTTAAATCGTCATATCTTCTAAATTAGAAAATGAGAGGTTGACCACGTAAATAATTGTGCCTACATGTCACGTTCGCTTCTCACTTTTTGACTATGTGTCATATCCATGTATTAATATCTGCCTAGGTGGCACTACCGTGAAAAAATAGACTTGACAGCTTGCGTTGTGGATTATTTACAAAAATAAGTTGGCTGGAGATTCGAACTCCAAACCTCCCTCCATTCACAGGCACTCCTTACCACCAAACCACAGCTTCTTTGTGGCACATTACTACGGCGACAACTTATAAAGCTTCAATGTACGATCGTGGGCGAGTGAATGGGCTTCGGTGAGAAGAGAGATGGGATGCCTGTTATATTGCGAATTTAATAAGCAAAAAAGGAGCGCACAACATTCAAACTAGAGACCTCCCAGAAGATACAGGGAACCTAACCACCAAGCCAATGTAACTTAGTTGTAATATATACGCGCTCCGTTTATTTGAGTATTACCTTCGGTTGCAACTAGGCCTGGCGAGCCAAATTTCCCCTAATGGGCCTTGCTGGGAAGGTTCGGTTAGATAACATCCGGTTAGTTTTTTCGTTTTTCTTTTTATGTTTTCATATTTCTTTTGTATCTTTTTCATAAGAAGTCCAAAATAATTTATTTTTATCTCTAAATACTTATAAATTTCATTAGATCATACTAGGATGGTAATTATAAATAGTATAATTACTTTAACTTGTGGATCTACTAATCCCATATTAGTCTATAGTAGGGACAATCATAATTCAAAATAAGATTTTGAAACTAGGGTTTTGAATTCAAACTTTTTGGCATTAAGTCTCGCTAAACTTGCATTGGATCTCTAAAAAAAATAGCATATTGTCAGTCTAAAAATCATTTTTGCAAAAAATTATGGGCATCAGATCATGTACATGTAGTTCAAATCGGACCCACTTCCTACCGATTCGGCAGGAAATTGTCTTTTTCGCCAGGGGTGGATGGAAAAGTTTGAGATATCTCAGTTGGGACATTTGTCCATGTAAGGTGGCGTGTTATTTTTTAAAAATGGGATGGTAGCATTTTGAAACTTTCATTTGGTGGTTGCTTCACAAAACGGTCCGATTTTTGCGCTCGGAAAATGGAAAATGGTTTTTCCGTGTGATGAAAAGGAAAACTTCCTCCTGCAACATTGTTCTCCATCCCATGATACATATGTGTGCACAATATGGTAACCTTATTACAAACTATGCCGCGATTCTAGCCATAACATTGGGCGTTTGGTCCGAAAGCCATGAAACCTCGAACATGATAAGTCATTTCTGAGAAGGATTTTTTGAGACACTTGCAA
Organism: Avena insularis; assembly: GCA_023614405.1. Taxonomy (NCBI): domain Eukaryota; kingdom Viridiplantae; phylum Streptophyta; class Magnoliopsida; order Poales; family Poaceae; genus Avena; species Avena insularis. The sequence goes on along the minus strand of CM042685.1, from coordinate 283,223,375 downwards.
TATACCAAGTTTGGTATTTTTACTTGCAAATATGTCACATAATAAGACACCACGCAAAGGATTTGCGTTGATCGGACCGTTTTTTATTTTTTTATGCCCATTTCAAACTATGGTCAAAACGGTGGGCATGAAGGTTCTTAGCTCGGGGCTGAGCCTCGCTGAACTTGCATTGGATCTCTGAAGAAACATCATATTGTGAGTCTAAAAATGATTTTTACCAAAAATCATGAGCATCGGATCATGTAACTGTAGTTCAAATCGGACCCACTTCCTACCGATTCGGCAGGAAATTATCTTTTTCGCCAGGGGTGGACAGAAATGTTTGAGATATCTCGGTTGGGACATTTTTCCATGTAAAGTGGTCTAATATTTCTACAAAATGTGGCGATACCATTCTAAAACTGTTATTTGGTGGTTGCTTCACAAAAGGCCCCGTTTTTTGCGTTCGGAAAATAGAAAATGGATTTTTCGTGCGTCGAAAAGGAAAACTATCTCCTGCAACATTGTTCTCCATGCCATGATACATATGTGTGCACAATATGGGCCGAAAAGGAAAGTTTTATGAATCGAAAATGGATTTTCCGTGCGTCGAAAAGGAAAGTTTTACATTGTTTGGACCGTTTTGAAGGGATTATTCATTTTGTGAGTGCAAAAAAGGTGTTTTGTGAATCGACCAATCAGAACACAGCAAACCGCCTCCCACGGATCGTCCTCAGGGGCATGATCTAGACCGTCCAGTTTCAATCCAACGCTTTTCAGGTCACCCAAAGAAACACACGTACTCCCCAGTGTCCACCGCATTCCCACCCGCCCCTTTACCTACGCTGCCAAACTAACCCCAGATCTCCCACCGCCGCCACCCACCCTCCTCTCTTCGATCCAATCCTCCACCGCATCCCCAACCCTCTATCTGTATGGCGAGGTGCTCGATGATTTGGAGAGGAAGGAGGTGCTGGCCTTGTCTGATTTGTTTGATTTGGAGAGGAAGGAGGTGTTGGCCTTGTCTGATTTGGAGAGGAAGGAGGTGCCTTGTCTGATTTGGAGAGGAAGGAGGTGCTGGCCTTCATCGAGGAGGGTGCCCATCCAGAGCTCGGCAAAGTGGCGGCCCTACCGTCTATCTGTATGGCGATGTGCTCGATGATGGAGGCATCCCGCTTCTGCCCCACTCGTAGTGCTGCATGGCACCGCGCAGCCGAAGGCGCCCTCGACGATGTGGCACTTCCCCAGGCTCACCGCCAGATCGAATCGACCTGCTCATCGCACGCTCCCCGCCTCTTCGTCGACCTGCTCATCGCCTCTTCGTCGCCGACCTGCTCCCTGCCTCTTCGTCAAATCCACAAACTACCCAGATCGAATCCAAAGAGGTATGGTCTCCTCTAACCAACAAAATACCTAGATCAAATCCACCTTCACTTGCTGATGTTGTACTGGCTCGGCGGATCCTGTTCGAGATGTTTTAGCACACAAGATTTTTGCTTCGTTCTGATTTGGATTTGGTTTGTGGACGGTAGTTCGCACACGCCAAGACCAATCCCGACGTCCTATGCCACCTCCACTGCTGCATCACCTCGCACGTGACAACACCAAATCGACCTTCTCATCACCCCTGCTGCCCCTCTTCTTCATGATCTCTATGATGCAGGAAAGTCCCCGGCTCCCCCTTTCTTCATGATCTCTATGATGCAGTCAATAAATTATAGTTGGCTCAGTTCATTAGGTTATTGTGATGAAAGATAGTAGTTCTATCTCGTTAATCGAGTATATGCATTTTTACTATATGAAGCAGCTTATTCTATCAATAGCTAATGGTGAAAGGGTAGAGGTGGCTGTACCAGGAGCTTATTTGCATGTATTCATCAACTAGGTCAAGTATAATTACATTAGTTGGTTATATATTTTATTAATGCAATGTCGAAGTCATGAATTTCTTGGATAAGTACATGTTTGGGTGCTCAAACTCATTCCTGATGGTACTCTAGACAATAGTTCAACAAAGATGTTAGGTTCCTTTGAGTTGACTGCTACAGGACCATGTATGTTAGAATGACCAGCAGCTGCCATCAGGATTCAGGCTTCAGCTAAGCAAGCTAGCACTACATGGCGATGTGCTCGATGTATGCATGTAGTGGTAGCTTGCTTAGCTGAAGCCTGCATCCTAATGGAAGTTGCTGGTCATTCTAACATACATCATAAGAACTATAGCATACTTGCATTCTTCAGGTCATTCTAATCCTGATGGAAGCCTGAATCCTGATGAATCCTTTTGTGGTTGCTTTATTGAGCCAAAACCAAGATTCCCGGTTCCCTCCTTTTGCATTCTTACATATCTGGAAGAGATCCATTTGCAATGTGTTATTTATTCCCGACAACACAACCTTACATCCCTGTTCAGAACATGGTGAGTACATGCTAATCACACTATTATGTTACAGTAATATGGCAGTAGTGAAATGCAGATGGTAGTACTTCCTCTCCTTTTTCTTTAGATAAAGTGGCATGGTTTGGATTCTTTTAATTCTTTCTAGAAGTTCCGCTCCTTTTTCCTTAGATAATGGAAGGTTAAAATCTCAGTTGCTACATCATAAGATGTGCATAATTTTAGTCCTCATTTGAATCTCTGATGTTATTTGTAACTACAGGTATATATGGTTGTCGGGCTATTTGTTTCACATGTGGTACATGGTTTTGGGTGAGAGGACTAGTTTTTGCTGGTAGGACATACAAAAACATCCAAGCATTTAGAAAAGTATTGTATCTTCCTCTATCATTTTTCATGTCTACGTCTAATTAATCATGGTTCTGTGATTAGTTACTTCTATTGCATTTCTTTTCTATGCCTAGTCTACTTCTATTTATCGAGTTTGTGTAGAGTCTATACTCCAAGTAGTGCTTGTAGAAGTACTATAAGTACTGAAACTTTATTACTCCATATAACCACACTGAATTTAGTACAACACTGAGACTCAATTGTTTCTCATGCTAAAATGATTACACAGACATTCATTTTTAGTTCAGAAGTTGCAAGGAAACGTTCGTGAAAACTCATTTAAATTAATTGATCAATTTGTTCATGCTTGAAAGAAAGGGTACGCAGATGTTCAGTTTCAGTTAGAAGATGCAGGGAACACCAGCGGCCGAACTCAATGCATAATCTGTTTACAAGGATACTTGGACACATGTTTCCTCAAATCAAGGAGAATCTCAATATGTATTGGCATCTTAGGAGTTCGGGAGATGTTTTACTTAAGTTAAATCCCTTTACACAGCAAACTGAGTAGTACAGGCTGCTTACATTATACCTAACCGCATAAAAGTATTTAAGCTTGAGTATGGTACAAACCTCAGTGATACAATACTTTCTCTGTAGACTACCATGCTAATTTTGAGTTAACACTCCATTAGTGATACAGTACCTGATCTATGCACATACAGTAGTTTCTTACATTGTGCATATACAGTTCTTTAATACTTCTTAGATTATATTTCTTCGAAGATTCTTCAATTTAATGTTGGAGTATGGCCTGCTTGTATTGCAAAAAGTTTATCAGTCTGTACTTGCTTAATCATTCATGGATTACTGTACATTCTCACTGAAATTGAACTTGAACTTGCATTTTAAACCTGTTTCATAGTAGTAGTACAAACTTGTTTCATAGTAGGAGTAGTACAAACTGTTTTAGTAGAAATTGACTGTTTTATTTATACTACTCCAGTGTTGTTTCTGCTTGTACAACAATTTCATTGTTTCTACTTGGTTAATCTGACGTCTTTTTGCTGCTCTTTGTTTAGGTATGGGTCTACTGCTGCTGTGATATGCTGCTTCTCCTTATTTAGAAATGAGGTTACTGCTGTTGTGACTGCCGGTCTTTGTTTAGGTATGGTCTGCTGGTGCTCTCTGTGCAAGGAACACCTGGGTGTCAAGGAGCTAGTGAGGAAGAACCTGGGAGCTGCGTGAGGAAGAACCTAGGCGCTGGTGGTCAAGAGGATGAGGCGGGAAGGGGACAATGCCGACGAGAGGAGACAGTGCTGCCGGGGAGCTGACTGGCCGACGGTCTACTCCTGCTGGGTGAGGGCCAGCAGCCGGCGAGCTACTAGGTGGGGGCCGGTAGCAGCCAGCAGCCGGAGATCGCTAGTGATCTGGTGCTAGGTGGTGTAGCGAGGAAGACGTGGGGAGCAGGGCATGATACAGCCTACAGGTGAGCCGATGGTGATTGATTCTGGGAGGGATTTTGGTAGGAAATAATCCTGGAGCTTGGACGTGGTGTATTCCTTGGTTAACTTATTGTTGCCTAGCAGATCTTGTAATTGGTGCTATTTGCTAATAAGTTAATGTAAATACTGAATTGTAATCTTGGATGTGCATTTGTGAGCCTGCAATTTGCTGATAAATTATCTGCATGTTATGTATTTGCTGAAAATGGTGTATTTTCTTGATGTATTTGAAAACTCTCATGTATTTTCTCGATTTATTGCATGGCTGGAGCAATTCCAGAAATGAAAATGAAAATTCTAGTTAAAAAATAGAAGAAATCTGGACTGGATGAAATGTATTTGGCTCTAAAAAGGCTGTGGCCCAAAATATATTGTAACAAATATGAAATAAATAAGTGGATGGTAAGAAGGAAAGGCCCAAAAGAGACAAACCTAAACAAGCCAAGGCCTAGCAAATAAAAGGCTATAATTATTGGGCTAGCCCATTTAGATCACTAAAATGGATTGGGCTAATTTTGATTTAAGACAATTTCATTTCGTCACAATTTTGCCACGTAGGATTGGCCACGTAGGATCTGAGCTAGCCTGGCTAAATGGTCCATGACGATATTGGATCGTCATAGACGTTATGACGATTCAATATCGTCATAGACGGTTATGACGATTTTACCAAAAACATCGTTATAGTTTATTTGCCACGCCCAGCTTTCGACGATCTCAAAATTATCATAGAATCGTCATAAACGGACTACTATGACGATTCTGTAACGAAAATTGAGGGTCATATATAGCCAGATTCCTTGTAGTGATGTATTTGTTTCAATCTTGTTTTGCGAATTGTGTATTTATATATATATAATTGTATATCTTATATCTGTGTGTATATCTACCTATAATATTGCATATAATCTGTATTGTATATCATCTGGCCCTGAAATTAAAAAAAAGACACCCGTGGCGCATATGGCACAGCTTCTGTGGCGCACTACAACTAAAGCGCACCTGCGCAGGCTAGTGGCGCACTACAACGTGCGCCACAGAAGATCAAAGGAGTAGCGCACCTGCCCACATATCCGTGGCGCACTGGCATGTGCGCCACGCCTATCTCGACATAACCGTGGCGCACCAGGCAGTGCGCCATGGCTAGGAGATAGCCATAGCGCAAGGCCCGTGGCGCACCCCTAGTGCGCCACATATGATGTTTATAGGTGCGCCACAGACGACCATTTTCCTAGTAGTGCCGGACAGGTTACAGATTCCTACACTGTCTATTACTAGTCTTGTGTGTCTTGTACTCCAAGGCTCTGGGGTATGTCGGTGACTCCAACCGTAGCCTTCCTTTATCTGGCATGGGCCTCCCTTCTAGATCCATCTAACTGGGCCACCCAGCAGGCCATAGGCCATGCTACCAACCGTGGGCCACCCGGGTTAGCCGGATAAGACACATGCTATAGGGATACCCATATATCATATCCCCAACAGTAGCCCCCAGAGAACTCCGAGATCTTGCGCCATCTTGCCTCTTCACGTGGAATGCTCCGTCTAGATGGATGTCGGCAAATCGTCAAGCAATACCTTGTAGTCCTCCCAAAGAACCCTGCAAGGTTTTCTCCGTCTTCAACTTGTAAGTCGGAGAAATGCCGAATCTTCCATCGTACTCTTCCGTAGGTGGACTGGATCCGTCCATGCCGGAATCTTCGATGTGACGGCTCATCTGCCTATGTCAGCTAGGGCGACGTAGGCTTAGGTCAGCGACGCCTCGTAACTCACACATGCAGAGAACGCAATCATGTCCGATTTTCCTACGCGAGTAATGTTGGCGTCGATGGTTGGAGACGTGGCGAAATTTCTGCGCATGTTCGCGAACACGTTGTCTACGCGGCAACCATTTGATCAAGATGCACGAATCTTGATGCTGGAGATGATAAATAGTAACTACGATGGAATTTTCACCTTTTACCTCATTCTCCTCGCATCGTCTTCTTCCTCCAGCGCGTGCCTCCTCGAGCTCTCCGCGAAAGCTCTCGAAAAACCGTAGCCCCAATTCACACCAGTCACCTCCAAACTCACTCCATGGCCAGCAGCAGCACTTCCCCTTCCATGGCAGCGTCGAGCGAAGCCGGCGAGCTCCGTCGTCGTGCCCCCAGAGGGTTTGGTCATCCCTATCTCGGCAGTGGTCGAATCCACCGGCGGCGATCATAATCCAGCGGCGCTGGAGCCACTGGAGGATGATCTTGATTCGCACAAGGGTGACTGGCGCGGTTTGGACATCACCGACCGCGATATCCAGGAGCTGATCGCTGAGGGCTACCTTCCTGCAATGGAGGGGCTCATCTGGCGGGCGGCACCGGCCGGCGAGGTGACTGTAGGGGTTCGTAGCATGGAAAACAAAAAATTTCTACCACATGCACACAAACAAGCCAAGATCTATCTACTAGATTGTAGCAACAAGTCGATAGAAGCACTCACCCTCGAAGATTCCAAAGCGGTTAACGAGAGAAAATTCTCCTGGGTGATGTAGTCGTACACTTGCCTATCTCAAGATCGCGTAGACGATCCTTCCGGCGCTGCGTTCCGGCAGCGCTTCTGCAATTGATCACACGTTCGATACTCGATGAAGACCTTTCTCTCCCTTGTTCCAGCAGACAACGGAGGTTGTAGTTCTCCCCTCATGAATCCGGCAGCACGACGGCGTGGTGTCGGAAGTAGAGGGAAGATCCCGCAGGGCTTCGCCTAAGCCGGTGCGAGTTATGGTGGATTAGGGTTTCCCGAAAATCTAGGGTTTAGAAAACCGGGAGGAGGAGAAGGTGTCGGCAGCGGCTAGAGCGGCGGTGGCGGACCGGCGGCGGCGCAAAGCGGCGACTGGCGGCGGCGAGCGGCGGCGCCGTGGCGGTGCGGCGGTGGCGGCTCGGGTGGAGAGGGGCTAGGGCTTGTGTGCTTTGGGGCAGCCCCCCTCTATTTATGAGAGGGTGGGTGGCATCCTTGGGAGGGGTGGATTTGAATCCAAACCCAAACCCAAGTTGGATTGAGAGAAGGACTTGTTTCTTCTCCCACTAGGAAAGCATTGTTCCAGTTTGACTTTTCAAACTTCCCGTTTGACTTTCAATTTAGAGCTTTAATTCTCTCTTGGAAATGCACACACCAAGTGACCTAGGACATGATCCAATCATTCCACTTACCCATGAAACAATCATGGAACATTCTCCTTCCGGACCGGTGATCCTTCTAGAACCTTCTAGAACATCTCCGATGAAAACATCAGAATCTTTCCCGAACTCCGGAATCAGACTTTCCTTATATGAATCTTATTCTCCGGACCATTCTGGATCTCCTCGTGATATACCGGATCCCATCCGAGACTCCGAACAACATTCGGTATCCCTACTAACATTCCATATCTACTAAACAACATCGAATCCTTAAGTGTGTCTCCCTACGGTTCGTGAATTATGCGGACATGACCGAGACACTTCTCCGATCAATAACCAATAGAGGAATCTTTAAATTCATATGGCTCCCACATATTTCTACGATTACTTTGTGATCGAACGAACCAGTTCCATACGATACCAATTTCCCTTTGTCTCACGATAGTTTACTTATCCGAGGTTTTGATCATCGGTATCTCTGCATACCTAGTTCAACCTCGTTACCGATAAGTACTCTTTTCTTGTTCCCGTGATATGTGATCCCTTGTGAGCCAGTCACATGCTTGCAAGCTAATTGGATGACATTCCACCGAGAGGGCCCAGAGTATATCTATCCGTCATATGGATGGACAAATCCCACTCTTGATCCATGTGCCTCAACCCATAATTTCCGAACACTCAATGCCATCTTTATAGCCACCCAGTTACGGTGTGGTGTTTGATGTCATCAAAGCATCCTTCCGGTGATGGTGATTAGCATGATCTCATGGTCGAAGGAATTAGGTTACTATGTATCAGAAAGCTTATAGCAAACGAACTATTAAAATGACTTGATCTTTATGCTACGCTTATCTATAGGAGTATGTCCATCACACCATTCTCCTAATGATATGATCTTGTTGTTAATAACATCTCAATGTTCATGATCGAGAAACCACGATCATCTATTAACCAATAAGCTAGTATTATAAAGAGGCTTTACTAGGGACTCTAATTTAGTTTACAAATCACACAAGTATTAATGTTTCCTGTTTAATAATGTTATAGCATGAATGTAAACATTTATCATAAACACAAAGATATAATAATAACCACTTATATTATTGCCTCTAGGGAATATCTCCAACAGTCTCCCAGTTGCACTAGAGTCAACTAATCTAGATTACATGGTAATATACCGAACACCCATGGAGGTTTGGTGCTAGTCATGTTTTGCCCTCGGGAGAGGTTTAGTCAACGGATCCGCCACATTCAGATCTGTGTGTACTTTAAAAATCTTTATGTCACCACCTTGGACATGCTCTCGAATAGCGTGAAAAACGTAGCTTGATGTGCTTCAGCTTCTTGTGTGACCTTGGTTCTTGTGCATTGGCTATGGCGCCCATGTTATCACAGTAGATAGACATTGGGTCCAACGCACTTGGAACCACACCGAGCTCTGTAATGAACTCCTTCATCCATATCGCCTCTTGTGAAGCCTCCGAAGCAGCTATGTATTCCGATTCAGTTGAAGATCTTGCCACAACGCTTTGCTTTGCACTCCTCCAGCTAACTTCTACACCATTCAAAGTAAATACGTATCCAGATTGAGATTTAGAATCATCCGGATCGGTGTTCCAACTAGCATCGGTGTAACCATTAACAACGACCTGTTCATCACCTCCATAAGAAAGAACCATATCCTTAGTTCTTCTCAAGTACTTAAGGATGTTTTTGACCGCTGTCCAATGATCCACTCCTGGATTACTTTGATATTTGCTAGTCAAACTAATAGCATATGCAATGTCGGGTCCAGTACATAGCATGGCATACATAAGAGATCCTATGGCTAAGGCATAGGGAGTCTTACTCATCCTTTCTCTATCTTCTGCCGTTGCAGGACTTTGAGTTTTACTCAAGGTTGTATTGGGCAACATGGGCAAGAACCCTTTCTTTCTATCTTCCATTCCAAACCTCTTTAGAACTTTGTCCAAATATGTACTCTGTGACAATGATATTAGGCGTCTCGATCTATCTCTATAAATCTTTATGCCTAATATGTAAGCTGCTTTGCCAAGATCTTTCATTGAAACACTATTATTCAAATAATCCTTGACACTATTAAGAAGGTCTACATCATTCCCAATCAACAATATGTCATCTACAAATAGTATTAAGAATGCTAGAGAGCTCCCACTCACTTACAAGCTTCTCCATAAGTTTGTATAAAACCAAAGCTTTTGATTACTTTATCAAAACGTTGATTCCAACTTCAGGATGCTTGCTTCAATCCATATATGGACCGTTGAAGTTTGCATACCTTGTTAGCATCTTTAGGATCGACAAAACCTTTGGGTTGCATCATATACAACTCTTCATCAATGTCTCCATTGAGGAATGCCGTTTGACATCCATCTGCCATATCTCATAATCATAATATGCAGCGATTGCTAACATAATCCTCATAGACTTTAGCTTCGCTACTGGTGAGAAAGTCTCATCGTAGTCAACTCCTTGAATTTGTCGAAACCCTTTTGTGACAAGTCGAGCTTTATACACAGTAACATTACCATCAGCATATGTTTTCTTCTTGAAAATCCATTTGTTCTCGACACCCTTCCGGCCATCCGGTAAGTCCACCAAAGTCCATACTTTGTTTTTGTACATGGATCCTCATATGTCGGATTTCATGGCACCCTTCCGGCCATCCGGTAAGTCCACCAAAGTTCTCGACACCCTTCCGGCCATCTCGGATTTCATGGCTTCTTGCCATTTATTGGAATCTGGGCTCATCATCGCTTCCTCATATGTCGCAGGGTCATCGGTGTTGTCCACAAACATGACACTCATAACGGGATCATACCAATCAGGAGTGGTACGAGTTCTCGTTGACCTGCGAGGTTCTGTAGTAACTTCAACCGAAGTTTCATGATCAACATCATTATCTTCCTCTCTTATTGGTGCAGGCGCCATAAGAACTACTTCCGGTGCTGCGCTACTCGCAAGTTCGAGAGAAGGTTCAACAACCTTGTCGAGTTCTACTTTCCTTCCAGTCACTTCTTTCGAGAGAAACTCCTTCTCTAGAAAGGATCCATTCTTGGCAACGAAGACCTTGCCCTCGGATCTATGATAGAAGGTATACCCAACAATTTCCTTCGGGTATCCTATGAAGACGCATTTTTCCGCTTTGGGTTCAAGCTTGTCCAGCTGTAACTTCTTTACATAAGCTTCACAACCCCAAACTTTAAGGAACGGCATTTTAGGTTTCTTCCCAAAACATAATTCATATGGTGTCGTTTCAACGGATTTAGATGGTGCCCTATTTAAAGTGAATGCGGTTGTTTCTAATGCATAACCCCAAAACGATAGCGGTAAATCTGTAAGTGACATCATAGAACGAACTGTAACATCCCAAAAATACTAAACTTGGATCATCAAACTCTAATCATCAAATTTAGGGTTAACAAAAACTTTTCTAAAATAAATTGGGAAAGCATCCATGTGTGTATGCATTCCAATTTGAATTCTTTTGAATTGCCTTGTTTATGTGTTTCTTTACTTGTGAAATGTTTCTTAGGTGAAATAAACATCATCTAAACATTTCCCAAAACTTTCCCAAAGACAAATAAATCAAAACAAACCAAAATGAGTGAATGGTCATTTTGACCAATTTAACTCCCATGCCTACTTTTTGCTGTCCCAAACTTTCAGAACTTAACAAAAACTTCTTTGGATCTTTGCACCCCTTGATAGTACTCCTAACAAAGTATCCAGGCCCACTTTGTGATCATCCAGAAACATTCAAATGCATAGTTTAAAGGACAGTTCAAAATTGAATCTTTATCATATGGGAAGATCCCACTTTTTCAAAAACCACTCAAACAAGCTCAACTTTCAAAACCCAAGTATCTGCAGACTCACCAGCACCAACCTAGCACACCCACCAAAAATCTTTTCAAAATTCAAAACTTGAATTCTTGCGGCCATTTCATCAAACACCTTGCAGATACAAATCATCCAAATCCTAAACACTATTGTGAGAAGTGATTGAAGCCTAAATTGTTCCCTCTCTAGCTCACAGCAATCTCAGTAGATCATCTAGCAAGCTAAACCAAGCACTAGCCCCACTGTAAGCTTGGCAATGCCATCAATGGTGAACAATCGAAGCTCACCATGTCACCCCAGTGTGGACAGCAAGCTAGGAAGGGATTTAGCCATGCCAACCTTGTCTAGGAGGCAGCCCACCATCCACCGCCACTTCGTGTCCCAGCCGCGAGCGTTGCGAACCCCTGGACCACACGCATAGACCGTGCCCAGCTCGCCAGCAACCATGCCGAGCATGCTCCAGAGCGCCGCCCTCGACACATGCCCACAGACCGCGCGCCGCCCTCGCCGCGTGCATACACGATCACCACCGACCTAGGAGACCGCCAGACATCCCCGTTCGCCGCCCCATGCCTCACAGCCACCGCTCGCCGTCGAAGACGCCGCCTCGGCCGCGTAGAGCATTGCGTGTTCCGGACCATTTGCCACCGCCCCTACACGCACATTAAAGCCGTAGAGCATCGCCAGGAGACCACCAAGCGATCGCCATCACCGGCCATGCCTCTAGCAGCCCGTAGCCATGTCGCCACCGTCGCCTGCCCATCCCGTTCGGTCTCGTAGTCGCGACTATAAATAGAGGCCACCCCCAGCCGAATTGAGCACACCACCTCACTCTCCTCTCTTCACTGACCATTCCACCCCATTCCCGGAGCAAGGCGAGCAGCACTTCGCCGAAATTTCACCGGAGCCTGCCGCTGCTGGAGAAGAAGGGGGTCAGCGATTGGAGCCGTCCCAGGAGAAGCTGCCGATACCAGGAGGTTCGCTGTCGTCGACTTCATCGTTCGCCCACCTCGCCGACCCTCGCCTGAGCCCCGGTGAGCCCCCAACGACCCCACCTGCCACGTTAGGTTTCAGTCTCGCCTGAGCCCCGGTGAGCCCCCAACGACCCCCACCTGCCAATTTTTTTAGAAAGGTCTTGAAATGCTGAATCCAAGCCCGTTGGATTTAAATCATTTGGATATGTAGATCATCCTTGGTAAAAATAACAAGGCAGAAGCTTTTCTGCATTCAAACATTTTTCAAATTTAAACCATAATAGCTTTTGACTTGATTCCAACTCTCAAAAATCACATTTAACCATACCTTTCAGAATATATAAAAATATATTGGTTTACTTACAGAAATAATGACCAAGTAATAAAAGAATGCCACATAGGCATTTCTAGTCACTTTATTTAATTAAAATAAAAGGGTAAAACCTTATTAAATTGTGACACCACTTTAAATCACATTCCCATGGACTAAAATATGTGGTGATGACATGTGTCAACATGATCCATGTTTGGTTTGGAGAATATTAAATCTTAAGTAGTTTTTCAATGAGTAGAAATTACTTTTCTAAAAATAAAAGGAATTAAACCAAGCTTTAATCTGGTAATGTTAGTGATGATGCTAGATCATCTATAGGAACCCTTTTGTGTGATGACTGCAAGTAGTTAAGTATTGTTTGGTGATTGTGTACCTCGTATTTATTTATAGACGCTAGTACCGACCAAGGATACGAGGAGGAAGGAGGATACTACCAAGAAGAAGCCGAGGAGAACTTCAACCACTGCTCTGCACAAGGCAAGCCAATACTTGCAAGCTATTAATTTAACAAGCTTATACTTGCAATTATGCAAGCTAACACTTGCAAGATACTTTACCTATGTAAGCCTAATACTACTAGTTGAATGTCCAAGCTGATACTTGCTTGTTACCATGCCAACCATATGCCTTAAGCATATGTGATCATACCCACTTGATACCCAATCCCAGTTTTATTTGCAAGCTTTCTACTTTATTTCTTTATCAAAGCTTTCTTTTAGAGTTTACTTAAGTGACTTGTAGATTCTAGGAAGATAATTGAAGGTTGCATAAAGAGCATAAAATTTGGCCTAAGCTAGATAATCTTGATGTCATCCTAAGGCATAAGATTGAACTTAGTTAAAACTCCACTAGTTTACCACCCCTCATTAGTACTCACCCCCACTTGTAGATGTTAGTGCTAAGCATAAAACTTGATCAACTTTAGATGGGATTACTTGGTGAAAATGGTTATGAAAACCTTAGAATGATGGATCATTCTACTGAGATGTTTTGACATGTGTTTCCAAACACCAGATGATTTTGGTGATGAAAATGTTGAGGCATGAGCCTTAGACCTTTATAAAACTGATGGTTGTCTGGATGCGATACCATTCCAATTTTACCGTACAACCACAATACCCGAAGATTGGGTAGGGCTTAACTGGAAACTTATATACCTTAGTATTGGTTCCCTCATGGCCAAAGTCTGAGCTAAGGCTACCTTGTGAAGATTGTCCACCTGTGCAGTACCCAAGATGACAGTTGGTCATGGTTGGGAGGCCAAACTCACAGGAGAGGTGCCTATACTAGGGCGTGTAATTGAAAGGTTAGGATTGATTATCCGCATACTGAGTATGGTGAATTCAGGATTTGTTCCTGACGGATGTATCGAATGTTGTGGTGAAAGTGTACAATCTCTGCAGAGTGTCAAACTGTTCAAATAGCGTCTGCATGTTATGGACAGTTGGAGTGGCCATACTGTTCCCCCGTCAGATGTTTTCAAAATGACTTGTGAAATGAATTGAGACTTTGACTTGACCACAACAGGGTTGTGATATGAAATGCAAGTTCCCACTTAGGTGATATAAAATCTGCAACTAGCATTCTTGTTTCAGCACTTAGTAGAAGTAAATCTGGCTTTTTGCAAAACTACCCTAGAGCTTAGTGTCCTATTACAAAAAACCCCTTCACTTGTTAGTATTAGTTTGCGAGTACTTAAAGAGTAATCATGGCTTTGTCCCTGGCTATTCCCGTGGCCAGACTATGAAGAAGAGTACCTAGAGGATGGACCCCGGGAAGGTTACGACAACTAGGATCATCTCCCATCGTCAGCATTGCCTATGACCCCGAAGATGGAGCTTCGCCTATGCTACCGTTATTATTACGTATTCCGCTGTTTGAAGTTGTATTAAGAACTGGATCATGAGATCCTTATTTGTGTAAGACCTTATGTATGGTTTGTAATGGATGATGTACTATGGTATCCAATTCTGTTATGTCTCGCAAAAATGGCAATCCTGGGATTGCGATGTATGGCATAACAGGCATCTGGGATTAAAAATCCGGGTGTTGACAAGTTGTTATCAGAGCCATCCTGACCATAGGAGACCCTAGTTAGACTGGACGTTTTAATCAAAAACTTAGTTTCAAAAACAAAGAAAGCAAATATTTACAAAAACTTATTCCCATTCCCATTCTTATCACTTTGATTCTTTCATAAAAATTCATGTTCCTCAAAACTCTTGCAAAATACATAAAATTTGACACACTTGCTCACTCTACTAACTTACTCATCCTATATTCTTATAGATGGACGTGAAGTACAACAAGTTTTATCAGTTGGGGAATGGAGGATACCTTATCTTTGAGAGGGATTTGGACCAGCTTTTGGAACTTTTGGAGCGTCTGCACCCCGAGTTCTTCGGAGCTTAGCTCAATGATCAAGGAGGAGAAGATCTGCAGTGGCTAATTGTTGCAAGTCTCCGAGGAAAGATTGAACCTCCCACTGCTGAGGGAATTCAGTTTACCTTAAGAGAGAACAACTGGCTCGATGGACTTGCCAGGGCCATGCAGGAAGCTCTTACCCGTCTGTGTGGGCAGAGTATCAATCAGATCAAGGGAACCCGTTTTGAGTTTTTCCCAAGGCGTGATGCAAATGGATAACCATTGGAAGCCCCATACCACCCTGAGCTGAAGACTCAATTGGACCACCTTAGCTTCATGATGTACGATCGTCAGCAGGAGTTGGATAACTGCCGTGACTACTCCAACCACAAGTCCGCCATCATCAAGATAAAGGATCAGACCATCGCCATGCTAGCAAAGGATCGCAAGTCTCGCCGCCGTCATCTCGACAAGAAGGAGCGCATCATTTCCCGTCTTCGCCACC
Organism: Avena insularis; assembly: GCA_023614405.1. Lineage (NCBI taxonomy): Eukaryota > Viridiplantae > Streptophyta > Magnoliopsida > Poales > Poaceae > Avena > Avena insularis. The sequence continues at coordinate 283,207,973 of CM042685.1, read as the reverse complement.
GTATCTCATCCTTGGAGGAGACCATCCACGAGAGGGACATGTAGTTGGAGGAAAGGGAGAATGCCGGAGAGGATCTTCGTGGAGACCCCTACTCCTATCTCAGCGATGATGATGATTTTCTGGAGGATCAGGCTATGGATTTATTCAGCGATGAGGATGATTTCGCCTTCATCGATGATGATGAGGATGATGAAGCCACTGATTCCGAGGAGTAGTAGCACTTGAGCACTAGCGTAGTGAGTAGTATTCGGTCCCACTGTATCATAGATTCCAGAATGGTTCCTAAAACCATCTGTTTTCCCTTGTTGTGGTGTGTGTTTGTATCGTGTGCTATGAATGAATGAATGAATGAAAAGCAAGTTGCTAGAAAATATGAGTCAAACTTTAAAAACTTTTCAAAGTCCCAGAACCTCAGAAATTTCCCTCTTTTCTCATGATCTATCTCAATCTTCAGATGCCACGTGGAGGAAGTGGTTCATCCCCGGACCCGATGTTGCAGATCCTGCAAATGTTGGTTTCGGACTGCGAAGCTGAAAGAGCAGAACGTCAAGCCAACCTAGCCACCCTGCAACAGATAGGTCAGCTTGCCCACAACAATCAAGGCCACGGAAATCAGGACAACCATGGATCTAAGCTCAAGAATTTCTAGAATACCAACCCACATGTTTTCACTAAGTCAGAGGAACCCCTAGATGCCGACGATTGGCTGCAAACCATGGAATATAACCTAGAAGTCGCAGGAGTGGAAGCGAAAGAGAAAGTTCTGTTTGCCACCCACTATCTAGCCGGAGATGCCAGGGCATGGTGGAACAGTGTTCGCGCAATGACCGGAGGCCAGATGATGACCTGGGAGGAATTCAAGGTCAAGTTTAGCAGAACCCATGTGCCACCGGGTTTGATCAAGCGGATGAGAGACGAATTCAGAGAACTGAAGCAAGGAAGAATGACCGTAGTGGAATACCGTGACAAATTCTTGTCATTAGCTAGGTATGCCCCGGATGAGATCGACACCGAAGCCAAGAAGAAAGAACGATTCCTGAATGGTCTGCACGATGATATGCAGACTGTGTTAGTCAATATCCCCTTTGCGAATATTGAAGCTCTTGTCGATTCGGATATCCAGATGGAAGGAAAGATCAACCAAGCCAATGAGAACCGCAAGCGTCGCATGATGCACCAGCCAGGAACCCATCAGACCCCAAAGTATCGCCCTAACCCATCTCCCGGATTTGCCCCAAGAACAAACAGACCCTCGATGAACCGTCCGACCTATCCCAACCGTGGAAACCCTAGGCCCGGAGGAAATCACAACAACCCCGACAACTCTAGCAATTTCAACTGTGCCCCATCCAAGTTCAACAACAACAATGCTGCCGCCAACACCAACACTGCCCCGAGGACTGGAAGCAATGCTGTGCCTATTGCAGCAAAGGACAAGTCGCAGGTGACTTGTTATGACTGTGGAAATAAGGGTCACTACTCCAATGAGTGCCCCAACAAGAAGAATGCCGCAGCCCCCAATGCAAATGCCCTATCTCAGCAGCAGCGTCGTGTTCAGCTAGGAAGAAGGTTTGCCCTAGGGAATTCGCTCAACCGCAACGACCGTCTTTTTCTCATGCATGCTGAAGAAGCCCAGGAAGCGCCAGACGTCGTGCTGGGTATGTTTTCTGTCAATTCAGTACTTGCTCGAGTGTTGTTTGATTCTGGTGCATCGCATTCATTTGTCACCGAAGAATTTGCATGCACTAGTAATATTCAACCAACCAAACTGAAGCATGTTATGATTGTTCAAATTCCTGGTTCAACCACCAAAGCTAGGCAAATTTGCAAAGCCGTCCCCGTCCGAATCCATGGCATAGATTTTTATGCTAATCTGATAGTACTCGGAACTAAAGGTTTGGAAGTAGTACTAGGAATGGATTGGATGTCCAAACATAAAGGATTGATTGACTGTGCCAAGAAAGCCATAACCATGACCAGTACAGCCGGAATATCAGTCGAGCATATATCTGAAACCTTACCTCGCCAATTCAAGTGCAACAAGAGTATAGCCCAACCTACCATTGACCAAGTCCGGATAGTCTATGAATACCCCGATGTATTTCCAGATGTTTTGCCCGACATGCCCCCAGATCGTGAAGGGTCTCGCAGCATAGTAAATCAAATAATTTCTACGGATGCGAACGGGAAAGCCAAGATCTAATCTAGGAGATGCAAACAACGAGGGGGAATAGATGAGATCTTCATACCCTTGAAGATTCGCACAGCGGAACGTTCAACGAAACATGGGTGATGTAGTCGTACTCGCTTCTCCTCCTCGCGATCTGATCCGATCTAGCACCACAAGTGGCGATGCCTCCGAGAGATGCACACGTGCGGAACCTCGACGTCTCCTCCTTCCTCGGTCCAGCAAGTGGGGTGGAGAGATGGATTAGATCTACAACACGACGGCGCGGTGCAAGCGGTGGAGAGTTTCGGCAGCAGGGCTTCGCCTACGCGCAGTCGGGAGGGAGAGAGAGAGAGGAGGGGCAGTAGGGCGGCTAGGGTTGAGGAGGAGATGTGTGGGGAGGGTGCGCCCCTAGACCTCTTTATATAGAGGGGTGGGCGCCAGCCCTAGCCCCTTCCCCAAGCCCTAGGCCGGCGGCCAAAGAGGGAGGAGTGGGGGGCAAGTTTCCCCCTCCCTTCTAGAAGCTCCCTAGGGTTTGCCCTAGGTTTGGCCGGCTGGGCCCTATGGGGCCTTGTTCCCCTGGCCCAATGCGGCCAGGGCACTCCCTCATAGGCCTATGCCCCCTCCCGGCAAGTGGGGACACGTTGGTCCCACTCCGGAAGGTTCTAGAAGCTTCCGGTACAATACCGATTAATCCGGAACAATTCCGAACTCCAAAAACTGCATTTCCTTATATGAATCTTATTCTCCGGACCATTCCGGAACCTCTCGTGATGTCCCGGATCCCATCCGAGACTCCGAACAAAAATTATAAACCAATTATCCAATCTATCCTAGCGTCGAGACACGTTAAGTGTGTGACCCTTCGGGTTCGAGAATATGCAGACATGATCTTATATCAATAATCAACAGCGGGGTCTGGAAACCCATATTGACTCCCACACATTCATCGATGATCATATCGGATGAACCACGATGCCAGGATTCATTCAATCCCATATATATTCCCTTCGTCTCGCGATATTTTACTTGCCCGAGATTTGATCGCTACTGTCATACCTAGTTCAATCTCGCTCACGAAGTACTTTACTCGTTCCGTAATCCGATATCACTTTGTGATTAACTCCTTAACCACATGCTTGCAAGCGGTGTTGATATCGACCGAAAGTGGGCCCAAGTATATCTCTCTGACTTGGGAGGGACAAATCCCATCTCGATACATACAACCCAACAGGTACTTTCCGATCACCTGAGAGACACCTTTATGATCACCCTCTCATAGGATGACGTTTGATGACCTCAAAGCTTTCACCCGATACCAGGGAGTTGCATTATCTCATGGTTTAAGGAATACAATATTTGACATAGGAAAAGCTTCGCAAAGATGAACATGATGACATGATCTAATTGCTCTGCTTAGTTTGGGTCTGTCCATCATATCATTCTCCCAATGATATGATCTCATTATTAATCGACAACTCATCATGTCTATGGTTAGTAAACCTTAACCATCATTAATCAATGAGCTAGTCCATAGAGGCGTACTAGGGACATGGTGTCGTTCACAAACCACACAAGTATTAAAGTTTCCGCTTAATACAATTCTAGCATGGAATATAAACTTTATCATGAACAAGAATTATAATAATAACATCTTTATTATTGCCTCTAGGGCATTATTCCAACATATCGGGATATCGAGTTTATCATCGAACTAATCCCCGGAACAGGACCCATAGCCCAAAGACCATATAGTATGAACCCGTCCGAACTAGAAGAACTGAAGAAGCAACTAGTTGCCATGTTGGAAATTGGATTGATTCAACCAAGTGCGTCACCATGGAGATCACCTGTTTTGTTTGTGGACAAGAAAGATGGAGGTAACCGTTTGTGTATGGATTATTGGAAGTTGAACGATGTCACCATCAAGAACAAATACCCGTTGCCCAAGATAGAAGAATTGTTTGACCAGTTGACCGGTGCCAAAGTGTTTTCTAAGATTGATCTTAGAACTGGTTATCATCAACTCAAAATTCGTGCAGAGGATATTCCAAAGACTGCCTTTACCACCAGATATGGATTGTACGAGTATACAGTCATGTATTTTGGATTAACCAATGCCCCCGCTTATTTCATGAATCTCATGAATAAGATTTTTATGGACTTCCTGGATAAGTTTGTCGTTGTTTTCATTGATGACATTCTAATTTATTCCAAATCATTAGAAGAACATGAGCTACACCTAAGGACCATTCTTGGAACCCTTAGAGAGCATCAGTTGTATGCCAAGTTTAGCAAATGTGAATTCTGGTTACAGGAGGTAGGATTCCTCGGTCACATTGTATCAGCCGGAGGAATTGTCGTTGATCCCGCAAAAGTGAAATATGTAGAAGATTGGCAAGCCCCAACCACTCAAACCCAAGTTCGTGCATTTCTCGGATTGGCGGGATACTACCGCAAGTTCGTAGAAGGATTCTCGAGTATCGCCAGACCCATGACCCAATTGCTAAAGAAAGACAAGAAGTTTGAATGGACGGACAAATGTGAAGCGAGTTTTCAAGAACTCAAGAGGAGATTGATTTCAGCCCCAATCTTGATCATGCCGGATATCACGAAGCCCTTCGACGTGTATTGTGACGCATCCAAGATCGGCCTCGGATGTGTGCTAATGCAAGAAGGCAAAGTTATATCTTATCTATCTCGACAACTGAAGCAACATGAGCAAAATTACCCAACCCATGACCTCGAACTCGCAGCCGTAGTTCTAGCCCTGAAGACATGGATGCATTACCTCATGGGAAACCGTTGTGAGATTTATTCAGATCACAAGAGCCTTAAGTATATATTCACTCAGAAGGAGCTGAATATGAGGTAGAGAAGATGGATTGAGCTAATCAAGGATTACGATCTGGACATTCACTATCACCCTGGTAAAGCCAATGTGGTAGCAGATGCCCTTAGCAGATTGCCGTGCCGCTTGAACTCCATGATCTTGAAGGAGCAACCAAGCTTGCACAAGGAGTGGAAGATTTTCGAATAGAATTAGTAAGTGAAGGATTTTTGGCTAGCATAGAACTCCAGCCCACTTTGATCAGTCGGATTAAAGAGGCGCAGAAGGGAAATGCTAGTATAGATGGAATCAAGCGTTGTATTGGTACATGCAAAGTACCCGGATTCACCGAAGACGAAGAAGGAGTTCTATGGTACAAAGGACGCCTTTGTGTACCAGCAGATTCTGAGTTGAAAGAAGTGATTCTGAAGGAAGCTCATGATACTCTTGATTCTATCCATCCTGGAGGAACTAAGATGTATCAAGATTTGAAAGAGCAATTTTGGTGGCATAAGATGAAGAGAGAAATCGGAAGCTATATCGCCAAGTGTGACATATGTCAGCGAGTCAAGGCAGGACATCAAAGACCCGTTGGATTGTTGCAACCCTTGCAGATTCCAGAATGGAAATGGGATTCCATTGGAATGGACTTTATCACCGGATTGCCTACTTCTAGTAGGGGAAATGACTCTATCTGGGTCATAGTGGACAGATTGTCCAAAGTCGCCCATTTCTTACCCGTCAAGACCACATATCAGAGTTCGAAGCTAGCGGAGTTATACATCGCTAGGATAGTTAGTTTGCATGGAGTCCCCAAGAACATCATATCGGATCGAGGAACTCAGTTAACCTCGAGATTCTGGAAGAAAGTCCAAGAAGGTTTAGGAACCCACCTAGATTTCAGCACCGCTTATCACCCTAAGACCGATGGACAAACGAAGCGAGTAAATCAAATACTCGAAGATATGCTGAGAGCATGTGTGTTAGAATATGGATCTAAGTGGGAAGACTGTCTGCCGTTTGCAGAATTTTCATACAACAATAGTTATCAAGCTAGTTTGCAAATGGCCCCATTTGAATTCATGTACGGAAGGAAGTGTCGCACCCCTTTGAACTGGTCGGAAGTAGGAGAGAGTCAAATTTTTGGACCCGACATCCTACGAGAAGCAGAAGAAAAGGTTCACAAGATTCGTGAGCACCTCAAGACAGCCCAGTCCAGACAAAAGAGTTACACCGACAAGAGACATCGAGACCTCTCCTTCAACATAGGAGATTTTGTTTAACTGAAAGTGTCGCCATTGAAGGGAATGCAGCGTTTCCAACTCAAAGGAAAGTTAGCCCCCAGATATATCGGACCCTTTAAGATTCTGAACCGTCGAGGAGAAGTGTCGTATCAATTGGAACTACCCGAAGATATGTCAGCTGTGCACATTGTGTTCCATATCTCATTACTTCGTAAGTGCCTCGAAGTTCCAGAGAAGACCGAAGTGTTCAAGAATATCGATCACCGGACCATAGAGATCAACGATGACCTGACATATCCCGAAGTATCCATCCGTATTTTAGAAGAAGCTTACAGAACTACCCTAACCCGAAGCATCAAGTTTCTCAAGATTCAGTGGAGCAACCACACAGAAGAGGAAGCTACCTGGGAGCGCGAAGATCACATCAGTATGGAGTTTCCTGATCTCTTCAAATCCTAGGTAATATTTTTCGTCCTTTTTCCAAATCTCGGGACGAGACTTTGTTTAAGGGGGGAAGGTTTGTAACATCCCAAAAATACTAAACTTGGATCATCAAACTCTAATCATCAAATTTAGGGTTAACAAAAACTTTTCTAAAATAAATTGGGAAAGCATTCATGTGTGTATGCATTCCAATTTTAATTCTTTTGAATTGCCTTGTTTATGTGTTTCTTTGCTTGTGAAATGTTTCATAGGTGAAATAAACATCATCTAAACATTTCCCAAACTTTTCCCACAGACAAATAAATCAAAACAAACCAAAATGAGTGAATGGTCATTTTGACCAATTTAACTCCCATGCCTACTTTGGCTGTCCCAAACTTTCAGAACTTAAAAGAAACTTGTTTGGATCTTTGCACCCCTTGATAGTACTCCTAACAAAGTATCCAGGCCCACTTTGTGATCATCCAGAAACATTCAAATGCATAGTTTAAAGGACAGTTCAAAATTGAATCTTTATCATATGGGAAGATCCCACTTTTTCAAAAACCACTCAAACAAGCTCAACTTTCAAAACCCAAGTATCTACAGACTCACCAGCACCAACCTAGCACACCCACCAAAAATCTTTTCAAAATTCAAAACTTGAATTCTTGCGGCCATTTCATCAAACACCTTGCAGATACAAATCATCCAAATCCTAAACACTATTGTGAGCAGTGATTGAAGCCTAACTTGTTCCCTCTCTAGCTCATAGCAACCTCAGTAGATCATCTAGCAAGCTAAACCAAGCACTAGCCCCACTGTAAGCTTGGCAATGCCATCAATGGTAAACAGCCGAAGCTCACCATGTCACCCTAGTGTGGACAACAAGCTAGGAAGGGATTTAGCCGTGCCAACCTTGTCTACGAGGCAGCCCACCGTCCACCGCCATTCCCTGTCCCAGCCGCGAGCGTTGCCAACCCCTGGACCACACGCACAGACCGTGCCCAGCTCGCCAGCAACCATGCCGAGCATGCGCCAGAGCGCCGCCCTGGACACACGCCCATAGACCGCGCGCCGCCCTCGCCGCGTGCATACACTATCACCACCGACCCAGGAGACCGCCAGACATCCCCGTTCGCCTCCCCATGCCTCACAACCACCGCTCGCCGTCGAAGACGCCGCCTCGGCCGCGTAGAGCATCGCGTGGTCCAGACCATTTGCTACCGCCCCTACACGCGCATTAAAGCCGTAGAGCATCGCCAGGAGACCACCAAGCGATCGACATCGCCGGCCATGCCTCTAGTAGCCCGTAGCCATATCGCCACCGTCGCCTTCCCATCTCGTTCGGTCTCGTAGTCGCGACTATAAATAGAGGCCACCCCCAGCCAAATTGATCACACCATCTCACTCTCCTCTCTTCACTAACCATTCCACCCCGTTCCCGGAGCAAGGCGAGCAGCACTTCACCGGAATTTCACCGGAGCCTACCGCTTCTGGAGAAGAAGGGGCCAGCGATTGGAGCCGCCCCAGGAGAAGCTGCCGGTACCAGGAGGTTCGCCGTCGTCGACTTCGTCGTTCGACCGCCTCGTCGACCCTCGCCTGAGCCCCGGTGAGCCCCCAACGACCCCCACCTGCCGCGTTAGGTTTTAGTCTCGCCTGAGCCCCGGTGAGCCCCCAACGACCCCCACCTGCCAATTTTGTTAGAAAGGTCTTGAAATGCTGAATCCAAGCCCGTTGGATTTAAATCATTTGGACCTGTAGATCATCCTTGGTAAAAATAACAAGGCAGAAGCTTTTATGCATTCAAACATTTTTCAAATTTAAACCATAATAGCTTTTGAGTTGATTCCAACTCTCAAAAATCACATTTAACCATACCTTTCAGAATATATAAAAATATATTGGTTTACTTACAGAAATAATGACCAAGTAATAAAAGAATGCCACATAGGCATTTCTAGTCACTTTATTTAATTAAAATAAAAGGGTAAAACCTTATTAAATTGTGACACCACTTTAAATCACATTCCCATGGACTAAAATATGTGGTGATGACATGTGTCAACATGATCCCATGTTTGGTTTGGAGAATATTAAATCTTATGTAGTTTTTCAATGAGTAGAAATTACTTTTATAAAAATAAAAGGAATTAAACCAAGCTTTAATCTGGTAATGTTAGTGATGATGCTAGATCATCTATAGGACCCCTTTTGTGTGATGACTGCAAGTAGTTAAGTATTGTTTGGTGATTGTGTACCTCGTATTTATTTATAGACGCTAGTATCGACCAAGGATACGAGGAGGAAGGAGGATACTATGAAGAAGAAGCCGAGGAGAACTTCAACCACTGCTCTGCACAAGGCAAGACAATACTTGCAAACTGTTAATTTAGCAAGCTTATACTTGCAATTATGCAAGCTAACACTTACAAGATACTTTACCTATGCAAGCCTAATACTACTAGTTGAATGTGCAAGCTGATACTTGCTTATTACCATGCCAACCATATGCCTTAAGCATATGTGATCATACCCACTTGATACCCAATCCCAGTTTTATTTGCAAGCTTTCTACTTTATTTCTTTATCAAAGCTTTCTTTTAGAGTTTACTTAAGTCACTTGCAGATTCTAGGAAGATAATTGAAGGTTGCATAAAGAGCATAAAATTTGGCCTAAGCTAGATAATCTTGATGTCATCCTAAGGCATAAGACTGAACTTAGTTAAAACTCCACTAGTTTACCACCCCTCATAAGTATTCACCCCCACTTGTAGATGCTAGTGCTAAGCATAAAACTTGATCAACTTTAGATGGGATTACTTGGTGAAAATGGTTATGAAAACCTTAGAATGATGGATCATTCTACTAAGATGTTTTGACATGTGTTTCCGAACACCAGATGATTTTGGTGATGAAAATGTTGAGGCATGAGCCTTAGCCCTTTATAAAACTGATGGTTGTCTGGATGCGATACCATTCCAATTTTACCGTACAACCACAATACCCGAAGATTGGGTAGGGCTTAACTGGAAACTTATATACCTTAGTATTGGTTCCCTCACGGCCAAGGTCTGAGCTGAGGCTACCTTGTGAAGATTGTCCACCTGTGCAGTTCCCAAGATGACAGTTGGTCATGGTTGGGAGGCCAAACTCACAGGGCGTGTAATTGAAAGGTTAGGATTGATTATCCGCATACTGAGTATGGTGAATTCAGGATTTGTTCCTGACGGATGTATCGAATGTTGTGGTGAAAGTGTACAATCTCTGCAGAGTGTCAAACTATTCGAATAGCCGTGTCCGCGGTTATGGACAGTTGGAGTGGCCATACTGTTCCCCTTCAGATGTTTTCAAAATGACTTGTGAAATGAATTGAGACTTTGACTTGACCATAATAGGGTTGTGATATGAAATGCAAGTTCCCACTTAGGTGATATGAAATCTGCAACTAGCATTCTTGTTTCAGCAATTAGTAGAAGTAAATCTGGCTTTTTACAGAACAACCCTAGAGCTTAGTGTCCTATTAAAAAAACCCCTTCACTTGTTAGTATTAGTTTGTGAGTACTTAAAGAGTACTCATGGCTTTGTCCCTAGCTATTCCCATGGCCAGACTATGAAGAAGAGTACCTGGAGGATGGACCCCGGGAAGATTACGACAACTAGGATCATCTCCCATCGTCAGCATTGCCTGTGACCCCGAAGATGGAGCTTCGCCTATGCTACCGTTATTATTATGTATTCCACTGCTTGAAGTTGTATTAAGAACTGGATCATGAGATCCTTATTTGTGTAAGACCTTATGTATGGTTTGTAATGGATGATGTACTGTGGTATCCAATTCTGTTATGTCTCGCAAAAATGGTAATCCTGGGATTGCGATGTATGGCATAATAGGCATCTAGGATTAAAAATCCGGGTGTTGACACGAACCATATCTAAGAGAGTTCGATTACGACGTTCAGACACACCATTATGTTGTGGTGTTCCTGGCGGTGTCAATTGTGAAAGTATTCCGCATTTCTTCAAATGCTCGCCAAACTCGTAACTTATATATTCACCTCCACGATCAGATCGTAGAAATTTAATCTTCTTGTTACGTTGATTCTCTACCTCACTCTGAAATTCCTTAAACTTCTCAAAATTTTCGGACTTATGTTTCATGAAATAGATATACCCATATCTACTCAATTCATCCATGAAGGTAAGAACATAACGATAACCACCGCGCGATGCTACACTCATTGGGCCACACACATCGGTATGTATGATTTCCAATAAGTCCTTAGCTCGCGCCATCATACCAGAAAATGGAGTCTTAGTCATTTTACCCATCAGACATGCTTCGCATCTTTCAAGTGATTCGAAATCAAGTGATTCAAGAAGTCCATCGGAATGGAGTTTCTTCATACGCTTCACTCCAATATGACCAAGACGACAGTGCCACATATAGGTTGAGTTATCACTCAATTTCAAACATTTAGCTTCAATGTTATTAATGTGTGTATTACCACAATCGAGATTCAATAAGAATAGACCATCTATCAAAGGTGCATGTGCATAAAACATATTACTCATATAAATCGAACAACCATTATTCTCGGACTTAAACAAGTATCCGTCTCGCAATAAACATGATCCGAATATAATTTCTTGCTCAACGCAGGCACCAAATAACAATTATTTAAGTATAAAACTAATCCCGATGGTAGATGAAGAGGTAGCGTGCCGACCACGATCACATCAACCTTTGATCCATTTCCAACGTGCATCGTCACCTCGTTCTTCACTAGCTTCTGTTTATTCTGTAGTACCTGTTTCGAGTTACAAATATGAGCAACCGAACCAGTATCAAATACCCAGGCACTACTACGAGTACTAGTGAGATACACATCAATAACATGTATATCAAATATACCTTTCTTCTTGATGTTTTCGTTCTTCAAATCCGCCAAGTACTTTGGGCAATTCCGCTTCCAGTGACCTTCTCCCTTGCAGTAAAAGCACTCAGTATTAGGCTTAGGCCCAGCCTTGGTCTTCTTCGCCGGTGCGGTAACTTTCTTACTGCCCTTCTTGAAGTTTTCCTTTTTCTTAGACTTGCCTTGCTTCTTGAATTTGGTGGTCTTATTGACCAACAACACTTGGTGCTCTTTCTTGATTTCCACTTTTGCAGATTTCAACATGGAGAAGAGTTCTGGCAACGACTTGTCCATGTTTTGCATATTGTAGTTCATCACAAATTTCTTGTAACTTGGTGGTAGTGATTGGAGGACATGGTGAATTCCCAAAGCATTAGGAATCACTATTCCCAAGCTTTGAAGCTTGCTTGCGTGCCCAGACATCTTAAGCACGTGCTCACTGACGGAGCTGCCCTCTTCCATCTTGAAGTTAAAGAACTTTTCAGAAGCCTCATAACTCTCAACTACCGCGTGAGCCTCAAATATCATTTTGAGTTCACGGACAATATCATGTGGGTCATGATTCTCAAACATTTTTTGAAGCTCCGATTCTACCATACAAGATAGCACACTGAACTATGGAGTACTTATTCTTCCGAGCGAGGACCTCATCGGTAGCATTAGCTGCAGGCGGGTCACCCAACGGTGCATCCAGCACATAGGTCAAATTACCAGCATTTAGGACAATCCTCAAATTGCGGAACCAATCCGCGAAGTTGCTTCCATTGTTTTTCAATTTTTATTTCTCTAGGAACACATTAAAATTGATGGTAGGGGCCGCCATTGATCTACAACATATTTGCAATAGTTTAGACTAAGTTTATGACAAATTGAGTTCTAATTAATAGTTAAATTAATCTAGGTGAACTCCCACTCAAAACAATATCCCTCAAATTATTTTAGTGATCACACGAACCAAATACACCACATCAAAACCGATCATCACGAGATTTGATGTAGCTTCAATGGCGAACAATCAACATGTTCATCATATCTACTATATGATTCGTGCTTTACCTTTCGGTGATACGTGTTCCGAGACCATGTCTGTACATTCTAGGCTCGTCAAGATAAAACCTTAGCTTTCGCATGAGCAAATCTGGCTTGATCACATTGTATACACTCGCAGAATCTAACACACCCGATCATCACGTGGTGCTTCGAAACAACGAGCTTTAGCAACGGTGCTTACTAAGGATGAACACTTTAAAACATGAAATTTTTGTGCTTGAGGGATCATCTTATAATGCTACCGTCGTGAACTAAGCAATACAATATGCATAAAAGGATCAACATCACATGCAATTCATAATATGTGATATGATATGGCCTTTCTTCTTGTGCTTCCGATCTCCATCTTCAAGCACGAACATGATCTCCATCATCACCGGTGTGGCGTCAAGGTCAATGGAGCCGCTTCATGGTTTTCGTCCACCAGCATCAACTATTACAACTACTTTGAATAGACATGCAGGTCTTAACGGAATTTAAAAGACAACCATATGGCTCCTGCCGGTTGCCAACTTACAATAAGGAAATTGCATACATCATATATAATCACAATCATGGCCATATCACATCACAGCACACCCCTGCAAAACAAAGTTAGACGCCTCTAATTTTCTTTGAATGTTTTACGTGGTTTGGGGCTTTCAATAAGTGTTGTTCTAACTTACGAACAAGAACCACAACATTGATGCTTGAACTATCAAGTGCCCGTTGTAAATTGAATCTATACTATGATGGGAGAGACAGACACCCGCAAAGCCACTTATGCAATACAAGTTGCATGTTGAGCATGGATCAAGTCTCATGAATGATGTCATGTAAGGTTAGCCCGGGCCGCTTCATCACATCATACCGCAAGATGCAAAGTACACAAAAAGAAATTGATAATAAAAGCACCACCGCCCACAATGACCATTGTGTTCTACTCGTGCAACATATCTACATATAGACACGGCTCTGATACCACTATAGGGGTTCGTAGCATGGAAAACAAAAAATTTCTATCGCATGCACACAAACAAGCCAAGATCTATCTACTAGATTGTAGCAATGAGTCGATAGAAGCACTCACCCTCGAAGATTCCAAAGCGGTTAACGAGAGCAGATTCTCGTGGGTGATGTAGTCGTACACTTGCCGATCTCAAGATCGCATAGACGATCCTTCCGGCGGTGTGTTCCGGCAGCGCTTCCGCAGTCGATCACACGTCCGGTACTCGATGAAGACCCTCCTCTCCCTTGTTCCACCAGGCAGCGGAGGTTGTAGTTCTCCCCTCGTGAATCCGGAAGCACGACAACATGGTGTCGGAAGTAGAGGAAAGATCCCGCAGGGCTTCACCTAAGCCGGTGCGAGTTATGGTGGATTAGGGTTTCTCGGAAATCTAGGGTTTAGAAAACTAGGAGGAGAAGGTGTTTCAAGGCGGCGCAGAAGCGGCGGCATGGCGGGCTGGCCACAAGGCTTTCGGGTGGAGAGGGGCTAGGGCTTGTGTGCTTTGGGGCAGCCCTCCCCCTCTATTTATGAGAGGGGGGAATCCTTGGGAGGGGTGGATTTGAATCCAAACCCAAACCCAAGTTGGATTGAGAGAAGGACTTGTTTCTTCTCCCAGTAGGAAACCATTGTTCCAGTTTGACTTTTCAAACTTCCCGTTTGACTTTCAATTTAGAGCTTTAATTCTCTCTTGCAAATGCACACACCAAGTGACCTAGGACATGATCAAATCATTCCACTTACCCATGACACATTCATGGACCATTCTCCTTCCGGACCGGTGATCCTTCTAGAACCTTCTAGAACCTCTCCGATGAAAACATCGGAATCTTTCCCGAACTCCGGAATCGGACTTTCCTTATATGAATCCTATTCTCCGGACCATTCCGGATCTCCTCGTGATATACCGGATCCCATCCGAGACTCCTAACAACATTCGGTATCCCTACTAACATTCCATATCTACTAAACAACATCGAATCCTTAAGTGTGTCTCCCTACGGTTCGTGAATTATGCGGACATGACCGAGACACTTCTCCGATCAATAACAAATAGAGGAATCTGTAAATTCATGTGGCTCCCACATATTTCTACGATTACTTTGCGATCGAATGAACCACTTCCATACGATACCAATTTCCCTTTGTCTCACGATAGTTTACTTATCTGAGGTTTTGATCATCGGTATCTCTGCATACCTAGTTCAACCTCGTTACCGATAAGTACTCTTTTCTCGTTCCCGTGATATGTGATCCCTTATGAGCCAGTCACATGCTTGAAAGCTAATTGGATGACATTCCACCTAGAGGGCCCAGAGTATATCTATCCATCATATGGATGGACAAATCCCACTCTTGATCCATGTGCCTCAACCCATACTTTTCGAACACTCAATGCCACCTTTATAGCCACCCAGTTACGGTGTGGTGTTTGATGTCATCAAAGCATCCTTCTGGTGATGGTGATTAGCATGATCTCATGGTCGAAGGAATTAGGTTACTATGTATCAGAAAGCTTATAGCAAACGAACTATTAAAATGACTTTATCTTTATGCTACGCTTATCTATAGGAGTATGTCCATCACTCTAATTTAGTTTACAAATCACACAAGTATTAATGTTTCCTGTTTAATAATGTTATAGCATGAATGTAAACATTTATCATAAACAAAAAGATATAATAATAACCACTTTTATTATTGCCTCTAGGGCATATCTCCAACAGTGACACCTTCTCCCCAAGCTGGAGAGAAGGTGTACCTCAAAGCCCAACTGGTACGCGGCGTCTCCCTGCCCATCTCCAACTTCTTTCTCTCCGTCTTGAATCACTATAGAGTCCAACCCCAAAACCTCTCCCCCAATAGTATCTTAGCGCTTAGCAACTACGCGGTGCTCTGCGAGGGTTACTTAGGGATAAGGCCTAGGCAAGACCTCTTCGTGTACTTCTTCACCGTCAAACCTGAAGCCGGAGCTAGCAAGGACGAACTTAGGAACTATGGCACCATAAGCTTCAAGATCCGTCCTGGCTGGCGGTTCCCCGACATCGTCGACCACGAGTCCTGCAAGAATTGGCAGCGTACCTACTTCTATGTCCCAGATATCCCTCTGGCTAACCGAGAAGTAACATACCCGGACTTCGTCGATGGAGCTACCGCTGAAGCCTCGTCATGGAGATCCCAAGCCTCCCTTCCCTCCGACCTCGACGCTTCTCGTGCCATAAGGTGGATCGAATGGTTCGTAGAGACAGGTTTGACCGGCTTGGACCTAGCCATGTGCTAGTTCATCAGGCGAATCCAACCTCTGCAGCACCGCGTGAAGCTCATGCACGAGTATACCAGCGACAGAAGGGATAGCCTCCGCATCTCCGTGGACAACTTCTCGAGCGACTCCGTCAAGCTCTGCCTTAAGGACATCGTCAAGGTGAAAGACAAGTGCCCAAAGGTAACGGTTTATTTTCCGTGTATGACATATACTCTAGTTCTTCCGTCTAGCAACTGCCATCTCATCTAACACGTTGGTTCTTCACTTAACAACTTTGCGACATAGATGAGGACATCATGGCTACCAAAATCTAGGGACCAAAGATGAAGGAAGTCACCGTCGTGTCTGGCGACGATGCTCCGGGGGCGCGAAAGCGGAAGAGCTCCACCTCTGACGCTGCCGACGGAGGCAAGAAGAAGAAGACGGAGGGTGGAGCCTCCAAAAAGACTACCGCCGCCCTGGAGGCGGAGAAAAGAAAAAAACCATCGGGATCCCTTTTGCAAAAGCACACCCACTTGTGTAAGCTTCTTTTCTTCCGACATTGTCTATTTATCTGTCTTGCTCCTGTACTTATGCATTTTGCACGTTTTAGGAAGAAAGCCACGACCAGACTCAAGAAGACCTCCAAAACATCGGGGGCTTCTAAAACCATCAAGGACATGATGCATCGTGACGCATCTCCCGCCATCGCCCCTACCACTCCCTCCGTCAAGCCCTCGTCTGCCCCGACAAGCTCACAAGCTAAGGAGGCATCTGGCCCTTCCGCCATGGAAGTGGACTCAGGTGCTTCTACCGAGTGTCGTGGTATTGCCGACGAGTACGCCATGGAGGGGTCCTCACAGTGCGTGTTTAGAGACGTGGGGGAAGGCGGACGGTTGACGGGTACAAGGTAACACAGCTTACCCAGGTTCAGATCCCACAACGGTGGTGGAATCCTACTTCTGCTATAAATCACTATAAGGGCAATACGCCGAGTTACAGGGATTGGTTCGCTGTGCGAGATTGTATGAAGTTGTCTATGAACGTTGTGTCCTAAAGTCTCCCATAGGCCCGACTTATATAGTCGCCAGGTCCTAGGGCTACAGGGAAAAGTCCTAGCCGGACAGGTTACAGAGTTCTACACCGTCTATTACTAGTCTTGTGTATCTTGCACTCCAAGGCTCCGGGTACGCTGGTGACTCCATCGTAGCCTTCCTTTATCCTGCATGGGCCTCCCTTCTGGATCCATCTAACTGGGCCGCCCAGCAGGCCATAGGCCATGCTACCAACTGTGGGACACCCGGGTTATCCGGATAGGTGACATGCTATGAGGATACCCATATAGCATATCCCCAACAGTAGCCCCCAGAGAACTTCGATATCTTGCGCCGTCTTGCCTTTTCATATGAATGCTCCGTGTAGTTAGATGCCGGCAAATCGTCAAGCAATATCTTGTAGTCCTCCCAAAGAACCCTGCAAAACTTTCTCCGTCTTCAACTTGTAAGATGGAGAAATGCTGAATCTTGCATCGTACACTTCTGTAGTCGGATTAGATCCGTCTATGTCGGAATCTTCGATGTGACAGCTCATCTACCCATGTCAGCTAGGATGACGTAGGCTTAGGTCAGCGACGCCTCATAACTTACACATGCAGAGAACACAATCATGTCCGATTTTCCCGCGCGAGCGATACGAACCGTTGGCGGCGACGATTGGAGACGTGGCGAAATTTCCGCGCACGTTCGTGAATATGTCATCTACGCGGCAACCGTCCGATCAAGCTGCACGAATCTTGATGCCGAGAATGATAAATAGTAACCGTGGGGAAATTTCCACTTTTTACCTCATTCTCCTCGCATCATCTTCTTCCTCCAGCACACGCCCCTTCGAGCTCTCCGTGCCTGACTCGCAAAAAACCCTAGCTTCCAATCTACACCAGTTGCGTCCATCCTCACTCCATGGCCAGCAGCAGCAGCGCTTCTCCTTACCTGGCGGCATCGAGCGAAGCTACGGCGAAGCCGACAAGCTCCATCGTCGTGCCTCCAGAGGGGCTAGTCATCCCTGCATTGGCGGTCATCGAGTCCATTGGCGGTGACCTTAATCTGGCGGCACTGGAGCCGTTGGAGGAGGAACCGGACTCGCACAAGGGTGACTGGCGCAGCTCGGATATCACTGACCATGATATCCAAGAGATAATCGCCGAAGGCTACCTTCCTGCGACGGAGGGGCTCGCTTGGCGGGCGGCGCCGGCCGGCGAGGTGACACCTTCTCCCCAAGCCGGAGAAAAGGTGTACCTCAAAGCTCAGCTAGTGCCCGGCGTTTCTCTGCCTATCTCCAACTTCTTCCTCTCCGTCTTGAATCACTATAGGTTCCAGCCCCAGAACCTTTCCCCCAATAGTATCTTAGTGCTTAGCAACTACGCGGCACTTTGCGAGGGATATCTAGGGATAAGGCCTAGGTTAGACCTTTTCGTGTACTTCTTCACCGTCAAACGTGAAGCCGGGCACATCAAGGAAGAGCTTAGGAACTGCAGCACCATAAGCTTCAAGATTCGACCTAGCCGGCGGTTCCCCGACATCGTCGGCCACGAGTCCTGCAAGAATTGGCAATGGAAGTACTTTTACGGCCTAGATATTCCTCTGGCTGGCCGAGACGTAACGTACCCGGATTTCGTGGACGGAGCCGCCGCTGAAGTTTCCACATGGAGATCCCAAGCCTCCCTTCCCTCCGACCTCGATGCTTCTCGTGCTATAAGGCGGATCGAATGGTTCGTAGAGACGGGTTTAACCGGCTTGGACCTAGCCATGTGCTGGTTCATCAGGCGAATCCAACCTATGCAGCACCGCGCGAAGTACATGCACGAGTATACCAGCGACAGAAAGGATAGTCTCCGCATCTCCGTGGATAACTTCTCGAGAGAATCCGTCAAGCTCCGCCTTAAGGACATCGTCAAGGTGAAGGATAAGAAGCGTGGCTTCACCATCACCTACGACATGTTCGTAGACGGCAAGTGCCCAAAGGTAGGTATTTATTTTCCATGTACGACATATGCCCCAGTTCTTCCGTCTTGCAAATACCATCTTATCTAACACGGTGATTTCTCACTTAACAGCTTAGCAATCTAGAGGAGGGCAACCTGGCTGCCCAAATCTACGATCCAAAGATGAAGGAAGTCACGGTCGTGTCCGACGACGAGGTTCCGTTGGCGCGGAAGCGGAAGAGCTCCACCTCTGACGCTGCCGTTGGAGGCAAGAAGAAGAAGACGGAGGGTGGAGCCTCCAAGAATACTACCGCCGCCCTGGAGGCGGAAAAGAGAAAAGTTACCGGGATCCCATTTGCCAAAGCACCCCCACTTGTGTAAGTTTCTCATTTTCCGACATTGTCTATTTATCTTTCTTGCTCCTGTACTTATGCATTTCGCACGTTTCAAGAAGAAAGCCACGACCAGCCTCAAGAAGACCTCCAAAACATCTGGGACTTCTCGAAATATCAAGGACATGCTGCATCGCGACGCCTCTCCCGCCATCGCACCTGCTACTCCTGCTGTCAAGCTTTCGTTTGCTCCGACAAGCTCACAAGGTAAGGAGGCATCAGGCCCTTCCACCATGGAAGTGGATTCTAGCGCCACTACCGAACTCGCTGTTGTCGGCGAGCAGGCAACGCAGGAGAGCACCACTCAACAAATGGCTGAATTTCCGTCTAAGGATGCCATCGGTGGCGACAAGGCGGTGGTGGAAGCTGGTACTTCTGCTGAAGGCGGCGCCCTTGCTCGCCAAAAACCTTTTGAGTTCCCCAAGATAGTCTACCCAGCACTTACACCGAGCAGCACAACTCTGGTTCCTGGAGCAGCACCGACATCTCCGACATGCGGTCTTGAGGAGCTCCTCCGACAAGCAGAAATATTGCGAGGAAATAGCATCTCCTTTTGCAAGATGCTAGCCGAGAGCGCTACAAACCTCGAGATCATTGCACTTTTAAGTTTTACTTTGCCTTTTGCATTTCATATGAGTATCCCACTGTAGCCCCCGAGGATGTAGACGGAAAACCATAGGTTTTGCATCTATATGCTCTAAGAGTGACTAAGCTAGAAAACTTCTCACTATAGCCCCCAAGCATGTAGATGGAATGAAATGTTCCGACTAGATGCTTTAAGAGTAGCATACACATTGTTTATAAATTTCAGCATTGTAGCCCCCAAGTTTCTAGTTGTAACTAAATTAGTTCCGACTAGATGCTTAAAGAAAGCTAAGCATATATCTGAGTTGAAAACTTTATATAGTATCCCCCAAGCTTCTAGTTGCAACTGAATTAGTTCCGACTAGATGCTTAAAGAAAGCTATGCATATTGTTAAGTCCAAAACTCTCGCTGTAGCCCCCGAGTGTCTAGGTGGAAAATTTCCGACTAGATGCTCCAAGTAGACTAAACAACGGTTTAACTTTGTTCTTTTTTCCACAGAATGAGAATGCTCAGAGGGGTATGGCCAATGACAAGTACCAGAAGATGCGCGCAGATCTTGAAGCCGAAAAGGGTAAAACTGCCATCTTGAAGGAACAGATCATCAAAAACAAGTCTTTTTTATTTTTGCGCATTCCGTCTTGGTTTTGTGCCTACATTCTCCGAGTACTTACTGTGTACTTTGCTTTATCCGACTTTGCAGAACATGTTGCCAAGGCCAAGGACATTGTCGAGCAGTCCAAGCACATCCAGCAGCTGGACAGTGAGAACAAGATCCTTAAGGAGGAGAGGAAAGACATGCTGAAAATGCATGAGGATTCAATGAAGGACCTGCAGGACTCCGCCTCCGCGGAAATCAATCGCTTGAAGGAGGAGCTTGCGATCTTAAAAGATCAGAAGCAAGCTGCTGATGAGCAAAACCAACGCCACAGCAAGGCGTATAAGCTCCTCCAATAAGAGAAAGAATCCCTGGCGGACACCCTCTGGCAGGCTAAGGCTAGCATCTTCAGTAAGTTTCCTCCGCCTTGTATTTCTGTAGTCTGGATACTTTGAATTTATTGAACTCATGCGCTCTTTGTCAGAACTTGCAGCTCCTATGGGTTTAACCCGGTCGCCTCCTTCGGACAAGGAATGCATGGTTCTTGTCGGCAACTTCATCAACACCGCCATCACCCAAGCCAAAGAGATTGCCAAGCCCCTCCAGATACACATCAAGGCATCGGACTCCGTGGCAAAGTACTAGGAGATTCTGCGCCGAGCCCCTGAGCCTGTCACAAGCTGGAAAGCTTCATGTGCACAGGCTGGTGCGAGGATGGCGATGTCAATGGTGAAGGCACACTACGAAGGTGCCGACATCGACACGGTGACCTCTGGCATCCCCGACGTCGATGATGATGGTAAAGAGATTAATCACGAAGCCATCATGTCATCTCTTGCGGGTTATGACACCAGAGTTGCCGAGTTGGTGGATATCGACGTCTTCGTGCCCATGAACACCATCGACAGCGGCAACCAAGATTCTTCCGAGTCCAACCATAGCGCCGACTTCGAGGGTGGCTCTCCGGCTGGTGACGACGCTGCGTATAAGTCTCATGCGCCAAAGGAATGAAGAACACCATTGTATTATTTGTTTCACCTTTGGTGTATGTGCAGGAAAAACTTATTGATGTAACTTAAGGCGGAAAACAATGGTTGTTATTTCCTGCTACTTAAGAACTAGTTTTCAGCATGTATATATTTTTTAAGCAAGTGCTGACTTATCCATTACTTTGGTTTTTATGCTTGACCTTTCATGAGTCGTAAGACTTGTTGTCGGAACCATGCGCTCAGGTGATGATGCCCAATGGCACTGTCAATATCCTGAGCACAAAATTGCCGACAATAAGTGCCAAAAGTCACTACTCCAGAATACACATAAAAACGACAAAGAACGTGTAGACCAGAAAACTTAAGCTAACGCCCGTAGGCGGAATTTTCACAAGTGCAAACGCAAGACTTGTGCATAAAGGTTTTACATGATCCAAAAATGAACACTAAAGGAGGTAAAAGACTCAGAAATATGAGTGAACCAGAGAGCTTTATTTCATTGATCATATAAGAGGTACACAATTAGATAAAAAATGCTAAGTGTAAAAAGGACGTAGATGTGCTATGTTCCATGGCCGATCAAGCTCTGGGTAGTCATCATCCAGGTCACGCCACTTACGCTTATGATCCTCGTTGGGTCTATCCTTCAGTTCACGATTGTCAACGAGGTAGTAAGACCCATTGAGTAGCGCCTTGCTTATGATGAACGGTCCTTCCCATGGCGGGGATAATTTGTGTGACTTCATCTGCTTAAGTCGGAGCACAAAATCACCCTCTTTAAACGAGCGATGCCGAACGCGGCGACTGTGGTAGCTGCGTAGCTTCTTCTGGTAGAAGGCAGATCTTTGGCATGCCAAAACACGCTCCTCCTCGAGAAGTTCCACATCTAGGTGTCTGGATTCTTCAGCGTCATCTTCATCGTAGGCGGCAACTCTTGGTGTATCGTGAAGTATGTTGGAAGGCAGGATTGCTTCTGCTCCATATACCATGAAGTAAGGGGTGTAGCCGGTGGATCTGTTGGGTGTAGTTCGCAAACTCCACAACACAGATGGCAATTCTTCTTCCCAGGCTCCAGCTGCTATATGTAGTGGTGCCTCAAGACGTGGCTTGATTCCCTGTAGAATTAATCCATTGGCTCGCTCAACCTGACCATTGGATTGTGGGTGTGCCATAGATGCAAGGTCAAGTCGGATGCCTTTCTCCCTGCAATACGCCTCCACTTTTCCAAGTGATAAATTGCTGACATTGTCGGTGATAATGCTGTGTGGGAGACCAAATCTCACCACTAGATCCCGGACAAACCTGAGGGCAGTTGCCCCATCAAGCTTTCTAATGGGTTTAGCTTCTATCCATTTAGTGAGTTTGTCAACTGCTACAAGCAGATGCGTAAACCCACAAGGTGCTGTCTATAACGGTCCCACCATGTCCAGCCCCCAGACTGCAAACGGCCAAGTTATTGGTATTTTTCATAGTTCTTCAGCAGGAACATGTGGTTGTCGGGCATAATACTGGCATCCCATGCATGTCTCAACTAGCTTGTCGGCGTCCGCCTTCGCGGTTAGCCAGTAGAATCCTTGCCGGAAGGCTTTCGCGACCAACGATCGAGGAGCGGCGTGATGCCCGCAATCTCTGAGATGGATTTCGCGTAGGATTTCCATACCTTCTAGCTGGGAAACACACTTTAGGTATACACCAGTAGTGCCCCTTTTGTAGAGTTGCCCATTAATTATGGTATAACCCTTTGCTCGTCATACTATTTGTCGTCTTTTGACTTCGTCGTCAGGCAAAGTTCCGTGTTCGAGATATTCCATGAACGGTCTTGTCCAAGCCGGAGGGACCTTAGTCACCATGTTGACGAAAGAGTCAGCTCTATCCAGGTTGTCGATGTCGGATCCCTTCACAGATGGTGTGCGCAGGTGCTCTAGGAAAACTCCTGGCGGAATTTTCTTGCGCCCTGATCCAAGCTTAGACAGTAGATCAGCTGCCTTGTTTTGCTCCCTAGGTACATACTTGACTTCGTAGACCAAGAAGCTCTTGGCTATCTCGTCCACTTCGTCTCGATATGCCGCCATCATAGGGTTCCGCGCATTCCAGGTGCCAGCCACTGGGGCAACCAAGTCGGAATCTCCACAACAAACTATGCGCTTGATGTCAATATCCTTGGCTACACGTAGTCCGTGAATGAGTGCTTCATACTCCGCCATGTTGTTTGTAGCCTCGAAGTGGATTTGCAGAACATAGTGTAGCTTGTCTCCTGTTGGTGACTGTAGCAATACACCAGCCTCCAAGCCGTTGAGGAGCTTTGATCCGTCAAAGTGCATCACCCAATACTAGGTTCCGACAATGGAGTAGCATCTGGCATCTCCGTCCAATCTGCAACAAAATCCGCCAAGGCTTGCGATTTGATAGTGTCGCGTCTCTTGTAGGTGATCTCGAAGGCGGCAAGTTCAATGCCCCACTTCGCGACCCTTCCTGTAGCGTCACTGTTATTGATAATGTCTGACAGTGGAGTCTTGCTCACCACTGTGATTGGGTGCTCCTGAATGTAATGCCTCAGTTTCCGAGAAGCAAGGAATACTCCATAAGCTATCTTCTGGTAGTGCGGGTAATGCTGCTTGGACTCTGTAAAGACCTCGCTTACATAGTAAACTGGTCATTGAACTCCGTGCTCATAGCCTGGTTCCTTCCACTCTACCACGATGAAGATGCTGATTACCCGGTTGGTTGCCACCATGTATATTAATAGAGGCTCTCCAGGTTCGGGTGCTGCAAGGATGGGCACTGAGGAAAGAATCTCCTTGAGCTGCTTCAATGCTGCATCTGCTTCGTCCATCCACGTGAATTTTTCCGCCTTCTTCAACAACTTGTACAGTGGCAGAGCCTTTTCTCCAAGTCGACTGACGAACCGACTAACTGCTACAACATAACCTGTTAGTCGTTGAATGTCCTTTAGGCATGTCGGACGGTTTATGTTTAAGATGGTCTTGATTTTCTCTGGGTTGACCTCGATTCCTCGTTGGGAGACGATGAAGCCCAACAATTTGCCGGCTGGAACCCCAAAGACGCACTTCTTAGGGTTAAGCATCATGTTGTATTTCCGGAGATTATCAAAGGTTTCTTTTAAGTCAGAGATTAAGTCATTTTAATTTTTAGACATCACCGCGATATTGTCCACATAGGCGTGAACGTTCCGACCAATTTGATCGTGGAGGCAACGTTGCATTGTCCGCTGGTACGTGGCACCTGCGTTTTTCAGCCCAAAGGGCATCGTGGCATAACAAAATGTGTCGTACGGGGTAGTGAACGAAGTGGACAAATGGTCCGACTTCCTCATCTTGATTTGGTGGTATCCTAAGTATGCATCGATAAAACACAAAAGTTCCGAGCCAGCCTTCGAGTCAATGACTTGGTCAATGCGAGGCAAAGCAAATGGATCTTTGGGACATGCTTTATTCAAGCCGGTGTAATCAATGCACATTCTTATTTCATTGGTTCCCTTTTTGGGGACAAATACAGGATTTGCCACCCATCGGGTGTGAAGGACTTCTCGGATAAATCTAGCTTTAAGTAACCTAGCTATCTCTTTGCCAATGGCGCGTCTCTTCTCATCTCCAAAGCATCGTAGATGTTGTTTCACTGGTTTGCATTTTGGATCGATGTTTAAGCTATGCTCGGCAAGTTCCCTAGGTACACCTTTCATATCGGCAGGTTGCCAGGCAAAGATGTCCCTATTCTCACGGAGGAACTCGACGAGCGCTCTTTCCTATTTGGGATCCAGGTTCGTCCCAATGGCGACGGTCTTGGAAGCATCGCCTACCACAAGTTCCACCGGCTTGGTCTTGATGGTGGCCTTGAACGCAGGAGCGGAGTCGGAGATCTGCTTCTTCGACGCAGGCATCTCTGAGTCATCAACCTTGCTCTGGATCTCCTTGAATTCTTCGCTGTAGAGGACAGCTTCTGCAACGGCTGCTTCATTAATCTCGCAGTCCCTTGCCTTGGTAAAGCTTTCGGATACGGTGATGATACCGTTTGGTCTGGGTATCTTGAATTTGTTGTAGACAAAGCATGGTTTGGCCATGAACATGTGGAATATGTCACGCCCGAATATGACGTGGTACACGCTCTTGAAGGGGACCACCTCGAAGGTCATGCGCTCTTGGCGGTAATTATTAACATCGCCAAAGGCAACCTGAAGTGTAATGCACCCAAGCGACCGAGCCTCCAGAACAGAAACTTTGCCGTGGAAGATGGTGTTTGTGCGCCTTAGGTTTGCCTCCATCAAGTTCATCTTCTGCAATGTATCCAGGTACATGATGTTGATGCTGCTTCCACTATCCACCATACACTTGGTGAACTCCACGCCGTCAATCAAGGGGTTGATGACCATGGCGTACTGGTTCTCCATAGGTATAAGGTCTGGGTGGTCCGTATTGTCCCAAGTGATTGGAACTTCCGACCAGCGCGGGTACTGGGGAACTGGGGGAAGAGTAGCCATCAGGATCCTCAGAGAGGTCTTCTGTTGTCGGACGGTGGGGGTGCCAAGGAAAGTGTGGTAGATTGGAGCCTTCTTTGCGAAGGGGTTCTTGCCCTTGTCGTCGCTCTTGGCGGCGTGCTTGGGGTCAACGTCTTCGTCCATGTCACTTGAATCCTTGGACTCCTCCTCCTTCTTCTTCCCCTTGCCCTTGCCTCACGGTCTGTTCTTCCGACTTCGCTTGTAGCCGGACTCCAGGTCTTCCTTGAGGTCGTTGACGAACTTGCAGTGTCGGTTGGTATGGGTGGCCTTGCCGTTGGCATCGAGGTGTACGAGGCACGACATATCGCGGTACTCCTTGTAGGTTTGGGGAATGCGGAGCGGCGTCGAGGTAGTTTCACTTCCTCGTTGCTGCCCGCGACCATCTCCCCTTCCTCGGCCACGTTGTCCGCCTTCTCCTCGTCCTGCAAAAGTCATAGCGACCATGTCGGTAGATTTCTTTTCTTCTGGAGTGGTTTTCCGCTTTGTACTGCTGTTCCTCCGAGCTTGAGTTGGATCGGTTGTTGCCGGCAAGGAGCTGCGAGCATCGTCGTTGGCAGCTGTGAACTCAGTAGCCAACTGAATCATCTGGTTCAAGTCAAGCTGGTGATTGTCCTGCAAGCGCTTCAGCTTATGTCGGAGCAATGTGCCCCTTTCCAACCCATCGATGAAGGCAGCCATGGCGGTCTGAGCATGCACTCCTGCGCAGGAATTCTTCATATCCAACCAGCGGGAGAGGTAGGCGCGAGATGTCTCGTCTTTCTCTTGCACGCACCGCTGTAGATCGCCCACAGTGCAGGAACGCTTGTATGTACCCTCAAAGTTCTTGGTGAATGCTTCTTGCATGTCCAGCCAGTTGTAGATAAATTTCTCTGGCAAGTCATCAATCCATTGACGGGTCGTGCCCGCCAACATTAATAGGAGGTACTTGACGACGACGTTGGGGATGCCTCCGGCAATCTCCACCGTGTTTTCGTAGTCTTGCAACCACGTGGCTGGCTTGGCGGTGCCGTCATAGGGCTTGATGGTCTTGTCAATCCGGAAACCTTTGGGATAATTTGCGGACCGTATTGCAGGTCCAAAGCAACGTGGTCCTAGGTATGGTCCTTCCCGAGCCTCGTGGATCTTATCGATCCGCGAACGTGCATCGTACGGCTCCGGGTTCTTCTTCTTTTTTGTCAACAGGGGATAGGCTGCGTGAACGACGCGGGCCTCCTCCGCCATGTTGACTGCTTGGTGGTGACGGAGGCAGAGGTGGCGGTGGGTTAGCCTTCTTGCTGTTACCCTCCTGCGACGCCTCACGCCTGTCACGGTTGCTTGTCGGACGTGGAGGGTCGTGGTGTGACCTGCTCCTGTGCCCGTGCTTGCACTCTCCGTCATGACGGGTATGCTCTGTGTTGTCGCGGATGACGATGCCACACTGCTTTGGTGGGGACATATCCATATGATGCTGAGCCTTGTAATCTTCGCGATGTCGGGGAGATCGGGGCGGTGGCGACGGGCGACGAGGTCGGGCCTTTTCTCCATGGTTGGAGGATATGGGGATGGCATCCTTCCTGTTGCGCGTGTCCCTCCGTCTTTGTTCTGATGAACCCGTCTGAGACCCGACATCAAGAGGTTATCTATCCCTTGGCGGCTTGTACTGGCTAGACTGGCAAAGCGCTGGGTCAGACTCAAGCCTCTGAGAGGTGGACTTTCCTGCTGCTTCACCGCCGTGGCCACTAGGTCATAGACCTGTTCCACTGCCTCAGGCGATCTATCCTGCTCCAGAAGCGTCTTGGCGACGGCGAGGTTAAGGAGTGGGGTGGGCATCACCTGCTTGCCTTCACTGTCAATGTATGGATTGGCCTGTGCCGGCTTCAAGGGGGGCCCATCCAAGGTTACGCTGCACACCAGGATCGTTGATGATGCGAGCCGGAGCTTTCTTAGCCTTATGCTGCTGCAGCAAAGTCTTGTACTCGGCCTCCATTGCTCTAGCTTTCTCTATGGACTTCTGCGCGTTGACCAGATCTCGATCTAGCTTAGCGCCTTGCTCCGCGATGGCTTGCGCTTCCTCCAGCAGTTGCTGGCGCTTCTCGTCAAGCTGGGTCACATTCCAGATATGAGCAATAGTCAGTGGCTCGACGAGGAGATTGCCGTACATCACTCTATCAGCTGGAGTGACTTGGGCTGCTGCAGACGTAGATGCTGGAGGCGGCAAGTTTGCGGTGTTGTTGTTGCTCGGGCCGGTGCCGAGTTCCTGCGGCTGCTGCATTAGGTTAGGCGGAGGAGGCATGACCTTTGCGCGATCATCATCAGCAGCAATGAGTGGCCCCTTTCCCTTTTCCAGCGCTGTAGGCGGAGCTCGTCCGGGTTGATCTTCATCCATCGCCGTCACAATGGTGACGAACACCCCTCGAGACGTGACGGTATTGTTGGCTTGCTCGTCGCGCGAGTACTCCTCCTCCATCTCCTGTATAGCGGAGTCTAGCTCTTCTGGACTGAAATCTATCTCCTCTGAATATGCACTGAAATTAGCATAAAGCGCGTCAATGACAGAGTCAGAGGGTGCCAGGACTTCCTCGATGACGGGCGGTGGAGGTGCGACGGCCTCGATGATGACTGGAGGTGGTGGTGCTGCTGCGACGATGGCGGCGGGAGGCGGTGGTGGCGGTTGCTGAATCGGAGGTTCTCCGTCCCTGAGCGCAAGCGCCATCTGGGCTGCTGCGTCAGCTTCCGCATTGTTGTTGACGGTGCTCACCATCTCTTCGAGGGTAAGACGTCCTGTTGCCTGCTGCCGTCAGCATGATCTCATGGTCGAAGGAATTAGGTTACTATGTATCAGAAAGCTTATAGCAAACGAACTATTAAAATGACTTGATCTTTATGCTACGCTTATCTATAGGAGTATGTCCGTCACTCTAATTTAGTTTACAAATCACACAAGTATTAATATTTCCTGTTTAATAATGTTATAGCATGAATGTAAACATTTATCATAAACACAAAGATATAATAATAACCACTTTTATTATTGCCTCTAGGGAATATCTCCAACAGTGACACCTTCTCCCCAAGCCGGAGAGAAGGTGTACCTCAAAGCCCAACTGGTACGCGGCGTCTCCCTGCCCATCTCCAACTTCTTTCTCTCTGTCTTGAATCACTATAGAGTCCAACCCCAAAACCTCTCCCCCAATAGTATCTTAGCGCTTAGCAACTACGCGGTGCTCTGCGAGGGTTACTTAGGGATAAGGCCTAGGCAAGACCTCTTCGTGTACTTCTTCACCGTCAAACGTGAAGCCGGAGCTAGCAAGGACGAACTTAGGAACTGTGGCACCAGAAGCTTCAAGATCCGTCCTGGCCGGCGGTTCCCCGACATCGTCGACCACGAGTCCTGCAAGAATTGGCAGCGTACCTACTTCTATGTCCCAGATATCCCTCTGGCTAACCGAGAAGTAACGTACTCGGACTTCGTCGATGGAGCTACCGCTGAAGCCTCGTCATGGAGATCCCAAGCCTCCCTTCCCTCTGACCTCGACGCTTCTCGTGCCATCAGGTGGATCGAATGGTACGTAGAGACAGGTTTGACCGGCTTGGACCTAGCCATGTGCTAGTTCATCAGGCGAATCCAACCTCTACAGCACCGCGTGAAGGTCATGCACGAGTATACCAGCGACATAAGGGATAGCCTCCGCATCTCCGTGGACAACTTCTCAAGCGACTTCGTCAAGCTCTGCCTTAAGGACATCGTCAAGGTGAAAGACAAGTGCCCAAAGGTAACTGTTTATTTTCCGTGTATGACATATACTCTAGTTCTTCCGTCTAGCAACTGTCATCTCATCTAACACGTTGGTTCTTCACTTAACAGCTTTGCGACATAGATGAGGACATCATGGCTACCAAATTCTAGGGACCAAAGATTAAGGAAGTCACCGTCGTGTCCGGCGACGATGCTCCGGGGGCGCGAAAGAGGAAGATATCCACCTCTAACACTGCCGACGGAGGCAAGAAGAAGAAGACGGAGGGTGGAGCCTCCAAAAAGACTACCGCCGCCCTGGAGGCGGAGAAAAGAAAAAAACCATCGGGATCCCTTTTGCAAAAGCACCCCCACTTGTGTAAGCTTCTTTTCTTCCGACATTGTCTATTTATCTGTCTTGCTCCTGTACTTATGCATTTTGCACGTTTCAGGAAGAAAGCCACGACCAGCCTCAAGAAGACCTCCAAAACATCGGGGGCTTCTAAAACCATCAAGGACATGCTGCATCACGACGCATCTCCCGCCATCGCCCCTACCACTCCCTCCGTCAAGCCCTCGTCTGCCCCGACAAGCTCACAAGCTAAGGAGGCTTCTGGCCCTTCCGCCATGGAAGTGGACTCAGGTGCTTCTACCGAGTGTCGTGGTATTGCCGATGAGTACGCCATGGAGGGGTCCTCACAGTGCGTGTTTAGAGACGTGGGGGAAGGCGGACGGTTGATGGGTACGAGGTAACACAGCTTACCTAGGTTCAGATCCCACAACGGTGGCGGAATTCTACTTCTGCTATAAATCACTATAAGGGCAATACGCCGAGTTACAGGGATTGGTTCACTGTGCGAGATTGTATGAAGTTGTCTATGAACGTTGTGTCCAAAAGGCTCCCATAGGCCCGACTTATATAGTCGCCAGGTCCTATGGCTACAGGGAAAAGTCCTAGCCGGACAGGTTACAGAGTTCTACACCGTCTATTACTAGTCTTGTGTATCTTGCACTCCGGGTCTACCGTGACTCCACCGTAGCCTTCCTTTATCCGGCATGGGCCTCCCTTCTGGATCCATCTAACTGGGCCGCCCAGCAGGCCATAGGCCATGCTACCATCTATGGGCCACCCAGGTTATCCGGATAGGTGACATGCTATAAGGATACCCATATAGCATGTCCCCAACACCGAGGTCGCTATTGTCGACGAGCAGACGACATAGGAGAGTACCGCCCACCAAATGGCTGAAGCTCCAGCTACGGATGCCATCGGTGGCGGCATGGCAGTGGTGGAAGCTTGTACTTCTGCCGAAGGCGGTGCCCTTGCTCCCCAGAAACCTTTTGAATTCTCGAAGATAGTCTACCCGGAACTTACGCCGAGTAGCACAACTCTGGTTCCTGGTGCAGCACCGACATCTCCGACGTGCGGTCTTGAGGAGCTCCTCCGACAAGCAGATATCTTGCAAGGAAATTGCATATCCTTTAACAAGCTGCTGGCCGAGAGTGCTACCAATCTCAAGATCATTGCACTCGTAAGTTTTATTTGCTTTTTGCATTTCATATGAATATCCCACTATAGCCCCCGAGGATGTAGACAGAAAACCATAGGTCTTTGCGTCTAGATGCTCTAAAAGTGACTAAGCTAGAAAACTTCTCACGGTAGCCACCAAGCATTTATATGGAATGAATTATTCTGACTAGATGCTTTAAGAGTAGCGTACGCAGTGTTTATAAATTTCAATACTGTAGCCCCCAAGCCTCTAGATGTAACTGAATTAGTTCCGACTAGATGCTTAAAGAAAAGCTAAGCATATATCCGAGTTTAAAAACTTTATATTGTAGCCCCCAAGCTTCTAGTTGTAACAGAATTAGTTTCGACTAGATGCTTAAAGAAAAGATAAGCATATTGCTAAGTCAAAAAACTCTTGCTGTAGCCCCCGAGCGTCTAGGTGGAAAATTTCCGGCTAGAGGCTCCAAGTAGACCAAACAACATTTTAACTTTTCCCTTATTTCCACAGAACGAGAATGCTCGGAGAGGCATGGCCAATGACAAGTATCAGAAGATGCGCATGGACTTGGAAGCTGAAAAGGGTAAAACTACCTTCTTGAAGGAACAGATCACCAAGAGCAAGCGTCTATTTTCTTTTTAGCATTCCGAGTTGGTTTTGTGCCCTTATTCTCCGAGTACTCACTGTGTACTTTGATGTCTCCGACTTGTAGAATATGTTGCCAAGGCCAAGGACATTGTCGAGCAATCCAAGCACATACAACAGCTGGATAGCGAGAACAAGATCCTTAAGGAGGAGAGGAAGGACATGCTGAAAATGCATGAAGAATCCATGAAAGTCTTACAGGATTACGCCTCCGAGGATATCAACCGCTTGAAAGAGGAGATCTCGATCTTAAGAGATTAGAAGAAAGCTGCCGATGAGTAGAATGAGCGCCATCATGAGGCGTACAAGCTCCTCCAACAAGAACAGGATTCCTTGGCGGATACCCTCGGGCAAGCTGAGGCCAGCATCTTCAGTAAGCTTTCTCCGCCTTGGATTCATATAGTCTGGGTACTTTAAATTTTTGAACTCATGTGCTCCTTGTCGGAATTTGCATCTCCTATGGGTTTGACCCGTTCGCCTCCTCCGGCCAAGGAATGCATGGTTATTGCCGGAAACTTCATCAACACCGCCATCACACAAGCCAAAGAGATCGCCAAGCCCCTTCAAATTAATATCAAGGCTTCGGACTCAGTGGTAAAGTACTCGGAGATTCTGCGTTGAGCCCCCGAGCGTATCACAAACTGGAAAGCTTCATGTGCACGGGATGGCGCAAGGATGGCACTGTCAATGGTGAAGGCACACTACAAAGATGCCGACATTGACACGGTGACATCTGCCATTCCCGACATAAATGAAGAAGGAAAAAAGGTTAACCACGAAGCCATCTTGTCGTCGCTCGCGGGCTATGACACGAGAGTTGCCTAGTTGGTTGATGTCAACGTCTTCGTGCCGATGAACACCATCGATAGCGGCAACCAGAGCTGCTCCGAGTCCCTTCATACTGCCGACTTCGAGGCTGGTTCTCCTGCTGCTGATGATGTTCCTTCCAAGTCACCTGCGCCAAAGGAATGAAGAACAACTTTGTAATATTTGTTTCACCTTTGGTGCATATGCGGAAAAAACTTATTTATGTAATCTTAAGGCGGAAAACAATGGTTGTTATTTCCTGCTACTCAAGAACTAGTTTCTAGCATGTATATATTTTTTAAGCAAGTGCTGGCATATCCATTACTTTGGTTCTTATGCTTGACTTTTCATGAGTCGGAAGACTCGTTGTCGGAACCATGCGCTTAGGTGATGATGCCCAATGGAACCGTCAATAACCTAAGCAAAAAATCACCGACAATAAGTGCCAAAAGTCACTACTCCAGAATCCACATAAAAACGACAAAGAACATGTAGACCATAAAACTTAAGCTAACGCCCGTAGGCGGAATTTTCACAAGTGCAATCGCAAAACTTGTGCATAAAGATTTTACATGATCCAAAAATGAACACTAAAGGAGGTAAAAGGCTCAGATAATATGAGTGAACCAAAGAGCTTTATTTCATTGATCATATAAGAAGTACACAATTAGATAAAAAATGCTAAGTGTAAAAGGGACGTAGTTGTGCTATGTTCCATGGCCGATCAAGCTCTGGGTAGTCATCATCCGGATCACGTCGCTTACGCTTATGATCCTCGTTGGGTCTATCCTTTAGTTCACGATTGTCAACAAGGTAGTAAGATCCATTGAGTAGCGCCTTGCTTATGATGAACGGTCCTTCCCATGGCGGGGATAACTTGTGTGACTTCTTCTGCTTAAGTCGGAGCACCAAATCCCCCTCTTTAAACGAGCGATGCTGGACGCGGCGACTATGGTAGCTGCGTAGCTTCTGCTGGTAGATGGCGGATCTTTGGCATGCCAAAATGCGCTCCTCCTCGAGAAGGTCCACATCTAGGCGTCATCTTCGTTGTAGGCGACAACTCTTGGTGCATCGTGGAGTACGTCGGAAGGTAGGACAGCTTCTGCTCCATAGACCATGAAATAAGGGGTGTAGCCGATGGATCTGTTGGGTGTAGTTCGTAAACTCCACATCACTGATGGTAGTTCCTCCGCCCAGGCTCCAGCTGCTCTGTGTAGCGGTGCCTCAAGACGTGGCTTGATTCCCTGTAGAATTAATCCATTGGCTCGCTCGACCTGACCATTGGATTGTGGGTGTGCCATAGATGCAAGGTCAAGTCGGATTCCCTTCTCCCAACAATAAGCCTCCACTTCTCCGAGAGACAAGTTGTTGCTGTTGTCGGTGATAATGCTATGTGGGAGACCAAATCTCACCACTAGATCCCGGACAAACCTGAGGGCAGTTGCCCCATCAAGCTTTCTAATGGGTTTAGCTTCTATCCATTTAGTGAATTTATCAACTGCTACAAGCATATGTGTAAATCCACATGGTGCCGTTTGTAACGGTCCCACCATGTCTAGCCCCCAGACTGCAAACGGCCAAGTTATTGGTATTGTTCGCAATTCTTTAGCAGGAACATGTGGTTGTCGGGCATAATACTGGCATCCCATGCATGCCTCAACCATCTTGTCGGCGTCCACCTTCGCGGTCAGCCAGTAGAATCCTTGCCGGAAGGCTTTTGCGACCAACGATCGAGGAGCGGCGTGATGCCCGCAATCTCCGAGATGGATTTCGCGTAGGATTTCCATACCTTCTAGCTGGGAAACGCACTTTAGGTATACACCAGTAGTGCTCCTCTTGTAGAGTTTCCCACGGATGGTGTGCGCAGGTGCTCTAGGAAAACTCCTGGCAGAATTTGCTTGCGCCATGATCCAAGCTTAGACAATAGATCAGCCACCTCGTTTTGTTCCCTAGGTACATACTTGACTTCGTAGCCCAAGAAGCTCTTGGATATCTCGTCCATTTCGTCTCGATATGCCGCCATCATAGGGTTCCGCGCATTCCAGGTGCCAGCCACCTGCTGGGCAACCAAGTCGGAATCTCCACAGCAAACTATGCGCTTGATGCCAATATCCTTGGCTACACGTAGTCCGTGAATGAGTGCTTCATACTCCGCCATGTTGTTTGTAGCCTCGAAGTGGATCTGAAGAACATAGTGTAGCTTGTCTCCTGTCGGTGATTGTAGCAATACACCAGCCCCTGAGCCGTTGAGCAGCTTTGATCCAACAAAGTGCATCACCCAGTACTCTGGTTACGGCAACGGAGTAGCATCTGGCATCTACGTCCAATCTGCAACAAAATCCGCCAAGGCTTGTGACTTGATAGCGTCGCGTCTCTTGTAGGTGATCTCGGCGCAAGTTAATGCCCACTTCGAATTCTTCTTGTGGTGTCGCTGTTGTTAATGATGTCGGACAGTGGAGTCTTGCTCACCACTGTGATTGGGTGCTCCTGAAAGTAATGCCTCGGCTTCCAAGAAGCAAGGAATACTCCATAAGCTATCTTTTGGTAGTGTGGCTAACGCTGCTTGGACTCCGTCAAGACCTTGCTTACATAGTAAACTGGTCGTTGAACTCCATGCTCATAGCCTGGTTCCTTCCGCTCTACCACGACGGTGATGCTGATTACCCGGTTGGTTGCCGCCATGTAGATTAACAGGGGCTCTCCAGGCTCGGGTGCTGCAAGGATGAGCGCTAAGGAAAGAGTCTCCTTGAGCTGCTTCAATGTTGCATCTGCTTCGTCCGTCCACGTGAATTTGTCCACCTTCTTCAGCAACTTGTACAGCGACAGAGCCTTCTCTCCAAGTCGGCTGACGAACCGACTAACTGCTACAACACAACATGTTAGCCGTTGGATGTCCTTTAGGCATGTCGGACGGTTTATGTTTAAGATGGCCTTGATTTTCTCCGGGTTGACCTCGATTCCACGTTGGGAAACGATGAAGCCCAACAATTTGCCGGCTGGAACCCCGAAGACGCACTTCTTAGGGTTAAGCATCATGTTGTATTTTCGGAGATTATCAAAGGTTTCTTTTAAGTCGGAGATTAATTCATTTGACTTTTTAGACATCACAACGATATCGTCCACATAGGCGTGAACGTTCCGACCAATTTGGTCGTGAAGGCAATGTTGCATTGTCCGCTGGTACGTAGCACCCGTGTTTTTCAGCCCAAAGGGCATCGTAACATAGCAAAACATGACGTAGGGGTAGTGAACGATGTGGCCAATTGGTCCGACTCCCTCATCTTGATCTGGTGGTATCCTGAGTATGCGTCGAGAAAACACAAAAGTTCCGAGCCAGCCGTCGAGTCAATGACTTGGTCAATGCGAGGCAAAGCAAATGGATCTTTGGGACATGCTTTGTTCAAGCCGGTGTAATCAACGCACATTCACTACTAGGAAAATGGCTATAGGTAATCAGCACATCCGTGGCTCACATGGTTGAAGTGCCCCACGGCTAAAACAGGCGTGGCTCGCCTATGGGCAGTGCCCTACTAGTAACTAGAACAACCGTGGCGCACATGACTATAGTGCGCCACGGATATGTGGGCCAGGCCCTGTTGTGACGCCAAACATCTCAGAAGATTATAGTCATGTGCGCCACGTTGTTAGTGTCAACTGTGGCGCACATGGGGGTGCGCCACGCAAGTGCATGCCCCTCTGCTGTGAACGCCCAGAATATCAGGCGCGCTTAGTGCAGGGAACATCCGTGGCGCACATGGCATAGTGCTCCACGGATGTTCCTACTCCTGTGGCGCACTAGGGCAGAGTGCGCCACGGATATGTCGATTTTTTTACAGCACTTTATGTGCACATGTGTGACCACATCCACCACCCCACACTTCACTTTCCCCTTCTTCTTCCTCCTTAGATCTAGTCGGGATCTTATCCTTCCCACCTCAATTTCTCCACCCATTCACCATTTTTAGCATGTAGAACTTGCTTTGGATGTTACATAAGTAATAGAGGAAGGTCTCCGGTCTCTCATCTCCTTCTCCGGTCGACGCGCGCACCTCTCCTTTCCATCTTTCTCGCGATCGGTCTCTCATCTCAGTAAGTTGTCCATGTAAGGATGTGTTCATGTGTATATGGATGATATGCTCATATGTATGTAGATGATCGATGCTCATGATGTGTGTATGGAGAGGATCGATCGATGGTCATATGTGTGTGTATATGGAGAGTATCGATGATGCTCATGCATGTGTGTATGGAGAGGATAATGATATGTTCATGTGTGTATGGATCGGTCTCTCTCTCTTGTGTTTGTATGTGAACAAGTTGCCATTTGTTTTTCCAAAATGTTGATTCATTTCCATTTTGGCAAGACTTTGGCATTTCGCAAAGGTCCTAATTTTAGGATAGGTCATGCCGAAATTTTCTATCGACCATTGCATGCATGCATTCATTATGTGGTTTTAATAGACTTGTAATTGTACCATGTACACCGTGCAGGCAAAAATGGTCCGCATAATGAGCGAAGGCATTGTGGCTAGATTTTTGAAATTTGCGACGGCCGACATGATACGAAATAACAAGACGGATATAAGATGTCCGTGCAGAAGATGCAAACTCAACTGGGTGATCGACCCAGATTCCGGGAATCTGCAGGCGCACCTGCTCCGCCATGGTTTCATGGATGGATACACTCGTTGGATAAGCGATGACGTAAACGATGGAGACGGTGAAGGTGGCCAACATGACGATGATCATCATCACGGCGAGAACGGGCGAGATGATGAAGAGTCTCCTGGAGATGGTGAAGGTGCGGAAGGCATCCGGGATGATGATGATCTAGATGCCGGAGGAGCGTATTTACGATGGAATAACGTCAGGGTGCGGGACCCTTATGTGCAAGAGCTGCTTCTCAAGCATTTAGTAACGCCAGGCCGCCGCTAGAGAGAAAGCCAAGCTTGCAACTTGAGAAAGACGCAGCATTCTATTGTATGAAGGATGCAGCCCGATGATACCGGTTGAATGTAACGCCAAGGCTATGGAGATGAAGGCAAAACACAAATTGAGCGACGCAAGCTTCGACGATATGATGGCATTCTGCACGATCGCCTCCCGAGGGGAACACATGTCCAACTAGTATCGAGGACGCCAAGAAAATCGTCATCCTCGATCTACCGCATGTTAGATATCACGTATGCATCAACGATTGCATCATTTATCGGGCGAGG
Organism: Avena insularis; assembly: GCA_023614405.1. Taxonomy (NCBI): domain Eukaryota; kingdom Viridiplantae; phylum Streptophyta; class Magnoliopsida; order Poales; family Poaceae; genus Avena; species Avena insularis. Next base: position 283,170,173 of record CM042685.1, on the reverse strand, counting down.
ACGCGGAGAAAACCACATGTCCGGTGCGCGTGAGTCGATACAAGAAAGGGAAGAAAGCACCTCGAAAAGTGGTATGGTACTTTCCTATCACTCCTCGCAGCGCTATTTCGCGACCCTAAGGAAGTGAAGCTCATGCGATGGCATGGAAAGGAAGAAGCCAGAGATGATGATGATGACCCGAAAAGGATGAGCTATCGACACCCTTCGGGACAAGCAGCTGAAAGTATTGGACCTCGAATTCCCAGAATTCGGTGGAGATTCGAGGAACATCAGGCTTGGTGCGAGCACCGATGGACTCAATCCGTTCGGTAGCCAGAGCAGCACGCACAACACTTGGCCCGTGTTTTTATGGATGTAAAACGTCCCTCCATGGTTGTGCATGAAGAAGAAGTACATACAAATGAGTATGCTAATTCAAGGGCCGAAACAACCTGGTACCGACATCAATCTGTATCTCGGGATGTTGAAAGAGGAGCTAGCCACGTTATGGGAATTTGGAGCCAATACTTACGACGCCGTCGCACAAGATTATTTCACTATGAGAGCCGCGCTGGTCACTACGGTGCAATACTATCCAGGTTGCGGGTATATCTCGGGGCAGGTTATCCAAGGATTCTGCGCATGCGTTAGGTGCATGGATAATACAAGCTATCTCCAACTAGAGAAAGATCCAGGGTCATCGAAAACCGTGTTCATGGCGCAACGGAGGTGGCTCGGCAAGAATGATCCATGGAGAAAACGTGGAGACCTGTTCGATGGCAAATCAGAGACCCGAGGAATCCCAGAACATAGGAGCAGCGAAGAAGTGGAAGAGTTGCTGAAAAACTAGAAAGATTGTCCTACGCCTGGAAAGAAGCGAAAGAGGCAGCAACAAGACAAGCCGCTGATGAAGGTATGGAAAACAAAGTCTGTTTTCTGGGAGTTGCCATACTGGAAGTTTCTCCGCACGCCTCATAGCCTCGACATCATGCATATCACGAAAAACGTGTGCGAGAGTCTGGTCGCCACCATAATCAACATGCCAGATAGGACGAAAGATGGTCCAAAGCAAGGCACGACCTGATATGCTTGGGTATCCGGAAGGAGCTTCACGGAGGACGACTACTCCCGATGATCAGGAAGATGACGATGATCATGAGTCGGAGACGACACAAGGTCGTCGGAAGGGTAAAAGTTCAAGAAGAACGACATTACGCCTCCTTGCTTCACTCTAAGCCAGGATGAGATCAAACAGTTTTTCAAGTGCCTTCTAGGAGTCAAATTTCCTTACGGCTACGCGGGCAAGATAAGCAGATACCTAGACGAGGCGAAGCAGAGGTTCAGTGGTATGAAGTCTCACGACTGTGCCGTGCTAATGACGCAGGTACTTCCGGTCGCACTAAGAGGGATAATGGACGAGCACGTCCGTGAAACGTTATTTGTCCTATGCAAGTTTTTCGACGTCATCTCTAGGAAGTCGATTGGCGTGAATCAGCTCGGGAGGCTACAGGAGGAGATCGTGGTGATACTATGTGAGCTTGAGGTCTACTTCCCACCCGCATTCTTCGACATTATGGTGCATCTGCTGGTCCATGTCGTGGAGGACATCGTACAACTCGGGCCGATGTTCCTCCGCAGCATGATGGCGTTCGAAAGGATGAACGGACACATCAAAGGATACGTTCACAACAGGTCCCGTCCAGATGGAAGCATAGCCAAGGGCTTTTCGTCAAGAGTGCATCTCTTCTCGCATTTAATTATCTAGACATCGAGAACCCTGTCGGTCTTCCCGTCAACAGGCACCTTGGCAAGCTCGACGGATCTGGTCACCGAGAGGGTCCTCGCATCTGCATGCAGACTTCGATTTTCGACGCGCAGACTTTGATCGAGCAAACCTCGTCGCACTACAACATTTAGAACTGGTCGATCCTTGGGTACAGAAGCACAAAAGGTTAATCGAGAAGAAGTATAGTAACCGGGGCATAGAGAGGACGCAGGGAGAAATAATCAAAGAGCGCCACTCAGATTTCATGCGTTGGTTTAGGCAGACGCTCCTTGATAATCCCCCGTGATCGCATTCTTCTGACACAGAAAAGATCATATTCACCTTGTCATAGGGACCGACGCAAAACTTGGTGACCTATCAGGCATATGATATCAACGGCTACACATTCTACATGGAGGAAAAGAACAACAAGTGTGATTATCAGAACTCAGGCGTAACGTCGGAATTCTACACCGATGACAACGTGAAGGAAAGATTCTACGGAAGAATCGAGGAGATCTGGGAGCTCGACTACTATGGAGAAAAGGTGTCGATGTTCCGTGTCAGATGGGCAAAGAGCGTCGAAAGAGAAGACCGGTATTTCACAACCATGGTTATACCCGAAGCAGCCAAATCCAAGGCCGCCGGTGCAAACGTGGCCGCGAAAAATGAACCGTGGGTACTGGCTACCAAAGTGGACCAATGTTTTTTCATTACCGACCCGACAAAGCCTAGCCGTGTTGTCGTGAGGAGAGGAAAAAGAAACATCATCGGAATGGATGGAGTCGCCAACGAGCAAGACTTCGACCAGTACGGCGATCCAAAGATTGAAGATGACGACGACTACGATGCAACAACATACATCACAAGAAGAAAAAGGACAACCCTACCCAAAAAAGGTAGCCCGTTCGAAAGAAGAAACATTAAAGTGCCGGGGCTAAATTATTCAACCGCGACAAAGAAGGGAAAAAAGATTGTAAAACGCTAGCTCAAAAAATATTGTAAAACGCGTGGTCGAAAAAGATTGTAATATTCATGGACAAATTATTATGAAATTTAGTTATACTTTGAATCATATTTGTAACACTTTTATGACATATATTATCACTTTTGGGCATTTTTGGAATATTTAAAAGTATTTTAAAAACAAAACAAAACTTGTATGTCATAAATCACCACTTTTGGGCATTTTTTGGAACATTTAAAAGTATTTTTAAAATAAAAATAAAAAAGTGGGGCACCAGGATTCGAACCTAGGTGCTCATAGTTTAGAATAGAGTAGTGGGCAGAACCAGTGGGATAAGACAAGATTAGTGTTAACTAGTGGGGTGGCCGCCTCTTATTCGATAGTCCAACCCATAGGGCGAGCGCACTCGCCAAGTGCGCATGTTATCCGTAGCGACTTGGCTGTGGTGCGCCACGCCTATGTGGGTGGGCAAGTCAACCGCAAAGTGCCACATCCGCCTCTCATCCCCATCTCACAAAGACCACACCGCCACACGCCGCTTTCTCGATCCGCCATCGCTGCGCTTTCTCGATCCGCCATCGCCGCCACGCCTCGAGGAGGAGGAGGCCCGCCGCTGCCGATCCGTGGAGGAAGAGGAGGAGGCCCGCCAGGGAGGAGGAGGATCTCGCGCCTCAAGGAGGTGGAGGCCACCGTCCGCCGCCTGCCGCCGTCCTCTCGCCTGCTAGAGGTGAGTGTCGCCTCCCTGTCTCCCTCTCTCCCTCTCTCTCCCTCTATCTCCCTCCCTCTCTCTCCCTCTCTCTCCTCTCGTCTCAAGACTCGTGTTCAGCATGGTTTCATGTTCAGATGAGAGATTTGGACCTTTGATCTACCGCGCTAGCCTCGCTAAAATGGTTCCCACTTGTTGCACATCAACTGATGCTTCACTATCTCTCTCTCATATCTTCCATTAAAATAATGGATCTGCTAGTAAGCACCTTAACAAGCAACTAGTGAAAGGCATGGTAAACTGATAATATTCCATCATTTTAGAACCATGTGCAAATATCAACACAGAAGAAAACAACTACGTCAGCATGAAACCATACAAATTATTTTGAATATAATAAGCAGCTCAATGGTGTTCAGCATTCAGTGCATAAGAGAAAACAACACAATAATCCAGTAGCCAATAGCTACTATGATCTCGCTTGACCTAGCCAGAACACAATGCACAATACAAATAGAAGTCAATCTTCAAGCACAAATAAGATCAAGAGATGCAGAGTCCAAGAAAATAATCAATGGGAATATAACAGTCTTAATATAAGCAACTCGATGGTATATGAAAACAAAATATCCAGACTTTGGTTGTTAAGATGTGAAGACTTAGCACATGACTTCTGACGAGGTTTGGTTGATTCAGGTTTAAGAGGGATTTGAGGGTCATATGGAAGGATCCTACTGCTCCAAGTCCCTCTAAATCTGAAGCATCCAGATCATCCCCATCAACCAGTGTTAGTGTTTATATCTCAATACAAAAAATGGGCATTGCCACTGAATTTTGATTAACTAATATTTACAGCTGTATTAGTAAGTGGAAGTAGAATAGACAATTACGTGCAAGAGCAATGTTTTTTCTATGGCATACACTCAAGTCATGGCAATGCTTATATATAGTGAAACTGTTAGATGAAGAGTATGAAACAGGTATGTATGGCACGCAATGCACTTATATTCTTACTAGAAAGGAGAGGGGTTTGTGTACATATAATGCCCGTGTACTTATGTTCAAAAGTTATTATCTCACAAGTGAGAAAAATATGCAAAAGTAGTTACACCTCACAGGAACTTGATCAACATCATAAATTCGTAAAGAAAAGGAACATATGATCATGCAAGGAATGGTTTTTAGTTACAGGTGTGGTTATTTCAAATGCAGTAAGTGAGAACTCGGCAACTCGCTAGTTAAAACTGAATACCAATGTGTTGTTGGAATTATGCCCTAGAGGCAATAATAAAGATGTTATCATTATAATTCTTGTTCATGATAAAGTTCATATTCCATGCTAGAATTGTATTAAGCGGAAACTTTAATACTTGTGTGGTTTGTGAACAACACCGTGTCCCTAGTATGCCTCTATGGACTAGCTCATTGATTAATGATGGTTAAGGTTTCCTAACCATAGACATGAGTTGTCGATTAATAATGAGATCATATCATTGGGAGAATGATATGATGGACAGACCCAAACTAAGCGGAGCAATTAGATCGTGTCATCGTGTTCATATTTGCGAAGCTTTTCTTATGTCAAATATTGTATTCCTTAGACCATGAGATAATACAACTCCCTAGTATCGGAAGAAAGCTTTGAGGTCATCAAACGTCATCCTATGAGAGGGTGATCATAAAGGTGTCTCTCAGGTGATCGGAAAGTACCTGTTGGGTTGTATGTATCGAGATGGGATTTGTCCCTCCCAAGTTGGAGAGATATACTTCGGGCCCACTCGGTAATCGATATCAACACCGCTTGTAAGCATGTGGTTAAGGAGTTAATCACAAAGTGATATCGGATTATGGAACGAGTAAAGTACTTGTTGTGAACGAGATTGAACTAGGTATGACGGTACCGACGATCGAATCTCGGGCAAGTAAAATATCGCGAGACGAAGGGAATATATATGGGATTGATTGAATCCTAGCATCGTGGTTCATCCGATATGATCATCGATGAATGTGTGGGAGTCAATATGGGTTTCCAGACCTCGCTGTTGATTATTGATAGAAGATCATGTCTGCATGTTCTCGAACCCGAAGGGTCACACACTTAACGTGTCTCGACGCTAGGATAGATTGCATAATTTGTTTATGAGTTTTTGTTCGGAGTCTCGGATGGGATCCGGGATATCACGAGAGGTTCCGGAATGGTCCGGAGAATAAGATTCATATAAGGCAGTGCAGTTTTTGGAGTTCGGAATTGTTTCGGGTTAATCGGTATTGTACCGGAAGCTTCTAGAACCTTCCGGAGGGGGACCAACGTGGCCCCACCTGCCGGGAGGGGGCATGGGCCTACGAGGGAGTGCCCTGGTCGCATTGGGCCAGGGTCACAAGGCCCCATAGGTCCAGCCGGCCAAACCCTAGGGGAAACCCTAGGGAAACCTTCTAGAAGGAGGGGGAAAACTTGCCCCCCACTCCAACCCTTGGGGCCGCCGCCCTAGGGCTTGGAGGAGGGGTCAAGGGGGCCGGCCAGCCCCCTATATATAGAGGGCAGGGGCGCAGCCCTTCCACACACCTCCTCCTCAAACCCTAGCCGCCCTGCTGCCCTCCTCTCTCTCTCCCTCCCGATCACAGTAGCGAAGCCTCGCAGAAACTCTCCACCACTTGCACCGCGCCGTCGCGTTGTAGATCTAATCCGTATCTCCACCATACTTGCTGGACCAAGGAAGGAGGAGATGTCGAGGTGCCGCACGTGTGCATCTCTCGGAGGCATCGCCACTTGCGGTGTTAGATCGGATCGGATCGGATCGCGAGGAGGAGAAGCGAGTACGACTACATCACCCACGTTCCGATTTAACGCTCATTGTCGCGAATCTTCAAGGGTTTGAAGATCTAATCCAATCTCTCTCGTTGTTTGCATCTCCTAGATTAGATCTTGGCTTCCCTCTGTTCGCATCCGTAGAAAATTTTGATTTACTATGCCGCGAAACCCTTCATGTGTAACTCAAAAGACTTGGTGACTGGAGACATACATGCACAGCTTGCTTGCTGACAAATATGCAAAGATAGGTCGACTGACTAACTTGATCAACATCAGAATAGCAAGAAATAACACAAAGCCATTCGCTTCTGTGGTTTGGTCCTTATGGAAAACCAGGAATGGAACTTGTTCTTTTTGAATAGTCTATATGTGTTGATTTGCTTGCTGTCATCACTTGGTCATTCGCTTGCTGTCACTTGCTGTAATGATCTTCTAGTATAGAACTTGGTCATTTGTTGTATTCTCATTTGCTTGCTGTCACTTGGTCATTTGTTGTCATTTGTTCACAGAACTGAAATAATACAAATGACAGCAATATGGCTATGCTTAAATTGATAACAAAAGTATATATGGTTGTGGCACTGTGCTGGGACTGGATGGATGTGGTTGTGAAATGGTTTGGAAGGAAAAATAGACTAGTGTTGGTTTTGCTACTATCTGTTCTGGGACAACAGCACCTTGAAATTGTGCTTGTGCTTGTATATGAAGCACTTTATTATGTGTGTATGCAGGTTCTTGTATGAAATGAGTCCCGATTTTTGCCAGAATGTTGATTAACTTCCATTTCGCGTAAATCGGCACCCTAGTTTAAGAAAATTAGCAAAGGTCATGCCGGATTTTTCTGCATTTAACCAATTATTTGTTTTTATTAGTGCGAAGATGTGTGACAACGACGAGGCTGGATGTTCTAAGCGCATCAAGATGAAGGAGAACTCAGAATTCAATAAACAATTGACATTCGGGAGGCGCCCAAATGCTAGAAGACGATGAAGAATACCATCCTTCGGAGAGCGAGGATGATGAGATAGAAGACGCGAGGAAGAAGTCAAGGAACGGCGGACGATGAAACCACCGATGGCGGCGAGGGCATGTGGAGTGGTAGCAATCCTCCTAAGAAGAAGAAGAAGAAGGACCGGGCGCCCGAACACGGTCGGCACGGTCAGGAGGAAATTACCAAGTGAGCCCATCAGGTTCCTTTGAGCCCGCCTTGTCGCCAAAGGGTACGGTGGGCAAGTGGCGGCGACACCGGACAACCATCTCGATCAACACCGAGAATCTCCGCATAAAGATAATGTCCATCGCACACTCTTCGAGAAGCTGCACGCAAGATACAAGTTCCCCGCTAAGTATCGTAACACAAATTATCATGGGAACGGTAAACAAATCCACCCTCACAAAGATGAGCACCGCCGCCACCGGAGAACCCGGATAAAGAAGAAGATCTATAAAGAAGGCAAAAGTCTCGAGGAGATCCAGAAGATTGACCCGCAGATCACCAAGATCAGTTCCGGGAGTTCAAGGAGAGGTGTGAATCGAAAGAGCCCCGCCAATAGTAATCGGGAAAGGTGCCGCAGCGATGAATATAGGTCATCACCATCTCGGATCCGGTGGATACGTAATCATGGAGGCCAAATGGAATAAGGAGGACGAAGAGTATAGATCCAAGGATAGAAAACCCTTTATAAATTCGAACCCGCAGGTTCGAACTTCATCAGGCCTGCTACCATGTGGACCCAAAAAAAACAACTCACCGCGGATCTGCGGTGAAGGAATTCGAGGAAATTGTGGTAAGTATAATCTAATTATCATGGATCAACTCGATTGCAATCTAATCGATGATCTAAACGATTCACCGCATTTCTTCCGCAGGAGGAGGAAATTGTTGCTAGTCATGGATCCCGAGTTCCTCATCCTGTGGGTCGACGGCGCCACCCGTGGGATAACCCTTTTTTAATAGGGGCGAACCGCCAAGAAAATAGAGCCGATTAAGAAGTTGTTGCCGGCTGGCCGTCTGCCGCCTCGGGGTAAGAATTGGGTGGATCATTTTGGTCCACCGCCGAGGACGCATGTGGCGCCGTCGGGAAGGAGCGAGGAGGAAAACCGCGAGGTTCAAGAACTTAAGGCACAAGTGGCGTGGATCCCGCAGATCGTCCAAGACAACCTAGCAATCACCCTCACGTCCTTCCTGCCTACCTTGGTGGAGTCAATAGCGAACTGGAGTGCGGGTGGTCGAGTAGGGCCGTGCCCGATTCCAAGCATGGTCAGCAGCCACTCGAACAACACGGCGCCGATGAATCAGGTGAACTACGTGTTCGTGACTCCGCCCACTAGCACCGCGGCGCCGCAAGTGTTGGTGACTCCCCCTGCCATCACTGCGGCGCCGGAGTACATGTTGGTGCCCCCCTTGCCATCGTCGTGGCGGCACCGTAGCTCCAAGCACCCGTCAGTAGGGAGAATACACCGGCGGCCAGCACCGCACCATCAAGCAGCCCTTCCGTCTCTTGCACGCCCGTCGCCGTATGCGGTGCGTCGACATTAGCCGATCTCGACGCCATCACGGTAAACAAATTTCTTTAATTACCGCCTTTCATGCCATCTATTACTCTTATGGCATCTCTGACGACGCCGTACATGTTTTTCGCAGACGGATGTTCCTTGCACTCTCTTATGCTACGTGAACAACGAGCTGAGGGATGTTGCCAAGGGTACCATCGTTCAACCCTTGCAGCGCACGTTCCACTCAAGGCTGATGTCAGATAGCGTGCACAGGGTTAAAATTAGTCGGGTGCTAAGGGGATGCGACAACCTGGAACCTCCCATTCAACCTCCAGGAGCGGATGAAGAAGAGTTGTCTATCCTCAGAACTTGCTTCGGCTTATTCTTGCTATGGCCAAAGAGCATGATCCGTTTGGGGACGGCGGGGGCCATCACGCCACAGACAACACCGTCAGGTTAGCCGACAAGCGGTGGCAAGGCCCCCTTACCGCCCTCGCCGTCACCTCCACGCGGTGGGTCGGATGATCATGTTGATGATATGCACATGGCGCAGGATCCGGCTGAGGACGACGAAGACTGGAATGATCACTTCTTCAGCCCTCAGTTTGGCAACGAAGAAGACCTAGCTGGTGGCCCCACAGAGAAAGCCACTATCACCAAGCGTATGTTTGGTTCTCAGGAGACGCCTCCAGCTTGCGCCTTTACAGAGCCAGCTGCTACAACCAACCGGCCCTTTATTCTAAGCCCTGACACACTACATAGGGCGCCCAAGGCTCGATTATGTGCCTGTCCGCTCTCCAAAAGGAAAAAAGGGTAGGAAAAGAAAATCTAGCAGCTCGAGCCAGCCGGTGGCGTCAACAACTGCGAATCCGATCAGGTTTCGGGACGGGCAACCAAGACCCGAGGGTATTATGTGGAGGATTCATGTGGCGGGTGAGCCCATGCTACCTAAGAATTTGCGGAAGCGTGCCAGTTTGGAACTGCAGAGTGTGCATGACGGCGTACTGACGATAGAGAGACGCCTTCTATCAGAGAAAGATCCCTCGCACCCGGTATTCGTGGTTAAGGTGCCACCAGGCTTGGTCTTCGTCGACAATGCCCCTGCGGATCTGTTCTTCCTGCGGTTCGACGACGTCTTCAATATGTTCCACCTATACCCACTGCACTATACCATGGTCCGTCTCTTTTCTCTCAGCCTAGCCATGCAGATCATTAGAGAGAACACACCGGACATCGCTATAGTGGACCCCTACTACATGTGTGACGGCTGCTTGGGTTCCCCTGCCGAACGACGTATCGTGGCCTCGTACCTAAAAAGAATCTTCGTGGCGAACAAGACAAAGGAATACATTCTCGTGCCTTACTTTCCCGAGTAAGTCGTTATTTACTCGCCACCATCGATTGGCTTTATTAGATCATCATCATTCTTTTTCCAACACATTCCATTTGAATTTTTTGCGCAGAGATGAACACTGCACGCTCATCTCCTAATCGCTGGAGCATTCCCACGCCATGTATTTCGACTTGGGGAGTCTAGAAAATAAGAAAAACTATGACAAGATCAAGGAAGTTCTGGATGATGCTCTCACTGGTTTGCCTCGACGGAAGGCACCACCTTCGTGCGTACGAAGGTCAAGTTTGGCAGGCATGTCTTCAACCACGTAACGGAGTTCCCCTGCATGAAGAAGCCGGAAAACAGTAAGAAGGAAGCCTACTACGCACTCCATCACATGAGGGCGTTCCTACTTGACCAGCAGAATTCTACGCTGCCAGATCATCTCAAACAAGTCAAGCAAAGGCCAAGATCAATGATTTGGATATTAGACAAGAGATGTATCGCATCCAGCAGCAGTTTGGGGCAATCATCTTTCATGATGTCATGACTTCGGGGGGGGGGATCTTCTACGGAGGAAATATCCCGAATAACCGTGACATAGAAGATCGCCTAGAGATGCAGGGTGACTATAGGAAGTTCATGACGAGACAAGGCATCCTCCCGTTCCCTAAGCCGAGTCAGAAGGCTTGATGTTGGCCTAGTTGTAGTTACAAACTATAGATGACCTTTGTGTGTGTGGACAAGTGTACTTATCTTATTAGGTTTATGAATCATCGCTTACTTATTTTGCTTATTATTATTATATATCAATCAATGCTTGGTTTTTTTGCTTACTCTTTGGTCCTTTGCTCACTTTGGTCCTTCTTTTTTTCCTTACTATTTTTTCGAGAATAATGCCGATGATTGAAATGTCGTGGCACACTATATATGTGAATGTTCTACGATGGGATTGTGAGCCTTGTGATATGCACAAGTCCAGGTCTTGTGCATCCTACTTGGCTCACCGTTCCATCGTAGCATATTCCTGTGTCCAACGACCTATGTATATATATGAGGCATTCTTTTCGAGTAATTTTTGTCTTTTTCGAGAATAATGTCGATGATTGAAATGTCGTGGCACAATATATATGTGAATGTGCTACGACGGGATAGTTAGCCTTGTGATATGCACAAGTCCAGGAATTATGCATCCTACTTGGCTGACTGTTCCGTCGTAGCATATTCCTGTGTCCAACGACCTATGTATATATATGAGGCATTCTTTTCGAGTTATTTTTGTCTTTTTCGAGAATATGCCGATGATTGAAATGTCGTGGCACAATATATATGTGAATGTGCTATGACGGGATAGTTAGCCTTGTGATATGCACAAGTCCAGGAATTGTGCTTCCTACTTGGCTAACTGTTTCGTCATAGCATATTCCTGTGTCCAACGACCTAGCTAGTTATATATGAGGCATTCTTTTCGAGCTACTTTGGTCTTTTTCGAGAATAATGCCGATGATTGAAATGTCCTGGCACACTATATATGTGAATGTTCTACGATGGGATTGTACGCCTTGTGCTATGCACAAGTCCAGGTGTTGTGCATCCTACTTGGCGTACGGTTCCATCGTAGCATATTCCTGTGTCCAACGACCTATGTATATATATGAGGCATGCTTTTTGAGTTACTTTGGTCTTTTTCGAGAATAATGACGATGATTGAAATGTCGTGGCACACTATATGTGAATGTGCTGCGATGGGATTGTTCCTTGTGCTATGCATGTCCGTGTGTTGTGCATCCTACTTGGCGAACAGTTCCATCATAGCATATTCCTATGTCGAACAACCTAGTTATATATGAGGCATGCTTTTTGAGTTTGGTCTTTTTGATTTAGGAGTACTTTCTATAAGTGTATCTTCATATGCGAATTTAATTATATATGTTTTTTTTCAATCACCGGTTAATTATTATTGTCAACTTATAGATGACGTGGTACGTCGTGTACAAGGGACGGGTTCCCAGAGTCTACGATGATTGGGAAGACTGTCGGAGACAGGTGCACCGTTTCAGCGGTAATAGATACAAAGGGTACAACACTATGGCGGAGGCGGAAGCTAGATACACGCGCTATCTAGCGGGAGTTAGGACAAGGAACCGGATGAAGACCTACACCTTCGTCGCGGCGGTGATCATGCTTATCTTCTTTGGTTGTTTATCCCGCGTTTGTGTCTAGCTAGTTTAGATGTCTAGGCGAGCTTCCGAGCTCTAACTTGTTCGATCGACACATGTATTCGCATGTCACCAACTACTACTTTGTAACTTGATCGAAACAATGTAACTTATACTATGTATTCATGTATGACACTTATCTATATGTATTTGTTTCAATCTTGTTTTTCATATTGTGTATTTATATATATAATTGTATATCTTGTATCTGTGTGTGTATATCTGCTGTAATATTGTATATAATCTAGCTCGGAAATTAAAAAAACAAAAAACACATCTGTGGCGCACATGATCTACCTTCTGTGGCGCACTACACCTAAAACGCACTATAGAAGCTTAGTGGCACACTGGGTAGTGCGCCACAGAAGATCCTAGGGGTAGCGCACCTGCCCAAACATCTGTGGCGCACTAGCAGGTGCGCTACGCCTGTCTCTACACAACGTGCAAGATTAGGCAAAGGCGCCACGGAGAGATAGCCAGAAGAGGCACATGGCGCACTGCTAGTGCGCCACAGATGATGTTTTCAGGTGCGCCACTAAAGGCTGTTTTCCTAGTAGTGATTCTTAATTCATTGGTTCCCTTTTTGGGGACAAGTACAGGATTTGCCACCCATTGGGTTTGAAGAACTTCTCGGATAAAACTAGCCTTAAGTAACCTAGCTATCTCTTTGCCAATGGCGCGTCTCTTCTCATCTCCAAAGCGTCGTAGAGGTTGCTTCAGTGGTTTGGATTTTGGATCAATGTTTAAGCTGTGCTCGGCAAGTTCCCTAGGTACACCTTTCATGTCGGCAGGTTGCCAGGCAAAGATGTCCCTATTCTCACGGAGGAACTCGACGAGCACGCTTTCCTATTTGGGATCCAGGTTCATCCCAATGGCGGTGGTCTTGGAGGCATCGCCTACCACAAGTTCCACCGGCTTGGTCTCGATGGCGGCCTTGAATGCAAGAGCAGAGTCGGAGATTTGCTTCTTCGACGCGGGAATCTCTGAGTCATCAACCTTGCCCTGGATCTCTTTGAATTCTTTGCTGTAGAGGACAGCTTCCGCAAAGGCTGCTTCATTGATCTTGCAGTCCCTTGCCTTGCTAAAACTTCTGGATACAGTGATGACACCGTTTGGTCCGAGTATCTTGAGCTTGTTGTAGACGAATCATGGCTTGGCCATGAACGTGTGGAATATGTCACGGCCGAATATGACGTGGTACACGCTCTTGAAGGGGACCACCTCAAAGGTCATGCGCTCTTGGCGGTAATTATTAACATCGCCAAAGGCAACCTGAAGTGTGATGCACCCAAGGGACCGAGCCTCTCGACCAGGAACTACGCCGTGGAAGATGGTGTTGGTCCGCCTTAGGTTTGCCTCCATCAAGTTCATCTTCTGTAGTGTATCCATGCACATGATGTAGATGCTGCTTCCACTATCCACCATACACTTGGTGAACTCCACGCCGTCAATCAAAGGGTTGATGACCATTGTGTACTAGTTCTCCGTAGGGAAAAGGTCTGGTTGGTCAGTCCTGTCCCAAGTAATTGGAATCTCCGACCAGCGCAGGTATTGGGGAACTGGGGGTAAAGTAGCCATCAGGATCCTCATGGAGGTCTTCTGTTGTCAGGCGGAAGGGGTGTCAAGGAAGGTGTGGTAGACTGGTGCCTTATTTGCGAAGGGGTTCTTGCCCTTGTCGTCGCTCTTGGCGGTGTGATTGGGGTCAATGTCCTCGTCCATGTCACTTGAATCCTTGGACTCCGCCTCCTTCTTCTTCCCCTTGCCCTTGCCTCGCGGTCTGTTCTTCCGACTTTGCTTGTAGCCGGACTCTGGGTCTTCCTTGAGGTCGTTGACGAACTTGCAGTGTCGATTGGTGTGGGTGGCTTTACCGTTGGCGTCGAGGTGTACGAGGCACGGCATATCGCGGTACTCTTTGTATGTTTGGGGAACGCGGTGCACTGCCGAGGTAGTTTCGCTTCCTCGCCGTTGTCCCCGACCAGCTCCCCTTCCTCGTCCATGTTGTCCGCCATTGCCTCGTCCTGCAAAAGTCATAGCGACCATGTTGGTAGATTTCTTTTCTTCTGGGCGGTTTTCCTCTTTGTACTGTTGTTCCTCCGAGCTTGAGTTGGAACGGCCGTTGCCAGCAAGGATCCACGAGCATCATCGTCGGCAGCTGCGAACTCGCTGGCCACCTGAATCATTTGATTCAAGTCCAGCTGGTGATTGTCCTGCAAGCGCTTCAACTTATGTCGGAGCAACGTGCCCCTTTCCAACCCATCAATGAAGGTGGACATGGCAGTCTGAGCGTGCACTCCTGTGCAGGAATTCTTCATGTCCAGCCAGTGGGAGAGGTAGGCGCGAGATGTCTCTTCTTTCTCTTGCACGCACCGCTGTAGATCGCCAATAGTGCAGGGACGCTTGTACGTACCCTCAAAGTTCTTGGTGAACGCCTTTTGCATGTCCAACCAATTGTAGATGGATTTCTCCGGCAAGTCGTCGATCCATTGATGGGCCGTGCCCGCCAACATTAACGGAAGGTACTTGATGGCGATGTTGGGGTTGCCTACGGCAATCTCCACCGCGTTGCCGTAGTCCTGCAACCATGTGGCTGGTTTGGCGGTTCCGTCATAGGGCTTGATGGTCTTGTCATTCCAGAAACCTTTGGGGTAAGTTGCGGACCGTATTGCAGGTCCAAAAGAACGTGGTCCCAGGTATGGTCCTTCCCGGGCCTCGTGGATCTTATCGATCCGCGAACATGCATCGTATGGCTCCGTGTTCTTCTTCTTGTCAACAGGGGATGGCCTATTCTCCGTTGTTGGAGGATATGGGTATAGCATCCTTCCTGTTGTGCGCATCCCTCCATCTTCGTTCTGATGAACCCGTCTGAGACCCGACATCAAGAGGTGATCTATCTCGTGGAGGCTTATACTGGCTAGATCGTCAGAGCGCTAGGTCGGACTCAAGCCTCTGAGAGGTGGCCTTTTCCTACTGCTTTATCACCTTGGCCACTAGGTCATAGACCTGTTCCACTGCCTCGGGCGATATATCCTGCTCCAGAAGGGTCTTGGTGACGACGAGGTTAAGGAGTGGGGTGGGCATCACCTGTTTGCCTTCACTGTCAATGTATGGATTGGCTTGTGCCGGCTTCGAGGGAGCCCATCCTAGGTTTCTCCGTACACCAGGATTGTTGATGACACGAGCCGGAGCTTTCTTGGCTTTCTGCTGCTGCAGCAGATTCTGTATTCGACCTCCATTGCTCTAGCTTTCTCTATGGACTTCTGCGCATTGACTAGATCGCGATCCAGCTTAGCGCCTTGCTCCACGATGGCCTCCGCTTCCTCCAGCAGCTGCTGGCGCTTCTCGTCAAGCTGAGTCACGTTCCGGATATGAGCTACGGTCAGTGGCTCAACGAGGAAATTGACGTACATCACTCTATCAGCTGGAGTAACTTGGGCTGCAGCAGACGTAGATGCCGGAGGTGGCAAGTTTGCGGTGTTGTTTCTCGGGCCGGTGCCGAGTTCCTGCGGCTGCTGTACTGGGTTAGGCGGAGGAGGCATAACCTTTGCGCGATCATCGTCAGCAGCGATAAGTGGCCCCTTCCCCTTTTCCAGTGCCGCAGGCGGAGCTCGTCCGGGTTGGTCTTCATCCATCGCCGTCCCAATGGTGACGAGCACTTCTCGGGACGCGACGGTGTTTTTGGCTTGTTCGTCGCGCGTGTACTCCTCCTCCATCTCCTGCATGGCGGAGTCTAGATCTTCTAGACTGAAATCTATCTCCTCCGAATCTGCACTGAAGTCGGCATAAAGCACGTCAATCACAGAGTCGGAGGGTGCCAGGGCTTGATGACGGGCGGTGGAGGTGCAACGGCAGCGGCGATGACTGGAGGTGGCGGCGCTGCTACGACGATGGCGGCCGGAGGCGGTGGCTGAATCGGAGGGGCTCCGTCAGCGAGCGAGAGCGCTGTCTGAGCTGCTGCATCAGCCTCCGCGTAGTTGTTGACGGTGTTCACCATGCCTTAGAAGGTAAGGAGACCTGCCGCTTGCTGTCATCTCAGAGAATGTCGGAGAAGCGTGCCATGATCCAGTCCTTCCACAAAGTGACACATATCATTGTCATTGGGGTAGTGGGTCAGATCGGCTCCTATATGGAGCCACCTGACCAGGTAATCACGGGGGTTTTCGCCCTCTCTCTGAACGCAACGCGCTAGGTCAAAGATGGTGACCACGCCAACGAACTTGGATCTCTGCTTTCCAGACACACCGGCGAAGCCGGCGGACTTGCAGTGATCTTCCACCTTTATATCCTGCACAGGGGCGGTTTGGATGGGCCTTGAATTTTTCCGATCTTTGCCAGCAAACTCCGAAGAGAGATCCGACATCGATCCTTCCGCAAACGTATCCTGCTGTAGCCGGTCCGTGCGGGCCTTGATTCTCCTCCGACTCCCAGGGAACTAGTGCCTGAGTCGGTTCTGCCAATGAAGAGGTGGATGTCTCTGATAGGAACGATCGAACACCGCGTAGGGTTCGTCTTCGCCGGGATCCAGAACTCATCAGGAGGGACGATCGGAACGTTGACGGAGAAGAGAACACGACCAATGGCTACGGTTTCGCCAATTCCCGCGAAGATCTTGGTCCTCGCCCGCTGAAGAGCCTGAAGCGCCTCTTACCCCACGGTGGGCGCCAACTGTCGTGGTATTGCCGACGAGTACGCCATGGAGGGGTCCTCACAGTGCGTGTTTAGAGACGTGGGGGAAGGCGGACGGTTGACGGGTACGAGGTAACACAGCTTACCCAGGTTCAGATCCCACAACGGTGGCGGAATCCTACTCCTGCTATAAATCACTATAAGGGAAATACGCCGAGTTACAGAGATAGGTTCGCTATGCGAGGTTGTATGAATCGATGCCCTAAAGGCTCCCATAGGCCTGACTTATATAGTCGCCATGTCCTAGGGTTACATGGAAAAGTCCTAGCCGGACAGGTTATGGAGTCCTACACCGTCTATTACTAGTCTTGCGTGTCTTGTACTCCAAGGCCCCGGGTACGTCGGTGACTCCAACTGTAGACTTCCTTTATTCAGCTTGGGCCTCCCTTCTGGATCCATCTAACTGGGCGGCCCAGCAGGCCATAGGCTATGCTACCAACTGTGGGCCACCCGGGTTAGCCGGATAAGAGACATGCTATAGGGATACCCATATAGCATATCCCCAACAGCTTTGTTGTTGCTACTACAAACTGTTAAAACTGATAAACTTCTGTGAGCAAGAACTATTTCCAGGTGCAGCTGAACTGACAACTCAGTTGTTAAGGCTTGCAAGTATTCTTTGGCTCCCCTTGTGTCGAATCAATAAATTGGGTAATACTACCCGCGAAGACTATTTCGATCCCCTACACTTGTGGGTCATCAGCCCCTTGGTATTATTGCCATCAACGTGATCAGATTTTGAAGCTAGAAGCCAGAAGAACATGAGAGAGAGGGGTAGGATGAGAATCCATATTTCAGCTATTCTTCATCTTGTCTATTTCAGAGTTACAATCTGGCTCATATAGGCCAACCACCACACTACACACACCGTACCTAACGTGCTTCTCACAACATAGCTTAACTCGGGCTAACACGCATCGTGTCACTGCTATTACGCCTTCCTTTTTCGGCGACGCCTCCTGGGTCTACATCTTGTCGTTGTCACTCACATGTGAGTGACAAGTTATTGATTATATTATAACTTAGATTATTTCAGGTTATGTTGATGTTGTGCTCACATGTTGGATTAGTTATTAGGCTTTAGTTTTGTGTCCTATATCAGTTTTTTGATGCATGGTACTACTTTTGATATTATATGATGGATGATTTTTTAGTGAGATAGGTAATACATGTCTCGTCTCTGTTGTGGCCATGTAGCACGACACTTGAAACGTGAACCCAGTTCACAATATCTAATTGTAGTCTATGCTTTTCGTTGAAAGCACACTAAATTGTTCTGATAATTTCTTAAAATCCTTTCGTAGTTTCTTGTTGTCATTGCTCGGTCTTCATGTCTTTTAGTTTTTGTTGGTATTTTTCGGTTGATTCATGTGTTCATGCCAAGTGTAGTTTCTTAGCTCCTTAGATTCTTAGTTTTTTAGTGACTTAGTTTCTCAATTAGACATTGTTTTCAGTTATTGATCCCTCTTTGCTTAGTCTCTTTATTCAATTTTTTATTTTATTTTCTTAAGTCTCATTAATTTAGTCACTCATTTTCAATAATTCCCTTAGTATCTTAGTTATTCAAATGTTTGTGCCATGGTTTATTTCTTCAGTTTCTTAGTTCTTCCTTACTCATTTCTCTGCATTTTAAAATTCAGTTTAGACTTTCATTTTTCAGTCAATTATTTCTTGGCATTTCGAAATTCAGTCCTCATTCCTTTTGTTTTGAGTTTCTTGAGTTGAGTCTTCAGTTCATCATTTATCTCATTTTGATTTAGTGATCAAGTATCTCTCTCTTATTCTCACATCTTGAGCATCTTTATATCATCATAGTGTTGTTCTTTAACTCCTTTCTTCATTATTTCTTTGATTATTTCCCATTCAGTTAGTCACTCAGTGTTTTAGTTATATGATTCTTAGTTTTATGAGTCTTATATTATTTCAATTTCTCTCATTCATGTCATTTTCTCTAGTCTCTCAGATTCTTAGATTCTCTATTCAAATTCTCTATTCAGATTGTTCATTGATTTTCTATTTGCTTTTCTTTGAATCTTTCATATCTTCATCATCTCTTCTCTTCAGGTATTGTTAATTCTTTTCTCCTCCACTACTAGGAAAACAGCTATAGGTAATCAGCACATCCGTGGCTCACATGGTTGAAGTGCCCCACGGCTAAAACAGGCGTGGCTCACCTGTGGGAAGTGCCCTACTAGTAACTAGAACAACCGTGGCGCACATGACTATAGTGCGCTACAGATGTGCACATGACTATAGTGCGCCACAGATGTGTGTGGTCCAGGGCCCTGTTGGACGCTCGCCAAACATCTGTAGCGCACTATAGTCATGTGCGCCACGGTTGTTAGTGTCATCTGTGGCGCACATGGGGGGGTGCGCTACGCCTAAGCGCACGCCCCCTCTGTGAACGGTTAAACATCTGTGGCGCACATGGCATAGTGCGCCACAGATGTAATCTTAGCCGAGGGCACTGCCTAGTGCCCTACGCCTAAGTGGCATGCACCAACTCCACCCCCCCGGATCGCCTTTTTATGGTTTGCAAAAAATAAACGAAAATGATAAACACTTCAAAAAATTAAATCCTTTCATATTTAGGTAGGTAATGTGGTATAGCTTCTAGTAAAATTAACAGAAATGAGTTTCGACTTTATTTGCAAAAAAAAGTCATGCCACGGTAAAAAGGCCGTAACTTTTGCATACGATATCGAAAAAAATCGTATAATATACCAAAATGACCAGAACGAGATTCCAGATCCGCTTGCAACTCCTTTAGGTCGTTTAGCGATTTTTTAGATTTTCAAAATTCGAAAAGAGTAAAAAGTTACGGTCAAAAAACCGTTTTTTCCTGCAGAAAAAAAAACAGGACGACTTATCCGTAGCGCACCTACACCTAGTGTGCCACGGATAAGCTTGGGCGGGATTCAAATTTGAATCCCCACCCCGCTCTTCCTTCTTCCTTCTTCCTTCTTCCTTCTTCCTTCTTCCTTCTTCCTTCTCCCTTCTCCTTCTCCTTCTCCTCTCCTTGCAAAGGATTGCCGCCGACGCCTCTCCTTCTCCTCCTCCTCGCAGTGACAACGGGCGACGTCGACCTCCCTTCCTCCCTCTCTTCCTCCATCTCTTCCTACCTCCCTCTCTTCTTCTCCTCCTCCTCTTCTTCTCCTCATCTTCCTCCTCTGCCTCCTCTTCTTCTCCTCCTCTTCCTCCTCTGCCTCCTCTTCTTCTTCTCCTCCTCTTCCTCCTCTTCTTCTCCTCCTCTTCTTCTCCTCCTCTTCCTCCTTTGCCTCCTCTTCTTCTTCTCCTCATCTTCTCCTCCTCTTCTCCTCCTCTTCCTCCTATTCTCCTCCTCCTCCTTGCAGTTCCGACGACGACAACAAGGTGACGACGAGGAGGCGACGACGGCGACGATTTGAGATCCAGATCTGCTGCTTTTTTTTGAATTTTGAAATTTATATCCGTGGCGCACAACACCTAGTGCGCCACTTGTTATCGCTGGCGTGGCGCACCTGCCCAAACTTCTGCGGCGCACTGGCATGTGCGCCACGCCTGTATCTAAACTTCTGTGGCGCACTAGGCAGTGCGCCACGGCTGAGAGATAGCCACTAACAGCCTGTTTCCTAGTAGTGCTCCCTTCATTTTTATATGTTAATTTTCTTAGTTTGTTATGTTTCTAATTCTCATAATCTATGTTTAGATTGTTCATTTTTTCTCATTCATCTTCTTTCAATCTTTCTTATCCTTAATAATTCTTTTCTTGAGATATTTTTTATTCATTTTCTCTCCTCTCTTCATTTTTTATTTCTTTCTTTCATTATCTCCATTTTTAAATTACTTTTTTTACAACATTTTTTTAGTTCATCATTTTTGACATTTCAAAATTCATTCCCCATTCGTCTTGTTTATCCTTTACCTCCTTTTGATTGCGTGATCAAGTATCTCTAGCTTATTCTTACATCTTGATCATCTTTATGCCATCATAGTGTTGGATAAGTGTTTTTTGTCTCCTTTCTTCATTATTTATTTGTTTGATGAGTGTTTTCTCAGTCTGCTTCCAAGGTATGGAGCTTGGTCAGATATCCTTTCGACATCCACATGTGTTGCAAAAAATTCCGCTCGCCAAAGCAGTGGTTGTTTGATTTCATTGATAGAGCCTCGCTGCAAGAGTCCACTGTCTTGGCAAACACGGTATGGAATATTTGGGAAGCAAGGAGTGCAGTTAGAAATGATGAAGGTAATATCCATCCATATTGTTTTTCCTCAAAGATTCGTTCTTATATTGATTTCGTTCTTCTACATCTCTTTAAGACTGTTACCGAGCAGAGTTGTGAGATGCCATCTTGTTTAATGGTCAGATTGTCTCCGCCGTTGTCTGGTTCAGTGCTTTTTGATGTGGATACAACTGTGTCTTAACCTTGCACAAGTGGAGTTGGGTCTGCCACAAATCTCTACTATCTAAAAAATACAAAGGTGTTCCGTTTTCTGCCACAGCTCCACTACGTCATTCCTTTCATCCGAGTTCGCAATGTCTTCCCGGTGATCCCTTCAAAAAACAAGTGAGAAAATAACTCCCGGTGATCCCGTCGCTTGCTTCGCCCGTTCACTCTTGTCTGCCATCCCACCCCTATCCCTACTCACAAATCCCCAACACATCCGCAGCTCCATCGGTCGGTGTTCTGGATGACCAGAGGTATGTTGCCGGCATAGAGCTGCATCAGATATCCAGATCTCGGCAAGGACATTTGATATGTTCGAAATGTATCTATAATTTTTGATGCTCCATGCTTGTTTTGTATCTACTTTGCTTTACTTGTCTACACTTTGAGGTGCTTTTTACATGTTTTCTGGTACTAACCTATTAACAAGTTGCAACAGTTCTAGATGCCTATTTTCTGCTGTTTTTGGTTTCAGAAAAGTTAGTAAAGAAATATTCTCGGAATTGTACGGGACGAAGGACAAAGTCAATAACTTTCTGTGGGGAATAAGAAGTCCAGAGGAGAGCCGGAGAGGCTGGCCAGGGGGCAGACCCACCCTAGGCGCGGGGGCAGGTGGGCCCGCGCCTAGCTAGCGTTTGGCAGCCCTGGTCGCCTCCCGGACTCGCCCCTTCGCCTATAAGAAGCCCCCGATATAGAAACTCTCGGTACCCGATCATAAATCAACGAAACCATCTGTAGCCGCCGCCACCATTGTCCCTAGATCGGGGGGATCTAAAGCACTTCCCGGCACCTTGCTGGAGGGGAGATTATCCCGGAGGCCTTCTCTCCGGTATGATTTGTGAGTAGTTCCACCTTGGACTATGGGTCCATGTAGTAGCTAGATGGTTGTATCTCCTCCTTTGTCCTTTCATGTATAGATCTTGTGAGCTCCGTTCATGATCAAGATCTAATCTATTTGTAATCATGCATGTTGTATTTGCGGGGATCCGATGGATATTGAGATTATTATGTTGGTTTGATTAATGGTTAATCTTTATGATTCTATCATGTCTGTGTTGTTTGTGATCTTGCATGCTCTCCGTTGCTAGTGGTTATCTTAGCCAAGTAGTTGCAGTGACTCCAAGAGGGAGTATTTATGCTCGATAGTGGGTTCATGCCTCTAGTTTCCAAGGGAAGTGACAGAAATCTCTTTGGTTGTAGATGTGTTGTTGCTACTATAGAGAAAACAACGGTCTCTTGTTCATGGAACATGTGGACTGTTTACCTTACACACTTTGCTTAAAGAAATTGTCTGCTGCTTGTAACTTAATACTTGAGGGGGTTCGGATGATAACCTGAAGGTGGACTTCTAGTCATAGATGCAGTTGGATTACGGTCTATGTATAATGTTGTATTGCCAAATCAACTTCTTAGGATCTTTCTGGCTAGTAATTGCATTGTTATGCCTTACTCAGTTCCTGTCAATTGCCCTGCTGTAATTTGTTTACCCTTCATTCCATGTTGTTTATCTAAGGAGAGCACCTCTAGTGAACTATGGACCCCGGTCCAATCTTTACCATTGATACATCTTCCACTGTTACTTGTTTACTTGCTGAAAACCATTACCTTCCACACCATACGTTTAATCCTTTGTTACAGCAAACCGGTGAGCTTGACAACCTCACTGATTCGTTGGGGCAAAGTCTTGAGTTTGTGTTGTGCAGGTCTCCGCGTTGCTTGCAACACCCGTGTGATGTTTCCTTCCTCCTACTGGTTCGATAACCTCGGTCTCAACTGAGGAAAGACTTGTTGTTGTGCTCTTCACACCTTGCTCTTGGGGTTCCCAACAGGCTCCACATCAGCTAGCCAACACAAGTTCTCTGGTGCCATCAAGGAGTCATCAACATTCACAAGGGGCGAAGCTTTATAGGCCTCGTGACCCCGTCTCGTCGTCACCGCCGCCCTCCTGGTCAAGCAAGCCCACAGTCTGGACAACGACGAGATCTGCATCCTTGAGGCCTGGATCGACGCCGGCAAGCCCCTCCATGGAACCAGGCCAAAATCCCCCCCACGAGTCCTCCTCCTCTGCCGATGCACGAATATCCGGTGCTCCTCCCTGCCCCCCGCGCTCTGCATCCGTGTTTTCCGTGAAGACCCCTCGCCTTCAACACTCCGGTAAGCTCGTGATTTCAATTTACTGCCTAAATTCTCCTTATAGGGAACGTAGAGGAAGACCAGTTGTACCATTGTAAATTGTTATTACACATCCGTTTTAGCTATGAAATTCTAAACTTCCGATGTCTGCTATTTCATTGAAAAGTGCCTTTGATCATATGATAGGATGATGCAGCTAACCAAAGATCTTTTTTTCTTCTGATTTTGTGTTGGTCTTGCATGTTCTGATCAAGCGGGTGTTCCATTGCATGTACAGGTAGTTTCTAGCGTGATTTCTGAGTAGCAGCCATGGGATTTGATTGCTAACATAAACGTGCCACTTTAGGTCCAAGCACTATGCGGAGGCGGGAATTTGTGGAACATCGACGATGGCCAGTCTGCGAGCGCCGCGCTAGAGCATGAGGTGACATGGCCTATTTCACAACAACATATGCCTCTACCCTATTCTGTTTCTACTAATGGTTGTCCATGCTACTCCTCTTTGTTCTTCCATGTCGAGTTCGTTGTGGAGATGCCTCCGCAGTTCTTCAATGTCAGGTACCTTTTACTCTATGAGGTATAATCAAGTTCCTTTTTTATGCATCGTGATTGTTTGTCTCTTGCCTATTGCAGGAGCTGTTCTTATGGTATCAAGCGGAAGCTCATTCAAAAATAGCGTGCTTATCTGAAAAGGCCAGTTGATTTCTCTCTAACCATGCTTTTTTTACCTTTTTCAGGTTCTCATGGGGATCCTTTAGGTGTTCCTAGATTTTCGCTTTCATTGATGGGTACGTCTTCGGCTGGGTAGCCTCTAATCGGTGATGATTCCCCGTCGTATTTGCAATTGGTCTCTTTCCTTACATTATACAGTTGTTCTATGTGGTGTGCATCATGTGAAGTAGAAGGGAGAATCACAGATGTTACTGGGCTGCAATTTCTTGGTATGCCGAATGACATGTTCACTTAAGTGGATCGCTTGGTGTCATTTTAAGTTGCTGATTTTAAGACCTAGGAAGTGGTGTTACAGTCTTCTTTTGCTCCAGTAGTAAGTCCAAGTAGGCATCGTTAAAGCAGTTGGCTGCCATTGAGTAGTGAGATGAGCTGATTTCAGATAGAGGGATAAAAGGATTGTGGTGAAGATTTTTTTTAACTCTAGCCACAAGAGAAGGTGAACACTACATGATCAATTGAATACTAACTATAAGATATGTCAGTTTTCCTCTTCAGCATCGTCATATGAGTCTGGTCCATACTAATATGTTAGTTTTTCCTACAGTTTTTAATAATATTAACCTATTGCCGATTATTTGAGCAGGGTAGATGCGAACCCTCTCCTCTTAGGATGTTGCCCACTTTTGGATCGACGGGTTCAAAGATGGTATAGGTAACACAACATAAATGCATACTGCAGTGGATATTTCTGTGTCAGTTGACATGTACAGCTTAGTACTTGAAATTTTACCATCTTGGACAATGATTTGTATTTGCTAGCGTGATGTTTTCCTTCCTAAGAAAAATAAAACTACAACAAGATCAGTTATTGCTTAAAGTGAGTTGGTATGCATATACTACAAAAGGTTCTTTACCTATGAGCACTGTTCATTTTGCAAATCCGTCCTTAATTTAAGGAGCAAGTTTGTTTGGGAAAATCCTCATTTTAGTTTGAGATAACTAATGGCACCTTGCTGTTTCTAACTTACTTTAGTGCATGACTCCCAATGATCAAAACTCCAGTTGTCATTGGCACTTGAACATCATTTAGTGTGATTTTTAAAAATAGTTAAATCGACATACCCAATTTTACATGTTATTGCATATTTAAATTATTTTCTCTTGAATCCAAATATGTGATGTATTCAGTCCTGTTTGTGATCCTTCTAACAGGTTCCAAGCGTGGAACGGACGACCGTGCTCAATAATTAACATTGAAGAGGTTAGTAGTAGGTTTGCTTCAAAAAAATTGTAATATGTTCTGCTTCTACTGCGATAGCTTTTTACTGTAATAATATGGGAATGAATATAGATGATTAAAGCGTGAGCCTGATGCAAGGTTCAAGGCTTACAACGTTGAACCTGTTAAAGATATTAGAGTGATGATACACATGAGGTTTACCGATGACCCCCACATGAAGTACTCTGAGATTGAGCGAACCTGAAGATTTTAAACGTCAAGTTTTACTCTGTTCTATTATATTGTTAACTTCTTAAAATTTGTCATTATTTGACAATTTTAGTGTCTCCTACTTAATAATCTCGGAATGACAAACTTGTGAAGTGAAAAGAAATGGCAGCCAGTTGTGGAAGCAAAGAGTTAGTAAAAGAGTCAAGGTCTAGACGTGAGTTGAGATCTTGCAACCAATTTGAAGTTTGTTCACAAAAAAGCCATGCATATTAGAAATTCCCAATAACATGTTACCAAAGTGTTTAACCATAGGCGGTGAGTGTTGAACGGTAGATCATGTCATTTCCATGCCGACTATTATCTGGTATGAATGTTTTAGGAGATAACCAAAACAAAGGTTGCGGGTTTTAGTATGTCGTGCTATAATTGTATACTTAAAAAAAAGTGTCTTATAGGAACTAGACACTACTACGATATTACATACATTATAGAAGAAGTTGAGGATCGAACCTGGGTTGCCTAGCTCACCAACCGTGATGCTAGCCATAGAGTCCGAGGTGACTTCTCTATAATTGTATACTTATTCTATTCTTCGGGCTATAGGGCAAGTTCCATGCTTATAAAACTGCACGAAAATAGAGCTTTAGGTCAAGCTAGAAATTTTCCAGTCACGTTCATGTCATTGCTTTACTCTTATAGTTTTGCTATCTCTTACCACTTTCCATGTGGTCCTAAAGGATTCCCCGAGCATTGTATTGACGTTGAGCCAGGTTGAAACACCTACCTAGCTATATGTATTATATTATGTATTGATCCAAGCAGATTTGTAAAATATGTACCATTTAGTTAGTCTGGTTTTTGGTGCTCAGATTGTGTGCATGCAAACTCATATTGCAATCATTCTGTTGATGCTTCTACGCTTTTCATCTAAGAATTTTATACTCACGGATTATAGTTGGCACACTTATTCAAAGGTATAGGAGAACACAACTTCTCAATAGCTTGTGAAAGTGATATCCACCTCACTTGGATGGCGTGTCGTTGTGCCCAACTTTCCTAACAATATTTTCTTAGAGTTCAAGTGTAGAAGCTAGCGGGGATGAGGCTGCACCCTGCAAGCATGGATTATTGTGAGCCACAGTGAGCTTGCGATGCTCTCATGGGTTTCAAGCCACTTTCGTTATAAGAGCATATCAAGTAATATGAGGTTTCTTGTGTTGCTTGGATAATACAAGATGATATTGTACCAAGTTTCTTTGCTCTAACCATTATGTTAAAACAAGATTTTATATTATCAAGTTCAAGTGTAGAAGCTAGCTATGCATGGATTGCTACGAGCTTTCTCGCCATTAACACATGGGCGTGTTCATGCTGTACATTCTAATAATTTGAAGTGGTGGCTTATTTGACTAATGTCCCATGTGTTCATGTCGTACATTCTAATAATTTGAAGTGATGGCTTATTTGACTAATGTCACAATGTCTTCTCCTTGGTGCTTAACTTCATCTATAACATGACAACTCAATTGGCAAATGATTTATGTCATTGCTAGAATCAACTCAGAGTTTCGAGCCAGATTGATAGGATCGTATGATTTAATGCATCTCTCATGATAATGATGATTATGAAATTGATACCCACGTTACACTCATCCGAATGATGATCAATCGGCATGTGCTCGACACGTGTTCATGAAGTTCTAATCGATGTATGTTTATTCATATGCCGTTGTCTTTGCTACACAATTTTTATTTTCCGTTGCAACGCACGGGCATGTTTCCTAGTTACTACAAAAATAAGTAGTCCCAGTTTTGTGATTAAAACCCTCATAAGTTTAAATGTTGATGATCATACTATGGTATCAAATAACCTTAATTTAGTTTCATAAATTGCACTTTTCATGTGACACACAAAATGAAAAAAATACACTTCATGAACTTGTGCAAAAGGGCAACACGTCAGGAAAGGTGTGCTCAACCTTGGATAGCATGAGGTACATGAAATGGATCTCTTCACAGATGATAAAAACCCGTGCCGCTACTCGATTATAGTACACCGAATGTGCAGGTTGTGCAATTATTTCCTGCACTGGGACATCCGCTCAAAACCTGCGAAGAGCGAAAAATGGCAAACAATTCCACCACCCGGGTTTCCAACTGGAAGAAATTATTGAACGTATATGAAATGTTCTACCCCACCGACCTTAGGATGAGGTTGTGCAGCTGGCGTACTGGCATGCATAAACGAAGGTGCCAAAAATGGCAGGCTTTGTCCGACTGGCGACTGCCAGAGTGCACACGCACCACAGCTTGGGCATGTACCTTGTAGATATCACGATGCTCAAATTCGGATTGCACGGATGCTCTTGCGCCTACTGCACTATTGATTCCCTACTCATTCTGTGTAGCACCCCCTCCTTTAGCGTTTCAGATGTGACCTTTCACTCCTCCACCCCTTCTGAGTTATTACAGCGAGCCCGCCCGCTCTCGCCGCCTATGAGCATCTCCTTTTCATGCTCATCGGTGCCTTCGGCTTGTGTAAATGTTGCGGGCACCTCCTTTCTTGGCCATCAGTTCCATTAGATTGGGAAAAACTCCAAAATAAACCCTAAACTCGTAGTGGTTCGACAATTTAAACCCTTAAGTCGAAATCCCTGTCATTTGTACCCTAAACTATACAATCCCGGTCTAAATTGAACCCCAGAGTTCTTTGAACAAATTGACTGACGCCACATAGACAAAATTTTACAAAAAACCCTAGATAAATTGTCTATTCAAATCTCTTAGTCCCTCATGCCTTTCCCAGACGACCTCGTTTCCAACCACTGTAGAGCCTTCTCTATCCTCGCCTCCTTCTGCCGCTCGAGCCAAGGCATGCACGCGCCTATCGCCATATGTGATGAACTCCTCCGTGTTCCCGCCCGCGACTCTCCATGTTATCCATTCCTTGGCAGCGCGCCCCTGTAGCTCCCCACCACCGCCGGTGGGAGGCTGCCCCAAAGGTAGGAGCTCGCTTGCATGTGCACTTGGCCGGAGCTCGCCCCTATTGGTCGTGCTTGGTTGAATCTTCTGGACAACACCGGTCTCCCTTTCCTCGCGCAGAGGTCCACACTTTTCCTCTGGTTAGAGCAGCCTGCCGCCGGTGCCGTGTCCCACTCGAAGACATGTCCTGAACCCTAAAGCCATGGTGACCTATGCTGCATCCCACGGATCGAGCGAAAGTCAGGGGCGAGGAAGAGTACTGCGCACGGACGGGGGAGATGCACCGTTCGTGATGCGCTGGTGCCGTCGTGGTGAGGCATCGCCATGACCAGGCCTCGCCTCGAGCCGTCGCTATCAGGCACGAGTAGCCACACATGCTCTTGGCCTCTGCCATATACGAACAGCAGAGCAGATAGACGGCGCGGTGGTGTCCAACCGAAGCGGAGGAAGACGAAGGAGGTACCAACGATTAAGAGGCTCCGAGGTCGATTCCTTCGCTGGGGATTGATACGTCGGAAACATATCTATAATTTTTGATGTTTCATGCTCGTTTAGTATCTACTTTGCTTTTCTTTGTCTACACTTTGAGGTGTTTTTATATGTTTTCTGGTACTAACCTATTAACAATATGCCAGTGCGGTTATGCTTTCTTCTGTTTTTGGTTCCAGAAAGGCAGAAAATCAATATTCTCGGAATTGGATGGGACAAAAGCCAAAGTTAATATTTTACTGTGGGGAACACGAAGCCTGAATACAAGACGGAGGAGGGACACCAGGGGGCCACACCCCTGGCCGCGTGGATGGGCCCAGCCCACGCCTGGGGGGGTGCGGCCTCCCTGGCGACCCCCTGCCTCGCCTCTTCGCTAATAAAGTGTTGGAGATATGCCCTAGAGGAAATAATAAAAGTGGTTATTATTATATCTTTGTGTTTATGATAAATATTTACATTCATGATATAATAGTATTAATCGGAAACATTAATACTTGTGTGATCTGTAAACTAAATTAGAGTCCCTAGTAAAGCCTCTTTTTAATACTAGCTTGTTGGTTAATAGATGATCGTGGTTTCCCGATCATGAACATTGAGATGTTGTTAACATCAAGGTCATATCATTAGGAGAATGGTATGATGGACATACTCCTATAGATAAGCGTAGCATAAATATCAAGTCATTTTAATAGTTCGTTTGCTATAAGCTTTCTGGTACATAGTAACCTAATTCCTTCGACCATGAGATCATGCTAATAACCATCACCGGAAGGATGCTTTGATGACATCAAACACCACACCGTAACTGGGTGGCTATAAAGGTGGCATTGAG
Source organism: Avena insularis (assembly GCA_023614405.1). NCBI lineage: Eukaryota > Viridiplantae > Streptophyta > Magnoliopsida > Poales > Poaceae > Avena > Avena insularis. Next base: position 283,140,231 of record CM042685.1, on the reverse strand, counting down.
TGTTCGGAAAGTATGGGTTGAGACACATGGATCAAGAGTGGGATTTGTCCATCCATATGACGGATAGATATACTTTGGGCCCTCTCAGTGGAATGTCATCCAATTATCTTGCAAGCATGTGACTGGCTCACAAGGGATCACATATCACGGGAACAAGAAAAGAGTACTTATCAGTAACGAGGTTGAACTAGGTATGCAGAGATACCGACGATCAAAACCTCGGATAAGTAAACTATCGTGAGACAAAGGGAAATTGGTATCGTATGTAAGTGGTTCATTCGATCGCAAAGTAATCGTAGAAATATGTGGGAGCCATATGAATTTCCAGATTCCTCTATTGGTTATTGATCGTAGAAGTGTCTCGATCATGTCTGCATAATTCACGAACCGTAGGGAGACACACTTAAGGATTCAATGTTGTTGAGTAGTTATGGAATGATGAGTAAGAGACCGAATGTTGTTCAGAGTCTCAGATGGGATCCGGGATATCACGAGGAGATCCGGAATGGTCCGGATAATAAGATTCATATAAGGAAAGTCCTGTTTCGGAGTTCAGAAATGATTCCGGTGTTTTCATCAGGAATGTTCTAGAAGGGTCTGGAAGGTCCAGCACTCCGGAGGGGGAAGGGTACATTGGTGTGTCATGACAATGTGGAATGGTTGCATCATGTACTAGGTCACTTGGCTGGGCAATATGAAGAGAGAAATCAAATCCAAGTTTGAAAGTCAAACGCCAATTTGAAAAGTCAAATCCGAAGTTTGCTTGGTGGAGGGAGAGTAGGAAACCTACCTAGGGTAGGAGTCCCACTCCCTCCACCCGCCGGCCAAGGAGGAGTTGGAGGAGGACTCCCTCCTCCCAACCGCCTCCCTCTGTTGGGGATATGATATATGGGTATCCTCATCGCATGTCTCTTATCTGACTAACCCGGGTGGCCCATAGTCGGTAGCATGGCCTATGGCCTGCTGGGCGGCCCAGTTAGGTGGATCCAGAAGGGAGGCCCATGCCGGATAAAGGAAGGCTATGGTGGAGTCACCAGCGTACCCGGAGCCTTGGAGTGCAAGATACACAAGACTAGTGATAGACGGTGTAGGACTCTGTAACCTGTCCGGCTAGGACTTTTCCCTGTGACCCTAGGATCTGACCCTAGGGAGGCCCATGCCGGATAAAGGAAGGCTACGGTGTAGTCACCAGCGTACTTGGAGCCTTGGAGTGCAAGATACACAAGACTAGTGATAAACGGTGTAGGACTCTATAACCTGTCCGGCTAGGACTGTCCGTTTGCTTTGCCTCGCATTGACCAAGTCATTGACTCGACGGCTGGCTCGGAACTTTTGTGTTTTCTCTATGCATACTCAGGATACCACCAGATCAAGATGAGGAAGTTGGACCAATTGGCCACTTCGTTCACTACCCCATACGACACGTTTTGCTACGTCACAATGCCCTTTGGGCTGAAAAACGCAGGTGCTACCTACCAGCGGACAATGCAACGTTGCCTTCACGACCAAATTGGTCAGAACGTTCACGCCTATGTGGACGATATCGCGGTGATGTCTAAAAAGTCAAACGAATTAATCTCCAACTTAAAAGAAACCTTTGATAATCTCTGGAAATACAACATGATGCTCAACCCTAAGAAGTGCGTCTTCGGGGTTCCTGCCGGCAAATTGTTGGGCTTCATCGTTGACATGGTTATACCCTATGGGTACATTATCTCAGCATACCTGGTCCAGCCCAAGGAAGGCCCACAGCAGATGTACGCCGGCCCAAGAAGATAGGATCCTTGGAGACCAAGACTAGAGTAGATAGGAAATTCAAAGGGGTAAAACCCTAGAACCTGTAACCGACTAGGTCTATGCCCGGGACCTGCCTGAGTCTATATAAAGGCTAGGAGGGCACGACCTAGATCTCTCTCTCTGATACTTTCGCATACACACCTCCACGCCAGATTGAATCTGCGCACCCTTGTAACCTTCGGTTCCGCCGTAATCAAGAGCAGACAAGCAGGAGTAGGGTTTTCCCTCCGGGGGCCTGAACCTGGGTAAACCCCGTGTCCCGTGTTGCTTGTTTGCTAACCTTTCCGTGATCTCCAGCATCCCCATCTTCTCCAAAACCCAAGTCCATAACAATGGGCATTGACGAGATCAAACCTCGTCAATTGGCGCCGTCTGTGGGAACTGGGGACGCTGATTGTGCGATCGTGACGGTCCCAACCCGAACGATCTACAACTCTGCGGCGACGGAGAGTCACCTCCTCTTCGGCGCTTTCGACTTCACCGCCCACTCACCGGCCACCATGAAGGACTTCGAGCCCGTAGGCGACGGACTCGAGATCCTATTCGAGCTTCGCCTGTGAAGCGATCGCACCCTCTGCCTCCCTGAGCGGGTGCCCCTGCCATCAATCAGGCCCGCTTCATGGGCCCCACACCCTGTGCTACGCACATCATCATCAACAGATGAGTCCCACGACAGCAGCAACTACAACTCCGATCTGTGCGATCCGCCATCGGATGAAGGGATCTACGGTTCCGGATCCGAAAGCTGCGGCAGCAGCGGACCAATCTACGAGCGCTACCAATGCACCGTAGTCATCCAGAGCGACGTGGATCAACAACCTCCCAACCCGCCGCCCAACTCGAACCCTAACCCGCAGGACAGAAATGGCGGGAACAGAAGAAGCCAGTCCCCCCCACCCGAAGGGGAGAACAACGGCCACGTCATCCGCCTCAACAAGGAAGGATGGGCCCAAGCACGCGCCGCCGTGGCGGGAAGCACGGTCCTGCCTGCAGACGCCTCACGGGACCTACTGATGGCATACCACTTACTCCTCATCGAGGAACACAAGAAACAGGTCGAGATGCAAGAGGTGCTTGACAAACGCAAGCAAGCAGCCTCAGAATTCAGTGCGCGACGAGCTGCGCTCTCCTCCATGGGCATCGGCTCCAGCACAAACGGCAACCAAGGCAACAAACACCGCTCTCGGTTGGAGAACATGGATCCCAAAGAGCGCCGTGAGGTGACCCGAACCCTCCACGCATCCTTCATGGAGATGGATGCTGACGGCAACATCATCCCGAAAATGCCGCAGGCTGCGATCATGGCAGCCACTGCGTACCTAGGGGCCCACCCACCTCCAGAGGGGGACCCGAAAAGAGCCATGCATAAGTCCGCACTTACCGGACTCGGACTCGTCGGAGCCGCGCTCCACCAGGAAGCTCCTACGGAGCCGAAGAAGAAAGCTCCGGTCAGGTTCGACCGCAGCCCCACCCCTTCATCCGAAGAAGAGGAACATGACCTTCCTCGAAGGAAGAAGAGCTCGCGCCATCACAACCGCGACTACGACGCCAGGGACGCGCTCACACAGCGCAAAATAGACAAAGCGCGAGCCAAGCGCGCATGCTCGTCTGAATCCGAGATGGACGAAGACGAAGGAGAACTCTGTGGGGCCCGATGCTTCAGTAGGTCTGTTCGACGAACAAAGATGCCGCGTAACTTCAAACTTCCTTCGGATACTCTGATGTTCGACGGCACACAAGACCCAAAGGCGTGGCTCAGCGACCACCTATCATCCGTCAAATTACATGGCGGCAACGAAAAAACCGCCATGCAATGCCTTCACCGCAATGACAGCGCACCGGATCCGCTTAGCAGCCTATCCTCAGGGTCCATCCGAAGCTGGGAGGAGCTAGCTTACAGCTTAATACGAAACTTTAAAGGTACTAGCAAGAGGCCCGCCTCAATCGAAGAGTTGCGGGCCTTCACTCAACGAACGGGCGAATCCATTCGCTCGTACATACTACGCTGGTCCAACACCAAGAACTCTGCAGCACACATCTCCGAAGAGAGGGCCATCGACGCCTTCAAGGACGGCGTCAAGCGCCAGGACTTCAAGGAGGAACTCGGGCGCGTCAAGCCCAAGACACTCGACCACCTCATGGACATCGCCAATAGGTGGGCCGACGGCGAAGACTCCGTCCACCGGGCACACTCGGAGGAAGAGTACGACTACGGCAGACAACGAGAACGCCGTAGCAAGAGGAGATCGCGTGTCTACGACGATCGCGACGAACCCGACATGGTCACGGCTGGCTACGCCGACCGCCGCAACGACACCAACCGCAACAGCGGAGGATACCACGGAGGAAACTTCAGCGATGGAGGATGCCCAGCACAGTCATGGCACCGCCGCGATCGTGACAACAGACCCTTAGCATACAAAAAACTTTCGGGTCCATGCACCATCCACTTCTGCATCGACAAGCAGGATGGCAAGAAGAAGGCAAGACACATGCTCAAGGACTGCCGCGAATTCCAGAAGCTCAGCGAAAGCATGGTTCAGACGAGGCAGCAAGCTCCACTTCCTGCATTCGGGAACGCACCCGCGCCAGGTGAGATAGCGCATGGAGCTCCTCCACCACCACCTGTAGGAGGTCCGAACCAATTAGTCGCACCAGCACAGAACAACGCTGGGAACGGGTATCCCCCGCCAAAAGGAGCACTGATGATCCAGAAAGGGCGCCCCACGAATAGGGTGCAGAAGAAAATCACTCGTCAGATCAACTTGGCCGTGGCAACTCCACCCGCCATCCCTGAGTACCTCAGTGGGTCGGAGTCCTGCATCACGTTCAGCCGTTCGGATCACCCTTGCCAGATCCCTCGCCCAGGTCATGCTGCCCTGGTGCTGGAGGCGCAGATCGGAGGTTTCGAGATGAGCCGCATCTTCATGGACGGCGGCAGCAGCATCAACCTGATGTTCGCAAGTACTCTAGCAGCAATGCGGATCCCTGATGCAGCCGAACGATCCGACACAACGTTCCACGGCATCGTTCCAGGAAAGGGCATATTCCCCCTGGGCAAAATATGGCTCGGCGTCATCTTCGGCAAGCCGGATAACTTACGACTCGAGCGGATCGAATTCGAAGTGGTGGACTGGACATCGCAATACCATGCCATCCTCGGGCATGTAGCATTCGCAAGGTTCTTGGCCGTCCCACATTACGCATACCTACTACTCAAGATGCCAGGACCCAGGGGCACTATCACAGTCCACGGGAGCTTCACCCGATCGGACCAATGCGACGGGGACTTCAGCAGAATCTCTCAGTCCTTCGGCATGCAAGACGAGCTCGTAAAGCTCCACGAGGTGACGGACAATGGGGCACCCCCAGTCGCAAGACAAAACGCACCCGACATGTCTTTCGACTCCACCGTCAACACAAAGAAGGTGCAGGTCCACCCGACGGATGCCTCCAAGACGACACTGATCGCCAACGACCTCAGCCCCGCATAGGAAAGCGCGCCCGTCGAATTCCTCCGTGAGCGCTGGGAAATTTTCCCCTGGTGTCCTGCGGACATGCCAGGAGTTCCCAGGGAATTCGTCGAGCATGCACTCAATGTCTTTCCAGACACCAAGCCCGTCAAGCAGTCCATCCGGAGACTGTCCGAGCCACGGGCCAAAGCAATTGGGAAGGAAATCAACAGACTACTCGCTACAGACTTCATCAGGGAGATCAAAGAAAGCGAGTGGCTTGCAAATACAGTGATGGTCCCAAAGAAGGACACGGACATCCTGCGGATGTGCGTGGATTTCACGTCGCTAAACAAGCACTGCCCAAAGGACCACTTCCCTCTTCCTCCGATCGACCAGATCATTGATTCGACTGCAGGATGCGAGAAACTCTCCTTCCTCGACGCCTACTCAGGCTACAACCAGATTCGACTCAAGGTCGAAGATCAAGAGAAAACGGCGTTTATCACAATGAGGTGGCACGTGCCACGTACCAGCGATGCATGCAGGCATGCCTGAAGGACCAAATCGGTCGCAACGTCCAAGTCTATGTCGACGACATAGTCATCAAAACCAGGGAGGCGAAAACGCTCATCGATGATCTCCGCGAGACGTTCGATAATCTCGACCGCTACAGGATCAAGCTCAATCCCGAAAAGTGCACCTTCGGCGTCCCATCAGGACAACTCCTTGGCTACTTCATCTCCCAGCGAGGGATCGAGGCGAACCCGAAGAAAATCCGGGCCATCATGGCGATGGAGAAGCTAAAGAATCTCAAGGGTGTCCAGCAGCTCGTAGGGCGAATAGCGGCATTGAGAAGGTTTATCAGCCGCATGGGCGAGAAGGCCCTGCCATTCTACCAGCTGCTATGCAAGGCAGATAAATTCGAGTGGACGCCCGAAGCCGACGACGCATTCGAAAGTCTCAAGCGACTGCTCTCCACCTCGCTCGTTTTGGTCACACCAAAGGAGCGCGAGCCTCTGTTGTTGTATATAGCAGCCACACACCAGGTGGTCAGCACCGTGCTAGTGGTCAAACGACCCGAAGAAGGCAAAACCCATGGGGTCAAACACCCAATTTACTATCTCAGCGAGGTATTGATGCCAACAAAACAGAGGTACCCTCACTACCAAAAACTCGCCTACGGCGTGTTCATGACGACTCGTCGGTTGAGCCATTACTTCCAGGAGCACCAGGTGATGGTCATCAATGAGGCACCTTTGAACAGCATCCTGAATAACCCAGAGGCCACAGGACGCGTGGCCCTGTGGGCAATCGAGCTGTCATCCCTAGACATCGTCTACGAGAAACGACTCGCAATCAAGTCTCAGGTCCTACCGGACTTCCTTGTACACTGGATGGAGCTGCAGCTGCCAGACACCCCAGACATGTCGCAGTCATGGACGATGCACTTCGACGGCTCCAAGCGCGAAGCTGGAGAAGGAGCCGGGGTCATACTAACCTCCCCGCAAGGCGACAAGATGAAGTACGTCCTTCGGATGAAATTCCGAGCTTCCAACAACGAGGCCGAATACGAAGCCCCCATCCATGGCATGAGGATGGCAAAGATCTGCGGCGCAACGTGCCTGGTCATCTACGGTGACTCCAACCTCGTCGTCCAACAGACGATGAATGAGTGCGACGCACACGCCGAAAACATGATCGCGTACCGCGTGCTCTACAACGCACTCGAAGGAGAATTCGACGGCTGTGAGCTTCGGCACGTTGGAAGAGAAAACAACGAGGAGGCCGATAGACTCGCCAACATCGGCTCCACCTGTGCCAAGGTACCACCAGGTGTGTTCCTCGAACAGATCTGCGTGCCATCAATCAAGCGGAAATTCCCCAAGGGATCACCTGAAGAAGCAGAACACTCAGGAGCTACGCTACCCGAAGGTCAGGAAGGACCCGAGAAACTGGACACAGAGGTTGCTATGGTCAACCTGATGCAGGTCATGGCAGTCGAAAAAACCTGGACGCTACCATACCTCCAGTTCTTGATAAACGGAGAACTGCCTGACAGCCCGACAGATGCCCGGCGCATATCTCGCCGGTCAAAAGCTTTCACCATCATCAATGGCGAGCTGTACAAGCGCAGTATTACGGGTGTACTACAAAGATGCGTCACCATCAGTGAAGGGAAAACCATCCTCCAAGACATCCACGAGGGCATCTGCGGCCATCACGCAGGCAGCCGCTCCCTTGTCGCCAAAGCTCTACGAGCTAGATTCTACTGGCCAACGGCCATGAGCGATTCAAAGGACATCGTCCGAAGATGCAAGGGGTGCCAAAGGTTCGTCGACAAACCACACGCACCCGGGTCAGAGCTCAGGCCCATACCTATAGCCTGGCCCTTTGCTCAATGGGGCCTCGACATGATTGGCAAACTGCCAAAGTCCTCGAAAGGGGGGCACGTCTACCTCCTGGTCGCAGTCGACAAATTCACCAAGTGGGTCGAAGCCATGCCGGTCACTAACCAAAAAGGCAAGACCGCCATCAAGTTCTTTGAATCCATTGTCTATAGGTTCGGCGTACCGCATAGCATCATCACCGACAATGGATCGAACTTCATCTCCAAAGAATTCCAAGACTTCTGCGAAGGCCTCGGGATCAACATCACATACGCCTCAGTGGCACACCCGCAAACGAACGGGCAGGTGGAAAAGGCCAATGGCCTAATCGGCGCTGGCATCAAGAAGCGCCTCATGAGCCCACTCGAGCGAAAAGCTGGAGCATGGACGGAAGAGCTACCATCCGTCCTATGGAGCTTGCGTACCACGCCAAACAGATCCACCGGCTACACGCCGTTCTTCATGGTGCATGGAGCCGAAGCTGGGCTACCAGCCGAAGTACGCCACCAGGCCCCCCGGGTCGTCGCTTACAGCGAAGCCGAATCCACGGCTGCACTCGAAGATGCCGTCGACACACTCGACGAGGCACGGGACATAGCAACAGCTCGATCAATGGTGTACCAGCAGAGTCTCTGCAACTACCACAGCCGACGTCTACGCCCAAGGTCCTTCGTCGAAGGAGACCTCGTCTTACGACTCAAGCAAGAGCGACCGAAGAAACTCGAGTCACCATGGGAAGGACCCTACATCATCACCAAAGTCATCCCAGGTGGCGCCTATCGCCTCAAACACGTGTAGTCTGGAGTCGCATACTCCAACCCATGGAACATCGCGCACTTGCGATGATTCTACCCCTAGCTATCTACCCCTTTACTTTTAATAAGGCTATTCAGCCAAGGCTACTCAGCCGAACAATGTACTTCCTCCATTACGATATAAATAAATCTAAGTGTCTCGCCCCAAAATTTCGTTTTGCTATTTGCACCTTTACTGCATGCTACAAACGCACTCGGGGGCTCCCCCCACCTCACGATCTCATCGACTCAGGATAACACGTGTATACCTGAGTAGCTGACCACGTTAGGCTAACGAAAAGGACACATACGCAAAAAAAGCACTACGTGCTCAAACAACAACTGCATCTTTACAACAAAAGGGCAAAACACGCCCAGACAAATACATACAAATTTTACATCTATCTCTTTTACAGGTACTACCTATTCTGAAGAATAACTTGAGCACGCTGCTCAAACAAATCTACGACCTGTTCGGCACACTGCCTTACAGCCGCATAATGCGGACGCATATCCCACTCGCCACTATCCGGCCGAAGAGGTGGCCTAGCCGCTACAGCAGACAAATCTACATCAGGACGGTGCAGCCTCACAAGGGACAAAGCAGCCTTCACTCCTGTGACGAGCTGGTGCCGCACCAACTCCTTGACATTAGTCACGTTCCGAAACTTCGACAGAAGACCAGCAAGGTTTGTTGGAACGGCATCCAATGGAAACATAACATGCAGCACCGACGCAAGCGACGTATGCACCTGACGAAGAACCCGCAAAACTTGGTGCACACGATCTTGCACCGTCGCAAGGACCATAGCACGGTCACGATCCATCCAGAAGAACCCGCTGGCTTTCATGTCTTGTTGAGTCAAGCAATTGACCCGAACAGCGACACGCTCTTTCTCCTTCCTTGGAGCAAGGTTAGCACCTGCGATACTCGCACAAAAATAAGACGCAAGGCCAGCGGGCGCATCCGAAGAACTGAGCTGCAGCTCGAAACAAAAAACAACTTACATTGAAGCTGCTCAGACAGTCGAAGCAGTTCCGCCATCAAGTACTCCTCTCTGGCCGCACCGCGATCCACCTTGGACTTCCAAACGTCGGTGTGGCCACGCAGCCCAAGCAACTCTTTCTCGAGACTACGAACACAGTCTCGAAGAAAAGCAAGCTGCGATGAATCATCCAAAGATGGCCGCAGCCGCGCAGCAGGCGAGGTGTCAACGGGATCAGCACCCGAAGGACCCTAGAGCAGCAGAAAGGCAAAGACATAAACACTCAGACGGAGAAGAACGCGGCTCAACAAATTCATTAAGTGAATAAAAAGCCACTACGTGGCACAGAGATTTTGTTCATCAACATAATTACAACAAAAAGAAGACTACAACTATCCTACAGCTACAACGCCTAAGATGCGGCAGCCTGAGTAGCCTCGGAGCTGGATTGCCTCGCCTTGGCTTCCCCTTTGCCGTCAGAAGGCTGCATCGCCAGCAGATCAATCAGCTTTGGCCCATATCGCTTACAGTGAGCAAAATAGGTAGCGAAGGCTACCTCGGATCCATCCACAGTCGTCGGCATCCGGGAGGTGATCTGGGGAAGGTCCAGCTCCGCTCCAGCCGCTAACACCATCGCCAGCCCGACAGATGTGCCTATGCCCTTCTGCTTGCGCTTGTACGCCGCAGGCGCTTCGGCTGACAGTGCCTCCGCCAGGGCGTCAACATCATCAAGGGCCGCACCCTTGGGGACAAGCTCCTTGTAGAAGCGGCCAAGGACCTCCTTGGCCTTGGCGAGTGAGCTGACGACGGTGCTGCAACGATCTTCGATCATGAAGAGCATCATCTAGAGCACTCTGCTCCAGAAAGGCCATGTCAAACTCGATGCCTGCGGCATCTGAGACAATAAAGAAAAGGAATGAACAAAGCATCGTAGAAGAAAGACAAGAAAACCAAAAAAGATGCAAGTGAAGATACTCACCCGAAACAGCCTTGGCAGCAGCCATGAGCTTGCCTGCCACCTCTCTTTCACGCGCAGCCGCAGTAGTGGCAATCTTCTCCTCGCGGTCCGTGGCCTCCTGCTGCAGGCGCTCCTTAGCCTCGGCCGCAGTGGCCAGCTCCAGCTCGAGGCGCTCTTTCGCACCAGTGGCGACCTCGGCCTTTTTCTCCGCTTGACCGAGGCTCTTTTTGAGAGCATCAATCTCATGGAGGGAGGTGTTATGCTCCTCTGCATTCAAATAATACAAGCATTAGATAACAAGACAAGAATACATGAAGAAAGAAGCATCAAGGCATACAAGTACCTCGAAACTGTTGGAGGCTGGCCTCCAGCACCAGGTGCTCCTGCACCAGTCGCTTGGCATCCTGCACAAAAGGCTGCAGGAAGAATACCTACCAGTAAGGAAAAGGACTCGGGGGCTACGCCCAACAGAAAAGAACAGGAGCAAAATACGCACACGAAAACGCTCGATGCTCCCCCCGAGACTCGAAGAAAGAACAAGACAAGAAAACTCTTTTACAGATGCTCGGGGGCTCCCCCCTTAGCAGGAGACAGAACTACTTACATGATCCGATGGCGACTCCGAAGGCCCGCTCGCAGCCTTCTGAGGCGCAACCACCTGAACCTCCTGCGGAGAAGGGACCGGCGCAGCACCCTCAGAAGTAGCCACCATCTGAGGAGGACGAGACACAACTTTCGACTCTCCCATCATCTCCCGAGCACCATCGCTGGAGGAGTCATGGGAGGAGTGCCTGCACAAGGAAAAATTAGCACAAGTAAAAAATCAACAGCAAAAGAAAAGCAGTACAAAGGAAACTTACGAGTCCAGTGAGCTCAGGTTGAAGATAGGAGGGGTCCTTCGGGCTCTCTTCTCCTCTTTCTTCTCTTCCTTCTTCTCTTCCTTCTTTTCTTCCTTCTTCCGCTTCGCTGGCGGATGCGGCGCTACAGCCCGCACGGGAAGAGCAGGAATGGGAGAGGAAGAACCTCCATGCCCGTCACTGTGACGCTCAAGGCACAGAGGGTTCATAGGAGTCGTAGGAGTCGAGGCATCCGAAGACTCGCTGGAGCTCCGTGATCGTTTGCGAGTGTGGTACTCGCTCGATTCATTGGCCTCTTCGGTCGGAGATCATGCCGACGGCAACTCAGACATGGAATCCACCACATCATTATCCGGAGCATCCGGAAATATTTCGGGTAATGGCGGCACCATACCCGGCACTTTGAAGCTCTGCACAAAAGAAGAAACTTTGTTAGCAAACAAAGGAAAATACAAATGCAGCCGAAAATAGCACTACGCGCACGAATCTACACCTGTGGAACGGCAAGCGTAGAAGAAAACGGAGGAGTCAGCGACTTCCCAGGGATATCCTCTCCAGCCTTGTACTTCAGCAGCGTACGAAGGGGCCTGTCGAGATCTCCCTAGGAGAGCTTCTCAGTCGAAACCCTCGTCGGATCACGGCGCCCAGCATAAAGAAATATCGGGTGCGCCCTAGCCTAGAGGGGTTGCACCCGACGCTCAAGAAACGTGCGGATAATATCCACACCGTTCACTTCCTTCTCTGGAATCAACTGGAGATCCTCCACTCGACGGTAGAGATCCTCTATCTCCGCTACCTCGCCATCCAAGATCTGATTTTTCCAGGACCTCTTCGGCTCGATTATTTGGGAGGAGTCGAAAGGAGGAAGGCCAACATGCTGCCCAACCACTGTGGAGTCGCGAATGTAAAACCATCGCCTCCGCCAGTACTGGACAGATTCGGACATGGAAAAAGAAAAGAAAAGAAAAGAATATTGGGCTTGAGGGAGATGATGCAACCCCCAATGGGATACACACCATTCGAACCAGATTGCCTCTTCACGGAATAGAATTTCCAGAAGAGGCCAAAGTGCGGCTCGATTCCGAGCCAGCACTCGCAGAAAGTGATAAAACAAGCAACGTGAAGAAGAGAATTGGGGGAAGGATGATGTAGTTGGATGCCGTAGAGAAAGAGCAGCCCACGAAGGAAGTCGTGGACTGGGAAGGAAAATCCGCGAATAACGAAGGCGAGGAACATAACCCGATACCCAGCGGGGGGACGGGGGATTACCTCATTGCCTGGGAGTTTGATGGCCTCCCTATCCTGCGGGATCAAGCCCCGCTCGCGAAGCTTGCGGAGATCACTCTCCCGCGTCTCCGATCGCCGCCAGCCACCATCGGTGACACGGGTAGCAGTGGCGCCTTTCTTCCCTCTAGCGGCGCTAGTACCAGCCGTAGATGAAGACTTCTTCATTTTCCCCATCGTGGTATGGCGGCGCCGGCGGTGATATCGCAGAAGGGAAGAAGGAAATGTGAAGGGATATTCCAGCGTGCAGCAAGAACGCTCAGAGCACAAGGAAGCAGTGAAACGAGAATAGATGCCGTGAAAACAAACTGAAGTTTTCCCCCAATGATTATAACGACGAAGACGACGCACGGCAACCATCCATCGAGAAGACCTAACGCCAACGACAGATCTGACCATACACGTGTCAGCATCACAACGAACCGTCGCTAACACGTCGTCCACTATGCGCGGAAATCGAGGCGACGCCGTAATTATCTCCACGCCGCGCATGACCGGTCAATTCAAGGTCAGAAAGTGGGACCCACGTTCGTCCAGTCAAGTCATCTCTGGTGCAGCAGACGCTTGAGGTCATCGATCATCAGCACTGACGTCATCAAAAGCTATAACTCGCAACAGCTATAAGTACTTTGGGTCCAAAGCTAAGAGTACTCACTCGAATCTACGATTCGACTAATTACTCGGGGGCTACACCTATCAGGAGCGTTGGCCGCGCACCCGAAACATCAATAGAAGAAAAATATTTCTTCGAGTCCTACGTCGAGTCTATGACTCCACTACGGACTCGGGGGCTACTCCCATAGGGAGGATGGATTTAAGCATTTGAAAAAATTTCTGTCCTACGGACTTAACACTGAACAACGCCTGAATAAAGTCTCGCCGAGTTCACGACTCAATGCAACACTGGGTTACTCCCATAGGGCGCTGGTCGCGCACCCTATGAATTCTTCGATCGCGATCTTCGGATCAGCATGCAAAAACTTTTCGCAACTCGCCCCAACTAGACGCTAAGTGAGCAACGTTCTCCTTGGCTACACCAAACACCTCCGCGGTGATAAATATTCGATGTCGGTTCACGACACAAAGATAAGACCTAGATATCATCCGATGGCCCGGCAACGACACCATCAAGGCCTCGCTAGTAAAAACCCGTGCCACGTGCACGATGAAAAATCCCAACGACGCTACTGGTACATCAATTAAATTCACTGGAATTCCACTCCTGTAAGTCCTCCGCGGCCTGAGTCGAATTACGCCAGCATATGTTCCAGGTCCGAGTTGAGGGAATCGAACCTGAAGAAGATCGTGTTGTTTTGTCCTAAGACAGTTAACTGACCCTGATCCGTCGGGTGAGTCAGGCACACGCATCAACAATCCCTACACATGAACTATTGAAATACATAGTTGCACCCGAAGGATTGAAGAGTCTCTCCGAATTCTACGATTCTGACCGATCACCGGGGCTCTTGACATGGTTATACCCTACGGGTACATGATCTCAGCATACCTGGTCCAGCCCAAGGAAGGCCCACGGCAGATGTACGCCGGACCATGAAGATTTTCGGGTGGCCAAGGCCCATGACGCCTTCGGATCCTTGGAGAGCAAGACTAGAGTAGATAGGAAATTCAAAGGGGTAAAACCCTAGAACCTTTAACCGACTAGGTCTATGCCCGGGACCTGCCTGAGTCTATATAAAGGCTAGGAGGGCATGACCTAGATCTCTCTCTCTCTGATACTTCCTCATACACACCTCCACGCCAGATTGAATCTGCGCACCCTTGTAACCTTCGGTTCCGCCGTAATCAAGAGCAGACAAGCAGGAGTAGGGTTTTCCCTCCGGGGGCCTGAACCTGGGTAAACCCCGTGTCCCGTGTTGCTTGTTTGCTAACCGTTCCGCGATCTCCAGCATCCCCATCTTCTCCAAAACCCAAGTCCATAACAATGGGCATTGACGAGATCAAACCTCGTCAATCGTTTCCCAGCGCGGAATCGAGGTCAACCCGGAGAAAATCAAGGCCATCTTAAACATAAACCGTCCGACATGCCTAAAGGACATCCAACAACTAATAGGTTGCGTTGCAGCAGTTAGTCGGTTCGTCAGCCGACTTGGAAAGAAGGCTTTGTCGCTGTAAAAGTTGCTGAAGAAGGCGGACAAATTCACGTGGACAGACGAGGCAGATGCAGCATTGAAGCAGCTCAAGGAGATTCTTTCCTCAGCGCCCATCCTTGCAGCACTCGAGCCTGGTGAGCCCCTGTTAATTTACATGGCGACAACCAACCGGGTTATCAGCATCGTCGTCATGGTAGAGCGGAAGGAACCAGGCTACGAGCACAGAGTTCAACGACCAGTTTACTATGTGAGCGAGGTCTTGACGGAGTCCAAGCAGCGTTACCCGCACTACCAAAAGATAGATTATGGAGTATTCCTTGCTTCACGGAAGCTGAGGCATTACTTTCAGGAGTACCCAATCACAGTGGTGAGCAAGACTCCACTGTCCGACATTATCAATAACAACGATGCTACAGGAAGGGTCGCGAAATTGGGCATTGAACTTGCCGCCTTCGAGATCGCCTACAAGAGACGCGACGCTATCAAGTCACAAGCTTTGGCGGATTTTATTGCAGATTGGACGGAGATGCCAGACACTACTCCATTGCCAGAACCAGAGTACTGGGTGATGCACTTTGACGGATCAAAGTTGCTCAACAGCTCGGGGGCTGGTGTACTGCTACAGTCACCAAAAGGAGACAAGCTACACTACGTTCTGCAGATCCACTTCGAGGCTACAAACAACATGGCGGAGTATGAAGCACTCATTCACAGACTGCGTGTAGCCAAGGATATTGGCATCAAGCGCATAGTTTGCTGTGGATTTTCCGACTTGGTTGCCCAGCAGGTGGCTGGCACCTGGAATGCGCGGAACCCTATGATGGCGGCATATCGAGACGAAGTGGACGAGATAGCCAAGAGCTTCTTGGGCTACGAAGTCAAGTATGTGCCTAGGGAACAAAACGAGGCAGCTGATCTGTTGTCTAAACTGGGATCAGGGCACAAGCGAATTCCGCCAGGAGTTTTCCTAGAGCATCTACGCACACCATCCGTGAAGGGCGCCGACATCGACAACCCGGATAGAGTTGACTCTTTCGTCAACATGGTGACAAAGATCCCTCCGGCTTGGACAAAACCGTTCATGGAGTATCTCGAGCACGGAACTTTGCCCGATGACGAAGTCGAAAGACGGGAAATAGTACGATGAGCAAAGGGTTATACCATAATCAATGGGAAACTCTACAAGAGGAGCACTACTGGTGTATACCTAAAGTGCGTTTCCCAGCTAGAAGGTATGCAAATCCTATGCGAAATCCATCTCGGAGATTGCGGGCATCACGCCGCTCCTTGATCATTGGTCGCGAAAGCCTTCCAAAGAAGGATTATCTTGGCGACGCCGACAAGCTGGTTGAGACATGCACAGGATGCCAGTATTATGCCCGACAACCACATGTTCCTGCTGAAGAATTGCGAACAATACCAATAACTTGGCCGTTTGCATTCTGGGGGCTAGACATGGTGGGGCCGTTATAGACGGCACCGTGTGGATTTATGCATCTGCTTGTAGCAGTTGACAAATCCACCAAATGGATAGAAGCTAAACCCATTAGAAATCTTGATGGGGCGAGTGCCCTCAGGTTTGTCCGGGATCTAGTGGTGAGATTTGGTCTCCCACATAGCATCATCACCGACAACGGAAGCAACTTGTCACTCGGAGAAGTGGAGGCCTACTGCTGGGACAAAGGCATCTGACTTGACCTTGCATCTGTGGCACACCCACAATCCAATGGTCAGGTTGAGCGAGCCAATGGATTAATTCTGCAGGGAATCAAGCCACGTCTCGACGCACCGCTACATAGAGCAGCTGGAGCCTGGGCAGAAGAATTGCCATCTGTGTTGTGGAGTCTACGAACTACACCCAACAGATCCACCGGCTACACCCCTTACTTCATGGTATATGGAGCAGAAGACATCCTACCTTCCGACATCCTCCACGATGCACCAAGAGTTGCCGCCTACGACGAAGATGACGCTGAAGAATCCAGACGCCTAGATGCGGACCTTCTCGAGGAGGAGCGCGTTTTGGCATGCCAAAGATCCGCCATCTACCAACAGAAGCTACGCAGCTACCATAGTCGCCGCGTTCGGCATCGCTCGTTTAAATAGGGGGATTTGGTGCTCCGACTTAAGCAGAAGAAGTCACACAAATTATCCCCGCCATGGGAAGGACCGTTCATCATAAGCAAGGCGCTGCTCAATGGGTCTTACTACCTTGTCGACAATCGTGAACTCAAGGATAGACCCAACGAGGATCATAAGCGTAAGCGACGTGACCCGGATGATGACTACCCGAAGCTTGATCGGCCATGGAACATAGCACAGCTACGTCCTTTCTACACTTAGCATTTTTTATCTAATTGTGTACCTCTTATATGATCAATGAAATAAAGCTCTTTGGTTCACTCATATTGCTGAGTATTTTACCTCCTTTACTGTTCATTTTTGGATCATGTAAAACTTTTATGCACAAGTCATGCGATTGCACTTGTGAAAATTCCGCCTACGGCCGTTAGCTTAAGTTTTCTGGTCTACACGTTCTTTGTCGTTTTTATGTGGATTCCGAAGTAGTGACTTTTGGCACTTATTGTCGGCGATTTTGTGCTTAGGTTATTGACGGTGCCATTGGTCATCATCACCTAAGCGCATGGTTCCGACAACGAGTCTTCCGACTCACGATGTAAGGTTCCCAACCTTTAATAAGGTAGAGATCCCTGTGTGTACAATGCTAGTCCCTGGATCAATAACTAGCATCCACAGTTAAGATGTAATATCAAGAAACAAAGGTCATAATACAACTTTATAACCAGGAATAACATAATTTATTACATCTTACATAGCTCATTTGGCTATCTCATTACAATGCAGCAGAATATAACAATAGCATGGGGTCCTTCATCTTCAAGGTGCCACAGGCAGACATGTTGGTTGTAGACTTGTAATCCTAATCATTAAACTACACTAATATCAAACAAAACCTGCAACATAACAAGTTACAGCCACAAGGGTCAATACATTTGATTTGTATTGGCAAGTGATACTATGGTAGTATAGTGGAGTCTATCATCTATATGCATTTGGCTAAGTGGAGCTTAGGATTGCTTTGCTCAAAATAGATTTTCCTTACCATTTGAAAACACTAAGTTTTTGCTTGACAAAAATCACCCAAGGAACCACCAATAAAAATTGGTGAACCTTAAACCCTTGTTCAACCACAAATTTTTAACTTAGAAATTGGGATGATGAGATTCGTGATAGCTTCCATGTCTTGATGCTAAAATTGTCCTTTGCCAAGGACATGGCTAAGTACTTAGATTTTACACTCTGCAGAGGTGGTGCACTTTCCCCACAAGACTTGGTTTCCCAAGACAAGATCTTTCAGAAGCCTTCCCTTAGACCAAAATGGACGCGCTCCAACCTATCAAACCCCAACCACCAACTGTCCATTTGGCTAAGTTATTTCAACCTATATGATCCAGGCAGAGCCCATAATGCCAAGTGGCTACACTTGAAGCTTCTCAACATTTGACATCTCAAATCTCTTTGTTCCTGCGTGGCCATCCACAAGTGAGATACACAAGGTTCACCAGTCCCCTGGCCTTGTGTAACCACTCAACACAAACCATTCCTTCCATTCCACCCAGGTGATTCATTCACTTAGTTGTTTTATTAAACAAAATACAAGTCCACGGACTTAGAAAATTTTCATAGTATGAATATATATTCCACCCTTGTTTTCTACTAGCTAAGCTAAGCAATGATAGTAGTAGGAATCTTAACTTAGGAAAATTCTACTAAGGTTTCATCTACTAGGATTTCCCATAGCATGGTTTATACTTAGTAAAAATTCCATGCAAGTCTTACTTAGAAATATCACTAATGCATAGTGAAAATAATGGGACAAAAGTATGTAGCATCACTTGCCTTTTTGGTAGAGGGTATAAGTTCACTCCTTCATCTTTGTAATGTTCACACACATCAAGTCACTATAATTCAATCAAGCAAACAATATTTCAATCTACCATTCAAGCAATTCATCACATAAAATGATGAAAAAAAGCAATGCATGCAAGCATGTCAAGGATTGTTTTATTTGCAAAAGTGGTTTCTAATGGTTCATAAACATTTGAAAACACCTAATGGTCATTTTATAGAGTGGCAAAATCATTTGCTTAAGATTTTACTTCATAAACCATTTTTACATCAAGTCATTATTTTATGTGGTAAAGAAATGCTTTTAATAAGGCAAAAATATATAGATTTCACAAAATATGTTTTCAAACCATAAAACCTTGTGTTTAGGGTCAGAGAGTTTATTTCCAAAACATTTCTCAAAGGTTTCCTTCCAAAACCATTTTTAATAATCAAACCATATTTTTATTTGACTAGAATTGGTTTAAATCAAAGATTCATTTTTTTGTTTCACTAAATACATTTTTGAAACCACAATTTGTTTCTATGGTCAGTAGGTTCAAAACACACCATTTGCCAAGGATTTTAACCTCAAAATCATTTTGGAACAAATTTTACAACCTAAACATGCATACACAGGTTTCTGTAAAAACAAACAATTTAATAGAATCTTTTTACTAAACAAAATGCATGGTTGGCTAGGGCTTGTTTTTTTGAATCCATTGATATAAAGTTTGCAAAATTTGGACATGTAGATTAAAAGTTATAGATTTTACAAAATCCAGCATCTAATAGATCAAATCTGTTTTAATTCAAACTAGCCGAGACACGTGGCGTGTTCTAATTCATCGGTACCGCTTCGGTTGGATCGTGCGATGGCAGCCGTTGGATTTAAGTTACATCGCACGGTGCAGATATGCTACTTACCTCTTCGCTCTCGTTCTATCGCATCCGTTCGATCAAGATCTAGTGGCTTGCATCTACTGGTCAAATACTGGCGGCGCTGGCGGTGGTGAACGGCGGCAAGGCTCGGCAATGACCTTTGCCGGGCGATAGGAAGCTAGGAGAGAGGGAAGGGCTCACCGAGTTCGCTGCGCTCCGCCGATGCTCAACGTGTTCTTGTTCGATGAAGGGCGCCGAGATCAACCGGAATTCTCGCCAGAGTTGCCGCAGATTCGATGCTTGCCATCGCCATCGGCGAGCAGCCTACGGGTCCTGCGCGAGTGAATGGCGAGCACCGGGATGTTCACAAGGCCCAGACGAACAAATTGGCATGAGACTACGGTCGAGGCGCCGACGGGTTCGCCGGCGAGGCTCACCGGAGTTGTTTGCAGACGGCGGTGCCGCTGACGCTGCTGTCGGCCATGGGTCAGGCGCGGCCAAGTCAAAGCCACTGGAAGATGCGTCTGGAAGAGGGGAGATGGCTGGAGTGGTTGAGGGGACAAGGGGCGGCAGGGTTTGGCCGGAATCGTTCGCGGAGCTCGGCGGAGCAGAGGGCGTTGCAGAAGGAAATTGGGCAGCCTGGGGGCACGCTAGGTTGAGGCGACTGGGGGGAAATGGAGAGGAGGTGTTGGCGCTTAAGAAGGCGTGGTCGCAGGGGCGTTTAATGGCGTGGTTACTGCGTATTAACGCGAGGAAACGCGATGAACGGGTCGGGAGGAATGAGGGGCGGTCGTCGCGGGGAGGAAGAAGGTGACGGGGCTGGGGCCCGGCCGTCTGCAAGTGAGAGAGAGGGGTGGGGTCGCTCAGAAGGCTTATGCGGGTTTATAAGTGGGTGCGAATCGTTTTTCTTCGGGAGAGAGAGGGAATGGCTGTTGGGCCTTATTGGGTTGAGTCCTTTAACATTTTTTTGTTCTGTTTGTTTTTCTTTTTCTTTGCCTTTATTCTGTTTTGATTTTTGTTTGGTCAATTCAAACATTCATTTGAATTCAAACCTTTGCCAAAATTTGTGTAGGTTTAAATACTGATTAATAAAACATTCTGATATCATTTTTAGAATAATTTATTTATTCTTTTTAAGTCTTTTAATTATTCAAAAATAGGCTCTAGTTTTAATTAGATAAGATTTTTAAATCTCCATTTAAATTCTTAAACTTTCCAAATCCTTTCAGTAGGTTTTTATTTGTTTATTTGGATTCAAATAATTCATCTTGAATTATTTGGAAAGTATTTAATATGATTCATAAATCATTTGGATTGGGTTTTCATTTAATTCCAATGGAATTAGATATAGTTTTAATTCCTTAAATTTTATGATTTATTTTATTTAATGTTGATTTAACAACTTTTATTTCACTTGGGTAAATTCCAAATATCATTTTATCATGATTTAAATAATTACTTTTATTAGAGATGTGTCTTTATTCAAATGGAATTTGGTTTAAGCCCTTTTATTTTATTTTGGAAATTATTTATCCTTTTATTTTATTTGGATTTGGATTCCATTTATTCCACTTGCTTATGGTCTTTGCCAAGATTTAATTTGGTCTTTAAATATTCTTTAATTAATAATTATTTCTTCTCCTTATAAAATCCTTATCTTTTTATTTAGAGATCCAAACTTGGTGATTCCAATTTGTAAAATCTTGTTTAATATTTATTTATCCTTTTAAAAATCTTTAGGATTATTTGCTCACCATTTTTTATGGATTTTAGATAAGTGCTTTATTAGCTTTGGAAATTATTTTTCCTTATCTTATTGAAATTCATAAGATTTTATCTATGGCTTCAAATTAAGTGAAACCAATTTCTAGGGCTTTATAATATTTCTATTTGTCTTTCTTGATCATTTGTAAATGTTTGTTGACAAGATTTTATATGGATCAAAACCATAGGTTTGGAGATAACTTGGAAATGATTTTTATTCCATTAGGGATTTAGGGTTTGGATTTACTTTCCAAGGGTTTAAGTTTCAAGATACATTCATTGAGAAATGTATTTCTCTTGATTTGGATTTTTGTTGAATTCAAACTTTTACCAAAGTTTGTTCAAGATGGGATTTTAATTTTCCACTTAGAAACAAAAGTTTCTTTTTGCCCTAAAATTCAACAATAATTTATTTTATTTATTTATTTTTCACATAACAAGATTTGGAAAATCTTGGGATGTGACAGGCTACCACCCTTAAAATAAATCTTGTCCCGAGATTTGGGGAGGCTAGGGGTTACAAGTTGGCTCAAAGCATCTAGGGTACTACCACCCTTAAAAATTTTCCAACTAAACTACATCTTGGCTTGCTTGGGATCTTGTTGAAATCTCTCTAGACAAACATCTGCATAGTGTCCTTTGTTTCCACATTTGAAACATGTGACAAGGCTGAGATCCTTCATAGGCTTGTTTATCTTGTGCTTCATCTTTTCTGGACAGTTGCTTGCATAATGTCTTTGGTTACCACAGTTGTAAC
The DNA here is from genome assembly GCA_023614405.1 of Avena insularis. NCBI lineage: Eukaryota > Viridiplantae > Streptophyta > Magnoliopsida > Poales > Poaceae > Avena > Avena insularis. Next base: position 283,118,290 of record CM042685.1, on the reverse strand, counting down.
ATGTGATAAGATTGAGTTCTTCACGTATCTTCTATGGACAAGTTGCTACATAATGTCCTAGCTCTTTGCAGTTGTTGCACCACACTTGGCTAATCTCCTTATACTTTTGCTTCTCTGGACATTCACTGGCATAGTGTCCCATTTCTTTGCAATGACCACATTGCACATGGCTTTTATCCTTCTTTTTCTTGGGTTTCTCCAAAGCTAGGAGTGCTTCTAGTTCATGTTCTTCATATGTTATCTCAAAGGTAGGAATGTCTACTGGTCTCCTTGACTTTCTATTACTCCTTGGATAATACATATGTATCCTTTTTGGTCCTTTAAATTGAGTCATGTTGTTGGGAGGTACAAGCTGAGATTTTCCTTTGTCTTCATCCTTCTTGGTAGACTTGGCTCTCTCATGGTAGTCTGCAATCAGTTGTTGCACTCCACCTTGTTTCCTTTGTTCAACTATGGAATAGATGGGGCATTGGATAGGGACATGATTGTTTCCTTCACATAGGTAACAAGTAGCTTGAGATGTGGGGCATTGGTCAATTGGATGTTTCTCTTCACAATTGGGGCATTGATCTTCATGCACCTTGGAAGTGTGATCCTTGTCTCCACAAATATTGCAAGCTTGGGTTCCTTCTAGAATAACATCTTTGTCATCCTTATTGTCATAAACTCCTTGGGAAGAGTTTTCTCCCATGTTGATAATTTGAGTAGCCATCCCTTGCAACAATTGGGATTGAGTTTCCAAAACTTTTTTCATGGTTGGGTCTGACTCATTGTTGTTGGCTAAAAACTGAGTTGTCACTTGGTTCAACTGGGTTTGTCTTGCAAGCAGTTGGTCTCTCATGTTGACCTCTTGGTTGTTGTTGTTGTTGTTGTTGTCATCATCCTTGATGTTGGAGTCTCTTGGAGAAGTCATCTGTTTGGGTTGGATTGGGATTAGAATAGGCATAATATTTCTAAGGAATCAATTCTAATCACACACATCACAATTCACTCAAGTAATGTGCAAGCAATCACAAACAAGCATTCCACTCAAACAACAAGTTTCAAGCATATTTTTAGGCAACCAAAAATATTTTTGTTACACCACATAAGTTGGTGGGTTTGACTTAAACAAAATATGGTGGTCCATCTATATGGTTCACTTGAGATCTTTCCATCCTTCTTAGTTGATTCTTCATGAACAAGATCTTTGTATCCTTGGAGAATTTCTTGAATCTTGGTCACAAAATTTCAAAGTGTTGATAGTTCCTTCTAAGTTGTGTTTCCTTAGTCTTCAAGTCTTGAGCAACATTTCTTGTCACACTTGTAGTCCTTAGTATTATCTAAGGTTGAAGTCCTTGATGATAATGTTGAAGATGTTGAAGTCATTAGAGTTGAAGATGTTGAAGTCATTAGAGTTGATGACGTCCTTTGCACATGGTGAAGTCTTTGGCCATGGGGTAGGCTTGTCCGGCAAGTTTGAAATAGAAGAGATGTAGAATAAAAACCAAAGTGGTTAAGGAAAGAGTTTACAAGATTGTTTGTAAATAAGTTTTGGGACAAATTCAACTCCTATTTTTCTAAGGGGTTTTGTCCAATCCTAGGTTTACAAATCCTACAGGCAACACAATGCTCTGATACCATCTGTAAGGTTCCCAACCTTTAATAAGGTAGAGATCCCTGTGTTTACAATGCTAGTCCCTGGATCAATAGCTAGCATCCACAGTTAAGATGTAATATCAAGAAACAAAGGTCATAATACAACTTTATAACCAGGAATAACATAATTTATTACATCTTACATAGCTCATTTGGCTATCTCATTACAATGCAGCAGAATATAACAATAGCATGGGGTCCTTCATCTTCAAGGTGCCACAGGCAGACATGTTGGTTGTAGACTTGTAATCCTAATCATTAAACTTCACTAATATCAAACAAAACCTGCAACATAACAAGTCACAGCCACAAGGGTCAATACATTTGATTTGTATTGGCAAGTGATACTATGGTAGTATAGTGGAGTCCATCATCTATATGCATTTGGCTAAGTGGAGCTTAGGCTTGCTTTGCTCAAAATAGATTTTCCTTACCATTTGAAAACACTAAGTTTTTGCTTGACAAAAATCACCCAAGGAACCACCAATAGAAATTGGTGAACCTAAAACCCTTGTTCAACCAAAAAAATTTAACTTAGAAATTGGGATGATGAGATTCTTGATAGCTTCCATGTCTTGATGCTCAAATTGTCCTTTGCCAGGGACATGGCTAAGTACTTAGATTTTACACTCTGCAGAGGTGGTGCACTTTCCCCACAAGACTTGGTTTCCCAAGACAAGATCTTTCAGAAGCCTTCCCTTAGACCAAAATGGACGCGCTCCAACCTATCAATCCCCTACCACCAACTGTCCATTTGGCTAAGTTATTGCAACCTATATGATCCAGGCAGAGCCCATAATGCCAAGTGGCTGCACTTGAAGCTTCTCAACATTTGACATCTCAAATCTCTTTGTTCCTGGGTGGCCATCCACAAGTGAGATACACAAGGTTCACCAGTCCCCTGGCCTTGTGTAACCACTCAACACAAACCATTCCTTCCATTCCACCCAGGTAATTCATTCACTTAGTTGTTTTATTAAACAAAACACAAGTCCACAGACTTAGAAATTTTTCATAGTATGAATATATATTCCACCCTTGTTTTCTACTAGCTAAGCAATGATAGTAGTAGGAATCTTAAATTAGGAAAATTCTACTAAGGTTTCATCTACTAGGATTTCCCATAGCATGGTTTATACTTAGTAAAAATTCCATGCAAGTCTTACTTAGAAATATCACTAATGCATAGTGAAAATAATGGGACAAAAGTATGTAGCATCACTTGCCTTTTTGGTAGAGGGTATAAGTTCACTCCTTGATCTTTGTAATGTTCACACACCTCAAGTCACTACAATTCAATCAAGCAAACAATATTTCAATCTACCATTCAAGCAATTCATCACATAAAATGATAAAAACAAAGCAATGCATGCAAGCATGTCAAGGATTGTTTTATTTGCAAAAGTGGTTTCTAATGGTTCATAAACATTTGAAAACACCTAATGGTCATTTTATAGAGTGGCGAAATCATTTGTATAAGATTTTACTTCATAAACCATTTTTACATCAAGTCATTATTTTATGTGGTAAAGAAATGCTTTTAATAAGGCAAAAATCTATAGGTTTCACAAAATATGTTTTCAAACCATAAAACCTTGTGTTTAGGGTCAAAGAGTTTATTTCCAAAACATTTCTCAAAGGTTTCCTTCCAAAACCATTTTTAATAATCAAACCATATTTTTATTTGACTAGAATTGGTTTAAAAGATTCATTATTTTGTTTCACCAAATACATTTTTTAAACCACAATTTGTTTCCTATGGTCAGTAGGTTCAAAACACACCATTTTCCAAGGATTTTAACCTCAAAATCATTTTGGAACAAATTTTACAACCTAAACATGCATACACAAGTTTCTGTAAAAAAAAACAATTTAATAGAAGCTTTTTACTAAACAAAGTGCATGGTTGGCAAGGGCTTGTTTTTATGAATCCATTGATATAAAGTTTGCAAAATTTGGACGTGTAGATTAAAAGTTATAGATTTTACAAAATCCAGCATCTAATAGATCAAATCTGTTTTAATTCAAACTAGCCGAGACACGTGGCGTGTTCTAATTCGTCGGTACCGCTTCGGTTGGATCGTGCGATGGCAGACGTTGGATTTAAGTTACATCGCACGGTGCAGAGATGCTACTTACCTCTTCGCTCTCGTTCTATCACATCCGTTCGATCAAGATCTAGCGGCTTGCATCTACTGGTCAAATACTGGCGGTGCTGGCGGTGGTGAACGGCAGCGGCGCGCTCTGGCAGTGAACTTGCCGGTGATACAGGAAGCTAGGGAGAGAGGGGAAGGGCTCACCGAGTTCTCTGCGCTTCGTCGATGCTCAACGTGTTCTTGTCTAATGAAGGGGCGCTCGAGATCAACCGGAATTCCTCGCCGTAGTTGTCGTCGGCGTCTGATGCTTGATGTCGTTGTCGAAAGCGAGCCTACGGGTCCTGCGCGAGTGAATGGTGAGCACCTGGATGTTCACAAGGCACAGGCGAACAAATTGGCATGAGACTCTGGTCGAGGCGCGCACGGGTTCAAGCGATGAGGCTCACCGGAGTTGTTTGCAGACGGCGGTGCTGTCGGTTGACGTCGTTGCCGCGTGGTCAGCGCGCCAAGTCAAAGCCACTGGAAGATGCGTCTGGAAGAGGGGAGCAGGCTGGAGTGGTTGAGGGGACAAGGGGCGGCAGGGTTCGCCGAATCGTCATGGAGCAGAGGGCGTTCTGTAAGAAATTAGGCTGGGCGCGCTAGGGTGAGGCGACTGGGGGGAATGGAGCGGAGGTGTTGGCGCTTAAGAAGGCGTGGTCGCATGGGCGTTTAATGGCGTGGTTACTGCGTATTAACGCGAGGAAACGGCGACAGAACGGCCGGGGAGGAATGAGGGGCGTGGTCATCGCAGGGAGGAAGAAGGTGACGTGGCTGTGGGGCATGGTTGTCTGCGTGTGAGAGAGAGTGGGGGTGGGGTCGTTCTGTCATCGGTTTGTGGGTTTATAAGTGGGTGCGAATCGTTTTTCTTCGGGAGAGAGAGGGGATGGCTGTTGGGCCTTATTGGGCTGAGTCCTTTAACATTTTTTTTGTTCTGTTTGTTTTTCTTTTTTTTTTCTTTTATTCTGTTTTGATTTTTGTTTGGTCAATTCAAACATTCATTTGAATTCAAACCTTTGCCAAAATTTGTGTAGGTTTAAATACTGATTAATAAAACATTCTGATATCATTTTTAGAATAATTTATTTATTCTTTTTAAGTCTTTTAATTATTCAAAAATAGGCTCTAGTTTTAATTAGATAAGGTTTTTAAATCTCCATTTAAATTCTTAAACTTTCCAAATCCTTTCAGTAGGTTTTTATTTGTTTATTTGGGTTCAAATAATTCATCTTGAATTATTTGGAAAGTATTTAATATGATTCATAAATCATTTGGATTGGGTTTTCATTTCATTCCAATGGAATTAGATATAGTTTTAATTCCTTAAATTTTATGATTTATTTTATTTAATGTTGATTTAACAACTTTTATTTCACTTGGGTAAATTCCAAATATCATTTTATCATGATTTAAATAATTATTTTTATTAGAGATTTGTCTTTATTCAAATGGAATTTGGTTTAAGCCCTTTTATTTTATTTTGGAAATTATTTATCCTTTTATTTTATTTGGATTTGGATTCCATTTATTCCACTTGCTTATGGTCTTTGCCAAGATTTAATTTGGTCTTTAAATATTCTTTAATTAATAATTATTTCTTCTCCTTATAAAATCCTTATCTTTTTATTTAGAGATCCAAACTTGGTGATTCCAATTTGTAAAATCTTGTTTAATATTTATTTATCCTTTTAAAAATCTTTCGGATTATTTGCTCACCATTTTGTATGGATTTTAGATAAGTGCTTTATTAGATTTGGAAATTATTTTTCCTTATCTTATTGAAATTCATAATATTTTATCTATGGCTTCATATTAAGTGAAACCAATTTGTAGGGCTTTATAATATTTCTATTTGTCTTTCTTGATCATTTGTAAATGTTTTTTGACAAGCTTTTATATGGATCAAAACCATAGGTTTGGAGATAACTTGGAAATGATTTTTATTCCATTAGGGATTTAGGGTTTGGATTTACTTTCCAAGGGTTTAAGTTTCAAGATACATTCATTGAGAAATGTATTTCTCTTGATTTGGATTTTTGTTGAATTCAAACTTTTACCAAAGTTTGTTCAAGATGGGATTTTTATTTTCCACTTAGAAACAAAAGTTTCTTTTTGCCCTAAAATTCAACAATAATTTATTTTATTTATTTATTTTTCACATAACAAGATTTGGAAAATCTTGGGATGTGACACACGAAAAGTCAAGCATAAGAACCAGAGTAATGGATAAGCCAGCACTTGCTTAAAAAATCTATACATACTGGGAATTAATTCTTAAGTAGCAGGATACGACAACCATTGTTTTCTGCCTTAAGATTACATCACCAAGTTTTTTCCATGCACACATCAAAGGTGAAACAAGAATTACAAAGTGTTTTTCACTCTTTGGGCGCAGGGGACTTGGAGGCCGCATCATCACCAGCCGGAGAATCACCCTCGGCGTCAGCGCTGTGATGAGACTCGGAGGAATCTTGGTTGACGTTGTCGATGAGGTTCCTAGGCACGAAGACATCAACGTCCACCAACTCGGCAACCTTGGTATCATACCCCGCGAGTGATGACAGGATGGCTTCGTGATCGATCTCCTTGTCGTCATCATCCACGTCGGGGATACCTGAGGTTACCGTGTCAATGTCGGCATCTTCATAATGTGCCTTCACCATAGACAGCGCAATCCTTACGCCAGCCCGTGCACATGAAGCTTTCTAGCTCGTGACACGCTCGGGGGCTCGGCGCAAGATCTCCGAGTACTTCGTCATGGAGTCCAATGCCTTGATATATATTTGGAGGGGCTTGGCAATCTCCTTGGCTTTGGTAATAGCGGTGTTGATGAAGTTGCCGGCAAGAACCATACATTCCTTGTCCGAAGGAGGCGAGCGGGTTAAACCCATAGGAGCTGCAAATTCCGACAAGGAACGTATGAGTTCGATAAACTCTAAGTATCCAGACTACAGGAACGTAAGGCGGAGGAAACTTACTGAAGATGCTGGCCTTGGCCTGCAAAAGGATGTCCGCCAAGGATTCCTTCTCTTGTTGGAGGAGCTTAAACGCCTCGCTATGGCGAAGGTTTTGCTCATCAGCAGCTTACTTCTGATCCTTTAGGATCGCAAGCTCCTCCTTCAAGCGATTGATCTCCGCGGAGGTGGAATCCTGCAGGGATTTCATGGAGTCCTCGTGCATCTTCAGCATCTCCTTCATCTCCTCCTTCAGGATCTTGTTCTCGCTGTCCAGTTGCTGGATATGCTTGGACTGCTCGACAATATCCTTGGCCTTGGCGACATGTTCTACAAGTCGGAGAAAACAAAGTACACAGTGAGTACTCGGATATTGTAGGCAATAAGACAGAAATGCGTAATAAGAAAACAGACTCTTGTTTTTGATGATCTGTTCCTTCAAGATGGCGGTTTTACCCTTTTCGGCTTCGAGATCCGCGCATCTTCAGGTACTTGTCTTTGGCCATGCCCCTCCGAGCATTCTCGTTCTGTGGAAGCAAATACAAAGTTAAATCGTTGTTTGGTCTGCTTGGAGCTTCTAGTCGAAGATTTTCCACCTAGATGCTCGGGGGCTACAGCGAGAGTTTTTTAACTTAGCATTATGCTTAGCTTTTCTTTAAGCATCTAGTCGAAGCTAATTCAGTTCTCGATTAGAGGCTTGGGGGCTACAGTATAAAGTTTTTAACTCAGAAAATGCTTAGCTTTTCTTTAAAGCATCTAGTCGGAACTAATTCAGTTACAACTAGAGGCTTGGGGGCTACAACATTGAAAAATATGAACACTGCTTGTGCTACTCTTAAAGCATCTAGTCGGAATAATTCATTCCATCTAAATTCTTGGGGGCTACAGTGAGAGTTTTTTCCAACTTAGTCACTCTTATAGTATATAGATGCAAAACCTATGGTTTTCCGTCTACATCCTCGGGGGCTACGGTGGGATACTCGTATGAAATGCAAAAGGAAAAGTAAAAACTTACAAGTGCGATGATCTTAAGGTTTGTAGCACTCTCGGCTAGCAGCTTGCCGAAGGAAATGCTATTTCCTCGCAAGATATCCGCTTGTCGGAGTAGCTCCTCGAGACCGCACGTCAGAGATTACGACACTCCTCTAGCAACCATAGTAGTGTTACTTAGCAGAATCGCCGGGTAAAATATCTTTGGGAACTCGAAGGGTTTCTGGGGAGTAGGGGCGCCGCCTTCGGCAGAGGTACCAGCTCCCATCACCGCCTTGCCGCTACCGATGGCATCCTTATCCGGAGCTTTAGCCATTTGAAGAGCAGCGCTCTCCTGCGTCGACTGCTCGCCGACAACAGCGATCTCGGTAGAGGCGTCAGAGTCTACTTCCATGGCGGAAGGGCCTGGTGCCTCCTGGACTTGAGAGCTTGTCGGGGCGGAGGAGGGCTTGACGGCAGGAGTGGCAGGGGAGATGGCGGGAGAGGAGTCACGATGCAACATATCTTTGATATTTCTAGAAGCCCCAAGAGTCTTGGAGGACTTCTTGAGGCTGGTTGTGGCTTTCTTCCTGAAACGTGCAAAGTGCATAAGTACAGGAACAAGATAGATAAATAGACAATTTCGGAGAATGAGAGGCTTACACTAGGGGGGCGCTTTGGCAAACATCCCGGTAGCTTTTCTCTTTTCCGCCTCCAGGGCGGCGGTAGTCTTCTTGGAGGCTCCACCCTCCGTCTTCTTCTTCTTGCCTCCGTCGGCAGCGTCAGAGGTGGAGCTCTTCCGCTTTCACGCCAACGGGACATCGTCGTCGGACACGACTGTGACCTCCTTCATCTTTGGATCGTAGATTTGGGCAGACAGGTTGCCCTCATCTAGATTGCTAAGCTGTTAAGTGAGAAATCATCGTATTAGACAAGATGGTATTGGCAAGACGGAAAAACTGGAGCAATGTCATACACGGAGAATAAATATCTACCTTTGGGCACTTACCGTCTACGAACATGTCGTAGGTGAGGGTTAAGCCACGCTTCTTATCCTTCACCTTGACGATATCCTTAAGGTGGAACTTGACGGAGTCGCTCGAGAAGTTATCCTCGGAGATCCGGAGGGTATCCCTTCGATCGCCGGTGTACTCGTGCATGAACTTCGTGTGGTGCTGCAGAGGTTGGATTCGCCTGATGAACCAGCACATGGCTAGGTCCAAGCTGGTCAAACCCGTCTCTATGAACCACTCGATCCGCCTTATTGCGCGAGAAGCATCGAGGTCGGAGGGAAGGGAGGCATGGGATCTCCATGTGGAAATTTCAGCAGCGGCTCCATCCACGAAGTCCGGGTACGTTACTTCTCGGCCCGCCAAAGGAATGTTGGGGCCGTAGAAGTACGTCCGCTACCAGTTTTTGCACGACTCGTGGCTGACGATGTCGGGGAACCGCCGGCCAGGTCGGATCTTGAAGCTTATGGTGCCGCAGTTCCTAAGCTCCTCCCTACTGTGTCTGGCTTCACGTTTGACGGTGAAGAAGTACACGAACAAGTCTAACCTAGGCCTAATCCCTAGGTAACCCTCACAAAGTGCCGCGAAGTTGCTAAGCACTAAGATACTATTGGGGCAGAGGTTATGGGGTTGGACCTTGAAGTGGTTCAAGACGGACAGAAAGAAGTGGGAGATGGGCAGAGAAACGCCGCATACCAACTGAGCCTTGAGGTACACCTTTTATCCGGCTTGGGGAGAAGGTGTCACCTCGCAGGCCGGCGCCGCCAAAGCGAGCCCTCCGTCATGGGAGGTAGCCTTCGACCATCTCTTGGATGTCGCGGCGGTGATCCGAGCCGCCGGCCGCTTTGTGCGAGTCTGGCTCTTCTTCCAGAGGCTCTAGCGCCACCAGATTGTGGTCACCGCTGGTGGTTTCAATCACCGCCGATGCGGGGATGACCAGGGCCTCTGGGGGCACAACGACGGAGCTCACCTACTTCGTCGTGGCTTCGCTCAATGCCGCCATCGACGGGGAGGAGCTGCTGCTAGCCATGGAAGGTTGGAAGGACGCGACTGGTGCAGAGAGTGGTTAGGGTTTCTTCGAGGTTTTCTGCGGAGAGCTTGAGGAGGCGTGCGGCTGGAGGAAGAAGACGATGACGCGAGAGAATAGGGTGAAAAAGTGGCAAGTGCCCCACGGTTACTATTTATCTTACTCTGCGTCAAGATTCGTGCAGCTAATCAGACGGTTGCCGCGTGGACGACGTGGTCGAGAATGTGCGAGGCAATTTCGGCACGTCTCCAACCGCCGCCGCCAACGGTTCATATAGCTCGCGCGGGAAAATCGGATATGATTGCGTTCTCTGCATGTGTGAGTTACGAGGCGTCGCTGACCTAAGCTCGTCGTCACGCCATACATATGGTAGATGAGCCGTCGCATCGGAGGTTCCGGCATGGACGGATTTAATCCGACTACGGAAGAGTACGATGGAAGATTCAGCATTTCTCCGACTTACTAATAGAAGACGGAGAAAAACTTTGCAGGGTTCTTTGGGAGGACTACAAGATGTTGCTTGACGATTTTCCGACATCCATCTAGACGGAGCATTCCATGTGAAGAGGCAAGATGGCGCAAGATCTCGGAGTTCTCCGGGGGCTACTAATGGGGATATGCTATATGGGTATCCTCATAGCATGTCTCTTATCGGACTAACCCGGGTGGCCCATAGTCGGTAGCATGGCCTATGGCCTGCTGGGTGGCCCAGTTAGGTGCATCCAGAAGGGAGGCCCATGCCGGATAAAGGAAGGCTACGGTGGAGTCACCAGCGTACCCGGAGCCTTGGAGTGCAAGATACACAAGACTAGTGATAGACGGTGTAGGACTCTGTAACCTGTCCGGCTAGGACTTTTCCCTATGACCCTAGGATCTGACGACTATATAAGTCGGGCCTATGGGATCCTTTAGGGCACAACTTCATACAACCTTGCACAGCGAACCTATCTCTGTAACTCGGAGTATTGCCATTATAGTGATTTATAGCAGGAGTAGGATTCCGCCACTGTCGTGGGATCTGAACCTGGGTAAGCTGTGTTACCTCGTACCCGTCAACCGTCCGCCTTACCCCACGTCTCTAAACACGCACTGTGAGGACCCCTTCATGGCGTACTCGTCGGCAATACCACGACACCCTCCCACCTATATAAGGAGGGGTAGGGCGCCCCTACCCCTCACACCCAAAACCCTAGCTCCTTGGCGCCACCACCTCCAAGTGCTTCCGCCGCCTAGGTCCTCCTCCAAGTCGCCGACTTGGGGCTTCCCCAAGCCCTAGCCACCGGCCACACCACCCCCTTGGTGCCTCTAAACCGTAGATCACCAAGGCCCTCTCTTACTCCACCATACTCGCTCCGGCTTAGGCGAAGCCCAGAGGGATACTTCCGACACCACGTCGTCGTGCTGCCGGAATCACGAGGAGAGTGCTACAACCTCCGCTGCCTGCTGGAACAAGGGAGAGGAAGGTCTTCATTGAGTACCGAACGTGTGACCGACTGCGGAAGCGCTGCCGGAACGCAGCGCCGGAAGGATCGTCTACGCGATCTTGAGATCGGCAAGAGTACGACTACATCACCCACGAGAATCTGCTCCCGTTAACCGCTTTGGAATCTTTGAGGCTAAGTTCTTCTATCGACTCGTTGCTATAATCTAGTAGATAGACCTTGGCTTATTTGTGTGCGTGCGGTAGAATTTTTTTGTTTTCCATGCTACGAACCCCTATAGTGGTATCAGAGCCGTGTCTATATGTAGATCTGTTGCACGAGTAGAACACAATGGTCATTGTGGGCGGTGGTGCTTTTATTATCAATTGCTTTTTGTGTACTTTGCATCTTGTGGTATGATGGGATGAAGTGGCCCGGGCTAACCTTACATGACATCGTTCATCAGACTTGCTCCACGCTCAACATGCAACTTGTATTGCATAAGTGGCTTTGCGGGTGTCTGTCTCTCCCATCATAGTATAGATTCAATTTACAACGGGCACTTGATAGTTCAAGCATCAACGTTGTGGTTCTTGTTCGTAAGTTAGAACGACACTTATTGAAAGCCCCAAACCACGTAAAATATGCAAATAAAATTAGAGGCGTCTAACTTTGTTTTGCAGGGGTGTTCTGTGTTGTGATATGGCCATGATTGTGATCATATATGATGTATGCAATGTTCCTTATTGTAAGTTGGCAACCGGCAAGAGCCATATGGTTGTCTTTTAAATTCCGTTAAGACCTGCGTGTCTATTCAAAGTAGTTGTAATAGTTGAAGCTGGTGGACGACAACCATGAAACGGCGCCATTGACCTTGACACCATACCGGTGATGATGGAGATCATGTTCGTGCTTGAAGATGGAGATCGGAAGCACAAGAAGAAAAGGCCATATCATATCACATATTATGAATTGCATGTGATGTTAATCCTTTATGCATCTTGTATTGCTTAGTTTACGACGGTAGCATTATAAGATGATCCCTCAAGCACACAATTTCAAGTTTTAAAGTGTTCATCCCTAGTAAGCGCTATTGCTAAAGCTCGTTGTTTCGAAGCACCACGTGATGATCGGGTGTGTTAGATTCTACGAGTGTATACAACGTGAGCAAGCCAGATTTGCTCATGCGGAAGCTAAGGTTTGATCTTGACGAGCCTAGCATGTACAGACATGGTCTCGGAACACGGATCACCGAAAGGTAAAGCATGAGTCATATAGTAGATATGATGAACATGTTGATTGTTCGCCATTGAAGCTACATCAACTCTCGTGATGATCGGTTTTGATGTGGTGGATTTGGTTCGTGTGATCACTAAAACAATTTGAGGGATATTTTTTTGAGTGGGAGTTCACCTAGATTAATTTAACTATTAATTAGAACTCAATTTGCCATAAACTTAGTCTAAACTATTGCAAATATGTTGTAGATCAATGGCGGCCCCTACCATCAATTTTAATGTGTTCCTAGAGAAAGAAAAGTTTAAAAACAATGGAAGCAACTTCGCGGATTGGTTCCGCAATTTGAGGATTGTCCTCAATGCTGGTAATTTGACCTATGTGCTGGATGCACCGCTGGGTGACCCAGCCATCTTGCTACCGATGAAGTAAAGAATGTTTACCTCACTCGGAAGAATCAGTACTCCACGTTCGGTGCTATCTTGTATGGTTTGGAATCGGAGCTTGAAAAGGTTTGAGAACCATGACCCACATGATATTGTCCGTGAACTCAAAATGATATTTGAGGCTCACTTGGCGCTTGAGAGTTATGAGGCTTCTGAAAAGTTCTTTAACTGCAAGATGGAAGAGGGCAGCTCCGTCAGTGAGCACGTGCTTAAGATGTCTGGGCACGCAAACAAACTCCAAAGCTTGGGTATAGTGATTCCTAATTCTTTGGGGATTCACCATGTCCTCCAATCACTACCACCAAGTTACAAGAACTTTGTGATGAACTACAATATGCAAAACATGGACAAGACCTTGCCAGAACTCTTCTCTATGTTGAAATCTACAGAAGTGGAGATCAAGAAAGAGCACCAAGTGTTGTTGGTCAATAAGACCACCAAATCCAAGAAGCAAGGAAAGTCTAAGCAAAAGGGAAACTTTAAGAAGGGCGGTAAGAAAGTTGCCGCGCCGGCGAAGAAGACCAAGGCTGGGCCTAAGCCTGATACTGAGTGCTTTTACTGCAAGGGAGAAGGTCACTGGAAGCAGAATTGTCCAAAGTACTTGGCGGATTTGAAGAACGGCAACATAAAAAAGAAAGGTATATCCGATATACATGTTATTGATGTGTATCTCACTAGTACTCGTAGTAGTGCCTGGGTATTTGATACTGGTTCGGTTGCTCATATTTGTAACTCGAAACAGGTGTTGCAGAATAAACGGAAGCTAGCGAAGAACGAGGTGATGATGCGTGTTGGAAATGGATCAAAGTTTGATGTGATCGCGGTCGGCACGCTACCTCTTCATCTACCATCGGTATTAGTTTTATACTTAAATAATTGTTATTTGGTGCCTGCGTTGAGCATGAACATTATATCTGGATCATGTTTATTGCGATACGGTTACTTGTTTAAGTCCGAGAATAATGGTTGTTCGATTTATATGAGTAATATGTTTTATGCATATGCACCTTTGATAGATGGTCTATTTTTATTGAATCTCGACAGTGGAAACACACACATTAATAACATTGAAGCTAAACGTTTGAAATTGAGCGATAACTCGACCTATATGTGGCACTGTAGTCTTGGTCACATTGGAGTGAAGCGTATGAAGAAACTCCATTCCGATGGACTTTTTGAATCACTTGATTTCGAATCGCCTGAAAGATGCGAAGCATGTCTGATGGGTAAAATGACTAAGACTCCATTTTCTAGTATGATGGAGCGAGCTACGGACTTACTGGAAATCATACATACCGATGTGTCTGGTCCAATGAGTGTAGCATCGCGCGGTGGTTATCTTTATGTTCTTACCTTCACGGATGACTTGAGTAGATATGGGTATATCTATTTCATGAAACATAAGTCCGAAACTTTCGAGAAGTTTAAGGAATTTCAAAGTGAGGTAGAGAATCAACGTAACAAGACGATTAAATTTCTATGATCTGATCATGGAGGTGAATATCTAAGTTACGAGTTTGGCGAGCATTCGAAGAAATGCGGAATACTTTCACAATTGACACCGCCAGGAACACCACAGCGTAATGGTGTGTCCGAACGTCGTAATCGAACTCTCTTAGATATGGTTCGTTCTATGATGTCACTTACAGATTTACCGCTATCATTTTGGGGTTATGCATTAGAAACAGCCGCATTCACTTTAAATAGGGCACCATCTAAATCCGTTGAAACGACACCATATGAATTATGGTTTGGGAAGAAACCTAAATTGTCGTTCCTTAAAGTTTGGGGTTGCGAAGCTTATGTAAACAAGTTACAGCCGGACAAGCTTGAACCCAAAGCAGAAAAATGCGTCTTCATTGGATACCTGAAGGAAACTATTGGGTATACCTTCTATCATAGATCTGAGGGAAAAATATTCGTTGCCAAGAATGGATCCTTTCTAGAGAAGGAGTTTCTCTCGAAAGAAGTGACTGGAAGGAAAGTAGAACTCGACGAGGTTGTTGAACCTTCTCTCGAACTTGCGAGTAGTGCAGCACCGGAAGTAGTTCCAGTGGCGCCTACACCAATAAGAGAGGAAGCTAATGATGTTGATCATGAAACTTCGGTTGAAGTTGCTACGGAACCTCACAGGTCGACGAGAACTTGTACTACTCCTGATTGGTATGATGCCGTTATGAGTGTCATGTTGGTGGACAACACCGATGACCCTGCGACATATGAGGAAGCGATGATGAGCCCAGATTCCAATAAATGGCAAGAAGCCATGAAATCCGAGATTGGATCCATGTATGAAAACCAAGTATGGACTTTGGTGGACTTACCGGATGGCCGGAAGGCTGTCGAGAACAAATGGATCTTCAAGAAGAAAACAAATGCTGATGGTAATGTTACTGTCTATAAAGCTCGACTTGTCGCAAAAGGGTTTCGACAAATTCAAGGAGTTGACTACGATGAGACTTTATCACCAGTAGTGAAGCTAAAGTCTGTGAGGATTATGTTAGCAATCGCTGCATATTATGATTATGAGATATGGCAGATGGATGTCAAAACGGTGTTCCTCAATGGATACATTGATGAAGATTTGTATATGATGCAACCCAAAGGTTTTGTCGATCCTAAAGATGCTAACAAGGTATGCAAACTTCAACGGTCCATATATGGATTGAAGCAAGCATCCCGAAGTTGGAATCAACGTTTGATAAGGTAATCAAAAGCTTTGGTTTTATACAAACTTATGGAGAAGCTTGTATTTACAAGAAAGTGAGTGGGATCTCTGTAGCGTTCTTCATACTGTATGTAGATGACATATTGTTGATTGGGAATGATGTAGACATTCTTAATAGTATCAAGGATTATTTGAATAATAGTTTTTCAATGAAATATCTTAGCGAAGCAGCTTACATATTAGGCATAAAGATTTATAGAGATAGATCGAGACACCTAATATCATTGTCACAGAGTACATATTTGGACAAAGTTCTAAAGAGGTTTGGAATGGAAGATAGCAAGAAAGGGTTCTTGCCCATGTTGCCCAATACGACCTTGAGTAAAACTCAAAGTCCTGCAATGGCAGAAGATAGAGAAAGGATGAGTAAGACTCCCTATACCTCAGCCATAGGATCTCTAATGTATGCCATGCTATGTACTAGACCCGACATTGCATATGTTGTTAGTTTGACTAGCAGATATCAAAGTGATCCAGGAGTGGATCATTGGACAGCGGTCAAAAACGTCCTTAAGTACTTGAGAAGAACTAAGGATATGGTTCTTTCTTATGGAGGTGATGAACAGCTCTTTGTTAATGGTTACACCGATGCTAGTTGGAACACCGATCCGGATGATTCTAAATCTCAATCTGGATACGTATTTACTTTGAATGGTGCGGCAGTTAGCTGGACGAGTGCAAAGCAAAGCGTTGTGGCAAGATCTTCAACTGAATCGGAATACATAGGTGCTTCAGAGGCTTCACAAGAGGCGATATGGATGAAGGATTTCATTACAGAGCTCGGTGTGGTTCCAAGTGCGCTGGACCCAATGTCTATCTACTGTGATAACATGGGCGCCATAGCCAATGCGCAAGAACCAAGGTCACACAAGAAGCTGAAGCACATCAAGCTACCTTTTCACGCTATTCGAGAGCATGTCCAAGATGGTGACATAAAGATTTGCAAAGTACACACAGATCTGAATGTGGCAGATCCGTTGACTAAACCTCTCCCGAGGGCAAAACATGACCAACACCAAACTGCCATGGGTGTTCGGTATATTACCATGTAATCTAGATTAGTTGACTCTAGTGCAAGTGGGAGACTGTTGGAGATATGCCCTAGAGGCAATAATAAAAGTGGTTATTATTATATCTTTGTGTTTATGATAAATGTTTACATTCATGCTATAATAGTATTAATCGGAAACATTAATACTTGTGTGATTTGTAAACTAAATTAGAGTCCCTAGTAAAGCCTCTTTTTAATACTAGCTTGTTGGTTAATAGATGATCGTGGTTTCTCGATCATGAACATTGAGATGTTGTTAACAGCAAGGTCATATCATTAGGAGAATGGTATGATGGACATACTCCTATAGATAAGCATAGCATAAAGATCAAGTCATTTTAATAGTTCATTTGCTATAATCTTTCTAGTACATAGTAACCTAATTCCTTCGACCATGAGATCATGTTAATCACCATCACCAGAAGGATGCTTTGATGACATCAAACACCACACCGTAACTGGGTGGCTATAAAGGTGGCATTGAGTGTTCGGAAAGTATGGGTTGAGACACATGGATCAAGAGTGGGATTTGTCCATCCATATGACAGATAGATATACTCTGGGCCCTCTCGGTGGAATGTCATCCAATTAGCTTGCAAGCATGTGACTGGCCCACAAGGGATCACATATCACGGGAACGAGAAAAGAGACTTATCAGTAACGAGGTTGAACTAGGTATGCAGAGATACCGACGATCAAAACCTCGGATAAGTAAACTATCGTGAGACAAAGAGAAATTGGTATCGTATGTAAGTGGTTCATTCGATCGCAAAGTAATTGTAGAAATATATGGGAGCCATATGAATTTCTAGATTCCTCTATTGGTTATTGATCGGAGAAGTGTCTCGATCATGTCTGCATAATTCACGAACCGTAGGGAGACACACTTAAGGATTCGATGTTGTTGAGTAGTTATGGAATGATGAGTAAGAGACCGAATGTTGTTCGGAGTCCCGGATGGGATCCGGGATATCAAGAGGAGATCCGTAATGGTCCGGAGAATAAGATTCATATAAGGAAAGTCCTGTTTCGGAGTTCGGAAATGATTCCGGTGTTTTAACCAGGAATGTTCTAGAAGGGTCTGGAAGGTCCGGCACTCCGGAGGGGGAAGGGTACATTGATGTGCCATGACAATGTGGAATGGTTGCATCATGTACTAGGTCACTTGGCTGGGCAATATGAATAGATAAATCAAATCCAAGTTTGAAAGTCAAACGCCAATTTGAAAAGTCAAATCCGAAGTTTGCTTGGTGGAGGGAGAGTAGGAAACCTACCTAGGGTAGGAGTCCCACTCCCTCCACCCACCGGCCAAGGAGGAGGAGTTAGAGGAGGACTCCCTCCTCCCAACCGCCTCCCTCCCACCTATATAAGGAGAGGTAGGGCGCCCCTACCCCTCACACCCAAAACCCTAGCTCCTTGGCGCCACCACCTCCAAGTGCTGCCGCCACCTATGGCCTCCTGCAAGTCGCCGACTTGGGGATTCCCCAAGCCCTAGCCACCGGCCACACCACCCCCTTGGTGCCTCTAAACCGTAGATTTCCAAGGCCCTCTCTTACTCCACCATACTCGCTCCGGCTTAGGAGAAGCCCTGCGGGATCTTCCCTCTACTTCTGACACCACGCCGTCGTGCTGCCGGAATCACGAGGAGAGTGCTACAACCTCCGCTACCTGCTGTAACAAGGGAGAGGAAGGTCTTCATCGAAAATCCGTGTGACCGATGCCATGAAGCGCTTGTGAACGCCGGAAGGATCGTCTATGCGATCTTGAGATTGGCAAGAGTACGACTATATCACCCACGAGAATCTGCTCTCGTTAACCGCTTTGGAATCTTCGAGGGTGAGTTCTTCTATCGACTCGTTGCTACAATCTAGTAGATAGATCTTGGCTTATTTGTGTGCTTGCGGTAGAAATTTATTTTTTCCATGCTACGAACCCCTACATAAAGACCCCCGATGCCTAAACCCTAAGGACCCGATCAATATTCCACGAAACCGTCTGTAGCCACCGCCACCATCGTCCCTAGATCAGGGGGTCTGAAGCTCTTCCCGGCATGCTGCCAGAGGGGAGATTATCCTGGAGGCCTTCTTCATCATGCCAGCCTCCGGTATGAAGCGTGAGTAGTTCCACCTTGGTCTACGGGTGCATGTAGTAGCTAGATGGTTGTATCTCTTCCTTTATGCTATCATGTTTAGATCTTGTGAGCTCCGTTCATGATCAAGATCTCATCTATTTGTAATCATGCATGTTGTGTTTGCGGGGATCCAATGGATATTGAGATTAATATGTCAGATTGATTAATGGTTTTGTCTTATTGGTTCTATCATGTCTGTGTTGTTTGAGATCTTGCATGCTCTCCGTTTCTAGTAGCTATCTTGGCCAAGTAGATGCTAGTGACTCCAAGAGGGGTATTTATGCTCGATAGTGGGTTCATGCCTCTATTTAATCTAAGGGAAGTGATAGAAATCTCTAAGGTTATAGATATGTTGTTGCCACTAGGGATAAAACAACGGTCTCTTGTTCATGGAACAAGTGGATTGTTTAACTTACAAACTTTGCTTAAAGCAGTTGTCTGTTTCTTGCAACTTAATACTGGAGGGGGTTCAAATGATAACCCGAAGGTGGATTTCTAGTCATATATGCAGTTGGATGGAGGTATATGTATCTTGTTGTATTTCCCAATCGAATCTCATAGGATCGTGAATGTCTAGTATTGCATTGTTATGCCTTGCTCAGTCCTGTCAATTGCCCTGCTGTAATTTGTTTATCCAGCATGCCATGTTTGTTTATCTAAGGAGAACACATCTAGTGAACTATGGACCCCGGTCCAATCTTTACCATTGATACATCTTCCACTATTACTGTTTACTTGTTGCAAACCACTATTACCTTCCACATCATATAGTTAATCCTTTGTTACAGCAAACCGGTGAGATTGAAAACCTCATTGTTCGTTGGGGAAAAGTCTTGAGTTTGTGTTGTGCAGGTCTCCAAGTTACTAGCAACACCTTTGAGTCGTTTCCTTCCTCCTACTGGTTCGATAACATCGGTTTCTTACTGAGGGAAAACTTGCTGATGTGCTCATCGCACCTTGCGCTTGGGGTCTCCCAACAAGGCGTCATCAACATGCCCATCATCAAGGATCGATCTGCACAAAAAAAGAAATTGGGGATGAAGGCTCTTACAATTGGGGTCGAGATGTCAGCGAGAGTAACTTGTAATCCCGGCTAGGATTTCTGCTTTCCTGGTGTACCAAACAGCTCAAGGGTTCAATTTAGATCGGGATTGTATAGTTCATGGTAGGAATGACAGGGATTTCGACTTGAGGGTTTAAATCTCCCGACCACTATAAGTTTAGGGTTTGTTTTGGACTTTTTTCCTTTAGAATGTGTGTGTCCTCCGCCCGCCACCTCGGGGATGAGGGTCGACTTCCTTGTTTGTCTTATCAGCCGATGAAATCCCCGATGCTATCTTTTCCACGAAACCCTAAGTTCATAACAATGGGAATTGCCGAGGTTACCCCTCGTCAGGCACGCTCCGATATCTCAATCTAATCTACGACTCGAATAAGGACTCGGGGGTTACTCCCATAGGGTACGTTGGTCACGCAATCAAAAAGCATCGGCGTTGATGGCATTTTCAAGATCATCCGAAGCACTTATAGGTCGTTGTGTTCATGCAACCGATGACTAAAAGTCTCTGCTTGAGTCTACAACTCGAACAAACACTCGGGGTCTACTCCCATAGGGAGCGCTGGTCATGCACCCTATAGAAAACAAAAGATTCAAAGTACAGACCATTGTGTCGACTACGTCCATAATGTCGACTCACTTATAGCAATTGAACTATTTGATGACTCTTCCCACTTTCATTCCAATGTCAAGTTCAAAGAAAACATCTCCCTGACCATCTGAATCACCTCTGCGGTGACAAACATTCGGATATTGCGTCTACATCAGGTGATGAAAATCCCGATGGACGCATTGGGTATATATGCATTGAAACTGGAGTTCGACTTGGTAAGGCCTCCGCGGAGTGAGTCGACCTACGCCAGCAATTTCCGAACTCAAGTCTGGGGACTCGAGTTTGAGTAGGTGACATTGTTTTTTCCCTAGAGAAATTAACTGGTCCGATCCGTCAAGCGCACCAGACATGTTTACCAACATCCCTATGAACTACTATGAATCCGGCTAACCCGATGAACTTATGGGTGATGTGCTTCGCACTCAAAACAACGGTTGACTCCGACTACCAAAGGCGAAACTCGAGACTTCTGAGTCTCCACACCCGAATCTACGATTTGACATGACACTCGGGGCTACTGACATTGGTATGCCCAATGTGCACCCGCCTATAGCCTACCTGGTGCGGCCCAACAGAAGGCTCACTCGATGACCTGCGAAAGTTCATAAATCTTATGACGGTCCGACTAGTACAACGCCCATATGAACATGACTCCAAGCACGCAAGACAAGGAAAGATCGAGACTATATTCTACATGAACACCAACTTGTAACCAACTCGTATTAGTATCTAAGACCTAGCATCCCCATATATAAAGGCTAGACGGGTCTAACAAGGACGCACCTCCCACTATACTTGCTGGTCAGACCATCATTCATCTCATCGGTCACCTTGCAAGGAATAGCATTCAAGACATCATGAATAGAGGGTGATGGCTCTAATGTGAATAAGCCACCATAGAAGCTCTGCACCATCTCCTTAACCCCCTCTAAATATTCACACCAAGTACCATCCTCTCTAGCCAGAAACTTGATTTTAGTTGTATGTTTCCGTGTTGATGCCCTAGCATGAAAAATGATGTGTTCCTATCTCCCTCCTTGAGCCAATCAACACAATATCAATGGCGAGGCATCACTTCCTCATGCTCAAAAAGTTCACAAAGGTCTTTTTCAATCAACCAGAGCTCAGCTGTTATGCCATCAATCGAACCAAGGCGCATAGCTTTCAGTTGTCATTCCAACCTATTAATCTTCATTTTTATAGCACCAAAAGATTCACGACCCCATTTTTTAAGCGAGGCCGCAACACTATGCAATGTGGACCAAGTCAAGTGTAACGAGCCTGCACATGTACCTCCCTCGGCCCAGGCCTTCTCCATAGTATCCTGATAATCTGGCACCCTGAGCCATGCAGCCTCAAAATGAAATCCATGTTGCACTAGACATTTAGAATGTGAACCATTCATATCAAGAAACAAGATGGATATAGCCAAATGATCAAAGGCAGTGGTAATCATGTTCTCAACCCAAACATCTAGGAATAAGTTCATGAAATCAATATTTTCCACTACCCGGTCAAGTCTAACCTTGACATGGTGTTTCTCATCTTGGCGATTGTTCCATGTGAATTTTGGTCTCGTGAACCCCAAATCCATAAGTCCACAGTCATAAAGACAGTCACGAAACTAAGCCACCTACGACGTTGATCTTTTAGCTATGCCACAATGATCATCTTGGTGAAGTGCCTCATTGAAATCCCCACAGCAGATCCACGATCCCTCCCATTCCGGTATCAACCGACATAGGAGAGACCAGAACTCATGACGTAGCTCATGCTTAGTTTCACCATACACAAATACAATGTGCATTAAAACCTTTTAGCTCCGTTACGTACCGAGGAAACAAAAACATAGCTAGACCCCCACAAAGTCTCACACTACTGATAACGAAACTACTAGAGAAACCCAGTGACCACATGAAATTATATGCTATAGAATCCTTCATCTTCGTTTTAGAACAAAGATGAAGGAGGGGCAAAATTTCCATACTAGCCAGTGGATCTATCCAACTACCGAGTCCGACCCCAAACCCCGGCAGTTGAAGCATTGTGTTTCTTGTTTGATTCAGAGCCAGCCATGACATCATCACCACCATCCCCTATGGCCTCAAGAATAGTGGTAGAGATAGATGGAGCTGCATTTGGCATTATCAGAAGAGTATCCTACGCCCCAGTCGCCTTTGGCATGTACTCCTTGCACTTTTGCCCGCTGATTTTCTGACATGTCGCATTTGTTCCTGCCCCCAACTTGACATGCAATGCCACCACAGTTTTAGACTTCCTTTCCCTTGGTGTCTTGGGCTTCGACGGGGAGTTTGATACGTCCAATTTGCATCACCATTCTATATCTTAATTTACCTCTTTTCATTGATATATTTCATATTAAGAGGTGTTACTTATGTCTTTTCATCTGTTTTTGCATGATGGATGATTCTTGGAGGATGAATTGCCGGAGTCAGGATTCTAATGGAAAAAGCGGTGTTTTGATGCAATTTCGTGAAGATCAGAAAAATAACTGAAAAACTATGGAAAATCCTATTTTCCCAGAAGACGAAGGATGCCATAAGGGGAGGCGGAGCTGGGCCACAGGGGGGCCACACCCCCCAGGCGCGGGCCACCCTAGGACGCGCCTACAGGGGGTGTGGCCACCCTGGCCCACCTCTGGCTCCGCCCTCTTGCCTATATCTTCTCCTCGAAACCCTAATACACGGGGAGCGACCACATAAAGATTCCGCCACCTCTGTGGGGCGGAAAACACCGAGATAGAAAGAGCTCTCCGGTAGACAGATTTTTGCCGGGGAAATTCCTTCCCGAAGAGGGGAGATTGTCGCCATCAACACCATCATCAAGCTAGACTTCATCGGGATCATAATCATCCTCATCATCAAAAAAATCAAACTTTACCTGCTAGTGTGTTTTGATAGATTTCGGCCATCATTTGCATTCACCTCTTATATTGATTCCCTTTCAGATTCTTTTGGGGCTTTTGGAGAGAAGTTGCTAAAGTAGCTTTTGTTTTGATGGTTTTTAGTTGAAGTTTGAACCTAAAGGTTATTGTTTTTTACATACACTAATGTTGCCAATGAGGTTGTGTAAGGCCTTGTATGAAAGGAATTCTTAGGAGATGGAGAAAAGGAATCTAGCAGAGTTCGTCTTTGAATAGGTAAAAGTGCTGCAAACTGAAGGTTCATGAAAACCTTATATTTTTATTTTTTTTATGTTTTTATTACATACGGAAGGTTATGAGACGAAACAGAGGAGGAAACGGAGGCCAGGTGGGCCACACGCACCCTAGGCGCGGGCCCCAGCTGGCCGCGCCTACAGGGGTGTGAGCCCCCTGGAGTCTGTCTCCGCCTCGTTTTCACACAGTACCTTCCTTATGTCATATAACTTCATAATATATAACCCCCGGATCCTCCGAGGTTCATATATCGTGTTCTCGTCATGTTTTCGTTTCAATCTGTTTTTGTCAGGAAATATTCTCAAGTTTAGAGCACCAAGGTATCCGCCAACGACAAAGGCAAGTTGTAAGACCCTACCTTTTAAAGGTAAAGGCCCCTGTGATTGCAATGCTAGTCCCTGGATCAAATGCTAGCATCCACAGTTTAAGATGAAGTACACAGATACAAAGGTCTTTATTACATCGTTATTCCAGAGATAACATAGTCTTTTACAACTCAATAGCCAAAGGCTAGTACAAGATTTCATAACATAAAGTAAATAACTATAAGTCTTCATCTTCATGTGCCACAGGCAAGCATGTTGAGTTCAGACTCACAACCCTAATCTCCATCAGAGTAACCTGCAACATCATAAGTTACTGCCATAGTGGGTCAATACATTTGGAATTGTATTGGCAAGTGATACCATAGTAGAATAGTAGTAACTACATCTATATGAATTTGGCTAAGTGTAGCTTAGGCTTGCTTTTCTCAAAATAGGTTTTTCCTATCAGTTGAAAACATTAATTTTTTGTTTGTCAAAAACACCCAAGGGACCACCAATAGACATTGGTGAACCCTTACCCTTGTTCAACCACAAGTTTTTAACTTATAAATTGGGATGAGGAGATCCTTGATAGCTTCAATGTCTTTTATGCTCAAATTGTCTGTTGCCGGGGACACGGATAAGTACTTAGGTTTTACCCTCTCGAGAGGTGGTGCACTTTCCCCACAAGACTCGACATGCATCGAGACGAGACCTTTCAGAAGCCTTCCCTTAGACCACCATGGACGCGTTCCATCCTATCACCCTACCACCAACTATCCATCTGGCTAAGTTATTGAAACCTATGTGGTCAACGCAAAGCCCATATGCCATGTGGTTGCACTAGAAGCTTCTCAACACTAAACATCTCAAATCCCTTTGTTCCTGGGTGGCTTTCCACAAGTGTGATACACAAGGTAAACCATAGACATGGGCCTTGTGTAACCACTCAACACAAACCAACATACCATTCCACCCAGGTGATTCATTCACTTAGTTGTTTTATTAAGCAAAACCACAAGTCATAGAATTAGAAATATTTCATAGCATGAATAATCCACCCTTGTTTGCTACTAGCTAGGATAAGCATGATAACATATCAAGTTTCTTAATCTTAGAGAAAACTCTACCAAGACTACAACTACTAGGATTTCCCAAGGCATAACATATATATACTTAGAAAAAAATCCATGCAAGCCCTACTCAAAATATCACTAGTGCATCGTCAAAATAATAGGACAAAAATACATGAAGCACCACTTAAGTTGGTAGTTGGGGGAGTAGCAACAATCCTCACAATCACAATCACCACTAGCACCAAAATCTACACATAAAATGATAGCACCAAATTCACATTCAGTTAATCAAACAAAAATATACATGAATGCATGCAAATGCAATGAAATGATTTTTCTACACTAAACAAGTCCAACCAAATAGTACTGAACACAATGTGATCTGTCTAAAGTCTAAGCAAACTCAAATTTGCCTCAAAAAAAATTTATAAACATTTTATATAGCCAAAATAAGCATATAATTGGTTCTGCATGAAATCCTATTTTTGCCAGAAGAAAAGTACAAATTCAAGCCAACAGTAATGTAGGGTTTATTTTTTTGAATCCATTGATATTTTATTTGCAAAATTTGGCCAAATAGAACTCATGATATGAATTTTACAAGTTTAAACATTCAAAAACCTTTTCTGGATTTTATTTAAACAGATCCCAAACACGTGGCCGTGTCTAATTGGCCCGTACCACTTTGCGCGGATCAAGCGCATGGGCCGTTGGATCTAAGTGTGATCCTGCGGTTCGGATCTGGCGATACTGCTTCGGCCTGGCAATCTAATCTAGACCTTAGGATCTAGATATAACGGTGCTTGATCAAGCGACCAAAGAGGGGCGACGCTAATGGGCACTGACGGCGGTGGCGCTTCTGCCGGCGATGCTCCAGCGATTCCAGAGGGGGATAGGGGCGGTGGTGATGCTTACCAGCATCGCATAGATGCGAGGATGCTCGAGGTGGCCTTGGCTTGGACGGGGGCGAGCTGCTACGGCCACGGGATATCGTCGAAGTAGCTGCTGGCGTCGGGTTGTTACAAATGGCGACGGAGGCGACGACCTGGATCACCCCAGTGCAATCAAAGTGCATCAGGACACACGCAAGGACAAGGCGCACAGGTTGGTTTGAATCAGAGGCCAAGGGGCGGGGGATTCATACCAGGATTGCTTGTCGGAGTTGGTGGTTGCCTCGGGTGCTCATAGCGCTTGACAAAGACAATGACCCAGGGCAGTACAGGTCGAACCGATGGTGTCAGAAGAATCACAAAGACCAGATAAGCAATCTCATATGAACGAGGAACAAGGGGGCGCTCGAGGCTCACCACAATGTCTCATCGGAGTTTGTCGGGCAGCGGCGGTGCGAGTTCAGTTGCGAGCAGCCTAGGCGATTAGGGGGTGGCGAGTGAGGGGAAATGGCCATGGTGAGGTGGTGCTTAAGTAGCCAGAGTGGGGGCAGCATTCACGTGGCGAATCAATGGGAATTAAGCACTTTCAATCGCGATAGTGAATGGGGGAGGAAACGGGCGGGGCGTCTGCGCACGAGGTTTGGGGGAGATAATGCTGATGTGGCGTAGGGCCTAGTGTCAGCGGCTGCGGGGTAGGGTTTGCATGGGTGAGAGAAGGGGAAGAGGGGGAAATGGCCTGGGTGGGCTTTTGGGCCGGTTCTGGTGCTGGGCTCAAAGTGCAGCTCCTCTTTTTATTTTTCCTCTTTTCCTTTTCTTTTTCTAATTTGATTTTTAGGAATGTTATTTAAATCCCATTTCAAATCTGTTTGAATTCAATCCACTTCTGGATTTTTGTAATGTGATCCTTGCACTCAAAAGTGCGTCAAACACAATTGTTTACTCAATCACACTTTGGTCCTTTGAAAAAAATAAAACCATGCCTCATATCTAAATAAATAAAAGGGCATAATAATGGTTTTATTTGGGGTTTTGGTTTGAAAAAAATTGTGCAAGACAAAAATTCTATGATTGTATGAATGCAATGCATGCTTTTACAAAACATGAAATTTGGGATGTTACAAATCTAACCCCCTTAATATGAATCTCGCCCTCGAGATTCGGATTGGCTAGCAAATAGGTGTGGGTGGTCTTTCCGAAGATCATCTTCTCTTTCCCAAGTTGCTTCTTCTTCGGTATGATGATTCCATTGTACTTTGCAGAATTTGATAGTCTTAGTACGAGTAACTCTTTCTGCAGTCTCAAGAATATTGATAGGTTTCTCCTCATAGGTGAGATCACTCTCCAACTGAACCTCTTCCAAGGGTATAGTGTCCTTCAGCGAAGTTTCTTCCATCTCCGGATGACACTTCTTCAACTGACTAACATGAAACACATTGTGAACTGCTGACAGTGATTCGGGTAATTCTATCTCATAAGCCACTTCTCCTTTGCGGCTCAAAATTTTGAATGGTCCAACATACCTTGGTGCCATTTTTCCTTTGACTCCAAATATCTTCACACCACGAAGTGGTGAGACTCTAAGATAAGCTCTATCACCTACCTCATAGGTGACTTCTTTACGCTTTGGATCTGCGTAGCTCTTTTGTCGGGACTGGGCTATCTTCAATCTGTCCTTTACCAACTTGACTTTCTCTTCAGCTTCCTTAATCAGTTCTGGTCCGAATTAGTTCCTTTCTCCTACACCACTCCATAGCAATGTCGTAGTACACTTCCTTCCATAAAGAAATTCAAACGGTGCCATCTCAATGCTTGCTTGATAGCTATTATTGTAAGAGAATTCTGTGTAAGGAAGACTTTCATCCCAACTAGCCCCATAGTCTAGGGCACATGCCCTCAACATATCTTCCAAAATCTGATTGGTCCTTTCTGTCTGTTCATCAATCTGGGGGTAAAAAGTTGTGCTAAACTCTAATCTTGTTCCCAATGATTCATGCAGCTGTCGCCAAAAATGCGAAGTGAACTGAGTTCCTCTATCAGACACAATACTCTTAGGTACTCCATGCAAGCATACAATCTTGTTCATATAGATCTTGGCTAACTTAGCACTTGCATAGGTAGTCTTCACGGGTGTGAAATGAGCCACTTTAGTTAGGCGATCTACAATAACCCAAATGGAATCATATCCAGATCTGGTCCTTGGAAGTCCGGTGATAAAGTCCATTCCAATATTATCCCACTTCCAATCAGGAATAGGTAGTGGTTGTAATAACCCTGTCGGTTTCTGATGTTCCGCCTTCACTCGACTACAGACATCACACAAGGCAATATGTTTCGCAATATCCTTCTTGAGATTGTTCCACCAAAATCTTTCCTTCACATCCATGTACATTTTGGTGTTACCCAGATGAATAGAATATGGTGAATTGTGTGCTTCCTGCAGAATCAATTTTCGAAGCTCCGGATCTTGCGGAATGTAGATACGCTTCCCATACCACAAATTACCTTGCTCATCTTCGTGGAATCCTTTAGCATTTCCTTTGCTAATTTTACCTTTAATCTCCTCCATTTCCTTGTCCAACTTTTGGGCTTCTTTGATCTTTTCCAACAATGTTGGTTGAACATCCAATGACATGAGATATCCTTCAGGCACTATCTCCAGTCTGAGATCTTTGAACTGGGAACATAGATCATCTGGCAATTCTCCCTTAGTAAGGCCATTGACATAAACCTTACGGCTTAAAGCATCTGCTACAACATTTGCTTTACCGGGATGGTATTGCAAACTCAAGTCATAGTCCTTGATGAGCTCTAGCCATCTTCTTTGTCTCATATTGATTTCCTTCTGAGTGAATATATATTTCAAACTCTTGTGATCTATGAACACTTCACAACGCTTTCCCAAAATATAATGTCTCCATGTTTTGAGTGCATGGACAACATAGGCTAACTCTAAATCATGAGTAGGATTATTAACTTCATGAGTTTTGAGTTGTCTCGAGGCATAAGCCACAACTTTCCCTTCTTGCATCAAAAATCCACCCAATCCTTGGTGAGATGCATCACAATAGACTTGAAAATCCTTCTCCAAATCTAGTAGACATAAGACTGGTGCTGATACTAGTCTCTTGTTCAATTCTTGGAAACTGAGTTCACATCCTTCAGTCCAATCAATCTTCTTTTCTTTCTTGAGCAACTCCGTCATTGGCTTAGCTACCTTTGAGAAATTCTCAATGAACCTTCTATAGTATCCTGCCAAGCCTAGGAAACTACGAACTTCCTTAACTGACTTGGGAGATTCCCACTCGGTTACAGCTAACACCTTTGCGGGATCGACGGCTATACCATCTCCCGACACAATATGTACGAGAAATCCAACTTCATTCAACCAGAATTCACACTTGCTGAACTTGGCATACAGCTTGTGCTCCCTGAGCTTCTCAAGTATCAAGCGCAAATGTTCTTCATGCTCTTCTTTGCTCTTGGAGTAGATCAAAATGTCGTCGATGAATACGATGACAAACTTGTCAAGAAATTCCATGAACACCTTATTCATCATGTTCATGAAATACGCTGGTGCATTTGTCAATCCAAATGGCATCACGGTATACTCATACAATCCATACCTAGTGGTAAAAGCAGTCTTAGGTATGTCTTGCTCTCTAATCTTTAGCTAAAAGTAGCCTGATCGGAGGTCAATCTTTGAGAACACACGGGCTCCTTCTAGCTGATCAAATAGATCATTGATTCTAGGCAAAGGGTACTTGTTCTTTATAGTCACCTCATTGAGTGAACAATAATCTATGCAGAACCTTTGACTTCTATCTGTCTTCTCGACAAACAGAACAGGTGCACCCTAAGACGAAGAACTTGGTTGAATAAACCCTTTCTGCAACTGTTCTCCAAGTTGTTTCTTGTGTTCTTTCAACTCATCAACTGACATCTTGTAGGGTCTCTTTGCTATTGGTCCTGATCCTGGCAGCAAGTCAATCAGAAAGTCCACATCTCTATCTGGTGGCATTCCTCGTAATTCCTCCAGAAACACATCCGGGTATTCCTTCACAGCTGGTTCACTGTCTATGCTAACCCCCATAAGAGAATTTAGTTTACTCCCTTTAGATTCAAAGTTAGACTTGAACCTAATCCGTTTCTTATCTAGGGTTATGAGTGTAACAATACGATTGGCACAATCTATTACTCCTTCATACTTAGTCATCCAATCCATGCCAAAAATAACATCCAATCCTTGGGAATCTAGGATTATCAGACTAATTGGAAACTTATACTTTCCAAATTCTATCACTAGATCATGACATCCAACATTCACTATCATCTCTCCACCGGGAGAGCTTACTTTAATAGGACACCCAATAGTTTCAGTTGGAAGTCCATTTTTATCAACAAATGCTCTTGATATGAATGAATGTGACGCGCCAGTATAAAAAAGAACAAGTGCTCGAAAATAATTAACCTTGAACTTACCAGCCACAACATCAGACTCTTCATAGATATCCTCCACATTGATGTGGTTCACTTGTCCCTTCTGAAAAGGGTTGGGCTTGTTGGATCCTTCAACTTTCTTTTCTAGGAATTCATTTGCATAGTGCCCAGTTTTCTTGCATTTGAAACACTCAACCTGACTGATATCTCTTTTAGCAGGCTGACTTCCATTGCCATTCCCACTGTGGTGGCTCTTGTGTTCACACTTATGGTTCTTATACCTATTATTGTCATGGCTATGGTGGTGCTTGTTGTCATGGTGACAGTTACTGTTGTGGTGGTTGTTATACTTCCCATGCTTGTGGGACCTAGAGCTTCCACTATCATCACCATGAGAACACTTGTGAGACGATCCCGAGTTATGCTTATCAAAGTGATGCTTCCTCTTCCTGTTCTCAACCTGTTTCATCTTGCTTTCAGAGATGGTGGCCTTATCACACAGTGATTGATATGTTGGGACATAGGCAACAGATAGCTGCAGGTTCATCTCATCATTCAATCTCTCGAGGAATTTCTCCTTCCTCTTGGCATCAGTATCAACCTCATCCGGCACATAGCATGCCAGATTGTTGAACTCTTTAATGTACTCTGCCACACTGTGGTGACGCTGCTTGAGATTGTGGAACTCTTTCTTCTTCAAATTCATCACCCCTGATGAGATATGGGTAGTGCAGAAACCATCTTCAAATATGGCCCAAGTCACATCTTCAAGGGGAGTGGTGATTTGGAAGTTGTCCCACCATGTTGCTGCTGGTCCTTCAAGCAAATGTGCTGCGAACCTGACCTTTCCTTCATATATGCAGCCTACAGTGACCAAGTCCTTATTCACTGAGCGTAACAAGTCATTGGCTACCATTGTATCAGTGGTTCCCGAGAACTTGGCTGGCCTCAACCTCAAAAACCTTGTAAGCATGTCAGAGGCTGGTGGGTTGTTTTGGTTGTTGTTGTTTTAATTCTGGTTTGCCAAGAACTGGGTCATCATCTGCATCATCTGAGCTTGAGCTATCATCAGCTGCTGCATCTCGGGATTGTTGTTGTTTTGGTTGGGATTGGCATGACGGGGAGGCATCGGTGGTTTCAATGAGGATAAGTAATGAGATATAACCCATAGATGCTAACATGCATAATACATCACATAGCAACATTCACATAAATTAAACACAAGATAGACATAGAGTTTGAACAACGTAAACAACAAGTTTTGGAAAGGTAAACACACTAGCAAGCCATCCACATGTTGGATGATCATTGCGACTCGATAATCAAAGGATGATAAATAAATAAATAAATAGCCGAATAATCAAATCTACTCCTCCATGTCAACCTCCACGTCCACAAGAGTAAGTCCCGCTGTCTCCATGGCTAACTTGTACTCCTCCACGCTGGTGGTCAAAGCCTCGACCTTTGCACGAAGGGCCCTCTTCTGCGAGCGTAGCCTCTCTATCACTCACTGCTAGGTCTCTAGCTCAAAGTCCTTGGCCTCTATCTCGGCCCTCATGTCCTTGATCTTCTTGTTTCTGTCCTTAACTCTCTTCTCCTGATTCTTGAACTTCTTGTCCTGGCTCTCGAATCTGGCCTCCATCTCTTTGACGATCTCGTCCTGCTCCACGAAGAGCTTGTCCTTCTCCCTCAACTGAACCTGGAGCTCGTCATTGCTAAGCATGACGTTGGTCCTATCTGTGTCGAGGTGTCTAATAAGGACCTCTAGGTCCTAGAGATACATATGAACTGGCTCAATCGTCTCTCTAGCAGCGCCCTCATACACTAATGCCTCTCCCTCCTCGTCATGTCTCCCGAACGGGTGGAAGTAGAGGCCCCTAAGATCGGTGGAGTGGAGTCCGCAGAGGCGTCCGAGTAGCTCCTGCATGACTACATCTAGTCCCTTCTCCTTGTCATCGTGCATCAGCTTGAAGGTAATCTCCTCCGTGAGTGGCTCCATCTGGCGTCCCGGCTACGAGACTCTAAAAGCCCAAAGGTCCTTCCTCTCGAACTTGGTAAGCTGCAGTGTCTTAATACTAGGAAGTGGGAGGTTGAGCACACTAGTGAACTGCACGATACGTGAACCAAAACGAGTTCCATTGAACTCCTCGGTAGTGCTGATCACAAAGCTAGGCATCTATTGCATAAGATAGAAAAATATTAGAAGCAACACAAGTAAAGAGAAAACACAAGATAGTGAAACAAAAAGCCAAAAGCATACATTCAACAATAAAACATACAAGTCATGGAATACAAAAATCTACCACAAGCACTAAGGTTCAAACATGACTTAGACAAATTTTTGCGAGAAAACGACAAGTGTGGTGGTCCGACTATTGGAATACGTCCCAATCCTCACTCATATGCTAAGTCTATGATATCTTCCCTTAGACGTTTTATGGCAGTTTCTAAGTCTTGGGTATACTTCTTATCCTCACTAAGGCCATTTTGAGTGTTGAGCATTCTACACTTGAGTCTTTCACCAAGCTCCTTGATAGCATTCCAAGCTGCATTTCTTGCAGAGTCAAAGAATGTCGTATACATTTCTGAGTTGGTGACCATGCAGAATCCCAACTCTTTGTGGTTGTCTCCCTTGTTTTTGTACAAGTGAAGTTGCACCCACCAATATTCTTCCCCTTCATCTATAACTGGAAATCCCTTGTACACGGCCTCACCATGTATTCCCAAGCTAACCATGAGGTTTTTGAGTGCTTTGGGAAACTCCGTCTCACATTCTAAAGTCATGGTCATGAGTGGTCCCTTCTTGACGGCTTCGTTGATGGTGGCCATCTACAAATAGAGATGAGAAAGAAGATTAGAAGAGGTTTACGAGAAGAAAAAGATAAGTGTGGAATTTGCAAAGAGTTGCATTTTTCCTTAGTGGTTTCCTTAGTCTAATCCAATTTAGGGTCATAATCCTACAGGCAACACAGTGCTCTGATACCATCTGTAAGACCACACCTTTTAAAGGTAAAGGCCCCTGTGATTGCAATTCTAGTCCCTGGATCAAATGCTAGCATCCCTAGTATAAGATGAAGTACACAGATACAAATGTCGTTATTACATCGTCATTCCAGAGATAACATAGTCTTTTACAACTCAATAGCCAAAGGCTAGTACAAGAGTTCATAACATAAAGTAAATAACTATAAGTCTTCATCTTCATGTGCCACAGGCAAGCATGTTGAGTGTAGACTCACAACCCTAATCTCCATCAGAGTAACCTGCAACATCATAAGTTACAGCCACAGTGGGTCAATACATTTGGAATTGTATTGGCAAGTGATACCATAGTAGAATAGTAGTAACTACATATATATGAATTTGGCTAAGTGTAGCTTAGGCTTGCTTTTCTCAAAATAGGTTTTTCCTATCAGTTGAAAACACTAAGTTTTTGTTTGTCAAAAACACCGAAGGGACCACCAATAGACATTGGTGAACCTTTACCCTTGTTCAACCACAAGTTTTTAACTTAGAAATTGGGATGAGGAGATCCTTGATAGCTTCAATGTCTTTGATGATCAAATTGTCCGTTGCCGGGGACACGGCTAAGTAATTAGGTTTCACCCTCTCGAGAGGTGGTGCACTTTCCCCACAATACTCGACATGCATCAAGACGAGACCTTTCAGAAGCCTTCCCTTAGACCACCATGGACGCGTTCCATCCTATCACCCTACCACCAACTGTCCATCTGGCTAAGTTATTGCAACCTATGTGGTCAAGGCAGAGCCCATATGCCATGTGGTTGTACTAGAATCTTCTCAACACTAAACATCTCAAATCCCTTTGTTCCTGGGTGGCTTTCTTCAAGTGTGATATACAAGCTAAACCATAGACATGGGCCTTGTGTAACCACTCAACACAAACCAACATACCATTCCACTCAGGTGATTCATTCACTTAGTTGTTTTATTAAGCAAAAACACAAGTCATAGACTTAAAAATATTTCATAACATTAATAATCCACCATTGTTTGCTACTAGCTAGGCTAAGCATGATAACATAACAAGTTTTTTAATCTTAGATAAAACTCTACCAAGACTACAACTACTAGGATTTCCCAAGGCATAGCATATATATACTTAGCAAAAATTCCATGCAAGCCCTACTCAAAATATCACTAGTGCATTGTCAAAATAATAGGACAAAAATACATGAAGCACCACTTAAGTTGGTAGTTGGGGGAGTAGCAACAATCCTCACAATCACAATCACCACTAGCACCAAAATCTACACATAAAATGATAGCACCAAATTCACATTCAGTTAATCAAACAAAAATATACATGAATGCATGCAAATGCAATGAAATGATTTTTCTACAATAAACAAGTCCAACCAAATAGTACTGAGCACAATGTGATCTGTCTAAAGTCTAAACAAACTCAAAATTGCCTCAAAACAATTTTATAAACATTTTATATAGCCAAACTAAGCATA
Source organism: Avena insularis (assembly GCA_023614405.1). NCBI lineage: Eukaryota > Viridiplantae > Streptophyta > Magnoliopsida > Poales > Poaceae > Avena > Avena insularis. Next base: position 283,083,510 of record CM042685.1, on the reverse strand, counting down.
TAATTGTTTCATCCTATTTTTTCCAGAAGCAAAGTACAAATTCAAGCCCATAGTAATGTAGCATTTATTTTTCTGAATCCATTGATAAATTATTTGCAAAATTTAGCCAAACAGAACTCAAGATATGAATTTTACAAGTTTAAACATTCAAAAACCTTTTCTGGATTTTATTTAAACAGATCACAAACACGTGGCCGTGTCTGATTGGCCCGTACCGCTTTGCACGGATCAAGCGCATGGGTCGTTGGATCTAAGTGTGATCCTGCGGTCCAGATCTGACGATATCTCTTCGGCCTGGCGATCTAATCTAAAACTTAGGATCTAGATCTAACAGTGCTCGATCAAGCGACCAAAGAGGGGCGACGCTAATGGGCACTAGCGGCGGCAGCGCTTTTGCTGGCGATGCTCCGGCGATTCCAGAGGGGGCTAGGGGCGGTGGTGATGTTTACCAGCGTCGCACGGATGCGAGGATGCTCGAGGTGGCCTTGGCTTGGGCGGGGGCGAGCTGCTACGGCCGCGGGATCTCGTCGGAGTAGCTGCTGGCGTCGGGTTGTTGCAAACGGCGACGAAGGCGACGACCTGGATCACCCCAGTTCAATCAAAAGTGCATCAGGACACGCGCAAGGACAAGGCGCACAGGTTGGTTTGAATCAGAGGCCAAGGGGCGGGCGATTCATACCAGGATTGCTCGCCGGAGTTGGTGGTTGCCTCGGGTGCTCGCAGCGCTTGACGAAGACGACGACCTAGGGCAGTACAGGACGAACCAGTGGTGTCAAAAGAAGCGCAAAGACTAGATAAGCAATCTCGTATGAACGAGGAACAAGGGGCGCTCGAGGCTCACCGCAATGTCTCACTGGAGTTCGTCGGGCAGCGGCAGTGCGAGTTCAATTGCGAGCAGCCTAGCGGCGATTAGGGGGTGATGAGTGAGGGGAAATGGCCGCGGTGAGGTGGTGCTTAAGTAGCCAGACCGGGGGAGGCATTCACGCAGCGAATCGATGGGAATTAAGCAGCTTCAATCGTGACAGTGAATGGGGGAGGAAACGGGCGGCGACAGCGTCTACGCGCGAGCTTTGGGGGAGACGATGCTGGTGTGGCGCAGGGCCCAGTGCCAGCGGCTGCGGGGTAGGATTCGCGCGGGTGAGAGAAGGGGCAGAGGGGAAAATGGCCCGGGTGGGCTTTTGGGCCTGGTGCTGGGCTCAAAGTGCAGCGCCTGTTTTTTTTTCCTTTTCTTTTTCTAATTTGATTTTCAGGAATGTTTTGAAATCCCATTTCAAATCTGTTTGAATTCAAAGCACTTCTGGATTTTTGTAATGTGATCCTTGCACTCAAAAGTGTGTCGAACACAACTGTTTACTCAATCACACTTTGGTCCTTTGAAAAAATAAAACCATGCCTCATATCTAAATAAATAAATAAAAGGGCATAATAATGGTTTTATTTGGGGTTTTGGTTTGAAAAATTTTGTGCAAGACAAAAATACTATGATTATATGAATGCAATGCATGCTTTTACAAAACATGAAATTTGGGATGTTACACAAGAAGCCCGTGGAAGATGATCCTGAAAACCCCAAGGAGGAGATCTTGGTTGGGGATGAAGAAGACATGAAGGAGAAAGAGCATTCAGACACCCGCGCTACCGTTGCAAGCATTGGAGTGGTGGAAAACCCTACCAAGCTTAGGAGGACAGCACAGATGTCTATAGGAGAAAAAACTACTTGTCATATCCTTGCTCCACGGTTACTTCCTTCACGCACCAAGAACCCCTTCTATACTCTCTTAATCGAGCAACAATACCAAAAGTGCCCCAAGGGAGGTTGCCTTCTGTTTGGGATCTGCCTCGTTCTAACTATGCATGGAAGGAACACACCGAGAAGAAAGAGTGGGGAAAGAATAACAAGGACTGGGATTCTCGGTCCGACATGATCATGAACCGTATTAAGCATAATTCGGAGTTGATTCATACTCTAACCTTCGAGATTGAGGATTTGAGGGAACTGGTTGAAGAGCTTATCAAGAGAACCACACCACCACCGAAGGAGTAATTCGTCATCAGATTTGGCATCCCCTTAGTTTGTTCCAAGCTTGGGGAAGTGCCATGGTATCACATCATTATCTTTTATCTTTTTACCTTTTTAGTAGAGTTATATCACTACAATATGATAATTTATTTGCTACATACGTTTTATGGTTTTGCTACAATGGCGTAAAGTTTTTGCTACACGGTCTCCGGTGAGGTCTACCGGCGATGGTCGAACCGTTTTCTGCTACATGTAGCAAAAATAAGACTATTTGTAACAAAAGCGGGTATGATTATAGCAAAAGCGGGATTTTGGAGGGTTTAGAGGACACGTGCCAGCAGGAGGAGCCGGGGGATTTTGGGGAAATATCCCCGGGGAACACATATACGACCCTTTGGTCAGCGGTCCAGTTTATTAAACTATGGTTGAAAGGAGCATGCAGGTAATAGATTTGACTGAGTAAAAGAAAAGTGGTTGTATTTTCTTGATTTGTGAAAATACATGCATACCGCTCAATAAAATAAAATAAACTCATTAAATCAATCCTTCTAGATTTTTATCTGTTATCATGTAGCAACGAGACAGGCATGCAACTAGTAACTATAAACAAGAGCCAAGGTCAAGCAAATTGGCGCTTCTTTTCAGTTTTGAGCTAAAAACTGACCCAAATAGACACTGTAAAACCATCCCGACCCAAAAACTTTTTCGGTGCATAGAAAATTTGCACCCCACACCCCTATATACCCATGTTCCGCGGACAAACCGAGGTGGCCTTGTATACCCACGAGTCAATCGGAGGGGAGGGAAGTTTCAAGGCATAACAGGACTCTGCCGACCCCTTCGGCGCAACAAACAAGTACTCCCTCCAATCCATATTATAGTGTTTAGACAAATCCAAGTCATCTAATATGGGTCGGAGGGAGTAGATATATTGCTCTATCCACCTCGGTTCTCGCAGCAGACTAAGACAGAACCCTAGATGTTTGTTTTCCTCCTTAATTTTACTTTCAATAATAACATATAACTCGACTATATGTAAGAGCCAACTATGCGTGTGTACTTGCTGTCTGTCTTCGTCCAGTCTATGTATAAACTTGTCCCCGCACCATATGCTCTTTGTTGATCACAAAACTTAATGCAAATATGGTTCTCATATGATATGTTTGTGCCTATAACACAGATTCAATCAGATCTCAAGTGTTAACTATAGCAAAACGATTTACCAATACTTATGACACAAAATCATCCCTAGTTTTCTTTATGGTTCCTTAGCAACACGAAATAGTATGCAAAATAGGTCTACAGCTTGGCAACTCTGTCACAGGTTGCAGTAGATGCAACGCACTGACTCCTGGTACTTCCATTATAGCACCTTTCTTAGACTCCACTCTAGCAACCTTCTTCGATTTGTCTCTCCAGAAAATCAGAGGCACTACAGGAAACGCCTGGTATGCCGAGGGCTTATTGCCGTCGGCGTAGCTAGGAAAACCCTCGGCGTAAGCTACGCCGACGGCTGCGCCGGTGCATTGCCCTCGGCGGACCTCTCCCTCGGCGGAGCAGGCGCGGCCGTCGGCGTAGGACAAGACCGTCGGCGTAGGTCAACGCCGACGGTTAACGGCGCGTCGTTACGCCGACGCTCTCCTCGGCGCATTTCGCCACGTGGAGGTAGGCGGGCGGCCTGGCGCAGCCGCTACGCTGACGGCCTCCCCCTCGGCGTACGCTCGCCACGTGGAGGCAGCGGAGCGGCCTGGCGCAGCGCCTACGCCGACGGCCTCCCCCTCGGCGTACATATGCCACGTGGAGGCGGCGGAGCGGCCTGGCAGCAGCTGGCTGGCCCTACGCCGACGGCCTTGCTGTCGGCGTAGCCGTGACCATTTGGTCACGCGTACCTTATACGCCGAGGGCAAGGCCGTCGTCGTAGGACCAGCCCCAGTTTTTTTTCTGCAATGCAATGCTCACCTTTATTTTAGCACATTCTCATATCAAACCCTCACAGCTCACTGCAATGCTCACCTTTATTTCACACATGCTCATATCAAACATTTCTCATATCAAACATTGCTCATATCACACATTGTTCATATCACACATGCTCATATTAAACATTGTTCATATCACACATGGTCATATCACACATTGTTTATACATCATCCATACATCGTTCATACATCATCACACATGCCTACAACTCTGGAGGAGAGGAGGGGTACCCGAGATCTCCCCTGGTGAAAAGTGGCGACCTCTGCCGAGGGTTGCGTCCAGTAGAAGCAGCAGAAGAGCCACCTGGCGAGGGAGTAGAAGTGTGAAGCTCGGGAGAACCACCTGCAGAATGGCCAGGAGATGGACCATCGTCATGAAGCGGTGCGATCTGACGCCCATCCGGCGAGGCGTGGCCAAAGTGCCGGTTCCCAGAAGCTCCCGTTCCCTACATGTTGCCTACATGTTAGCAACTTGCGAGGCAAAGTAAAGCGATAACCAGTGGGTTAGCAAAGAACTTACCGTGTCGGCGCGTAGTAGGTCCTAGCGAAGCTTTCCTTCGATTGCAAAAATGGCGCCGGACCTGGCATGGGAGGCACGGGCCCCAAATCTCTATTCTGGCCAGTTTGAATATTCACCATCATGTCCTGCAAGATAGTTTAGAAGTCAGGCCGTAGTACAACAAACGGGGGGAAGTGGGACTTGTATCTTTTGCAAAAATAAAGGTTTGGACTTACATTTACGTATTGCATGTAGATCGCAAGCGCCTCCTGATGCTGCCGAAAGGCCACCTGATATTCCTCCTAAACAGTATCGTAGGCCGCGTCTAACTCAGGCTACAATTTCAAATACAAGGAATCTCGTCATTGGTTAGCCATGCAGGAACAAAAGTCATAAAGATGATGAGAACAAGAAAAACTTACATCCTCGACGGAGCGACGAGGCTGGCCACGAGGCGGGATAGGGGGGCCGTCGGCGGGGTAGGTAGCCTTGAGACGGCTGAAGCTCGTGCTGAGGGTAGGCTTGACCTTCTTATTCAGAATCTTGAGGCGTCCATACTGCAATCCGTGCCCCGACAGGACCAACGACTCCTCGTCAATCTCCGCGTGAATGGGGTCATCCACATGGGGGTGAGGAGCCTTCACCATCATGTTGTGGTTCCCCAAGTCGTTCTGGGCAGTGCCGAAGTACACGGGCAACGAGGGTTGAGGCTCCGAGTAATTGGGCTTCTTTCGCCGCATCATCTCATAGACGGCGACGTCATGAATCACCTCCCCGGGTTGTGCCTCGGCCACCTGAAACGCGAAAAGAAATATTATGCATATGAAGAACAAACATGACGAGAAATACACGCAGGTCGTTCCATGTATATACGTACCACCTTCCCCTTGAAGCAGTCAAAGTTGCGGTTTCCCGCGCAGTGCGTTCCACCATCGCCTTGGTTACCCGCGTTCCGCCTCGACAAGGCTGCAAACTCCTCGTCTTCTCTGAGCCACCTCATCCTAACCAGCTCCTCCCATGCGAGTCGATGCGGCTCGGCCCAATCGGGGATAACCTGAAAATGCAATACTCAACCTGCATAATGCAATGGCAACTTAGAAGCAATGTAGAATATCATTGACATTTTACTCACCGACATGTACTCTTCTCAAGGCCATCGAGTACTCAGGATTAGGGTTCCTACCGACAATGTCTTCCTCGACCTCACGCCTGTCAGCCTAGAAGTGGCTAGCGGTGACCTTCCGGGTTGTACCACACTGGGGGTCAACTTCACACAAGCCCCAAGCAAAGTCCTCTGCGCCTTCTCCTGGTCCTCCTCGGCCACACGGTAAAAGCACTTCAATCATGCATAAGAGTCATGAGTTAGCACGGTGGGGTCATCAAGTATGAACATAACTCGAGAAATATGCCTTACCCAAAACTTGGTGATGAAAGATCAAGAATGTCAGAAGCCCGGACACGGTAGTCCGTAGTCCGCCCAAGTTGTATCTAGCTTCCTGTCACCCTCTTTGGTAATGTGATAGCCCGGCCAGAACTTCCTAATCAGAGGTCCAACAAGGCTGTTTGGAAGGCTAGGCTTGGTCCCTGAGGAAATGTCCAATTGCTGCACAATAATAAACATTAGTACACAATAATTATTTATGACCAACATGAAATAAAATGTTTTAAATTGCCAAATTAGTACACTTACTCAAGGCCATCTGGAATAATAAGGGCTTTCGCCTCCTGAGTCCTAGGCTCAAACTTCTCGTCAGGGACTCCCGATTCCCATGATTCCGCAATTTCTTCGGCCCCACCAACTCGCTGCCATCGTCCTCCAGATCGGTCCTCGCCTCCCTCTCAGACTCGCCTCCTCTCGACTCGCCTCCTCTCGGCCTGAAGGCTGCTCTGTCAGAACAACTCAGAGCCACGCCGTAAGCAGAGGGTGGGTCAAAGTTCACGCCTCCTCCGTGGCACCTCGTCTCGTCCTCCTCGACCTCGGCCTCGACCCCGCCCTCCGCCAGCAGGAGCAAGATCGGGTAACGCGGATTGGGATTTGGCTGTCTCCCACTCCGTAGTTTTTCTTCTTGCTTTCAGCGCATTAAGCAAGGACGAACTGGTTGCCTTGCCGCTGCTCATATTGTTCAATCACCTGCATTAAGTAAGAGAAAATAGTTGAGCACAAAGACATAATAAAATGTATACACAAAGAATAAAGGCATAATGCAATTAAGAAAACAGTTAAGCACAAAGACAAAATAAAATGCATTAAAAAATAAATACTCACTATCATTTTCATTCTCATTCTCATTCTCATTCTCATTCTCATTCTCATTCTCATTCTCACTATCACTATCTTTTGAGTAGAAATCTGGATTCTCATCGAAGGGTGTAGGCTCATCATCGTTGTCATTCTTGGTATGGAGCTTCTCGAGCATACTTATGTCATGTAGATTCACCACTGACTCACCCCGAGTTTCTACATCATTCCCAAGGTCCTCAAGATCAACCGGTTCTAAATCAAAGTGTCCGAAGTCCTCTTGCTCTTGATAGAAAATTCTCAGACGTTATGGTTAATGTTGTTGTAATCGTCCTCGGAGGGAATCGGTAGGTTCCATGTGGCGATACCTGGAACACGACTTCCCAGCCCTGGAGTTCCGCTTTCTGGTATGGGTAGGGCAAATAATAAACTTGGTTGGCTTGGTGAGCAACAACAAAGACGTCGGCTCCGCTATAGGTGGTTGAAGGCCTAACTTCAACTAACCCAATGGAAGGGGTACTTCTCAGTCCACCCCTTGGGTCAAACCAGTGGCACTTGAACACAACAAGATTGAGATCGACATTCGTACGATTGAAGGTCAGCTCGTATACATTCTCTAACCCCGTAGTAATCAAGGGAATCGGCTCCATTGGTGAACACCCCAGTATTTACCGTTTTTGCATTCGATCACCCTTTCTGGTGCGTCTCTGTATGGAAGCGAAACCCATTCACATCATACTTATCATACTTCATGACGACATCACATTACAACCTTGGGAAACACATTTCAGCTCATCCGACATCTCAACGTTGGGATCAGCTCCCTCATGTACAAGAGGAATTTGTTGCGTTCAAGAGTTACGTGGAATAAGAGCGACAAGTCACATATTGCAAGGTAAGAGGGACAGGTTAGAAATTACTTTTTCCATAAACCAGGACACAAAGTTTTTTTATTTCCGGGAGCACCCTCTTTCAGTAGAGTGTCCAACTCCATGGGAGAGGGATCCGTCGGTCCCGTCCACTGTTCATCCGTGAAATCGCTAAGAAGGAGAAAATAAGCATTAGACGGAGACCGAGTTACTAGCTGCATAGAGAAATAGGGTGTTCATCATTTTACCTAATGAAATCGACCACTTCCTTCATGTTCATAAGCACATAGAGCATTATGCAATCCTTCTCTTCCTTCGGCAACCTATATTTTAGTCCTTTACCGGCCTTGCCACCGGGAAATTGGAATAGTTCGAGATTGGGGTCATTCTTGGGCAGGTCGACATTGTAACAAGAGACCGGGTTATGCATAGTGGGAACATCATCGGGCCAGTAGGTTGTCGTGGTGTCTGCCATCTCCCGAAGGCATGTTGCTTCAGCTATGCATGCTTCAATCTTGGCTTTGTTTCCAGTTATCTTTCGAATATACTTAAACTCTCTCTCAATACAAAATTGCCAACGAAATTGCACCGGCCCAAGAGTGCCTCGCTCATGAGGTGCACAATGAGATGTGCCATCGGAGTAAAGAAGCCTGGCGGAAAGATCATCTCCAAATTGCATAGCAACTCCGGCACCTGAACTTGCAGCTTCTCAATCACCAGAGGACATATCTGCTTAGCACAGAGGGTGCGGAAGAAATGGCTCAACTCCGCAAGCACTCGCCATACTTTTTCGGGGAGATACCCTCGAACCATCACCGGCATTAGTCGCTCAATCCATATATGATAGTCGTGACTCTTGAGCCCGTTGACTTGTCCCGTCAAAAGATTGACTCCCTTACTTATATTCGAACAATAACCGTCAGGGAACATCACGACGTATTTGAGCCACCTAAATGACTCCTTCTTTTGGACATTATCAAGGCAGTAGTAGGCATGCGGCTTGAACCAATTCTTTCGACCGGACAAGAGGAGGCTGCATGTGTAATCTCTTCCTATCACAAAGCTTCTCAACATCGACTCTAGCCTTGACATTATCCTTTGACTTCCCAGAATGTTCAGATCGTGTGAAAAAGGGACTCCCGACATTATTTTCGTGTGCATCACATCGATGTTATGGGAAGTTCGAGGTCCTTGTAATACACTTAGATTCGTTAAGCTGCCACGTGAGTCCAATTATGCGTTACACCATATCCCGCAAATTGATGGCCAGTTCGCGCCACAGCAGTACGAGCACGATCTCGGCATCAACAAATGCACCCTCGAACTTTGGTACCTCTTTTACTTCATGCACAACTTTTCCCTTCTTGTAGTTCTTTATATCTTCTCTAAACGAATGATTTCTTTTGAGGTACTGTCGATTCGTATCAAACGCAACATATTTGCGACCCGACTTTAGCCAAAGGAACTCAAGTCGGTGCCTGCACACTGGGCATGGCCACTTACCAGCTGTACACCATCCGCATGTTAGGGCGGGCATGTCATGCATAGTATATTGTAACCAAACTTTCATCAAAAGTTTCTCTTTGATGCTCGGTCGTATGTCAACGTCCGTGTATCCAAGAGTGGTTCAAATCATCCACAATCGGCATGTAGACACTCAAGTTCTTCCCGGATACTCAGGTCCTGGAATTATCAGCGACAAAAACATGGTCTTCCGTTGCATTAATACTGGGAGGGAGATTGAGCGAATAACATACACCGCCAGCAGCTGACGAGGTCGACATACCATATGGGTTGAAGCCATCTGTTACTATCGCAATTCTAACATTCTGAGCCTCTTCTGCCCACCGGGGGTATTTGTCATCGAAGTTCTTCCATGCCTTACCATCAGATGGATGTCCCATCTTCTTCCGTCTGCGTCTGCCCTCGTATCTTTTCCCCTTCTTGTGCCACGTCATCTGTTTGGCAGTCTCCTCGCTCAAGTAAAGCCATTGGATTCTTTTTATGAATGGGAGATACCGAAGTATCTTCTGAGCGACCTTCGACTGCCTCACCTGACCATCCTTCCCCTTTATCTCTTCATGTCTAGAGGCCTTACAAATGGAGCAGTACTTGTCACCCTCAAACTGTTTCCAAAACAAAAGGCAGCCTTTTGGACAACAATCTATCTTTTCATAATCCATGTTGAGCTCCTTCATGAGTTTCTTCGTTTCGTGAAAGGTTTTAGGCAGACAATGCCCTTCGGGCAACATGTTACCACATGTTCTCAGATTAGCTTCAAAGTGAGAACGGGTGGAGGAGTACTGGCACTTGTCGGCTAGACACTGAGAGATGGCATAGAGCTGAGAAATATTTGTACCCTCGTACAGAGGCCTCTTAGCCGCGACCATCATATCAAGGAAGGCCTTCGCGGTTGGCTCCGGTTCCTCCGGTTCTAGCGGTTCCTCCGATTCTGGTGATTCCTCCCGTGGAGGTGGCGAATTCGGCTGGTCGGCATCGATAAGATCATCTAGCATGTTTCTAATCCCATCGTGCTCATTGCCATTGAGCCGCTGACGCATCACCTCACCTCTCACACGCTAAATCGAGCAAAGTCGACTTGCGTGACATAGTTAGACATGTACCCATATTGCAGAAGGTGTTTGTACATGTCATCCTTTCCCTGACGATGAAGCTTAGTGCAATGAGCGCAGGGACAAAGTGCCCGAACCATTGCCTTCGAACCACGCGCTAACTCATTCACTAACAAATGAGTGTTCCGTACCCAATCGTCTGTTTTATTAGTCGCACTAATACGGCCACTGTACATCCACCCATTATCAGCCATCCTCTTCTGCTTTGTTGGGAGACAAACAACAAATATAACATTTTATATCAAACAGGAGATTAAATGCTTCATATTTTTACGCATTCATCAACCTACATGTCCAATAGGAAAAGAGGGTCCTAACCAGCCGCCGGATCCGTAGATTGGGTAAGTTCTCCCTAGTTCTACCCCGATCCAAGCAGAATTTCGGTAGCACCTCCCCGCTCCTCTCCCGATACACGTCTCGACAAAAAGCCAAGAGTATGTGCATCCGGAGAACAATGAGGAGGCGCCACCGAAATCATGTATCTAATCGAGGTAGAGCCAGGGAGAACCAAACCCAACTACAAATCCGTCGACTGCCCGATAAAAGCCATAAGCGTTACGGTCCAAAATATGCGAGACCACTAATGCATATTAAGTCGCGTAACGCTTACGGTCGGGATGACGCCTAGGTGACGCGACATACTTGGTGATCTAGACACGAAACTAAACCGAGGTACAAGAGAGGCGAATGGATTCTCACCCTCGAAGCGTGATCAAATCGTCGAATATGATTCGGGACCCCGCCGTCGAAACACTCCCCCGCTCACCCTCCGGTAACTACAAAAAACATGAGAAGATGGTTAAATATGCAACATCTATTTAGCAATTTCTAATTCTAATTCTATTTCTACTACTATTTCTAGCATTTCTAATTCTACTCCTATTTCTAGCAATTCTAGTTCCATTCCTATTTCTACTCACATACTACAAACTACTTCTATTTAGGGTTTTCATTCTACTCCTACTTCTTATCCTACATACTACAACTACTCCTACTCCTATTTATCATCACATAAAAAACTACAAAGTAAAAATAAAAAAAATCGGGCTTCTACACTCACCTCCACTAGCTCGGGGTGGAGGAGCTAGGGACGGGCGGGGCCGGGGTCGGGGGAGGAGCAGCTGGTGGCGGTGGGGTCGGGGCAGAGGTGCGCTGGCCGGAGCTAGCGGCAGGGGCAGGGGCGGGCAGGGACGGGCCGGCCGGGGGGGGGGTGTCAGCAGGACGGCCGACGGCAGTGGGAGGAGGGGGGGGCAGGATTGGTCGACGCAGTGGGAGGGGCGGCGTGGTGCTGGGGGAAGGGGCGGCGCGGTGTTGGGGGAGGAGGCGGCGGCGCGGTGCTGGTGGCGGTGGGTCGGGGGTGGGGAGGGGGTTGGGAGGCGGGGGTGGGGATAGAGGCTGGTAAACGAGTGGCCCAGGGTGGGCCGCGGGTCAAAAAATCGGATGAGTCTACGCCGACGGCCAGGCATACGCCGAGGGCAGCCGTCGGCGTAGCTAGGGCGATTTTTTTTATTTTTGTGTCTATTATTTTGTGTCTATTATTATAGAAGAAACTATAATATTATCGGATGAGGCTACGCCGCCGTCATATATTATTTTGTGTCTATTATTATAGAAGAAACTATAATATATTATTACTATATATACTTTTTTAATTGCGTCTTGTGCTCGTTTTCCAAGCAAACCGTAGACAAGTCGAGAACCTTCGCTTCTAGGTTTCAAGCAAACTTGCGAGGGGGGACCTATGCAAGCACCTATACCATGTGTCCCCCCTTGCATGCAAGCGCTCTAACCTTCGCTCTCTCTTGTTTTGTGTTTGTTTAGGTCATAGGGTGATGTAAAACCATGTTGGTTCACAAGTTGGGGCACTATCCTACCCGGTTTCACCTAAACGGGGAGATTCCCCATTATACGGGTACAGAACCTTCGCCTCTAGGTTAGAGCGCATGCATGCGAGGGGGGACACATGCAAGCACCTATACCAACCTCTCACCACACTCACACACATATGCTAGGGACACATGCAAGTTCTCGTCTGATTCCGATGTTCTCGTGGTCTTCCTCCGGCGAAACCCTGATCTCTGTGCACACTCGGATCGTCTACCCCCTAGACGTTCCTCTGACAGGGGTAGCCCGGCGTATCTCTCTCTTGTTTTGTGTTTGTTTAGGTCATAGGGTGATGTAAAACCATGTTGGTTCACAAGTTGGGGCACTATCCTACCCGGTTTCACCTAAACGGGGAGATTCCCCCTTATACGGGTACGGAACCTTCGCCTCTAGGTTAGAGCGCATGCATGCGAGGGGGGACACATGCAAGCACCTATACCAACCTGTCACCACACTCACACACATATGCTAGGGACACATGCAAGTTCTCGTCTGATTCTGATGTTCTCGTGGTCTTCCTCCGGTGAAACCCTGATCTCTATGCACACTCGGATCGTCTACCCCCCTAGACGTTCCTCTGACAGGGGTAGCTCGGCGTAGCTCTCTCTTGTTTTGTGTTTGTTTAGGTCATAGGGTGATGTAAAACCATGTTGGTTCACAAGTTGGGGCACTATCCTACCCGGTTTCACCTAAACGGGGAGATTCCCTTATACTGGTACTAACCTTCGCCTCTAGGTTAGAGCGCATGCATGCGAAGGGGGACACATGCAAGCACCTATACCAACCTCTCACCACACTCACACACATATGCTAGGGACACATGCAAGTTCTCGCCTGATTCGATGTTCTCGTGGTCTTCCTCCTGAAACCCCGATCTCTATGCACACTGGATCGCCTACCCCCTAGACGTTCTCCCGACAGGTAGCCATGTAGCTCTCTCTTGTTTTGTGTTTTTTAGGTCATAGGGTGATGTAAAACCATGTTGGTTCACAAGTTGGGGCACTATCCAACCCAGTTTCACCTAAACGGGAGATTCCCTTATACTGCATGTAACCTTCGCCTCTAGGTTAGAGCGCATGCATGCGGGGGACACATGCAAGCACCTATACCAACCTCTCACCACACTCACACACATATGCTAGGGACACATGCAAGTTCTCGTCTGATTCTGATGTTCTCGTGGTCTTCCTCCGCTAAACCCGATCTCTGTGCACACTGGATCGCCTACCCCCTAGACGCTCCTCCGACAGGGGTAGCCCGTATCTCTCTCTTGTTTTGTGTTTTTTTAGGTCATAGGGTGATGCAAAACCATGTTGGTTCACAAGTTGGGGCACTATCCTACCCGTTTTCACCTAAACGGGAGATTCCCCTTATACGGTCTTAACCTTCGCCTCTAGGTTAGAGCGCATGCATGGGAGGGGGACACATGCAAGCACCTATACCAACCTGTCACCACACTCACACACATATGCTAGGGACACATGCAAGTTCTCATCTGATTCGGATGTTCTCGTGGTCTTCCTCCATGAAACCGATCTCTATGCATTCTGGATCGTCTACCCCCTAGACGCTCCTCCGACAGGTAGCCCGTAGCTCTCTCTCTTGTTTTGTGTTTGTTTAGGTCATAGGGTGATGTAAAACCATGTTGGTTCACAAGTTGGGGCACTATCCTACCCGGTTTCAACTAAACGGGGAGATTCCCCCCTTATACGGGTACGGAACCTTCGCCTCTACGTTAGAGCGCATGCATGCGAGGGGGACACATGAAAGCACCTATACCAACCTCTCACCACACTCACACACATATGCTAGGGACACATGCAAGTTCTCGTCTGATTCCGATGTTCTCGTGGTCTTCCCCTGAAACCCCGATCTCTCACAAGACACTCGGATCGCCTACCCCCTAGACGCTCCTCCGACAGGTAGCCATGTATCTCTCTCTTGTTTTGTGTTTGTTTAGGTCATAGGGTGATGTAAAACCATGTTGGTTCACAAGTTGGGGCACTATCCTACCCGGTTTCACCTAAACGGGGAGATTTCCCCCTTACACAGGTACAGAACCTTCGCCTCTAGGTTAGAGCGCATGCATGCGAGCGGGACACATGCAAGCACCTATACCAACCTATCACCACACTCACACACATATGCTAGGGACACATGCAAGTTCTCGTCTGATTCCGATGTTCTCGTGGTCTTCCTCCGGCGAAACCCTGATCTCTGTGCACACTCGGATCGTCTACCCCCTAGACGTTCCTCTGACAGGGGTAGCCCGGCGTAGCTCTCTCTTGTTTTGTGTTTGTTTAGGTCATAGGGTGATGTAAAACCATGTTGGTTCACAAGTTGGGGCACTATCCTACCCGGTTTCACCTAAACGGGGAGATTCCCCCCTTATACGGGTACGGAACCTTCGCCTCTAGGTTATAGCGCATGCATGCGAGGGGGGACACATGCAAGCACCTATACCAACCTCTCACCACACTCGCACACATATGCTAGGGACACATGCAAGTTCTCGTCTGATTCCGATGTTCTCGTGGTCTTCCTCCCAAAAACCCCGATCTCTGCACACTCGGATCGTCTACCCCCCTAGACGTTCCTCTGACAGGGGTAGCCCGGCGTAGCTCTCTCTTGTTTTGTGTTTGTTTAGGTCATAGGGTTATGTAAAACCATGTTGGTTCACAAGTTGGGGCACTATCTGACATGGTTATACCTAAACGGGGAGATTCCCCCCTTATACGGGTACAGAACCTTCGCCTCTAGGTTAGAGCGCATGCATGCGAGGGGGGACACATGCAAGCACCTATACCAACCTCTCACCACACTCACACACATATGCTAGGGACACATGCAAGTTCTCGTATGATTCCGATGTTCTCGTGGTCTTCCTCCGGCGAAACCCTGATCTCTGTGCACACTCGGATCGTCTACCCCCCTAGACGCTCTCCGACAGGTAGCATGTAGCTCTCTCTTGTTTTGTGTTTTAGGTCATAGGGTGATTTAAAACCATGTTGGTTCACAAGTTGGGGCACTATCGTACCCGGTTTCACCTAAACGGGGAGATTCCCCCTTATACGGGTACGGAACCTTCGCCTCTAGGTTAGAGCGCATGCATGCGAGGGGGGACACATGCAAGCACCTATACCAACCTCTCACCACACACACACACATATGATAGGGACACATGCAAGTTCTCGTCTGATTCCGATGTTCTCGTGGTCTTCCTCCGGCGAAACCCTGATCTCTATGCACACTCGGATCGTCTACCCCCCTAGACGTTCCTCTGACAGGGGAGCTCTCTCTTGTTTTGTGTTTGTTTAGGTCATAGGGTGATGTAAAACCATGTTGGTTCACAAGTTGGGGCACTATCCTACCCGGTTTCACCTAAACGGGGAGATTCCCCCCTTATACGGGTACGGAACCTTCGCCTCTAGGTTAGAGCGCATGCATGCGAGGGGGGACACATGCAAGCACCTATACCAACCTCTCACCACACTCACACACATATGCTAGGGACACATGCAAGTTCTCGTCTGATTCCGATGTTCTCGTGGTCTTCCTCCGGCGAAACCCTGATCTCTATGCACACTCGCCCCCTAGACGTTCCTCTGACAGGGGTAGCCCGGCGTAGCTCTCTCTTGTTTTGTGTTTGTTTAGGTCATAGGATGATGTAAAACCATGTTGGTTCACAAGTTGGGGCACTATCCTACACGGTTTCACCTAAACGGGGAGATTCCCCCCTTATACGGGTACTGAACCTTCGCCTCTAGGTTAGAGCGCATGCATGCGAGGGGGGACACATGCAAGCACCTATACCAACCTCTCACCACACTCACACACATATGCTAGGGACACATGCAAGTTCTCGTCTGATTCCGATGTTCTCGTGGTGTTCCTCCGGCGAAACCCTGATCTCTGTGCACACTCGGATCGTCTACCCCCCTAGACGTTCCTCTGACAGGGGTAGCCCGACATAGCTCTCTCTTGTTTTGTGTTTGTTTAGGTCACAGGGTGATGTAAAACCATGTTGGTTCACAAGTTGGGACACTATCCTACCCGGTTTCACCTAAACGGGGAGATTCCCCCCTTATACGGGTACGGAACCTTCGCCTCTAGGTTAGAGCGCATGCATGCGAGGGGGGACACATGCAAGCACCTATACCAACCTCTCACCACACACACACACATATGCTAGGGACACATGCAAGTTCTCGTCTGATTCCGATGTTCTCGTGGTCTTCCTCCGGCGAAACCCTGATCTCTGTGCACACTCGGATCGTCTACCCCCCTAGACGTTCCTCTGACAGGGGTAGCCCGATGTAGCTCTCTCTTGTTTTGTGTTTGTTTAGGTCATAGGGTGATGTAAAACCATGTTGGTTCACAAGTTGGGGCACTATCCTACACGGTTTCACCTAAACGGGGAGATTCCCCTTATACTGGGTACTAACCTTCATCTAGGTTAGAGCGCATGCATGCGAGGGGGGACACATGAAAGCACCTATACCAACCTCTCACCACACTCACACACATATGCTAGGGACACATGCAAGTTCTCGTCTGATTCCGATGTTCTCGTGGTCTTCCTCCGGCGAAACCCTGATCTCTGCAGACACTGGATCGCCTACCCCCTAGACGCTCCTCCGACAGGGTAGCCAGGCGTAGCTCTCTCTTGTTTTGTGTTTGTTTAGGTCATAGGGTGATGTAAAACCATGTTGGTTCACAAGTTGGGGCACTATCCTACCGGTTTCACCTAAACGGGAGATTCCCCTTATACGGAAAGTCTGAACCTTCGCCTCTAGGTTAGAGCGCATGCATGCGAGGGGGACACATGCAAGCACCTATACCAACCTCTCACCACACTCACACACATATGCTAGGGACACATGCAAGTTCTCGTCTGATTCCGATGTTCTCGTGGTCTTCCTCCGACGAAACCCTGATCTCTATGCACACTCGGATCGTCTACCCCCCTAGACGTTCCTCTGACAGGGGTAGCCCAGCGTAGCTCTCTCTTGTTTTGTGTTTGTTTAGGTCATAGGGTGATGTAAAACCATGTTGGTTCACAAGTTGGGGCACTATCCTACCCGGTTTCACCTAAACGGGGAGATTCCCCCCTTATACGGTACGGAACCTTCGCCTCTAGGTTAGAGCGCATGCATGCGAGGGGGACACATGCAAGCACCTATACCAACCTCTCACCACACTCACACACATATGCTAGGGACACATGCAGGTTCTCCTGATTCCGATGTTCTCGTGGTCTTCCTCCCTGAAACCCGATCTCTATGCACACTCGGATCGCCTACCCCTAGACGCTCCTCCGACAGGTAGCCCGGCGTAGCTCTCTCTTGTTTTGTGTTTGTTTAGGTCATAGGGTGATGTAAAACCATGTTGGTTCACAAGTTGGGGCACTATCCTACAAGGTTTCACCTAAACGGGGAGATTCCCCTTATACTGGTATGAACCTTCGCCTCTAGGTTAGAGCGCATGCATGCGAGGGGGACACATGCAAGCACCTATACCAACCTCTCACCACACTCACACACATATGCTAGGGACACATGCAAGTTCTCGTCTAATTCCGATGTTCTCGTGGTCTTCCTCCTGAAACCCCGATCTCTGGCACACTCTGGATCGCTCACCCCCCTAGACGTTCCTCTGACAGGGGTAGCCCGGCGTAGCTCTCTCTTGTTTTGTGTTTGTTTAGGTCATAGGGTGATGTAAAACCATGTTGGTTCACAAGTTGGGGCACTATCCTACCCGGTTTCACCTAAACAGGGAGATTCCACCTTATACGGGTACTAACCTTCGCTCTAGGTTAGAGCGCATGCATGCGAGGGGGACACATGCAAGCACCTATACCAACCTCTCACCACACTCACACACATATGCTAGGGACACATGCAAGTTCTCGCTGATTCCGATGTTCTCGTGGTCTTCCTCCCACAAACCCCGATCTCTATGCACACTTGGATCGTCTACCCCCTAGACGTTCCTCTGACAGGGGTAGCCCGACGTAGCTCTCTCTTGTTTTGTGTTTGTTTAGGTCATAGGGTGATGTAAAACCATGTTGGTTCACAAGTTGGGGCACTATCCTACCCGGTTTCACCTAAACTGGGAGATTCCACCTTATACTGCACGTTGGAACCTTCGCCTAGGTTAGAGCGCATGCATGCGAGGGGGGACACATGCAAGCACCTATACCAACCTCTCACCACACTCACACACATATGCTAGGGACACATGCAAGTTCTCGTCTGATTCCGATGTTCTCGTGGTCTTCCTCCGGCGAAACCCTGATCTCTATGCACACTGGATCGCCTACCCCTAGACGCTCCTCCGACAGGTAGCCCATGTAGCTCTCTCTTGTTTTGTGTTTGTTTAGGTCATAGGGTGATGTAAAACCATGTTGGTTCACAAGTTGGGGCACTATCCTACCGGTTTCACCTAAACGGGAGATTCCCCTTATACGGCATTAACCTTCGCCTCTAGGTTAGAGCGCATGCATGCGAGGGGGACACATGCAAGCACCTATACCAACCTCTCACCACACTCACACACATATGCTAGGGACACATGCAAGTTCTCATCTGATTCCGATGTTCTCGTGGTCTTCCTCCCATGAAACCTCGATCTCTATGCACACTCGGATCGCCTACCCCCTAGACGCTCCTCCGACAGGGGTAGCCCATGAGCTCTCTCTTGTTTTGTGTTTGTTTAGGTCATAGGGTGATGTAAAACCATGTTGGTTCACAAGTTGGGGCACTATCCTACACGGTTTCACCTAAACGGGGAGATTCCCTTATACGTGCACGGAACCTTCGCCTCTAGGTTAGAGCGCATGCATGCGAGGGGGACACATGCAAGCACCTATACCAACCTCTCACCACACTCACACACATATGCTAGGGACACATGCAAGTTCTCGTCTGATTCCGATGTTCTCGTGGTCTTCCTCCCATGAACCCTCGATCTCTATGCACACTGGATCGCCTACCCCCTAGACGCTCCTCCGAGAGGGTAGCCATGTAGCTCTCTCTTGTTTTGTGTTTGTTTAGGTCATAGGGTGATGTAAAACCATGTTGGTTCACAAGTTGGGGCACTATCCTACCCGGTTTCACCTAAACGGGGAGATTCCCCTTATACTGCACGGAACCTTCAGATCTAGGTTAGAGCGCATGCATGCAAGGGGGGACACATGCAAGCACCTATACCAACCTCTCACCACACTCACACACATATGCTAGGGACACATGCAAGTTCTCGTCTGATTTCGATGTTCTCGTGGTCTTCCTCCGGCGAAACCCTGATCTCTGTGCACACTCGGATCGTCTACCCCCTAGACGTTCCTCTGACAGGGGTAGCCCGGCGTAGCTCTCTCTCTTGTTTTGTGTTTGTTTAGGTCATAGGGTGATGTAAAACCATGTTGGTTCACAAGTTGGGGCACTATCCTACCCGGTTTCACCTAAACGGGGAGATTCCCCCCTTATACGGGTACGGAACCTTCGCCTCTAGGTTAGAGCGCATGCATGCGAGGGGGGACACATGCAAGCACCTATACCAACCTCTCACCACACTCACACACATATGCTAGGGACACATGCAAGTTCTCGTCTGATTCCGATGTTCTCGTGGTCTTCCTCCGGCGAAACCCTGATCTCTGTGCACACTCGGATCGTCTACCCCCTAGACGTTCCTCTGACAGGGGTAGCCCGGCGTAGCTCTCTCTTGTTTTGTGTTTGTTTAGGTCATAGGGTGATGTAAAACCATGTTGGTTCACAAGTTGGGGCACTATCCTACCCGGTTTCACCTAAACGGGGAGATTCCCCCCTTATACCCGGAACCTTCGCCTCTAGGTTAGAGCGCATGCATGCGAGGGGGGACACATGCAAGCACCTATACCAACCTCTCACCACACTCACACACATATGCTAGGGACACATGCAAGTTCTCATCTGATTCCGATGTTCTCGTGGTCTTCCTCCGGCGAAACCCTGATCTCTGTGCACACTCGGATCGTCTACCCCCTAGACGTTCCTCTGACATCTTGTTTTGTGTTTGTTTAGGTCATAGGGTGATGTAAAACCATGTTGGTTCACAAGTTGGGGCACTATCCTACCCGGTTTCACCTAAACGGGGAGATTCCCCCCTTATACGGAACCTTCGCCTCTAGGTTAGAGCGCATGCATGCGAGGAGTGACACATGCAAGCACCTATACCAACCTCTCACCACACTCACACACATATGCTAGGGACACATGCAAGTTCTCGTCTGATTCCGATGTTCTCGTGGTCTTCCTCCGGCGAAACCCTGATCTCTATGCACACTCGGATCGTCTACCCCCTAGACGTTCCTCTGACAGGGGTAGCCCAGTGTAGCTCTCTCTTGTTTTGTGTTTGTTTAGGTCATAGGGTGATGTAAAACCATGTTGGTTCACAAGTTGGGGCACTATCCTACCCGGTTTCACCTAAACGGGGAGATTCCCCCCTTATACTGCATGTAACCTTCGCCTAGGTTATAGCGAATGAATGCGTGGGGGACACATGCAAGCACCTATACCAACCTCTCACCACACTCACACACATATGCTAGGGACACATGCAAGTTCTCGCCTGATTCCGATGTTCTCGTGGTCTTCCTCCCTGAAACCTCGATCTCTGCACACTCGGATCGCCTACCCCCTAGACGCTCCTCCCGACAGGGTAGCCATGTAGCTCTCTCTTGTTTTGTGTTTGTTTAGGTCATAGGGTGATGTAAAACCATGTTGGTTCACAAGTTGGGGCACTATCGTACCTTGCTTTCACCTAAACGGGAGATTCCCTTATACGGCACTAACCTTCGCCTCTAGGTTAGAGCGCATGCATGCGAGGGGGACACATGCAAGCACCTATACCAACCTCTCACCACACTCACACACATATGCTAGGGACACATGCAAGTTCTCGCTGATTCCGATGTTCTCGTGGTCTTCCTCCCGAAACCCCGATCTCTGCACACTCTGATCGCCTACCCCCCTAGACGCTCCTCCGACAGGTAGCCCGGCGAGCTCTCTCTTGTTTTGTGTTTGTTTAGGTCATAGGGTGATGTAAAACCATGTTGGTTCACAAGTTGGGGCACTATCCTACCCGGTTTCACCTAAACGGGAGATTCCCCTTATACTGCACTAACCTTCGCCTTTAGGTTAGAGCGCATGCATGCGAGGGGACACATGCAAGCACCTATACCAACCTCTCACCACACTCACACACATATGCTAGGGACACATGCAAGTTCTCCTGATTCCGATGTTCTCGTGGTCTTCCTCCCATGAAACCTCGATCTCTATGCACACTGGATCGCTACCCCCTAGACGCTCTCCGACAGGGTAGCCCATGTAGCTCTCTCTTGTTTTGTGTTTGTTTAGGTCATAGGGTGATGTAAAACCATGTTGGTTCACAAGTTGGGGCACTATCCTACCCGGTTTCACCTAAACCGGGAGATTCCCCATATACTGCACTGAACCTTCGCCTAGGTTAGAGCGCATGCATGCGAGGGGGACACATGGAAGCACCTATACCAACCTCTCACCACACTCACACACATATGCTAGGGACACATGCAAGTTCTGCCTGATTCCGATGTTCTCGTGGTCTTCCTCCCGAAACCCCGATCTCTGCACATTCTGGATCGCCTACCCCCTAGACGCTCCTCCGACAGGTAGCCAGCGTAGCTCTCTCTTGTTTTGTGTTTGTTTAGGTCATAGGGTGATGTAAAACCATGTTGGTTCACAAGTTGGGGCACTATCCTACCCGGTTTCACCTACACGGGGAGATTCCCCCTTATACTGGGTCCGGAACCTTCGATTCTAGGTTAGAGCGCATGCATGCGAGGGGGGACACATGCAAGCACCTATACCAACCTCTCACCACACTCACACACATATGCTAGGGACACATGCAAGTTCTCGTCTGATTCCGATGTTCTCGTGGTCTTCCTCCGACGAAACCCTGATCTCTATGCACACTCGGATCGTCTACCCCCCTAGACGTTCCTCCGACAGGGTAGCTGTAGCTCTCTCTTGTTTTGTGTTTGTTTAGGTCATAGGGTGATGTAAAACCATGTTGGTTCACAAGTTGGGGCACTATCCTACCGGTTTCACCTAAACGGGAGATTCCCCTTATACTGCACTGAACCTTCGCCTCTAGGTTAGAGCGCATGCATGCAGGGGGACACATGCAAGCACCTATACCAACCTCTCACCACACTCACACACATATGCTAGGGACACATGCAAGTTCTCGCCTGATTCCGATGTTCTCGTGGTCTTCCTCCTGCGAAACCCTGATCTCTATGCACACTCGGATCGTCTACCCCCCAAGACGTTCCTCTGACAGGTAGCCATGTAGCTCTATCTTGTTTTGTGTTTGTTTAGGTCATAGGGTGATGTAAAACCATGTTGGTTCACAAGTTGGGGCACTATCCTACCCGCTTTCACCTAAACGGGGAGATTCCCCCTTATACTGGGTACTAACCTTCGCCTCTAGGTTAGAGCGCATGCATGCGAGGGGGGACACATGCAAGCACCTATACCAACCTCTCACCACACTCACACACATATGCTAGGGACACATGCAAGTTCTCGTCTGATTCCGATGTTCTCGTGGTCTTCCTCCGGCGAAACCCTGATCTCTGTGCACACTCGGATCGTCTACCCCCTAGACGTTCCTCTGACAGGGGTAGCCCGGGGTAGCTCTCTCTTGTTTTGTGTTTGTTTAGGTCATAGGGTGATGTAAAACCATGTTGGTTCACAAGTTGGGGCACTATCCTACCCGGTTTCACCTAAACGGGGAGATTCCCCCCTTATACGGGTACGAAACCTTCGCCTCTAGGTTAGAGCGCATGCATGCGAGGGGGGACACATGCAAGCACCTATACCAACCTCTCACCACACTCACACACACATATGCTAGGGACACATGCAAGTTCTCGTCTGATTCCGATGTTCTCGTGGTCTTCCTCCCATGAACCTGATCTCTGTGCACACTCGGATCGTCTACCCCCTAGACGTTCCTCTGACAGGGGTAGCCCGGTGTAGCTCTCTCTTGTTTTGTGTTTGTTTAGGTCATAGGGTGATGTAAAACCATGTTGGTTCACAAGTTGGGGCACTATCCTACACGGTTTCACCTAAACGGGGAGATTCCCCCCTTATACGGGTACGGAACCTTCGCCTCTAGGTTAGAGCGCATGCATGCGAGGGGGGACACATGCAAGCACCTATACCAACCTCTCACCACACTCACACACATATGCTAGGGACACATGCAAGTTCTCGCCTGATTCCGATGTTCTCGTGGTCTTCCTCCGGCGAAACCCTGATCTCTGTGCACACTGATCTACTACCCCCTAGACGCTCCTCCGACAGGTAGCCCGTAGCTCTCTCTTGTTTTGTGTTTGTTTAGGTCATAGGGTGATGTAAAACCATGTTGGTTCACAAGTTGGGGCACTATCCTACCCGGTTTCACCTAAACGGGGAGATTCCCCCCTTATACGTGTACGGAACCTTCGCCTCTAGGTTAGAGCGCATGCATGCGAGGGGGACACATGCAAGCACCTATACCAACCTCTCACCACACTCACACACATATGCTAGGGACACATGCAAGTTCTCGCCTGATTCCGATGTTCTCGTGGTCTTCCTCCGGCGAAACCCTGATCTCTATGCACACTCGGATCGTCTACCCCCTAGACGTTCCTCTGACAGGGGTAGCCCGGCGTAGCTCTCTCTTGTTTTGTGTTTGTTTAGGTCATAGGGTGATGTAAAACCATGTTGGTTCACAAGTTGGGGCACTATCCTACCCGGTTTCACCTAAACGGGGAGATTCCCCCCTTATACTGGTACTAACCTTCATTTAGGTTAGAGCGCATGCATGCGAGGGGACACATGCAAGCACCTATACCAACCTCTCACCACACTCACACACATATGCTAGGGACACATGCAAGTTCTCGCCTGATTCCGATGTTCCCGTGGTCTTCCTCCCACAAACCTCGATCTCTGGCACATTCTGGATCGCCTACCCCCTAGACGCTCCTCGACAGGGGTAGCCGAGCTCTCTCTTGTTTTGTGTTTGTTTAGGTCATAGGGTGATGTAAAACCATGTTGGTTCACAAGTTGGGGCACTATCCTACCTGGTTTCACCTAAACAGGGAGATTCCCCCTTATACTGCACGGAACCTTCGCTTAGGTTAGAGCGCATGCATGCGAGGGGGACACATGCAAGCACCTATAACAACCTCTCACCACACTCACACACATATGCTAGGGACACATGCAAGTTCTCATCGGATTCCGATGGTCTCGGGGGCTTCCTCCGGGGAAAGCCTGAGCTCTGCGCACACTTGATCGCCTACCCCCTAGACGCTCCTCGACAGGGTAGCCCTGTAGCTCTCTCTTGTTTTGTGTTTGTTTAGGTCATAGGGTGATGTAAAACCATGTTGGTTCACAAGTTGGGGCACTATCCTACCCGGTTTCACCTAAACGGGGAGATTCCCCCCTTATACGGGTACGAAACCTTCGCCTCTAGGTTAGAGCGCATGCATGCGAGGGGGACACATGCAAGCACCTATACCAACCTCTCACCACACTCACACACATATGCTAGGGACACATGCAAGTTCTCATCTGATTCCGATGTTCTCGTGGTCTTCCTCCGGCGAAACCCTGATCTCTATGCACACTCGGATCGTCTACCCCCTAGACGTTCCTCTGACAGGGGTAGCCCGATGTATCTCTCTCTTGTTTTGTGTTTGTTTAGGTCATAGGGTGATGTAAAACCATGTTGGTTCACAAGTTGGGGCACTATCTTACCCGGTTTCACCTAAACAGGGAGATTCCCCCTTATACGGCACGGAACCTTCTCTAGGTTAGAGCGCATGCATGCGAGGGGGACACATGCAAGCACCTATACCAACCTCTCACCACACTCACACACATATGCTAGGGACACATGCAAGTTCTCATCTGATTCCGATGTTCTCGTGGTCTTCCTCCCAAAACCTGATCTCTCATGCACACTGGATCGCCTACCCCCTAGACGCTCCTCCCGACAGGTAGCCCGCGTAGCTCTCTCTTGTTTTGTG
Source organism: Avena insularis (assembly GCA_023614405.1). Taxonomy (NCBI): domain Eukaryota; kingdom Viridiplantae; phylum Streptophyta; class Magnoliopsida; order Poales; family Poaceae; genus Avena; species Avena insularis. Next base: position 283,058,270 of record CM042685.1, on the reverse strand, counting down.
TTTGTTTAGGTCATAGGGTGATGTAAAACCATGTTGGTTCACAAGTTGGGCCAGTATCCTACCCGTTTCACCTAAACGGGAGATTCCCTTATACGGCATTAACCTTCGCCTAGGTTAGAGCGCATGCATGCAGGGGGGACACATGCAAGCACCTATACCAACCTCTCACCACACTCACACACATATGCTAGGGACACATGCAAGTTCTCGTCGATTCGATGTTCTCGTGGTCTTCCTCCCAAACCTCGATCTCTATGCACACTGGATCGCCTACCCCCTAGACGCTCTCCCGACAGGGTAGCCCGTAGCTCTCTATCTTGTTTTGTGTTTGTTTAGGTCATAGGGTGATGTAAAACCATGTTGGTTCACAAGTTGGGGCACTATCCTACCGGTTTCACCTAAACGGGAGATTCCCCTTATACGGGCAATAACCTTCATTTAGGTTAGAGCCCATGCATGCGAGGGGGGGACACATGCAAGCACCTATCCCAACCTCTCACCACACTCACACACATATGCTAGGGACACATGCAAGTTCTCATCTGATTCCATGTTCTCGTGGTCTTCCTCCCTGAAACCCCGATCTCTGCACACTGGATCGCCTACCCCCTAGACGCTCCTCCCGACAGGGTAGCCATGTAGCTCTCTCTTGTTTTGTGTTTGTTTAGGTCATAGGGTGATGTAAAACCATGTTGGTTCACAAGTTGGGGCACTATCCTACCCGTTTCACCTAAACGGGAGATTCCCTTATACTGCACTAACCTTCGCCTCTAGGTTAGAGCGCATGCATGCGAGGGGGGACACATGCAAGCACCTATACCAACCTCTCACCACACTCACACACATATGCTAGGGACACATGCAAGTTCTCATCTGATTCCGATGTTCTCGTGGTCTTCCTCCCATGAAACCCCGATCTCTGCACACTGTGATCGTCTACCCCTAGACGTTCCTCTGACAGGGGTAGCCCGGCGTAGCTCTCTCTTGTTTTGTGTTTGTTTAGGTCATAGGGTGATGTAAAACCATGTTGGTTCACAAGTTGGGGCACTATCCTACCCGGTTTCACCTAAACGGGGAGATTCCCCCCTTATACGGGTACGTAACCTTCGCCTCTAGGTTAGAGCGCATGCATGCGAGGGGGGACACATGCAAGCACCTATACCAACCTCTCACCACACTCACACACATATGCTAGGGACACATGCAAGTTCTCGCCTGATTCCGATGTTCTCGTGGTCTTCCTCCGGCGAAACCCTGATCTCTGTGCACACTCGGATCGTCTACCCCCCTAGACGTTCCTCTGACAGGGGTAGCCCAGCATAGCTCTCTCTCTTGTTTTGTGTTTGTTTAGGTCATAGGGTGATGTAAAACCATGTTGGTTCACAAGTTGGGGCACTATCCTACCTGGTTTCACCTAAACGGGGAGATTCCCCCCTTATACGGGTACGGAACCTTCGCCTCTAGGTTAGAGCGCATGCATGCGAGGGGGGACACATGCAAGCACCTATACCAACCTCTCACCACACTCACACACATATGCTAGGGACACATGCAAGTTCTCATCTGATTCCGATGTTCTCGTGGTCTTCCTCCATGAAACCTCGATCTCTGCACACTCTGATCGCCTACCCCCTAGACGTTCCTCTGACAGGGGTAGCCCGGCGTAGCTCTCTCTTGTTTTGTGTTTGTTTAGGTCATAGGGTGATGTAAAACCATGTTGGTTCACAAGTTGGGGCACTATCCTACCCGGTTTCACCTAAACGGGGAGATTCCCCCCTTATACGGGTACGGAACCTTCATTTAGGTTAGAGCGCATGCATGCGAGGGGGGACACATGCAAGCACCTATACCAACCTCTCACCACACTCACACACATATGCTAGGGACACATGCAAGTTCTCATCTGATTCCGATGTTCTCGTGGTCTTCCTCCGGCGAAACCCTGATCTCTATGCACACTCGGATCGTCTACCCCCTAGACGCCTCTCCGACAGGGGTAGCCCAGTAGCTCTCTTGTTTTGTGTTTGTTTAGGTCATAGGGTGATGTAAAACCATGTTGGTTCACAAGTTGGGGCACTATCCTACCCCGTTTCACCTAAACGGGGAGATTCCCCCCTTATACGGGTACGGAACCTTCGCCTATTGGTTAGAGCGCATGCATGCGAGGGGGACACATGCAAGCACCTATACCAACCTCTCACCACACTCACACACATATTCTAGGGATACATGCAAGTTCTCGCCTGATTCCATGTTCTCGTGGTCTTCCTCCCATAAACCTCGATCTCTGGCACACTTCGGATCGCCTACCCCCTAGACGCCTCCGACAGGTAGCCCGGAGTAGCTCTCTCTTGTTTTGTGTTTGTTTAGGTCATAGGGTGATGTAAAACCATGTTGGTTCACAAGTTGGGGCACTATCCTACCTGGTTTCACCTAAACGGGGAGATTCCCCCCTTATACGGGTACGGAACCTTCATCTAGGTTAGAGCGCATGCATGCGAGGGGGACACATGCAAGCACCTATACCAACCTCTCACCACACTCACACACATATGCTAGGGACACATGCAAGTTCTCATCTGATTCATGTTCTCGTGGTCTTCCTCCTAAACCCTCGATCTCTGGCACACTGGATCGCCTACCCCCTAGACGCTCCTCCGACAGGTAGCCCATTAGCTCTCTTGTTTTGTGTTTGTTTAGGTCATAGGGTGATGTAAAACCATGTTGGTTCACAAGTTGGGGCACTATCCTACCCGGTTTCACCTAAACGAGGAGATTCCCCTTATACTGCACTTAACCTTCATCTAGGTTAGAGCGCATGCATGCGAGGGGGACACATGCAAGCACCTATACCAACCTCTCACCACACTCACACACATATGCTAGGGACACATGCAAGTTCTCATCTGATTCCGATGTTCTCGTGGTCTTCCTCCCAAACCTCGATCTCTAGGCACACTGGATCGTCTACCCCCTAGACGCTCCTCCCACAGGGTAGCCCATGTAGCTCTCTTGTTTTGTGTTTGTTTAGGTCATAGGGTGATGTAAAACCATGTTGGTTCACAAGTTGGGGCACTATCCTACCCGGTTTCACCTAAACGGGAGATTCCCCTTATACTGGGTACTAACCTTCGCCATAGGTTAGAGCGCATGCATGCGAGGGGGGACACATGCAAGCACCTATACCAACCTCTCACCACACTCACACACATATGCTAGGGACACATGCAAGTTCTCATCTGATTCCGATGTTCTCGTGGTCTTCCTCCCATGAACCCTCGATCTCTGGCACACTCTGATCGCCTACCCCTAGACGCTCCTCCGACAGGTAGCCTGTAGCTCTCTCTTGTTTTGTGTTTGTTTAGGTCATAGGGTGATGTCAAACCATGTTGGTTCACAAGTTGGGGCACTATCCTACCCGGTTTCACCTAAACGGGGAGATTCCCCCCTTATACGGGTACGGAACCTTCGCCTCTAGGTTAGAGCGCATGCATGCGAGGGGGCACATGCAATCCCCTATACCAACCTCTCACCACACTCACACACATATGCTAGGGACACATGCAGGTTCTCATCTGATTCCGATGTTCTCGTGGTCTTCCTCCGCCGAAACCCTGATCTCTGTGCACACTCGGATCGCTCACCCCCTAGACGCTCCTCCCGACAGGGTAGCCCATGTAGCTCTCTCTTGTTTTGTGTTTGTTTAGGTCATAGGGTGATGTAAAACCATGTTGGTTCACAAGTTGGGGCACTATCCTACCCGGTTTCACCTAAACGGGAGATTCCCTTATACGGGTACTAACCTTCATTTAGGTTAGAGAGCATGCATGCGAGTGGGGACACATGCAAGCACCTATACCAACCTCTCACCACACTCACACACATATGCTAGGGACACATGCAAGTTCTCATCTGATTCCGATGTTCTCGTGGTCTTCCTCCCATGAAACCTCGATCTCTGGCACACTGGATCGCTCACCCCTAGACGCTCCTCCGACAGGTAGCCCATGTAGCTCTCTCTTGTTTTGTGTTTGTTTAGGTCATAGGGTGATGTAAAACCATGTTGGTTCACAAGTTGGGGCACTATCCTACCCGGTTTCACCTTAACGGGAGATTCCCTTATACTGCACTAACCTTCGCCTAGGTTAGAGCGCATGCATGCGAGGGGGACACATGCAAGCACCTATACCAACCTCTCACCACACTCACACACATATGCTAGGGACACATGCAAGTTCTCATCTGATTCCGATGTTCTCGTGGTCTTCCTCCCAAACCTCGATCTCTATGCACACTGGATCGCCTACCCCCTAGACGGTCCTCTGACAGGGGAAGCCCAGCGTACCTCTCTTGTTTTGTGTTTGTTTAGGTCATAGGGTGATGTAAAACCATGTTGGTTCACAAGTTGGGGCACTATCCTACCCGGTTTCACCTAAACGGGGATATTTCCCCTTATACGGGTACTAACCTTCATTTAGGTTAGAGCGCATGCATGCGAGGGGGACACATGCAAGCACCTATACCAACCTCTCACCACACTCACACACATATGCTAGGGACACATGCAAGTTCTCATCTGATTCCGATGTTCTCGTGGTCTTCCTCCCAAACCCTCGATCTCTGCACACTCTGACTGCCTACCCCCTAGACGCTCCTCCGACAGGGGTAGCCCATGAGCTCTCTCTTGTTTTGTGTTTGTTTAGGTCATAGGGTGATGTAAAACCATGTTGGTTCACAAGTTGGGGCACTATCCTACCTTTTCACCTAAACGGGAGATTCCCCTTATACGGGTACTAACCTTCGCCTTTAGGTTAGAGCGCATGCATGCGAGGGGGACACATGCAAGCACCTATACCAACCTCTCACCACACTCACACACATATGCTAGGGACACATGCAAGTTCTCATCTGATTCCGATGTTCTCGTGGTCTTCCTCCCATGAAACCTCGATCTCTATGCACACTGGATCGCCTACCCCCTAGACGCTCCTCCGACAGGGGTAGCCCGCATAGCTCTCTCTTGTTTTGTGTTTGTTTAGGTCATAGGGTGATGTAAAACCATGTTGGTTCACAAGTTGGGGCACTATCCTACCCGGCTTTCACCTAAACGGGAGATTCCCCTTATACGGGTAATAACCTTCGCCTAGGTTAGAGCGCATGCATGCAGGGGGACACATGCAAGCACCTATACCAACCTCTCACCACACTCACACACATATGCTAGGGACACATGCAAGTTCTCATCTGATTCCGATGTTCTCGTGGTCTTCCTCCCATAAACCCCGATCTCAGGCACACTGATCGCTCACCCCCTAGACGCTCCTCCGACAGGGGTAGCCCATGAGCTCTCTTGTTTTGTGTTTGTTTAGGTCATAGGGTGATGTAAAACCATGTTGGTTCACAAGTTGGGGCACTATCCTACCCGTTTCACCTAAACGGGAGATTCCCCTTATACGTGCACTAACCTTCGCCTAGGTTAGAGCGCATGCATGCAGGGGGGACACATGCAAGCACCTATACCAACCTCTCACCACACTCACACACATATGCTAGGGACACATGCAAGTTCTCATCTGATTCCGATGTTCTCGTGGTCTTCCTCCCATGAACCTCGATCTCTATGCACACTGGATCGCCTACCCCTAGACGCTCCTCCCGACAGGTAGCCCATGTAGCTCTCTTTTTTTGTGTTTGTTTAGGTCATAGGGTGATGTAAAACCATGTTGTTTCACAAGTTGGGGCACTATCCTACCCGCTTTCACCTAAACGGGAGATTCCCCTTATACGGGTACTAACCTTCATTTAGGTTCGAGCGCATGCATGCGAGGGGGACACATGCAAGCACCTATACCAACCTCTCACCACACTCACACACATATGCTAGGGACACATGCAAGTTCTCATCTGATTCCGATGTTCTCGTGGTCTCCTCCCGAAACCCTCGATCTCTGGCACACTTGGATCGCTCACCCCCTAGACGCTCCTCCGACAGGGGTAAATGCCATGTAGCTCTCTTTTTTTGTGTTTGTTTAGGTCATTGGGTGATGTAAAACCATGTTGGTTCACAAGTTGGGGCACTATCCTACCTGGTTTCACCTAAACGGGGAGATTCCCCCCTTATACGGGTACGTAACCTTCGCCTCTAGGTTAGAGCGCATGCATGCGAGGGGGGACACATGCAAGCACCTATACCAACCTCTCACCACACTCACACACATATGCTAGGGACACATGCAAGTTCTCATCTGATTCCAATGTTCTCGTGGTCTTCCTCCCAAACCCTCGATCTCTAGGCACATTCTGATCGCCTACCCCCTAGACGCTCCTCCGACAGGGTAGCCCGGTAGCTCTCTTGTTTTGTGTTTGTTTAGGTCATAGGGTGATGTAAAACCATGTTGGTTCACAAGTTGGGGCACTATCCTACCCGGTTTCACCTAAACGGGAGATTCCCTTATACGGCACTAACCTTCGCCTCTAGGTTAGAGCGCATGCATGCGAGGGGGACACATGCAAGCACCTATACCAACCTCTCACCACACTCACACACATATGCTAGGGACACATGCAAGTTCTCATCTGATTCGATGTTCTCGTGGTCTTCCTCCGTTAAACCCCGATCTCTGGCACACTGGACTGCCTACCCCTAGACGCTCCTCCGACAGGTAGCCCCATGTAGCTCTCTCTTGTTTTGTGTTTGTTTAGGTCATAGGGTGATGTAAAACCATGTTGGTTCACAAGTTGGGGCACTATCCTACATGTTTCACCTAAACGGGAAGATTCCCCCCTTATACGGGTACGAAACCTTCGCCTCTAGGTTAGAGCACATGCATGCGAGGGGGACACATGCAAGCACCTATACCAACCTCTCACCACACTCACACACATATGCTAGGGACACATGCAAGTTCTCATATGATTCGATGTTCTCGTGGTCTTCCTCCTAAACCCCGATCTCTGGCACACTTGACTGCCTACCCCCTAGACGCTCCTCCGACAGGTAGGCTGTAGCTCTCTCTTGTTTTGTGTTTGTTTAGGTCATAGGGTGATGTAAAACCATGTTGGTTCACAAGTTGGGGCACTATCCTACCCGGCTTTCACCTAAACGGGAGATTCCCCTTATACTGGGTACTAACCTTCGCCTAGGTTAGAGCGCTTGCATGCTAGGGGGACACATGCAAGCACCTATACCAACCTCTCACCACACTCACACACATATGCTAGGGACACATGCAAGTTCTCATCTGATTCCGATGTTCTCGTGGTTTTCCTCCGACGAAACCCTGATCTCCTTGCACACTCGGATCGCTCACCCCTAGACGCTCCTCCGACAGGGTAGCCCAGTAGCTCTCTCTTGTTTTGTGTTTGTTTAGGTCATAGGGTGATGTAAAACCATGTTGGTTCACAAGTTGGGGCACTATCCTACCGGTTTCACCTAAACGGGAGATTCCCCTTATACTGGGTACTTAACCTTCATTTAGGTTAGAGCGCATGCATGCGAGGGTGGACACATGCAAGCACCTATACCAACCTCTCACCACACTCACACACATATGCTAGGGACACATGCAAGTTCTCATCTGATTCTGATGTTCTCGTGGTCTTCCTCCCAAAACCTCGATCTCAGGCACACTGGATCGCCCACCCCCTAGACGCTCCTCCGACAGGGTAGCATGTAGCTCTCTCTTGTTTTGTGTTTGTTTAGGTCATAGGGTGATGTAAAACCATGTTGGTTCACAAGTTGGGGCACTATCCTACCTGGCTTCACCTAAACGGGAGATTCCCCTTATACTGCACTGAACCTTCATTTAGGTTAGAGCGCATGCATGCGAGGGGGACACATGCAAGCACCTATACCAACCTCTCACCACACTCACACACATATGCTAGGGACACATGCAAGTTCTCATCTGATTCCATGTTCTCGTGGTCTTCCTCCCACTAAACCCCGATCTCTATGCACACTGGATCGCTCACCCCCTAGACGCTCCTCCGACAGGGTAGCCCATAGCTCTCTCTTGTTTTGTGTTTGTTTAGGTCATAGGGTGATGTAAAACCATGTTGGTTCACAAGTTGGGGCACTATCCTACCCGCTTTCACCTAAACGGGAGATTCCCTTATACGGGGTAACCTTCGCCTAGGTTAGAGCGCATGCATGCAGGGGGACACATGCAAGCACCTATACCAACCTCTCACCACACTCACACACATATGCTAGGGACACATGCAAGTTCTCATCTGATTCCGATGTTCTCGTGGTCTCCTCCCAAACCCTCGATCTCAGCACACTTCTGATCGCCCACCCCTAGACGCTCCTCCGACAGGGGTAGCCCATGTAGCTCTCTCTTGTTTTGTGTTTGTTTAGGTCATAGGGTGATGTAAAACCATGTTGGTTCACAAGTTGGGGCACTATCCTACCTTGCTTCACCTAAACGGGAGATTCCCCTTATACGGGTACTAACCTTCATTTAGGTTAGAGCGCATGCATGAGGGGGACACATGCAAGCACCTATACCAACCTCTCACCACACTCACACACATATGCTAGGGACACATGCAAGTTCTCATCTGATTCGATGTTCTCGTGGTCTTCCTCCCAAACCCCGATCTCTATGCACACTGGATCGCCTCACCCCTAGACGCTCCTCCGACAGGGTAGCCCGGTAGCTCTCTTGTTTTGTGTTTGTTTAGGTCATAGGGTGATGTAAAACCATGTTGGTTCACAAGTTGTGGCACTATCCTACCTGGCTTTCACCTAAACGGGAGATTCCCTTATACGGGTCCTAACCTTCGCCTAGGTTAGAGCGCATGCATGCGAGGGGGACACATGCAAGCACCTATACCAACCTCTCACCACACTCACACACATATGCTAGGGACACATGCAAGTTCTCATCCGATTCGATGTTCTCGTGGTCTCCTCCCACAAACCTCGATCTCTGCACATTCTGGACTGCCTACCCCCTAGACGTTCCTCTGACAGGGGTAGCCCGGCGTAGATCTCTCTTGTTTTGTGTTTGTTTAGGTCATAGGGTGATGTCAAACCATGTTGGTTCACAAGTTGGGGCACTATCCTACCCGGTTTCACCTAAACGGGGAGATTCCCCCCTTATACTGGGTACTAACCTTCGCCTAGGTTAGAGCGCATGCATGCGAGGGGACACATGCAAGCACCTATACCAACCTCTCACCACACTCACACATACATATGCTAGGGACACATGCAAGTTCTCATCTGATTCCGATGTTCTCGTGGTCTTCCTCCCATAAACCCCCGATCTCTATGCACACTGGATCGCCTACCCCCTAGACGCTCCTCCCGACAGGGGTAGCCTGGCATAGCTCTCTCTTGTTTTGTGTTTTTTTAGGTCATAGGGTGATTAAAAACCATGTTGGTTCACAAGTTGGGGCACTATCCTACCCGGCTTCACCTGAACGGGGAGATTCCCCCCTTATACGGGTCCGGAACCTCCGCCTCTAGGTTAGAGCGCATGCATGCGAGGGGGACACATGCAAGCACCTATACCAACCTCTCACCACACTCACACACATATGCTAGGGACACATGCAGGTTCTCATCTGATTCCGATGTTCTCGTGGTCTTCCTCCCAAACCTCGATCTCTGCACACTCTGATCGCCCACCCCCTAGACGCTCCTCCGACAGGGGTAGCCCGCATAGCTCTCTTGTTTTGTGTTTGTTTAGGTCATAGGGTGATGTAAAACCATGTTGGTTCACAAGTTGGGGCACTATCCTACCCGGTTTCACCTAAACGGGAGATTCCCTTATACGGGTACTAACCTTCGCCTAGGTTAGAGCGCATGCATGCGAGGGAGACACATGCAAGCACCTATACCAACCTCTCACCACACTCACACACATATGCTAGGGACACATGCAAGTTCTCATCTGATTCATGTTCTCGTGGTCTTCCTCCCAAAACCCCGATCTCTCATGCACACTGATCGCCCACCCCCTAGACGCTCCTCCGACAGGGTAGCCGTTAGCTCTCTCTTGTTTTGTGTTTGTTTAGGTCATAGGGTGATGTAAAACCATGTTGGTTCACAAGTTGGTGCACTATCCTACCCGGTTTCACCTAAACGGGGAGATTCCCCCCTTATACGGGTACGGAACTTTCGCCTCTAGGTTAGAGCGCATGCATGAGAGGGGGGACACATGCAATCACCTATACCAACCTCTCACCACACTCACACACATATGCTAGGGCACATGCAAGTTCTCATCTGATTCCGATGTTCTCGTGGTCTTCCTCCGGCGAAACCCTGATCTCTGTGCACACTTGATCGCCTACTCCCCCTAGACGCTCCTCCGACAGGGTAGCCCATGTAGCTCTCTCTTGTTTTGTGTTTGTTTAGGTCATAGGGTGATGTAAAACCATGTTGGTTCACAAGTTGGGGCACTATCCTACCCTTTCACCTAAACGGGAGATTCCCTTATACTGGTACTAACCTTCATTTAGGTTAGAGCGCATGGATGCGCGGGGGGAAAAATGCAAGCACCTATACCAACCTCTCACCACACTCACACACATATGCTAGGGACACATGCAAGTTCTCATCTGATTCATGTTCTCGTGGTCTTCCTCCCAAACCTCGATCTCTGTGCACACTGGATCGCCCACCCCCTAGACGCTCCTCCCGACAGGGTAGCCCAGAGCTTCTCTTGTTTTTTGTTTGTTTAGGTCATAGGGTGATGTAAAACCATGTTGGTTCACAAGTTGGGGCACTATCCTACCCGCTTTCACCTAAACGGGAGATTCCCCTTATACTGCACTAACCTTCGCCTTTAGGTTAGAGCGCATGCATGCGAGGGGGACACATGCAAGCACCTATACCAACCTCTCACCACACTCACACACATATGCTAGGGACACATGCAAGTTCGCATCTGATTCATGTTCTCGTGGTCTTCCTCCCGAAACCTCGATCTCTGGCACACTCGGATCGCCTACCCCCTAGACGCTCCTCCCGACAGGGTAGCCCATGAGCTCTCTTGTTTTGTGTTTGTTTAGGTCATAGGGTGATGTAAAACCATGTTGGTTCACAAGTTGGGGCACTATCGTACCCGATTCACCTAAACGGGAGATTCCCCTTATACTGGTACTAACCTTCGCCTCTAGGTTAGATCGCATGCATGCGAGGGGGACACATGCAAGCACCTATACCAACCTCTCACCACACTCACACATATGCTAGGGACACATGCAAGTTCTCATCTGATTCCGATGTTCTCGTGGTCTCCTCCCATGAAACCTCGATCTCAGGCACACTGGATCGCCTACCCCCCTAGACGCTCCTCCGATAGGGGTAGCCCATGTAGCTCTCTCTTGTTTTGTGTTTTTTGAGCTCATAGGGTGATGTAAAACCATGTTGGTTCACAAGTTGGGGCACTATCCTACCCGTTTCACCTAAACGGGAGATTCCCCTTATACGGCACGTAACCTTCTCTAGGTTAGAGCGATGCATGCGAGGGGACACATGCAGCACCTATACCAACCTCTCACCACACTCACACACATATGCTAGGGACACATGCAAGTTCTCATCTGATTCCGATGTTCTCGTGGTTTTCCTCCCATGAAACCTCGATCTCAGGCACACTGATCGCCCACCCCTAGACGCCTCCGACAGGGTAGCCCATGTAGCTCTCTTGTTTTGTGTTTGTTTAGGTCATAGGGTGATGTAAAACCATGTTGGTTCACAAGTTGGGGCACTATCCTACCTTGCTTCACCTAAACGGGAGATTCCCCTTATACTGGGTAATAACCTTCGCTTAGGTTAGAGCGCATGCATGCGAGGGGGACACATGCAAGCACCTATACCAACCTCTCACCACACTCACACACATATGCTAGGGACACATGCAAGTTCTCATCTGATTCCGATGTTCTCGTGGTCTCCTCCCACAAACCCCGATCTCTCAGGCACACTGGATCGCTCACCCCTAGACGCTCCTCCGACAGGTAGCCCGTGAGCTCTCTCTTGTTTTGTGTTTGTTTAGGTCATTGGGTGATGTAAAACCATGTTGGTTCACAAGTTGGGGCACTATCCTACCTTGCTTCACCTAAACGGGAGATTCCCTTATACGTACTAACCTTCGCATTTAGGTTAGAGCGCATGCATGCGAGGGGGGACACATGCAAGCACCTATACCAACCTCTCACAACACTCACACACATATGCTAGGGACACATGCAAGTTCTCATCTGATTCCGATGTTCTCGTGGTCTTCCTCCCAAAAACCTCGATCTCTATGCACACTGGATCGCCTACCCCCTAGACGCTCCTCCGACAGGGTAGCCCATGTAGCTCTCTCTTGTTTTGTGTTTGGTTAGGTCATAGGGTGATGTAAAACCATGTTGGTTCACAAGTTAGGGCACTATCCTACCCGGTTTCACCTAAACGGGAGATTCCCTTATACTTGCACGTAACCTTCGCCTAGGTTAGAGCGCATGCATGCGAGAAGGCACACATGCAAGCACCTATACCAACCTCTCACCACAATCACACACATATGCTAGGTACACATGCAAGTTCTCGCCTGATTCCGGTGTTCTCGTGGTCTCCTCCCGAAACCTCGATCTCAGGCACACTGTGATCGCCTACCCCTAGACGCTCCTCCCGACAGGGTAGCCTGAGCTCTCTCTTGTTTTGTGTTTGTTTAGTCATAGGGTGATGTAAAACCATGTTGGTTCACAAGTTGGGGCACTATCCTACCCGGTTTCACCTCAACGGGAGATTCCCCTTATACTTGCTAACCTTCGCCTAGGTTAGAGGGCATGCATGCGAGTGGGGACACATGTAAGCACCTATACCAACCTCTCACCACACTCACACACATATGCTAGGGACACATGCAAGTTCTCATCTGATTCCGATGTTCTCGTGGTCTTCCTCCCAAACCCCGATCTCTGACACCTGGATCGCCTACCCCTAGACGCTCCTCCGACAGGTAGCAATTTCAAGCTCTCTTGTTTTGTGTTTGTTTAGGTCATAGGGTGATGTAAAACCATGTTGGTTCACAAGTTGGGGCACTATCCTACCTGGTTTCACCTAAACGGGAGATTCCCCTTATACTGCATTTAACCTTCATCTAGGTTAGAGCGCATGCATGCGAGAGGGTACACATGCAAGCACCTATACCAACCTCTCACCACACTCACACACATATGCTAGGGACACATGCAAGTTCTCATCTGATTCTGATGTTCTCGTGGTCTTCCTCCGACGAAACCCTGATCTTCAGGCACACTGGATCGCCTACCCCTAGACGCTCCTCCACAGGGTAGCCCTGAAGCTCTCTCTTGTTTTGTGTTTGTTTAGGTCATAGGGTGATGTAAAACCATGTTGGTTCACAAGTTGGGGCACTATCCTACCCGGCTTCACCTAAACGGGAGATTCCCCTTATACGGCACTAACCTTCGCCTAGGTTAGAGCGCATGCATGCAGGGGGACACATGCAAGCACCTATACCAACCTCTCACCACACTCACACACATATGCTAGGGACACATGCAAGTTCTCATCTGATTCATGTTCTCGTGGTCTTCCTCCCATGAACCCCCGATCTGTGGCACACTGATTGCCTACCCCCTAGACGCTCTCCGACAGGGGTAGCCCGAGCTCTCTTGTTTTGTGTTTGTTTAGGTCATAGGTGATGTAAAACCATGTTGGTTCACAAGTTGGGGCACTATCCTACCCAGCTTCACCTAAACGGGGAGATTCCCCTTATACGGCACTAACCTTCATTTAGGGTTAGAGCGCATGCATGCGAGGGGGGACACATGCAAGCACCTATACCAACCTCTCACCACACTCACACACATATGCTAGGGACACATGCAAGTTCTCATCTGATCCCGATGTTCTCGTGGTCTTCCTCCCTAAAACCTCGATCTCTGCACACTTGATCGCCTACCCCCTAGACGCTCTCCGACAGGGTAGCCCATGTAGCTCTCTCTTGTTTTGTGTTTGTTTAGGTCATAGGTTGATGTAAAAACAGGTTGGTTCACAAGTTGGGGCACTATCCTAACCTGTTTCACCTAAACGGGAGATTCCCCTTATACTGCACTAACCTTCTCTAGGTTAGAGCGCATGCATGCGTGGGGGGACACATGCAAGCACCTATACCAACCTCTCACCACACTCACACACATATGCTAGGGACACATGCAAGTTCTCATCTGATTCCGATGTTCTCGTGGTCTTCCTCCCATGAACCTCGATCTCTAGGCACACTTGATCGCTCACCCCCTAGACGCTCCTCCGACAGGTAGCCCAAGCTCTCTTGTTTTGTGTTTGTTTGGGGTCATAGGGTGATGTAAAACCATGTTGGTTCACAAGTTGGGGCACTATCCTACCCGGTTTCACCTCAACGGGGAGATTCCCTATACGGGTACTAACCTTCGATTCTAGGTTAGAGCGCATGCATGCGTGGGGGACACATGCAAGCACCTATACCAACCTCTCACCACACTCACACACATATGCTAGGGACACATGCAAGTTCTCATCTGATTCATGTTCTCGTGGTCTTCCTCCCAAACCTCGATCTCAGGCACACTGGATGCCTACCCCCTAGACGCTCCTCCCGACAGGGTAGCCATGTAGCTCTCTTGTTTTGTGTTTGTTTAGGTCATAGGGTGATGTAAAACCATGTTGGTTCACAAGTTGGGGCACTATCCTACCTGTTTCACCTAAACGGGAGATTCCCTTATACTGGTCCTAACCTTCATCTAGGTTAGAGCGCATGCATGCGAGGGGACACATGCAAGCTCCTATACCAACCTCTCACCACACTCACACACATATGCTAGGGACACATGCAAGTTCTCATCTGATTCCATGTTCTCGTGGTCTTCCTCCCGAAACCCCGATCTCTGGCACACACTGACTGCTCACCCCTAGACGCTCCTCCGACAGGGTAGCCCATGAGCTCTCTCTTGTTTTGTGTTTGTTTAGGTCATAGGGTGATGTAAAACCATGTTGGTTCACAAGTTGGGGCACTATCCTACCCGTTTCACCTAAACGGGAGATTCCCCTTATACGGGTCCTAACCTTTCGCTTCTAGGTTAGAGCGCATGCATGCGAGGGGACACATGCAAGCACCTATACTAACCTCTCACCACACTCACACACATATGCTAGGGACACATGCAAGTTCTCATCTGATTCCGATGTTCTCGTGGTCTTCCTCCCAAAACCTCGATCTCAGCATTGATCGTTTACCCCCTAGACGCTCCTCCCGACAGGGTAGCCCATGTAGCTCTCTCTTGTTTTGTGTTTGTTTAGGTCATAGGGTGATGTAAAACCATGTTGGTTCACAAGTTGGGGCACTATACTACCGGGTTTCACCTAAACGGGAGATTCCCTTATACTTGCACTAACCTTTCATCTAGGTTAGAGCGCATACATGCGAGGGGGACACATGCAAGCACCTATACCAACCTCTCACCACACTCACACACATATGCTAGGGACACATGCAAGTTCTCATCTGATTCCGATGTTCTCGTGGTCTTCCTCCCACAAACCTCGATCTCTGGCACACTGACTGCCTACCCCTAGACGCCCTCCGACAGGGGTAGCCCGTAGCTCTCTTGTTTTGTGTTTGTTTAGGTCATAGGGTGATGTAAAACCATGTTGGTTCACAAGTTGGGGCACTATCCTACCCTGTTTCACCTAAACGGGGAGATTCTCTTATACGGGTCCTAACCTTCATTTAGGTTAGAGCGCATGCATGCGAGGGGGGACACATGCAAGCACCTATACCAACCTCTCACCACACTCACACACATTTGCTAGGGACACATGCAAGTTTTCATCTGATTCCGATGTTCTCGTGGTCTTCCTCCGACGAAACCCTGATCTGTGCACACTCTGATCGTCTACCCCCCAAGACGTTCCTCTCACAGGGGTAGCCCGGCGTAGCTCTCTCTTGTTTTGTGTTTGTTTAGGTCATAGGGTGATGTAAAACCATGTTGGTTCACAAGTTGGGGCACTATCCTACCCGGTTTCACCTAAACGGGGAGATTCCCCCTTATACGGGTACTAACCTTCATTTAGGTTAGAGCGCATGCATGCGAGGGGGACACATGCAAGCACCTATACCAACCTCTCACCACACTCACACACATATGCTAGGGACACATGCAAGTTCTCATCTGATTCTGATGTTCTCGTGGTCTTCCTCCCATGAAACCTCGATCTCTGCACACTGGACTGCCTACCCCCTAGACGCTCCTCCGACAGGCAGCCTATGAGCTCTCTCTTGTTTTGTGTTTGTTTAGGTCATAGGGTGATGTAAAACCATGTTGGTTCACAAGTTGGGGCACTATCCTACCCGTTTCACCTAAACGGGAGATTCCCCTTATACGGGTCCTAACCTTCATCTAGGTTAGAGCGCATGCATACGAGGGGGTACACATGCAAGCACCTATACCAACCTCTCACCACACTCACACACATATGCTAGGGACACATGCAAGTTCTCATCTGATTCCGATGTTCTCGTGGTCTTCCTCCCACAACCCCGATCTCAGGCACACTGGATCGCCCACCCCCTAGACGCTCCTCCCGACAGGTAGCCCGTCGTAGATCTCTCTTGTTTTGTGTTTGTTTAGGTCATAGGGTGATGTAAAACCATGTTGGTTCACAAGTTGGGGCACTATCCTACCCAGTTTCACCTAAACAGGGAGATTCCCCCTTATACGGTCCTAACCTTCGCTTAGGTTAGAGCGCATGCATGAGGGGGGACACATGCAAGCACCTATACCAACCTCTCACCACACTCACACACACATATGCTAGGGACACATGCAAGTTCTCATCTGATTCCGATGTTCTCGTGGTCTTCCTCCCTAAACCCCGATCTCTGGCACACTGGATCGCTCTACCCCCTAGACGCTCCTCTCACAGGGGTAGCCCTGGAGCTCTCTCTCTTGTTTTGTGTTTGTTTAGGTCATAGGGTGATGTAAAACCATGTTGGTTCACAAGTTGGGGCACTATCCTACCCGTTTCACCTAAACGGGAGATTCCCTTATACTGCACTAACCTTCGCCTAGGTTAGAGCGCATGCGCGAGGGGGACACATGCAAGCACCTATACCAACCTCTCACCACACTCACACACATATGCTAGGGACACATGCAAGTTCTCATCTGATTCCGATGTTCTCGTGGTCTTCCTCCGGCGAAACCCTGATCTCTGGCACACTTGACTGCCCACCCCCTAGACGCTCCTCCCACAGGGTAGCCATGTAGCTCTCTCTTGTTTTGTGTTTGTTTAGGTCATAGGGTGATGTAAAACCATGTTGGTTCACAAGTTGGGGCACTATCCTACCTGCTTTCACCTAAACGGGAGATTCCCCTTATACGTGCCTAACCTTCATTTAGGTTAGAGCGCATGCATGCGAGGGGGACACATGCAAGCACCTATACCAACCTCTCACCACACTCACACACATATGCTAGGGACACATGCAAGTTCTCATCTGATTCCATGTTCTCGTGGTCTTCCTCCCACAAACCCCGATCTCTGCACACTGGATCGCCTACCCCCTAGACGTTCCTCTGACAGGGGTAGCCCGGCGTAGCTCTCTCTTGTTTTGTGTTTGTTTAGGTCATAGGGTGATGTAAAACCATGTTGGTTCACAAGTTGGGGCACTATCCTACCCGGCTTCACCTAAACGGGGAGATTCCCCCCTTATACGGGTACGAACCTTCATTTAGGTTAGGAGCGCATGCATGCGAGGGGGACACATGCAAGCACCTATACCAACCTCTCACCACACTCACACACATATGCTAGGGACACATGCAAGTTTTCATCTGATTCTGATGTTCTCGTGGTCTTCCTCCCATGAAACTCGATCTTCAGGCACACTGGATCGCCTACCCCTAGACGCTCCTCCGACAGGGTAAATGCCTGTGAGCTCTCTTGTTTTGTGTTTGTTTAGGTCATAGGGTGATGTAAAACCATGTTGGTTCACAAGTTGGGGCACTATCCCACCCGGTTTCACCTCAACGGGGAGATTCCCCCTTATACGGGTCCGGAACCTTCGCTTCTAGGTTAGAGCGCATGCATGCGAGGGGGACACATGCAAGCACCTATACCAACCTCTCACCACACTCACACACATATGCTAGGGACACATGCAAGTTCTCATCCGATTCATGTTCTCGTGGTCTTCCTCCCAAACCCTCGATCTCTGCGGCACACTGGATCGCCCACCCCCTAGACGCCTCCCGACAGGGGTAGCCCGGCGTAGCTCTCTCTTGTTTTGTGTTTGTTTAGGTCATAGGATGATGTAAAACCATGTTGGTTCACAAGTTGGGGCGCTATCCTACCCGGTTTCACCTCAACGGGGAGATTCCTCCTTATACGGGTCCGGAACCTTCGCTTCTAGGTTAGAGCGCATGCATGCGAGGGGGGACACATGCAAGCACCTATATCTACCAACCTCTCACCACACTCACACACATATGCTTGGGACACATGCAAGTTCTCATCTGATTCCATGTTCTCGTGGTCTTCCTCCCACAAACCCCGATCTGCACACTCTGATCGCCTACCCCCTAGACGCTCCTCGACAGGGTAGCCCTGTAGCTCTCTCTTGTTTTGTGTTTGTTTAGGTCATAGGGTGATGTAAAACCATGTTGGTTCACAAGTTGGGGCACTATCCTACCCGGTTTCACCTCAACGGGGAGATTCCCCCTTATACGGGTCCAGAACCTTCGCCCCTAGGTTAGAGCGCATGCATGCGAGGGGGGACATATGAAAGCACCTATACCAACCTCTCACCACACCTTCCACACACATATGCTAGGGACACATGCAAGTTCTCATCTGATTCGATGTTCTCGTGGTCTCCTCCCAAACCTCGATCTGCACACTGGATCGCCTACCCCTAGACGCTCCTCCGACAGGGGTAGCCTGCATATCTCTCTCTTGTTTTGTGTTTTTTTGGGTCATAGGGTGATGTAAAACCATGTTGGTTCACAAGTTGGGGCACTATCCTACCCGGTTTCACCTAAACGGGAGATTCTCCTTATACGGGTCCTAACCTTCATTTAGGTTAGAGCGCATGCATGCGAGGGGGACACATGAAAGCACCTATACCAACCTCTCACCACACTCACACACATATGCTAGGGACACCTGCAAGTTCTCATCTGATTCATGTTCTCGTGGTCTTCCTCCCATGAACCTCGATCTCAGGCACACTTTGGATCGCTCACCCCTAGACGCTCCTCCCACAGGTAGCCCGTAGCTCTCTTGTTTTGTGTTTTTTAAGGTCATAGGGTGATGTAAAACCATGTTGGTTCACAAGTTGGGGCACTATCCTACCCGGTTTCACCTAAACGGGAGATTCCCTTATACGGCACTAACCTTCATTTAGGTTAGAGCGCATGCATGGGAGGGGGACACATGCAAGGACCTATACCAACCTCTCACCACACTCACACACATATGCTAGGGACATGCAAGTTCTCATCTGATTCATGTTCTCGTGGTCTTCCTCCCACAAACCCTCGATCTCCAGCACACTGGATCGCCTACCCCCTAGACGCCTCCCAGGGTAGCCCGGTAGCTCTCTTGTTTTGTGTTTGTTTAGGTCATAGGGTGATGTAAACCATGTTGGTTCACAAGTTAGTACTATCCTACCCGGCTTCACCTAAACGGGAGATTCCCTTATACTTGGTACTAACCTTCGCCTAGGTTAGAGCGCATGCATGTAGGGGACACATGCAAGCACCTATACCAACCTCTCACCACACTCACACACATATGCTAGGGACACATGCAAGTTCTCATCTGATTCCATGTTCTCGTGGTCTTCCTCCATTAAACCCTCGATCTCGGCACACTGGATTGCCTACCCCCTAGACGCTCCTCCCGACAGGGTAGCCCATGAGCTCTCTTGTTTTGTGTTTGTTTAGGTCATAGGGTGATGTAAAACCATGTTGGTTCACGTTGGGGCACTATCCCACCTGGCTTCACCTAAACGGGAGATTCCCTTATAATGGTGCACTAACCTTCATTCTAGGTTAGAGCGCATGCATGCGAGGGGGACACATGCGAGCACCTATACCGACCTCTCACCACACTCACACACATATGCTAGGGACACATGCAAGTTCTCATCTGATTCCGATGTTCTCGTGGTCTTCCTCCCATTAAACCCCGATCTCAGGCACACTGGATCGCCCACCCCTAGACGCTCCTCCCGACAGGGTAGCACGGCGAGTTCTCTCTTGTTTTGTGTTTGTTTAGGTCATAGGGTGATGTAAAACCATGTTGGTTCACAAGTTGGGGCACTATCCTACCCGGTTTCACCTAAACGGGAGATTCCCTTATACGGTCCTAACCTTCGCCTAGGTTAGAGCGCATGCATGCGAGGGACACATGCAAGCACCTATACCAACCTCTCACCACACTCACACACATTTGCTAGGGACACATGCAAGTTCTCATCTGATTCCGATGTTCTCGTGGTCTTCCTCCCGAAACCCCGATCTCAGGCACACTGGATCGCCTACCCCCTAGACGCTCCTCCCGACAGGGGTAGCCTGTAGCTCTCTCTTGTTTTGTGTTTGTTTAGGTCATAGGGTGATGTAAAACCATGTTGGTTCACAAGTTGGGGCACTATCCCACCCGGTTTCACCTACACGGGAGATTCCCCATTATACTGCACTAACCTTCGCTTTAGGTTAGAGCGCATGCATGCGAGGGGACACATGCAAGCACCTATACCAAATCCTCTCACCACACTCACACACATATGCTAGGGACACATGCAAGTTTTCATCTGATTCGATGTTCTCGTGGTCTTCCTCCTGAAACCCTCGATCTCAGGCACACTTTGATCGCCCACCCCCTAGACGCTCCTCATGTGGGTAGCTCAGGTAGCTCTCTCTTGTTTTGTGTTTGTTTAGGTCATAGGGTGATGTAAAACCATGTTGGTTCACGTTGGGGCACTATCTCACCTGCTTTCACCTAAACGGGAGATTCCCCTTATACTGGGTCCTAACCTTCGCCTAGGTTAGAGCGCATGCATGAGAGGGGGGACACATGCAAGCACCTATACCAACCTCTCACCACACTCACACACATATGCTAGGGACACATGCAAGTTTTCATCTGATTCCATGTTCTCGTGGTCTTCCTCCCGTAAACCCCGATCTCCAGGCAGACACTGATCGCCTACCCCTAGACGCCTCCGACAGGTAGCCCATTAGCTCTCTCTTGTTTTGTGTTTGTTTAGGTCATAGGGTGACGTAAAATGATGTTGGTTCACAAGTTGGGGCACTATCCTACCTGGTTTCACCTACACGGGGAGATTCCCTTATACGGGTCCGAACCTTCGCCTAGGTTAGAGCGCATGCATGCGAGGGGGACACATGCAAGAACCTATACTAACCTCTCACCACACTCACACACATATGCTAGGGACACATGCAAGTTCTCATCCATTCATGTTCTCGTGGTCTTCCTCCCAAACCCTCGATCTGTAGACATTCTGATCGCTCACCCCCTAGACGCCTCCTCACAGGGTAGCCCATGAAGCTCTCACTTGTTTTGTGTTTTTAGGTCATAGGGTGATGGATAAACCATGTTGGTTCACGTTGGGGCACTATCCTACCTGTTTCACTTAAACGGGAGATTCCCATTATACGGGTCCTGAACCTTCATTTAGGTTAGATGCATGCATGCAAGGGGGACACATGCAAGCACCTATACCAACCTCTCACCACACTCACACACATATGCTAGGGACACATGCAAGTTCTCATCTGATTCCATGTTCTCGTGGTCTTCCTCCAAAAACCCCCGATCTCAGGCACACGGATCGCCTACCCCCTAGACGCTCCTCCGACAGGGTAGCCGAGCTCTCTCTTGTTTTGTGTTTGTTTAGGTCATAGGGTGATGTAAAACCATGTTGGTTCACAAGTTGGGGCACTATCCTACCCGGTTTCACCTAAACGGGAGATTCTCTTATACTGGTCGGAACCTTCTAGGGTTAGAGCGATGCATGCGAGGGGACATGCAAGCACCTATACCAACCTTCACCACACTCACACACATATGCTAGGGACACATGCAAGTTTTCATCTGACCCCATGTTCTCGTGGTCTTCCTCCCAAACCCCGATCTCAGACACACTAGGATCGCTCTACTCCCCTAGACGCTCCTTCGACAGGGGTAGCCCAGCGTAGCTCTCTCTTGTTTTGTGTTTGTTTAGGTCATAGGGTGATGTAAAACAATGTTGGTTCACAAGTTGGGGGCACTATCCTACCCGGTTTCACGTAAACGGGGAGATTCCCCCTTATACGGGTCCGGAACCTTCGCTTCTAGGTTAGAGCGCATGCATGCGAGAAGGCACACATGCAAGCTCCTATACCAACCTCTCACCACACTCACACACATATGCTAGGGACACATGCAAGTTTTCATCTGATTCCGATGTTCTCGTGGTCTTCCTCCCGCTAAACATCGATCTGCAGCACACTTGGATCGCCCACCCCCTAGACGCTCCTCCGACAGGGTAGCCCACGTGAGTTCTCTTTGTTTTGTGTTTGTTTAGGTCATAGGGTGATGTAGAACCATGTTGGTTCACAAGTTGGGGCACTATCCTACCCGGTTTCACCTAAACGGGGAGATTCCCCCTTATACTTGGTTCTAACCTTCATTTAGGTTAGAGCGCATGCATGCGAGGGAGGACACTGGTAAGCACCTATACCAACCTCTCACCACACTCACACACATATGCTAGGGACACATGCAAGTTTTCATCTGATTTCATGTTCTGTGGTCTTCCTCCGTAAACCTCGATCTGCAGACACTGGATCGCTCACCCCCTAGACGCTCCTCACAGGGTAGCTCATGAGCTTCTCTTGTTTTGTGTTTGTTTAGGTCATAGGGTGATGTACAACCATGTTGGTTCACAAGTTGGGGCACTATCCTACCCGGTTTCACCTAAACGGGGAGATTCTCCTTATACTGTCCTAACCTCGCTCTAGGTTAGAGCGCATGCATGAGGGGGACACATGCAAGCACCTATACCAACCTCTCACCACACTCACACACATATGTTAGGGACACATGCAAGTTCTCATCCGATTCGATGTTCTCGTGGTCTTCCTCCCATAAACCCCGATCTGCACACTGGATCGCTCACCCCCCAGACGCTCCTCTCACAGGGGTAAATGTAGTTCTCTCTTGTTTTGTGTTTGTTTAGGTCATAGGTGATGTAAAACCATGTTGGTTCACAAGTTGGGGCACTATCCCACCTGGCTTCACCTAAACGGGAGATTCCCCTTATACTGGGTCCTAACCTTCGGCTCTAGGTTAGAGCGCATGCATGCGAGGGGGACACAAGCACCTATACCAACCTCTCACCACACTCACACACATATGCTAGGGACACATGTGTTTTCATCTGATTCCATGTTCGTGGTCTTCCTCCGAAACCTCCTGATCTGCAGACACTGGATCGCTTACCCCCTAGACGCTCCTCTCACAGGTACAGCTGTAGCTCTCTCTTGTTTTGTGTTTGTTTAGGTCATAGGGTGATGTAAAACCATGTTGGTTCACAAGTTGGGGCACTATCCTACCTGGTTTCACCTACACGGGAGATTCCCTTATACTATCTCCTAACCTTCGCTTAGGTTAGAGCGCATGCATGCAGGGGGACACATGCAAGCACCTATACCAACCTCTCACCACACTCACACACATATTCTAGGGACACATGCAAGTTTTCATCTGATTCATGTTCTCGTGGTCTTCCTCCCAGAAACCTCGATCTGCACACTCGGATCGCTTCCAATTCTAGACGCTCCTCTGACTGTGGCAACGTAGCTCTCTTGTTTTGTGTTTGTTTAGGCTCATAGGGTGATGCAAAACCATGTTGGTTCACAAGTTGGGGCACTATCCTACCCGTTTCACCCCAACGGGAGATTCCCTTACACGGGTCCTGAACCTTCGCTTCTAGGTTAGGAGCGCATGCATGCGAGGGGACACATGCAAGCACCTATACCAACCTCTCACCACACTCACACACATATGCTAGGGACACATGCAGGTTTCATCCTGATTCGATGTTCTCGTGGTCTCCTCCCACAAACCCCGATCTCAGCAGACACTGATCGCTCACCCCCTAGACGCTCCTCCGACAGGGGTAGCGCTGTATCTCTCTTGTTTTGTGTTTGTTTAGGTCATAGGGTGATGTAAAACCATGTTGGTTCACAAGTTGGGGCACTATCCTACCTTGCTTCACCTACACGGGAGATTCCCCTTATACTGGGTCCGAACCTTCGCTTAGGTTAGAGCGCATGCATGCGAGGAGGGACACATGCAGGCACCTATACCAACCTCTCACCACACTCACACACATATGCTAGGGACACATGCAAGTTTTCATCTGATTCCGATGTTCTCGTGGTCTTCCTCCCAAACCCCGATATCTGTGCACACTGACTGCCTACCCCCTAGACGCTCCACAGGTAGCCCCAGTAGCTCTCTTGTTTTGTGTTTGTTTAGGTCATATGGTGATGTAAAACCATGTTGGTTCACAAGTTGGGGCACTATCCCACCCTGCTTCACCTACACGGGAGATTCCCTTATACTGGGTCCGAACCTTCGCTTAGGTTAGAGCACATGCATGCGAGGGGGGCACATGCAAGCACCTATACCAACCTCTCACCACACTCACACACATATGCTAGGGACACATGTGTTCTCATCTGATTCATGTTCTCGTGGTCTTCCTCCCATTAAACCCCGATCTCAGCACACTGGATTGCCTACCCCTAGACGTTCCTGGTAGCCCAGATCTCTCTCTTGTTTTGTGTTTGTTTAGGTCATAGGGTGATGTAAAACCATGTTGGTTCACAAGTTGGGGTACTATCCTACCCGGGTTTCACCTACACGGGAGATTCCCTTATACTGGGTCCTGAACCTCGCCTAGGTTAGAGCGCATGCATGCGAGGAGGGACACATGCAAGAACCCATACCAACCTCTCACCACACTCACACACATATGCTAGGGACACATGCAAGTTTTAATCTGATTCCGATGTTCTCATGGTCTTCCTCCCAAACCCGATCTCAGGCACTTTGACTGCCTACTCCCCTAGACGCTCCTCCCAGGGCAGCCTGTAGCTCTCTTGTTTTGTGTTTGTTTAGGTCATATGGTGATGTAAAACCATGTTGGTTCACGTTGGGGCACTATCCTACCCGGTTTCACCTACATCGGGAGATTCCCCTTATACTGGGTCCTAACCTTCGCTCTAGGTTAGAGCACATGCATGCGAGGGGACACATGCAAGCACCTATACCAACCTCTCACCACACTCACACACATATGCTAGGGACACATGAAAGTTTTCATATTATTCTGATGTTCTTGGTCTTCCTCCCGAAACCTCGATTCAGACACTGGATCGCCTACCCCCTAGACGCTCCTCCTGTGGGGTACCCGTAGCTCTCTTTGTTTTGTGTTTGTTTAGGGTCATAGGGTGATGTAAAACCATGTTGGTTCACAAGTTAGGGCACTATCCTACCCGTTTCACCTACACGGGAGATTCCCTTATAAGGCCCTAACCTCGCTTCTAGGGTTAGAGCGCATGCATGAGAGGGGACACATGCAAGCACCTATACCAACCTCTCACCACACTCACACACATATGCTAGGGACACATGTGTTTTCATCTGATTCATGTTCTTTGGTCTCTCCGCGAAACCCCGATCTCAGGCACACTCGATCACCACCTTCTAGACGCTCCTCCCAGGTAGCCCATGTAGTTTCTTGTTTTGTGTTTGTTTACGCTATAGGGTGATGTAAAACCATGTTGGTTCACAAGTTGGCACTATCCTACCTTTCACCTACACGGGAGATTCCCTTATACTGGGTCCTAACCTTCTAGGGTTAGAGTGCATGCATGCGAGGGGACACATGCAAGCACCTATACCAACTCTCTCACCACACTCACACACATATGCTAGGGACACATGCAAGTTTTCATCTGATTCCGATGTTCTCGTGGTCTCCTCCCCAAACCCTCGATCTGTGGCACACTGGACTGCCTACCCCCTAGACGCTCCTCCGACAGGTAGCCCAGAGATCTCTCTTGTTTTGTGTTTGTTTAGGTCATAGGGTGATGTAAAACCATGTTCGTTCACATGTTGGCACTATCCTACCCGGTTTCACTTACACGGGAGATTCCCCTTATACGGTCCTAACCTTCATTTAGGTTAGAGCGCATGTATGCAAGGGGACACATGCAAGCACCTATAACAAGCTCTCACCACACTCACACACATATGCTAGGGACACATGCAAGTTTTCATCTGATTCCATGTTCTCGTGGTCTTCTCCAAAAACCCCGATCTCAGCACACTCTGATCGCTCTACCCCCTAGACGCTCCTCCCACAGGGTAGCCATGTAGTTTCTCTTGTTTTGTGTTTGTTTAGGTCATAGGTGATGTAAAACCATGTTGGTTCACAAGTTGGGGCACTATCCTACCCGGTTTCACCTAAATCGAGGAGATTCCCTTATACTGGGTCCAACCTTCTGCTTTAGGTTAGAGCGCATGCATGCGAGGGGACACATGCAAGCACCTATACCAACCTCTCACCACACTTCACACACATATGCTAGGGACACATGCAAGTTTTCATCTGATTCATGTTCTCGTGGTCTTCCTCCAAACCCCGATCTCAGGCACATTCTTGACTGCTCACCCCCTAGACGCTCCTCTCACAGGGTAGCCCACGTAGCTCTCTTGTTTTGTGTTTGTTTAGGTCATAGGGTGATGTAAAACCATGTTCGCTCACAAGTTAGCACTATCCTACCCGGTTTCACCTACACGGGAGATTCCCTTATACTGGTCCTAACCTTCGCTTCTAGGTTAGAGCGCATGCATGCAGGGGGACACATGCAAGCACCTATACCAACCTCTCACCACACTCACACACATATGCTAGGGACACATGCAAGTTTTCATCTGATTCCATGTTCTCGTGGTCTTCCTCCCAAAACCCCGATCTCAGGCACACTGGATCGCTCACCCCCCTAGACGCCTCCCACAGGGGTAGCGCGGCATATCTCTCTCTTGTTTTGTGTTTGTTTAGGTCATAGGGTGATGTAAAACCATGTTGGTTCACAAGTTGTGGCACTATCCCACCTTGGTTTCACCTACACGGAAGATTCCCTTATACCGGGTCCTAACCTTCGCTTCTAGGTTAGAGCGCATGCATGCGAGGGGGACACATGCAAGCACCTATACCAACCTCTCACCACGCTCACACACATATGCTAGGGACACATGCAAGTTTTCATCTGATTCCCATGTTCTCGTGGTCTTCCTCCTGAAACCATGATCTCAGGCACCTGGATCGACTGCCACCCCCTAGACGCTCCTCCTGCTGTGGCTAGCCCAAGACAGCTCTCTCTTGTTTTGTGTTTGTTTAGGTCATAGGGTGATGTAAAACCATGTTGGTTCACAAGTTGGGGCACTATCCTACCCGGTTTCACCTACACGGGGAGATTCCCCCTTATACTGGGTCCGGAACCTTCGCTTCTAGGTTAGAGCGCATGCATGCGAGGAGGGACACATGCAAGCACCTATACCAACCTCTCACCACACTCACACACATATGCTAGGGACACATCCAAGTTTTCATCCTGATTCATGTTCTCGTGGTCTTCCTCCCGTAAACCTCGATCTGTAGCACACTGGATCGCCCACCCCCTAGACGCTCCTCTCATAGGGGTAGCTCCATGTAGCTCTCTTGTTTTGTGTTTGTTTAGGTCATAGGGTGATGTAAAACCATGTTGGTTCACAAGTTGGGGCACTATCCTACCCCCTTTCACCTACACGGGGAGATTCCCTTATACTGGGTCCTAACCTTCGCTTAGGTTAGAGCGCATGCATGCGAGGGGGACACATGCAAGCACCTATACCAACCTCTCACCACACTCACACACATATGCTAGGGACACATGCAAGTTTTCATCTGATTCTGATGTTCTCGTGGTCTTCCTCCCATTAAACCCCGATCTGCAGACACTCGGATCGCCCACCCCCTAGACGCTCCTCACAGGGTAGCCCGACGTAGCTCTCTCTTGTTTTGTGTTTGTTTAGGTCATAGGGTGATGTAAAACCATGTTGGTTCACAAGTTGGGGCACTATCCTACCCAGTTTCACCTACACGGGGAGATTCCCCCTTATACTGGGTCCGGAACCTTCGATTCTAGGTTAGAGCGCATGCATGCGAGGGGGGACACATGCAAGCACCTATACCAACCTCTCACCACACTCACACACATATGCTAGGGACACATGCAAGTTTTCATCTGATTCCGATGTTCTCGTGGTCTTCCTCCGAAACCTCGATCTCAGGCACACTGGATCGCCCACCCCCTAGACGCCCTCCCACAGGGTAGCCCAGTAGCTCTCTATTGTTTTGTGTTTGTTTAGGTCATATGGTGATGTAAAACCATGTTGGTTCATGTTGGGGCACTATCCTACCTGTTTCACCTAAACGGGGAGATTCCCCCTTATACGGGTCCGGAACCTTCGCTTCTAGGTTAGAGCACATGCATGGGAGGGGGACACATGCAAGCACCTATACCAACCTGTCACCACACTCACACACATATGCTAGGGACACATGCAAGTTTTCATCTGATTCCGATGTTCTCGTGGTCTTCATCTAGCGAAACCCTGATCCAGGCACACTGGATCGCCTACCCTCCTAGACGCTCCTCTCACAGGGTAAGTGTGCCAGAAGCTCTCTCTTGTTTTGTGTTTGTTTAGGTCATAGGGTGATGTAAAACCATGTTGGTTCTGAGTTGGGGCACTATCCTACCCGGCTTCACCTACACGGGAGATTCCCCTTATAGTCGTCCTAACCCTCGCTTAGGTTAGAGCGCATGCATAAGAGCGGGACACATGCAAGCACCTATACCAACCTCTCACCACACTCACACACATATGCTAGGGACACATGCAAGTTTTCATCTGATTCCATGTTCTCGTGGTCTTCCTCCCGAAACCCCGATCTCAGGCACACTGATCGCCTACCCCCTAGACGTTCCTCTCACAGGGGTAGCCCGGCGTAGCTCTCTCTTGTTTTGTGTTTGTTTACGTCATAGGGTGATGTAAAACCATGTTGGTTCACAAGTTGGGGCACTATCCTACCTGGTTTCACCTACACGGGGAGATTCCCCCTTATACTGGGTCCGGAACCTTCGCTTCTAGGTTAGAGCGCATGCATGCGAGGGGGGACACATGCAAGCACCTATACCAACCTCTCACCACACTCACACACATATGCTAGGGACACATGCAAGTTTTCATCTGATTCCGATGTTCTCGTGGTCTTCCTCCGTCGAAACCTCGATCTGTAGCACACTGGATCGCTTCCACCCCTAGACGCTCCTCCTGTGGTAGCCCATGTAGATCTCACTTGTTTTGTGTTTTTTTAGGTCATAGGGTGATGTAAAACCATGTTCGTTCACAAGTTGGGGCACTATCCTACCCGGTTTCACTTACACGGGGAGATTCCCCCTTATACTGGGTCCGGAACCTTCGCTTCTAGGTTAGAGCGCATGCATGCAAGGGGGGACACATGCAAGCACCTATACCAACCTCTCACCACACTCACACACATATGCTAGGGACACATGCAAGTTTTCATCTGATTCCGATGTTCTCGTGGTCTTCCTCCAAATAAACCTCGATCTCAGGCACTCTGATCGCCTACCCCCTAGACGCTCCTCTCACAGGCAGCCTGTACCTCTCTCTTGTTTTGTGTTTGTTTAGGTCATAGGGTGATGTAAAACCATGTTGGTTCACAAGTTGGGGCACTATCCTACCCGGTTTCACCTACACGGGGAGATTCCCCCTTATACTGGGTCCGGAACCTTCGCTTCTAGGTTAGAGCGCATGCATGCGAGGGGGGACACATGCAAGCACCTATACCAACCTCTCACCACACTCACACACATATGCTAGGGACACATGCAAGTTTTCATCTGATTCCGATGTTCTCGTGGTCTTCCTCCCTGAAACCACGATCTCAGGCACACTCGGATCGCCTACCCCCTAGACGCTCCTCTCAGGTAGCCAGTAGCTCTCTCTTGTTTTGTGTTTGTTTAGGTCATAGGGTGATGTAAAACCATGTTAGTTCACAAGTTGGGGCACTATCCTACCTGTTTCACCTACACGGGAGATTCCCTTATACGGGTCCTAACCTTCGCTTAGGTTAGAGCGCATGCATGCGAGGGGACACATGCAAGCACCTATACCAACCTCTCACCACACTCACACACATATGCTAGGGACACATGCAAGTTTTCATCTGATTCCATGTTCTCGTGGTCTTCCTCCCACAAACCCCGATCTGTGCACACTGGATCGCTCACCCCCTAGACGGTCCTCTCACAGGGGTAGACCGGCATATCTCTCTCTTGTTTTGTGTTTGTTTAGGTCATAGGGTGATGTAAAACCATGTTGGTTCACAAGTTGGGGCACTATCCTACCTGTTTCACCTACACGGAAGATTCCCCTTATACGGGTCCTAACCTTCGCTTCTAGGTTAGAGCGCATGCATGCGAGGAGGGACACATGCAAGCACCTATACCAACCTCTCACCACACTCACACACATATTCTAGGGACACATGCAAGTTTTCATCTGATTCCGATGTTCTCGTGGTCTTCCTCCGGCCAAACCCTGATCTGTGCACACTCGGATCGTCTACCCCCCTAGACGTTCCTCTCACGGGCTAAATGCCACAGCTCTCTCTTGTTTTGTGTTTGTTTAGGTCATAGGGTGATGTAAAACCATGTTGGTTCACAAGTTGGGGCACTATCCTACCCGTTTCACCTACACGGGAGATTCCCTTATCGGGTCCTAACCTTCGCTTAGGTTAGAGCGCATGCATGCGAGGAGGACACATGCAAGCACCTATACCAATCTCTCACCACACTCGAACACATATGCTAGGGACACATCCAAGTTTTCATCTGATTCCGATGTTCTCGTGGTCTTCCTCCGTCGAAACCCTGATCTGCACACACTGGATCGCCTACCCCTAGACGCTCCTCTCATAGGGGTAGCCATGCGTAGCTCTCTTGTTTTGTGTTTGTTTAGGTCATAGGGTGATGTAAAACCATGTTGGTTCAAGTTGGGGCACTATCCTACCGGTTTCACCTACACGGGAGATTCCCTTATCTGGTCCTAACCTTCGCTTCTAGGTTAGAGCGCATGCATGAGGGGGACACATGCAAGCACCTATACCAACCTCTCACCACACTCACACACATATGCTAGGGACACATGCAAGTTTTCATCTGATTCCGATGTTCTCGTGGTCTTCCTCTTACGAAACCCTGATCTGTGCACACTGATCGCCTACCCCCTAGACGCTCCTCTCACAGGGGGTAGCCCACGTAGCTCTCTCTTGTTTTGTGTTTGTTTAGGTCATAGGGTGATGTAAAACCATGTTGGTTCACAAGTTGGGGCACTATCCTACCTTTCCACCTACACGGGAGATTCCCTTATACTGGTCCTAACCTTCGCTTCTAGGTTAGAGCGCATGCATGGGAGGGGGACACATGCAAGCACCTATACCAACCTCTCACCACACTCACACACATATGCTAGGGACACATGCAAGTTTTATCTGATTTTGATGTTCGTGGTCTTCCTCCCGAAACCTCGATCTGCAGACACTGGATCGCCTACCCTCCTAGACGCTCCTCTCACAGGGTAGCCCGGTAGCTCTCTTGTTTTGTGTTTGTTTAGGTCATAGGGTGATGTAAAACCATGTTGGTTCACAAGTTGGGGCACTATCCTACCGGTTTCACCTACACGGGAGATTCCCCTATAAGGTCCTTGAACCTCGCTTCTAGGTTAGAGCGCATGCATGCGAGAGGGGACACATGCAAGCACCTATACCAACCTCTCACCACACTCACACACATATGCTAGGGACACATGCAAGTTTTCATCTGATTCCGATGTTCTCGTGGTCTTCCTCCGCAAACCTCGACCAGGCACACTGGATCGTATACACCCTAGACGTTCCTCTCACAGGGGTAGCCCGGCGTAGCTCTCTCTTGTTTTGTGTTTGTTTACGTCATAGGGTGATGTAAAACCATGTTGGTTCACAAGTTGGGGCACTATCCTACCCGGTTTCACCTACACGGGGAGATTCCCCCTTATATCGGGTCCTAACCTTCGCTTCTAGGTTAGAGCGCATGCATGCGAGGGGGACACATGCAAGCACCTATACCAACCTCTCACCACACTCACACACATATGCTAGGGACACATGCAAGTTTTCATCTGATTCCGATGTTCTCGTGGTCTTCCTCCCGCCAAACCTCGATCTCAGGCACACTGGATCGCTCACCCCTAGACGCTCCTCTCACAGGGTAGCCAAGTAGATCTCTCTTGTTTTGTGTTTTTTTAGGTCATAGGGTGATGTAAAACCATGTTCGTTCACAAGTTGGGGCACTATCCTACCCGGTTTCACTTACACGGGGAGATTCCCCCTTATACTGGGTCCTAACCTTCGCTTAGGTTAGAGCGCATGCATGCAAGGGGGACACATGCAAGCACCTATACCAACCTCTCACCACACTCACACACATATGCTAGGGACACATGCAAGTTTTCATCTGATTCCGATGTTCTCGTGGTCTTCCTCCAGCGAAACCCTGATCTGTGCACACTCGGATCGTCTACCCCCTAGACGTTCCTCTCACAGGTAGCCATACCTCTCTCTCTTGTTTTGTGTTTGTTTAGGTCATAGGGTGATGTAAAACCATGTTCGTTCACAAGTTGGGGCACTATCCTACCCGGTTTCACCTACACGGGGAGATTCCCCTTATACTGGGTCCGGAACCTTCGCTTCTAGGTTAGAGCGCATGCATGCGAGGGGGGACACATGCAAGCACCTATACCAACCTCTCACCACACTCACACACATATGCTAGGGACACATGCAAGTTTTCATCCGATTCCTATGTTCTCGTGGTCTTCCTCCCACAAACCCCGATACAGGCACACTGGATCGCTACCCCCTAGACGCTCCTCTCACAGGGGTAGCCACGTAGCTCTCTCTTTTTTTGTGTTTGTTTAGGTCATAGGGTGATGTAAAACCATGTTCGCTCACAAGTTGGGGCACTATCCTACGGTTTCACCTACACGGGAGATTCCCCCTTATACGGGTCCGAACCTTCGCTTCTAGGTTAGAGCGCATGCATGCGAGGGGACACATGCAAGCACCTATACCAACCTCTCACCACACTCACACACATATGCTAGGGACACATGCAAGTTTTCATCTGATTCGATGTTCTCGTGGTCTTCCTCCCAAACCTCGATCCAGGCACACTCGGATCGCCTACCCCCTAGACGCTCCTCTCAGGGGTAGCCCATATATCTCTCTTGTTTTGTGTTTGTTTAGGTCATAGGGTGATGTAAAACGATGTTGGTTCACAAGTTGGGGCACTATCCTACCTGGTTTCACCTACACGGGGAGATTCCCCTTATACTGGTCCTAACCTTCGCTTCTAGGTTAGAGCGCATGCATGCGAGCGGGGACACATGCAAGCACCTATACCAACCTCTCACCACACTCACACACATATGCTAGGGACACATCCAAGTTTTCATCTGATTAGATGTTCTCGTGGTCTTCCTCGAAACCTCGATCCAGGCACACTGGATCGCCCACCCCCTAGACGTTCCTCTCTCACAGGGGTAGCCCGTAGCTCTCTCTTGTTTTGTGTTTGTTTAGGTCATAGGGTGATGTAAAACCATGTTGGTCTGCAAGTTGGGGCACTATCCTACCGGTTTCACCTACACGGGAGATTCCCTTATACTGGTCCTAACCTTAGCTTCTAGGTTAGAGCGCATGCATGCGAGGGGGACACATGCAAGCACCTATACCAACCTCTCACCACACTCACACACATATGCTAGGGACACATGCAAGTTTTCATCTGATTCCGATGTTCTCGTGGTCTTCCTCCCAAACTCTGATCTGCATGCACACTCGGATCGCTTCACCCCCTAGACTTTCCTCTCACAGGGGTAGCCCTGCGTAGATCTCTCTTGTTTTGTGTTTGTTTAGGTCATAGGGTGATGTAAAACCATGTTGGTTCACAAGTTGGGGCACTATCCTACAGTTTCACCTACACGGGAGATTCCCCTTATACTGGGTCCTAACCTTGATTCTTGGTTAGAGCGCATGCATGCGAGGGGGACACATGCAAGCACCTATACCAACCTCTCACCACACTCACACACATATGCTAGGGACACATGCAAGTTTTCATCTGATTTTGATGTTCTCGTGGTCTTCCTCCGGCGAAACCCTGATCTCAGGCACACTGGATCGTCACCCCCTAGACGTTCCTCTCACAGGTAGCCCATGTAGCTCTCTCTTGTTTGTGTTTGTTTAGGTCATAGGGTGATGTAAAACCATGTTGGTTCACAAGTTGGGGCACTATCCTACCCGGTTTCACCTACACGGGGAGATTCCCCCTTATAGTGGAACCTTCGCTTCTAGGTTAGAGCGCATGCATGCGAGGAGGGACACGTGCAAGCACCTATACCAACCTCTCACCACACTCACACACATATGCTAGGGACACATGCAAGTTTTCATCTGATTCATGTTCTCGTGGTCTTCCTCCCGGAAACCACGATGCATGCACACTGGATCGTTTACCCCCTAGACGTTCCTCTCACAAGGGTAGACCGGCGTAGCTCTCTCTTGTTTTGTGTTTGTTTAGGTCATAGGGTGATGTAAAACCATGGTGGTTCACAAGTTGGGGCACTATCCTACCGGTTTCACCTACACGGGAGATTCCCCTTATAGTCGGTCCTAACCTTCGCTTCTAGGTTAGGCGCATGCATGCGAGGGGGACACATGCAAGCACCTATACCAACCTCTCACCACACTCACACACATATGCTAGGGACACATGCAAGTTTTCATCTGATTCCGATGTTCTGTGGTCTTCCTCCGAAACCCTGATCTCAGGCACACACTCGGATCGTCTACCCCCCTAGACGTTCCTCTCACAGGGGTAGCCCGGCGTAGCTCTCTCTTGTTTTGTGTTTGTTTAGGTCATAGGGTGATGTAAAACCATGTTGGTTCACAAGTTGGGGCACTATCCTACCCGGTTTCACCTACACGGGGAGATTCCCCCTTATACTGGGTCCGGAACCTTCGCTTCTAGGTTAGAGCGCATGCATGCGAGGGGGGACACATGCAAGCACCTATACCAACCTCTCACCACACTCACACACATATGCTAGGGACACATGCAAGTTTTCATCTGATTCCGATGTTCTCGTGGTCTTCCTCCTCCGAAACCCTGATCTGTGCACACTCAAATCGACTACCCCCTAGACGTTCCTCTCATAGGGTAGCCCGGCGTAGCTCTCTCTTGTTTTGTGTTTGTTTAGGTCATAGGATGATGTAAAACCATGTTGGTTCACAATTTGGATAAATGCCCACAACAATTTTTAAGTTTGTAACAATGGTCAGTGAACATCACGAGGATGCAAGTTTAGTGCAATTATAATCCCTGTTTACATCCAGTTATTTGCACCGATGCAATATCCCTGTTGCAATTTTGAGCACTTTACGAGTAGAGTCATGGTTCATGAATATGTTTCAACATGCTGACAAAAATATTCAAGTAACATCCGGATAATAGTTACTGTCAGGTAGTTTCGTCAGAGGCAAAAAAGATGGGGAAAATAAAATGTTATACCTGGTGGTCTCGTACTCCCATGGAATGAGTCAAAGAGTGATCGTAATATTGTCAGGTTATGTCAAATTAACATGCAGTGTGCCCTAAAAGATTAAGAAAAATATTGACTGAAATTTTGTAAAACGGAATGACACGTAGTTGCATGCATAAAACATCGAAAGATCTAGAAACTTAATTTCAAGAGATTACAAGACAAGGAAGCATGGTTGTGCTCCATGCATGTCTCATCAAGTCATAAAATAGAATGACACGCATTTGCACACATAAAATAGTTGTGCTCCATGTCTCATAAAGTCATAACAAGATGTGTTCCATGTCTCCCAGTAAGAAGAGTTGTCACACAAGTTATGGCCGTTCTGGATGAATTCGAGGAGTCAAAACTCTAGACATAGATATGGGCAGGACTGGGAAAATAAGATGGGATCGTATACCTGTCTGAGGCGTACGCCCCAACCCCAAGATTCGATCTGCAGCCTGACGCCTCCAATAGGCAATAGCATAGACAACGTCGGCCTCCTAGAGGTACAGGGAGGCGAAGAAGACAGGGCGCTCCCGAGGATTTCGTCTTGAGATCCTCCTGTGTTGATGAAGGCCCTGCCCTCTTCCGCTGTGCCATGGCGCCCTTGTGGCCGATCACTCCTTCCTCCACTGTCGCTGGCCCAACTGTGCGCCCCGCCGGTCCTCCCTCCTTGGCTTTGTTGCCCAGCTTCGGCGTATCCGTGCAACACCGGTACCTAGACAGACGGCTTTCATCTCGGCGCCAGTCGCCGCTTAGGCCCTGGCCGCCGCTGGGCTCCTTCTTTCCGCGGCATCGACGGTCTATTGGATGGCGCGGTCCCAATCATCATGGGCTCGCCTTCTCCTCGGGCGCCGCCCATGCGACACCACCTTAGCCGCCGAACAGACATACGCCCGTCTAGCCGTGTGCAATCTACTCACCGCACGTGACATGCTACCCCTGCTAAGCTGTGATGTCTTTGCGACGACACGAGCAAATGTGTCGTTCTAGCAAACACGGACTATTGCTCGACAGAACAACAACAATAACAACAACAACAACGACGGACACCATTGCTGCTACTCAACATTCTTCAAGTGATCATCATATTCTTTGAGTATTCCCGAACGCTACACTATGTGCACTTTTTATCGGCTAACTCGGCTGGAGCACAACCAGGTGTCGTCACAATATGCAGCATGTCATCTATGGCAATGCCGTCGTTATTGCCAGGGCAAGGTGCACTGGCTGACCTACAACACGGGGAAATTCTACACCGTTGAACTGTGCATTACCACTAGACACCTCTCCGTAATCGAGCTCCCCATTCCACCGGACTACCTTCACGACTCTAGCTTTAGCATTGGAGCGCGTCTTACCCTCACAGTGGGCAACAAATTGGCATTAGTTCGCCTACACACGGAATGCCTCCGGTTACAGATATGGACACGTCAAGGCGACGAAGACAGCAGCGATGATTTATGCAGTCGGGCTACACCCTAAAGTCGCGAGCTAAAACACAAGCCGCCGAGAATATCAATGCATTCTATGTGCACGTGCAGAAGAGCGCGCAGTTGTTTGTCACAGACCAAAACAAGTTCATGTGGATTGTCAATCTCGAAAATGGGACAATCGACGAGGTAACAGGCATGTTTTATGACATGGAATTATATAACCTCATCCCGTTTGAGATGGACTGGGCGGCATTCGTCATGTCTCGCTTGGAGGGGACAATCCTTACCGCTACCGAAGAAAAGAGAACTTAACAACGAAGAAAAGAATTTTACAGACATGCAAATTTACAGTTTACATTTATGATTCTAGTTGACATCCGCTTGTACCTATCACCCTGCTATCATTTTCTTATGTTGTTTGCTAGGGAGTAACACTATATATAGTGCTTGACAGAATCAAGTTGTCGATATGCCAATGAAAAAGCAAAACCTTGTGACTCTCTTACTCTGGGATTGGTGGACAGAGAGGAACAAGGTGAACTCGAAGATAGGAGATCACCGGAGGAGGTTTGCAGGCTCATCACATGCCACCATCTGGACTTTGCCTCGCTGCTGAACCTGGTATCAAGACTGCACGACTGTTGGAGCACTGGAAGCTACCCCAAGCGGGTTTTATAAAGGTGAATTTTGATGCCGCCTTTCACTACAGGAGGCGACGGCTAGGCCGACGGCAAAACGCCCTCGGCGTAGCCAGTATAGCCGTCGGCGTACGCTACGCCGAGGGCAGCCGTCGGCGTAGCCTCCTTGGCGGAGCGAAACAACTGGCTGGCGTACGTTCTGGTTGCCGTGGGATCACGCCGACGGCCGTGGCGTCTGCCGGCGAACTGCGGCGCTGTTGCTACACGCCGCTTAACGGCGATCGAAAGCGCCGACGGCTGTGCCCTCGGCGTAGGGTCGCCACGTGGCACCGCTGGGCCTCCCCTAGGAAGGAGCTACGCCGACGGCCTCGCCCTCGGCGTAAGTGGACGCGGCCTCCCGAAGGAGATACGCCGACGGCCTACCTCGGCGAGGGGCAGGTGCTACACCGACGGCAGTGCCCTCGACGTAGCCTGACCATATGGCACATGGCAGAGGGCTACGCCGAGGCATTGCTGCATAGCACCTGCACAGTTTTTTTATTTTTCACGGCAGCAGCAGCACTCACAGCAACACACATGCAGCACTCACAGCAGCACATCAGTCATACAAGATCACATACAAGATCACATACAAGATCACATATGCCATACATGTATCAACATCATCCATACATCAGTCATACAAGATCATCCATATATTAGTCATACAAGATCATCCATACATTAGTCATACAAGATCATCGACATCATCACACATGCCTACAACTCGAGGAGAGGGTGTACCGAGATCTCCCCGGTGAAAAGTGGCGACCTCGGCGAGGGTTGCGCCCAAAGAGAAGCAGCGGAAGAGCCACTGGCGAGGGAGAAGTGTGAAGCTCGGGAGAACCACCGCAGAATGGCCAGGAGATGGACCATTGTCATGAAGCGGTGTGATCTGGCGCCCATCCGCGAGGCGTGGCCAAAGTGCCGTTCCCAAGCTCCGGTTCCCTACATGTTGCCTACATGTTAGCAACTTGCAGGCAAAGTAAAGCGATAACCAAAGGTTAGCAAAGAACTTACCGTGTCGATGCGTAGTAGGTCCTAGTAAAGCTGTCCTTCGATGGCAAAATGGCGCCGGACCTGGCATGGGAGGCACGGGCCCTAAATCTCTATTACGACCAGTTTGAATATTCACCAACATGGTTGCAAGATAGTTTAGATGTCAGCCGTGGTACAACAAACGGGGAAGTGGGACTTGTATCTTTTGCAAAAATAAAGGTTCGGACTTACATTTATGTATTGCATGTAGATCGCGTTAAGCCTCTGATGTTGCGAAAGGCCACTGATATTCCTCATGAGCGCATCGTAGGGCCGCGTCTAACTCGTGCTACAAATTCAAATACAAGGAATCTCGCCAGCGATTAGCCATGCAGGAACAAAAGTCATAAAGATGATGAAAACGAAAAACTTACATCCTCTCCGGATCGATAAAGCTGGCCACGAGGCGGATAGGGGGGCCACGTGGGTAGGTAGCCTTGAGATGGCTGAAGCTCGTGATGAGGTAGGCTTGACCTTCTTATTCAGAATCTTGAGGCGTCCATGCTACAATCCGTGCCCCGACAGGACCAACGACTCCTCGCCGATCTCCGCGTGAATGGGGTCATCCATGGGGGTGACGAGCCTTCACCATCGCGTCTGTAGTTCCCCAAGTCGCCTGGCAGGCCGAAGCACACGGGCAACGAGGGTTGAGGCTCGAGTAATTGGGCTTCTTTGCCGCATCATCTCATAGACGGCGACGCCATGAATCACCTCCCGGGTTGTGCCTCGCCACCTGCATCGCGAAAAGAAATATTATGCATATGAAGTACGAACATGACGAAATACACGCGAGGTCGCTCCATGTATATCGCACCACCTTCCTTGAAGCGTCAAAGTTGCGGTTTCCAGCGCAGTTATTTCACCATCGCTTCGGTTCTCCGCATTCCGCCGACAAGGCTGCAAACCTCGCCTTCTGGAGCCACCTCGTCCCAACCAGCTCCTCCCATGCGAGTCGATGCGCTCGGCCCAATCGGGATAACCTGAAATGCAATACTCAACTCCATAATGCAATGGCTACTTAGAAGCAATGTAGAATCTCATTGACATTTTACTCACCGACATGTACTCTTACGGCCATGGAGTACTCAGGATTAGGGTTCCTACCGACAATGTCTTCCTTCACGACCCTCACGCTCGTTAGCCCGTATGGCTAGCGGCCGTGACCTTGGTTGTACCACACACGGGGTCAACTTCACACAAGCCCCAAGCAAAGTCCTTCGCCTTCTCCTGGTCCTCCTCGCCACACGGTAAAAGCACTTCAATCATGCATAAGAGTCATGAGTTAGCACGGTGGGGTCATCAAGTATGAACATAACTCGAGAAATATGCCTTACCCAAAACTTGGTGATGACAAGAGATCGCAGCTGGAAAGCCCGGACACGGACACAGTAGTCCGCCCAAGTAGAAGCTAGCTAGCTTTTACAGCGTCACCTCGTGGGTAATGTGATAGCCAGAACTTCCTAATCGAGCTCCAACGAGGCTGTTAGGAAGGCGAGCCTTTGTCCTCGGAGAAATGTCCAATTGCTGCACAATAATAAACATTAGTACACAATAATATTTATGACCAACATGAAATAAAATGTTTTAAATTGCCAAATTAGTACACTTACTCAAGGCCATCTGGAATAATAAGGGCTTTCGCCTCCGGGAGTCCTAGGCTCAAACTCTCGCTGTGGACTCTCGATTCCCGGTCACGACCTCAAATTCCATAATTTCGACCCACCAACCGTGGCTCGTGGTTAGTGTCCGCCTCAGATCGGTCCCCGCCTCCCTCTTAGACTGCCTCCCTCGACTCACGCCTTCCTCCTACCTCTCGCCCCGAAGGCCGCTCACTCGGGAACAACTCAGGAGCCACGCCGAAGCGAGGGTGGTGGGTCAAAGTTCATGCCTCCTCCGTGGCACCTCCTCTCGACCTCGGCCTCGACCCTGCCCTCCGCCAACAGGAGCAAGATCGGGTAACGGATTAGGATTTGGCTGTCTCCACCTGTGTAACTCTTTTCTTGCACTACTTCAGCGCATTAAGCAAGAATCAAGGTTGCCTTGCCGCTGCTCATATTGTTCAATCACATTAAGTAAGAGAAAACAGTTAAGCACAAAGACATAATAAAATGTATAATAAAGAATAAAGGCATAATGCAATTAAGAAAGCAGTTACACAAAGACAAAATAAAATGCATTAAAAAATAAATACTCACTATCATTTTCATTCTCATTCTCATTCTCATTCTCACTATCACTATCTTTTGAGTAGAAATCTGGATTCTCATTGAAGGTGTAGGATCATCATCGTTGTCATTCCTGTATGGAGCTTATCGAGCATACTTATGTCATGTAGATTCACCACGACTCACCCCGAGTTTCTACATCGCTCTCAAGGTCCTCAAGATCAACCGTTCTAAATCAAAGTGTCCAAGTCCTCTTTTGATAGAAAATTCCTCAGCACGGGGTTAATGTTGTTGTAATCGCCCCTCGGAGGGAATCGGTAGGTTACCATGTGGCGATACTGAACACGACTTCCCAGCCCTGGAGTTCCGCTTGCATGGGTAGGGCAAATAATAAACTTGGTTGGCTTGGTGAGCAACAACAAAGACGTGGCTCCGCTTATAGGTGGTCAAGGCCTAACTTCAACTAACCCAATGGAAGGGGTACTTCTCGGTCCACCCCTTGGGTCAAACCAGTGGCACTTGAACACAACAAGAATGAGTTAGACATTAAAGACGATTGAAGGTCACCAGATACATTCTCTAACCTTCCGTAGTAATCAAGGGAATCGACTCCTTTGGTGAACACCTCAAGATTTATCATTTTGCATTCTACGCCCTTTAAGTGCCTCAGTATGGAAGAAACCCATTCACATCATACTTCTCATACTTCATGGCGACCTTTGCTACAACCTTGGGAAACACATTTCAGCTCATCCGACATCTCAACGTTGGGATCAGCTCCTATAGGTACAAGAGGAATTTGTTGCGCTCAAGAGTTACGTGGAATAAGAGGGACAAGTCACATATTGCAAGGTAAGAGGGACAGTTAGAAATTACTTTTCCATAAACAAGGACACAAAGTTTTTATTTCGGAGCACCCTCTTTCAAGAGAGTGTCCAACTCCATGGGAGAGGGATCCATCGGGTCCCGCCATCGCTCATCCGTGAAATCGCTAAGAAGGAGAAAATAAGCATTAGGCGGAGACCGAGTTACTAGTCATATAGAGAAATAGGGTGTTCACCATTTTACCTAATGAAATCGACCACTTCCTTCATGTTCATAAGCACATAGAGCATTATGCAATCCTTCTCTTCCTTCGCAACCTATATTTTAGTCCTTTACCAACCTTGCCACCGGAAATTGGAATAGTTCGAGATTGGGGTCATTCTTGGGCAGGTCGACATTGTAACGAGAGACCGGTTATGCATAGTGGGAACATCATCGCCAGTAGGTTGTCGCGATTGCCCGCCATCTCGAAGGCATGTTGCTTCAGCTATGCATGCTTCAATCTTGGCTTTGTTTCCAGCTATCTTCGAATATACTTAAACTCTCTCAATACAAAATTGCTAACGAAATTGCATCGCTTCTCAAGAGTGCCTCGCTCATGAGGTGCGCAATGAGATGTGCCATCGGAGTAAAGAAGCCCGGAAAGATCATCTCCAAATTGCATAGCAACTCGGCACTGAACTTGCAAATTCTCAATAACCAGAGGACATATCTGCTTAGCACAGAGGGTGCGGAAGAAATGGCTCAACTCACAAGCACTCGCCATACTTTCTCGAGGAGATACCTCGAACCATCACCGCATCACCAGCCAATCCATATATGATAGTCGTGACTCTTGAGCCTGTTGACTTGTCCTCACAAAAGATTGACTCCTTACTTATATTCGAACAATAACCGTTAGGAACATCACGACATATTTGAGCCACCTAAATGACTCCTTCTTTTGGACATTATCAAGGCAGAGTAGGCATGCGGCTTGAACCAATTCTTTCTGACAAGAGGAGGCTCGCATGTAATCTCTTCCTATCACAAAGCTTCTCAACATCGACTCTAGCCTTGACATTATCCTTTGACTTCCTGTGAATGTTCAGATCGGTGAAAAGGACTTCGACATTCTTTTCGTGTGCATCACATCGATGTTATGGGAAGTTCGAGGTCCTTGTAATACACGAGATTCAAGTATAGGCTGACGTGAGTCCAATTATGCATTACACCAGATCCCGCAAATTGATGGCTGTTCGGTCATGGGCACGAGAGCACGATTCGGCATCAACAAATGCACCCTCAAACTTTGGTACCTCTTTTACTTCATGCACAACTTTGCCCTTCTTGAAGTTCTTTTCTATCTTCTCCGAACTAATGATTTCTTTTGAGGTAATCGTCGTATTCGTGTCAAACGAATATATTTATAATTCGACTTTAGCCAAAGGAACTCAAGTCGGTTCAGACACCGGCATGGCCACTTACCAGCTGTACACCATCCGCACGTTAGAGCGTACCCGGGCATGTCATGCATAGTATACTGCAACCAAACTTTCATCAAAAAGTTTCTCTTTGATGCTCGGCCATATGTCAACGTCCCGTGTATCCAAGAGTGGTTCAAATCATCCACAATCGTTGCATGTACACACTCAAGTTCTTCCCGGATACTCAGGTCCCGGAATTATCAAATACAAAACATGGTCTTCCGCTGCATTAATACTCCGGAGGGAGATTGAGCGGAATAACATACACCGCCAGCAGTCAGACGAGGTCCGACATA
Source organism: Avena insularis (assembly GCA_023614405.1). Taxonomy (NCBI): domain Eukaryota; kingdom Viridiplantae; phylum Streptophyta; class Magnoliopsida; order Poales; family Poaceae; genus Avena; species Avena insularis. Next base: position 283,014,525 of record CM042685.1, on the reverse strand, counting down.
CCATATGGGTTGAAGCCATCCGTTGCTATCGCAATTCTAACATTCCAGCCTCTTCATAACCGGGGTATTTGTCATCGAAGTTCTTCCATGCCTTACCATCGATGGATGTCCCATCTTCTTCCCGGTCTGCTCGCCCTCAGATATTTTCCCCTTCTTGTGCCATGCCATCTGCTTGGCGCCTCTCGCCAAGTAAAGTCACTGGATTCTTTTATGAATGAGAGATACCAAGCATCTTCTTAGCGACCTTCAATGCCTCACCGACCATCCTTCCCTTTATCTCTTCATATCTAGAGGCCTTACAAATGGAGCGCAAAAGACTTGTCACCCTCAAACTATTTCCAAAACAAAAGGCAGCCTTTTGGACAACAATCTATCTTTTTCATAATCCATGTTGAGCTCCTTCATGAGTTTCTTCGCTTCGTGAAAGGTTTTAGGCATAATGCCCTTCGGCAACATGTTACCACATGTTCTCAGATTAGCTTCAAAGTGAGAACGGTATGGAGTACTGGCACTTGTCGGCTAGATAATCGAGAGATGGCATCGAAATGAGAAATCTTTGCACCTCAGACAGAGGCCTCTTAGCCGAGGCCATCATATCAAGGAAGGCCTTCGGTTGGCCTCCTCCGGTTCTAGCTGCCTCCGGCTCGTGATTCTCCATGGAGGTGGTGAATTCGCTGGTCAAGATCGATAAGATCATCTAGCATGTTTCTAATCCCATCGTGTTTCATTGCCATTGAGTCATCAAGATCACCTCACACACGCTCGTACCGAGCAAAGTCGACTTATGGATATAGTTAGACATGTACCCATATTGCAAAAGGTGATTGTACATGTCATCCTTTCCTCGACGATGACGCTTAGTGCAATGAGCGCAGTGACAAAGTGCCCAACCATTGCCTTCAACCATGCGCTTAACTCATTCACTAACAAATGAGTGTTCCATACCAATCGTTCTGCTTTATTAGTCGCACTAATACGGCCAATCGTGACATCCACCCATTATCAGCCATCCTCTTCGCTTTGTTGGGAGACAAACAACAAATATAACATTTTATATCAACAGGAGATTAAATGCTTCATATTTTACGCATTCATCAACCTACATGTCCAATAGGAAAGAGAGAGTCTAACTCAGTACCGGATCCAGATTGAAGTTCTCCGGTTCTACCTCGATCCAAGCAGACGGAAGACATTCCTCCGCTTCTCCCGATACACGCCTCGGCTAAAAAGCCAAGAGGATGTGCATCCGAGAACAACGAGGAGGCGCCACCAAAATCCTGTCTAGAATCGAGGTAGAGCCAGGAGAACCAAACCCAACTACGAATCCGCCGAACGCCTGATAAAGCCATAAGCTACGGTCCAAAATATGCGAGACCACTAATGCATATTAAGTCGCCAGAACGCTTACTTGGCCGGGATGACGCCTAGGTGACGCGATGCACTTGGTGATCTAGACACAAAAATAAAACCTAGGTACAAGAGAGGCGTAATGATTCTCACCTCAAGCGGTAGAGGAAGTAGTCGATCAACCGAGTGTCGAGGTCATGCATTAACTCCTGAGACGGATCGAGGTGTCACCTACACCATCTCCCGCAACGACCAGTCCGCCAAGGATGGTCACTCCGAAACACTACAAAGTCTGTACATTGACATAAAGAGAACACCTTAGTAAACATGCAACACACTTCACGGCCCTAGTGTGGCTTCTCTTCAACGGCCATATGACCAAGCTAGCTTGCCACTAACCAACGGCCTAATCCTAGCAACTCGTGCATGCATATCACTTAACAAATGATATAAACTACTAATAGATGCAACTAATAAATTCTAACAAGATTAACAACAAGATTTAATCTAACAAAATTAACTCTAACAACAATATTTGCTTCTAGAGGGGAGTGGAGGAGACCAGAGGGGCCGAGAGCCCGAGGAGGAGGAGAGCTTGGGAGGAGGGGGAGATCTTGGGGAGGAGGGGGTCGGGGAGGAGGGGAGAGTCTGGGAGGAGGGGGGCCGACCTGAAGGAGGAAGGGAGGAGGAGGAAGTGGTGAGGAGGGGGAGATCGTGGGGAGGAGGGGGCAAGGTCAGGGAGGAGGGGGAGAGCTCGGGGAGGAGGGGGCCGAGCTCGGGGAGGAGGAAGGGAGGAGGGAGGAAGGTCAGGGAGGAGGGGGCCGAGCTCGGGGAGGAGGAAGGGAGGAGGGAGGAAGGCGGTCAAGCGGGGAGGAGGGAGGAGGGCAAAGTGGGGGGAAGGGCAGTAATGGGGAGGGAGGAGGGTGGAGCCTGGCCTGTGAGGGAGGAGGCTGGAGCTTTCAGGACCTGCTCAGTCGGGGGAGGGGAGGAGGCAGGAGCCCAGGACCGCTGTGGGACTGCCTGTAAGGAGGAACCGCCGGGAGGAGGGGAGGGAAGGCTACAAGGGGAGGAGGGAGGGAGGCGGCAAGGGGAGGGCCGGGTCGGGAGGGAGGAGGCGTGGAGCTGGGAATGGAGGAGCTGCTGGTGGCTGGGCGGGTCGAGCGGGCGCGGGCAGAGAGCGGTTGGTGAGATGAGGAGGGGTCGGGAGCGGGCGCGTGGGCAGCCAAAGTAGGATAGGGCTACGCCGACGGCCAGGCATACGCCGAGGACAGCCGTCGGCGTAGCTAGGGTTTTTTCAGGGTAGAACGTTTTTTTTTGAAAGAAGGGTCTTTTGTTTAATATCAAATTTTACAACATACTTTATTTAGTGTCTACTATTATAGAAGAAACTATATATTATTAATATATAATTTTTATTTCGCTTTGTGCTCGCTTTTCCAAGCAAACCCTAGATGTGGGCTAAACGGGAGATTCTCTTATACGTATGGAACCTTCGCCTATGCATGCATGCGGGGGACACATGCAAGCACCTATACCAACCTCTCACCACACTCACACATATGCTAGGGTACATGCAAGTTTTCATCTCATTCCAATGTTCTCGTCTCAACCTCGATCTGCACTGGATCGCTCACCCCCTAGACGCTCCGACAAAGTAGCCCCTAACAGATTCTCTTGTTTTGTGTTTTTAATAGGTTGATGTAAAACCATGTTGGTTCATGTTGGGGCACTATCCTACCCGGTTTCACCTCGACGGGAGATTCCCATACGGGTCCCAACCTTCATCTAGGGTTAGAGCGCATGCATGCGAGGGGGACACATGCAAGCACCTATACCAACCTCTCACCAGACTCACACAGATATGCTAGGGGCACATGCAAGTTTTCATCTCATTCCAATGTTCTCATGGTCTTCCTCCCAAAAACTCGATCTCTGCACATTGGATCGCCTACCCCCTAGACGCTCCTCACAGGGTAGCCTCAATGGCCTCTCCTGTTTTGTGTTTGTTTAGGTCATAGGGTGATGTAAAACCATGTTGGTTCACAGGTTAGGGCACTATCCTACCCGCTTTCACCTCGACGGGGAGATTCCCCCTTATACGGGTCTGGGTCCGAACCTCTTCGTCATTTAGGTTAGAGCGCATGCATGCGAGGGGGACACATGCAAGCACCTATACCAACCTCTCACCACACTCACACACATATGCTAGGGTCACATGCAAGTTTTCATCTCATTCCAATGTTCTTGGTCTCCTCCCATGAACCCCGATCTCGGGCATTCTGATCGCCTACCCCTAGACGCTCCTCCCGACAGGGGTAGCCCAGATAGCTACTCTCTTGTTTTGTGTTTGTTTAGGTCATAGGGTGATGTAAAACCATGTTGGTTCACAAGTTGGGGCACTATCCTACCCGGTTTCACCTCGACGGGGAGATTCCCCTCATACGGTCCTAACCTTTAGGTTAGAGCGCATGCATGCGAGGGGGACACATGCAAGCACCTATACCAACCTCTCACCACACTCACACACATATGCTAGGGTCACATGCAAGTTTTCATCTCATTCCAATGTTCTCGTGGTCTTCCTCCGGCGAAACCCCTCGATCTCTCTCATGGCTTCTCCTGATCGCCTACTCCCCTAGACGCTCCTCCGACAGGTGTAGCCCTGTAGCTCTCTCTCTCTTTGTTTTGTGTTTGTTTAGGTCATAGGGTGATGTAAACCATGTTGGTTCTTGGGACAAGTTGGGGCACCATCCTACCCGGGTTTCACCTCGACGGGAGATTCCCCCCTCATACGGGTCCCAACCTTCTCTTCGGCTTAGGGTTAGAGCGCATGCATGCGAGGGGACACATGCAAGCACCTATACTCAACCTCTCACCACACTCACACACATATTCTAGGGGAACATGCAAGTTTTCATCTCATTCCAATGTTCTCGTGGTCTTCCTCCTAAAATCGATCTTCGCACACTGATCGCCTACCCCCTAGACGCTCCTCCGACAGGGTAGCCCGCGTAGCTCTCTTGTTTTGTGTTTGTTTAGGTCATAGGTGATGTAAAACCATGTTGGTTCATGTTGGGGCACTATCCTACCCGGTTTCACCTAAACGGGAGATTCCCCCCATACGGTCCTGAACCTTCGCTCTAGGTTAGAGCGATGCATGCGAGGGGGACACATGCAAGCACCTATACCAACCTCTCACCACACTCACACACATATTCTAGGGGCACATGCAAGTTTTCATCTCATTCCAATGTTCTTGGTCTTCCTCCCACAAACCCCCGGTCTCTAAGGCAGACTTTGATCGCTCTACCCCCTAGACGCTCCTCGACAGGGGTAGCCCGGAGTTCTTCTTGTTTTGTGTTTGTTTAGGTCATAGGGTGATGTAAAACCATGTTGGTTCACAAGTTAGCACTATCCTACCCGGTTTCACCTCGACGGGAGATTCTCTTACAATGGGTCCCAACCTTCGCCTAGGCAGAGCGCATGCATGTGAGGGGACACATGCAAGCACCTATACCAACCTCTCACCACACTCACGCACATATGCTAGGGTCACATGCAAGTTTTCATCTCATTCCAATGTTCTCGTGGTCTTCCTCCCAATAAACCCCGACCAGGCAAGACTTGATCGCCTACCCCTAGACGCTCTCCGACAGGTACCAAGTGAGTTTCTCTTGTTTTGTGTTTGTTTAGGTCATAGGTGATGTAAAACCATGTTGGTTCATGTTGGGGCACTATCCTACCCGCTTTCACCTCGACGGGGAGATTCCCCCATACGGGTCCTAACCTTCGCCTAGGTTAGAGCGCATGCATGCGAGGGGACACATGCAAGCATCTATATCAACCTCTCACCACACTCACACACATATGCTAGGGTCACATGCAAGTTTTCATCTCATTCCAATGTTCTCGTGGCCTCCTCCCGAAACCCCTGATCTCGCAGACACTGGATCGCTTCCACCCCTAGACGCTCCCGACAGGTACCATGTAGCTATCTCTTGTTTTGTGTTTGCTTAGGTCATAGGTTGATGTAAACCATGTTGGTTCACAAGTTGGGGCACTATCCTACCCGCTTTCACCTCGACGGGAGATTCCTCTACACGGGTCCGAACCTTCATTTAGGTTAGGAGCGATGCATGCGAGGGGACACATGCAAGCACCTATACCAACCTCTCACCACACTCACACACATATGCTAGGGGCACATGCAAGTTTTCATCTCATTCCAATGTTCTTGGTCTCCTCCTGAACCCCCATCTCTCCCTGCGGGCGGCGAACTCCCCCCCCATGGATCGTCCACCCCCAGACGCCCTCCGACAGGGTAGCCCTGTAGCCTCTCCTGTTTTGTGTTTGTTTAGGTCATAGGGTGATGTAAAACCATGTTGGTCTGCCAAGTTAGCACTATCCTACCCGGCTTCACCTCGACGGGAGATTCCCCTCATACTGGTCCGGAACCTTCGCCTCTAGGTTAGAGCGCATGCATGTAGGGGACACCTGCAAGCACCTATACCAACCTCTCACCACACTCACACACATATTCTAGGGGAACATGCAAGTTTTCATCTCATTCCAATGTTCTGTGTCTTCCTCCTACAAACCCTCGATCTGCAGACACTCTGATCGCTTCCACCCCCTAGACGCTCCTCCGACAGGGTGGTCAGGCAGCTTCTCTTGTTTTGTGTTTGTTTAGGTCATAGGGTGATGTAAAACCATGTTGGTTCACAAGTTGGGGCACTATCTCACCTGTTTCACCTAAACGGGAGATTCCCCTCATACGGGTCCTGAACCTTCGCCTTAGGTTAGAGCGCATGCATGCGGGGGGACAGATGCAAGCACCTATACCAACCTCTCACCACACTCACACACATATGCTAGGGGCACATGCAAGTTTTCATCTCATTCCAATGTTCTTGGTCTTCCTCCGCGAAACTCGATCTCGTACACTTGATCGCCCAGCCCAATTTCTAGACGCTCCTCCCGACAGGGTAGGCTGTAGCTCTCTTGTTTTGTGTTTGTTTAGGTCATAGGGTGATGTAAAACCATGTTGGTTCATGTTGGGGCACTATCCTACCCGATTTCACCTCGACGGGAGATTCCCTCACACGGGTCTGAACCTTCGCCTAGGTTAGAGCGCATGCATGCGAGGGGGACACATGCAAGCACCTATACCAACCTCTCACCACACTTCACACATATGCTAAGGTCACATGCAAGTTTTCATCTCATTCCAATGTTCTCGTGGTCTTCTCCGAAATGTAAACCTCGATCTCTGCATTTGGGCACTGATCGCCTCCAATTTCCCTAGACGCCCTCCGACAGGTAGCCCGGCCATGTAGCTCTCTCTCTGTTTTGTGTTTGTTTAGGTCATAGGGTGATGTAAAACCATGTTGGTTCTACAAGTCAGTACTCATCCTACCCGGGTTTCACCTCGACGGGAGATTCTCATACTTGCACGGAACCTTCATTTAGGTCACAGAGCGACATGCATGAGAATGGGGGACACATGCAAGCACCTATACCAACCTCTCACCACACTCACACACATATGCTAGGGTCACATGCAAGTTTTCATCTCATTCCAATACGTATCTGCGAACCCCTCGATCTTCGGTAAGACTTTGACTTCAAGCCCACTCCCCTAGACGCTCTCCGACAGGGTAGTCTATGCTTAGCTCTCTCTTGTTTTGTGTGTTTGTTTAGGTCATAGGTTGATGTAAAACCATGTTGGTTCACAAGTTGGGGCACTATCCTACTCCGGATTTCACCTCGACCGGGGAGATTCCCCCTCATACTGGTCCTGAATCCTTCATTTCTAGGGTGTTAGGAGCCAAGATGCATGTGAGGGGTACACACATGCAAGCACCCCATGCACCAACCTCTCACCACACTCCACAATACACATTACATGCTAGGGGTCACATGCAAGTTTTCATCCGTCATTCCAATGTTCTCGTGATTTCCTCCGCTAAAATTGATCCTCTGTATAAGATTCTACTGCTTCCACTTCTAGACGCTCCTCCGATACAGGCAAATTCCTGCTGTAGCTCTCTCTTTTTGTTTTGTGTTTGTTTAGGCTATAGTCAACATAAAACCATGTTGGTTCACAAGTTGGGCACTATCCTACCCGCTTCACTGATGGGAGATTCCCCCATACCTGCAATGAACTTCATTTAGGTTAGGAGCACCAGGGGACATGTAAGCACCATACCAACCTCTCACCACACTCACACACACATATGCTAGGGGGTCACATGCAAGTTTTCTCATCTCATTCCAATGTTCTCGTGGTCTCCTCCCACAAACCGATCTCGTGGCATTCTAACTGCTCACCCCTAGACGCCCTCTCCGACAGGGTAGCCCCAAGTGTAGCTCTCTTGTTTTGTGTTTGTTTTAGGTCATAGGTTGATGAAACCATGTTGGTTCACAAGTTGGGGCACTATCCCACCCGTGGCTTCACCTCAACGTGGGAGATTCCTCCTCATAGGGGTGCACTGGAATCATTTAGGTTAGAGCCACATGCATGCAGGGGGACACATGCAAGCACCAAACCTCTCACCACACACTCACACACACATATGCTAGGGTCAGCATGCAAGCTTATCCATTCCAATGTTCTTGGTCTTCCTCCCACAAACTCCCATCTCTCTGTATAAGACTTGGACGCTTCCACCCCTAGACGCTCCTCCGACAGGGGTAAATTTTAGCTCTCTCTATGTTTTGTGTTTGTTTAGGTCAGGTTGATGTAAAAACCATGTTGGTTCATGTTAGTACTATCCACTGGTTTCACTGACGGGATTCCCCTCATACGGTACCTAACCTTCGCCTAGGTTAGAGCGTTTACGTACGCGTAGGGGGTGGGGGACACATGTGTTGACCTATACTCAACTCTCCTCTCACCACCCTCACACACACATGCTAGGGGTCACATGCAAAGTTTTCATCTCATTCCAATGTTCTCGTGGTCTTCCTCCGACGAACCGATCTCTCATAAGACTTGACTGCCTAATTCCCCCTAGACGCTCCTCCGACAGGTAGCCCGCGAGCTCTCTGTTTTGTGTTTGTTTAGGCTTCATAGTTGATGTAAAACCATGTTGGTTCTGCCAAGTTGGGGCATCATCCACCCGGCTTCACCACGGGGAGATTCCATACGGGTACTCTAACCTTCGCCTCTAGGGTTAGAGCGCATGCATGAGGGGGACACATGTGCTGTTCTATACCAACCTCACCACACTCACACACATATGCTATAGGGTCACATGCAAGTTTTCATCCATTCCACGTTCTTGGTCTTCCTCCTAAACCTCACCGTATGATTTTGATCGCTTCACCCCTAGACGCCCTCTGACAGGGTCAGCCCATGTAGCTCTCTCCTTTGTTTTGTGTTTGTTTAGGTCATAGTTGATGTAAACCATGTTGGTTCACAAGTTGGGGCACCATCCCACCTTGCTTCACCTCGACGTGAGATTCCCCCTCATACCTGTGGGGCATTTTAACCTCACTCTAGGGTTAGAGCGCATGCATGGCGAGGACACATGCAAGCACCCCATACCAACCTCTCCCCACCACACTCACACACATATGCTAGGGTCACATGCAGTTTTCATCTCATCTAGTTCTGGTCTCCTCCTAAACCCCGATCTGTACAAGACTCCTGGACTGGCTCACTCCCCCTAGACGCTCCTCCCACAGGTAGTCTTGCTGTAGCTCTCTTGTTTCAGGTTTGTTTGACATAGGCTCATGTAAACCATGTTGGTTCAAGTCAGCACCATCCCAATCTTTTGGCTTCACCTCGACGGGAGATCTCCCCTCATACCTGGACCTTAACCTCTGCTTCTAGGTTAGAGCCAGCATGCATGCGAGGGGACACAGCAAGCACCTATACCAACCTCTCACCCACACTCACACACACATATTCTAGGGTCACATGCAAGTTTTCTTCTCATTCCAATGTTCGGTCTTCCTCCCGGCTGAACCTCCCCATCTTCCCAGGCGATCTTTGATCAAGCCACCCCTAGGACGCCTTCCCGACAGGGTAGCCCCAAGAAGCTCTCTTGTTTTGTGTTTGTTTAGGTCATAGGCTGATGTAAACCATGTTGGTTCACAAGTTAGCACTATCCCATTCTGCTTCACTCTCGACGGGAGATTCCCCCTCATACGGGTACTCTGAACCTTCGGGCCTTCTAGGAGGTTAGAGCGCATGCATGCGAGGGGGACATGCAAGCACCTATACCAACCTCTCTGCCACACTCACACACAAGGATAGGGTCATGTTTTCATCTCATTCCATCGTTCCGTGGTCTTCCTCCCATGTAACCCCGATCTCCGTGGCGACTTCTGATCGCCCACCCCCTGACGCCTCCCGATGTGGGTAGCCCATGAGTTTCTCTTGTTTTGTGTTTGTTTAGGTCATAGGTTACGTAAACCATGTTGGTTCATGTTGGGGCACTATCCCACCACCTCGACGGGAGATTCCCCCATACGAGTAATTTTAACCTTCGCCTAGGTTAGATGCGATGCATGCGTAGGGGAAGGCCATGCAAGCACCTATACCAACTCTCACCACACTCTGCACATATGCTAGTCACATAAAGCGAATCCCATTCCAATGTTCTCGTATCTTCCTCCGGCGAACCCTCGATTCTCGGTATAAGACTTGGATTGCCTACCCCCTAGATCGCCTCCTGACAGGTAGCCCTTGCCAGTAGCTCTCTCTTGTTTCTAGTTTGTTTAGGTCATAGGTTGATGTAAAACCATGTTGGTCTGCTGTTGGGGCACTATCCTACCCGGTTTCCACTGACGGAGATTCCCCGCCATACTGGCACCTAACCTTCGCCTCTAGGTTAGAGCGATGCATGCGAGGGGACACATGCAAGGCCTATACCAACTTCACCACACTCACACATATGCTAGGGTCATGCAAGCCATCTCATTCCAATGTTCTCGTGGTCTTCCTCCTGGGCTGAACCCCATCTCTGTGGCAAGATTTCTGGATCGCTCATACCCCCTAGACGCTCCTCCGATAGGTAATGGCTGTAGCTCTCTCTCTTGTTTTGTGTTTGTTTTGGCCATAGGTTGATGTAAACTTGTTGGTTCATGTTGGGGCACTATCCTACCCGGGTTTCACTCGACGGGAGATTCCCCTCATACTCTGCACCTTTAACCTTCGCTTCTAGGTTAGAGCGCATGGTAGGGGACATGCAAGCACCTATACCCAACTCTCACCACACTCTCACACACATATGTTAGGGTCACATGCAAGTTTTCATCTCATTCCATTGTTCTCGTGGTCTTCCTCCGGCTAAACTCGATCTCGTATAGATTTCTGATCGCTCTTCAATTTCCCTAGACGCTCCGACAGGTACCATGAGTTTCTCATTGCTTTTGTGTTTACTTAGGTCATAGGTTGATGTAAACTGTTGGTCTGCTGTTAGCACTATCCTACCTGAGCCCACCTGACGGGAGATTCCCCCATAATGGGTACTTAACCTTCGCTTAGAAGTTAGAGCGATGCATGAGGGACACATGCAAGCACCTATACCAACCTCTCACCACACTCACACACACATGCTAGGTCACATGCAAGTTTTCATCTCATTCCAATGTTCCTTGGTCTCTCCAAGGAACCCTCGATCTCTAAGACTGGATCGCCTACCCCTAGACGCTCTTCCACAGGTACTTTTGCCAGAGGCTCTCTTTGTTTTGTGTTTGCTTAGGTCATAGGTCGAGGTAAAACCATGTTGGTCTGCCAAGTTGGGGCACTATCCTACCCGGTTTCACTGACGTGGGGAGATTCCCCTTATACGGGTACGGAACCTTCGCTTAGGGTTAGAGCGCATGCATGCTATGTGATACATGCAAGCCCATACCAACCTCTCACCACACTCCACACACATGTGTAGGGTCACATGCAGTTTTCAAACTTCATTCCAATGTTCTCAGGGTCTTCCTCCGCTAAATCCCCCTTGATCTCTGTATAAGATTTACTGCCTACCCCTAGACATTCTCGAAGGAAATGTACAGAGCTCTCTCTTTGTTTTGTGTTTGTTTAGGGTCATAGTTTGATGTAAAACCATGTTGGTCTACAAGTTAGTAATTATCCTACCCGTTTCACTCTCGACGGGAGATTCCCCATACGGGTACTTTTAACCTTCATTTAGGTTAGAGCGCATGCACATGGTGGGGACACATGCAAGCACCTATACCCAACCTCTCACCACACTACACACATATGTTTTGTGTTTGTTTAGGTCATAGGGTGATGTAAACCATATTAGCTTCCGACGGGAGATTCCCTTATCTGGTCCAACTCACGCCCGCATGCATGAGGGGGACACGACATGTGATTGAATCTTGAACAACTTCACAAAATTTGTCAAATATAAATTTCATGCACATGTGATAATAACACACAAACATGCAAATTTCTCAACTTGTGAGAAGATTCTACATTTTATATGGGCGTGAAGACTATTATTCGGAGGCTACTAATCCATCCAATTGATAAAATAGAACCTAAATAATTGATACTAATAAATAAATACAAATAATTTGGTAGAGATTCCCAACCTTCAGGGTTAGAGCGCATGCATGCGAGGGGGACACATGCAAGCACCTATACCCAACCTCTCACCACACTCACACACATATGCTAGGGTCACATGCAAGTTTTCATCTCATTCATGTTCTCGTGGTCCCTGGCACACAACCCCATCTCTGTAAGGAGGGGAATGGCCTTCGCTGGTGGCCTAAGGTAGAGTTTGGGTCTGAAAGGTGGAGACGCTATTCATTTTTTTAAACCACTTTTGATTCGGTGTCTCACTACTGTTCAAACTTTTTCAAACAAAAAACTCAATATTTTGAAACCTCTTAGACATATATCCACCGCATAACGATACTCACGCTGTCAGGGAGGCGAAATCATGCGAGGTATATAGGGCAATAAAATTCAAACGTGCTACTAAAAGACAGATCATAATAGGAGGTAACATGGAGTATACCTAGATCGATCGAGTACACCTACGTAGATATACATGACCTGGATATGGGTCACGGAGTTAAAAAAACTAGCCTATGCAAACTTAAGTTTAAAGGAGGGACAATCAAGCACACCTCCTTTTTAAACACGACTAGTTGAAAGATCTCCATTTGTAGCAAGGTGAATGAGGATTGAATGGAGTTCAAACCGGCATTTACATGGAACTCTTCGCAACATCTAGGAGAGGGCCTTTAAGTGGCACACAACACTAGTAGAAACCAGCAATGGTCACATGCAAGTTTTCATCTCGGATTCCGATGTTCTCGTGGTCTAGTCCTCCCACAAACCCCGATCTCGGGACTAAAGGTTCTGACTGCCTACACTAACCGACTAGACGCTCCTCCGACAGGGGTAGCCCGGAGATGAGGTTTTAGGGTTTTGTATTTTTCTTTTCATTTTTGTTTGTGTTCAATTATTTTTCATTCTGTGTTTTTCATTAGAAACAAGTTTTCGTATATACGTAACGCTACTACCAAGTAATTGTACATTGATGCAATATATAATATAATTTCTCTTACAAGCATACATGGAGTCCCAACCAGTCCAGAGCCTGCCTATTTGATTATATGGAGATCATTACATGGATGCTTTAGGGTGTATCTAGAGAGAATTCTCCTCATGGGTCTCGTGGACTGTTGACAAAAAATCTAGCAAATTCCTTTTGGATTGCTAGTAGACGGTCCTTGGTAGGAGCTTGTCCCTCAGATCGGCCCAACTATAAAGAAGGAGATCATGAATTAGACTCAACACAACTTTTTTAATTAAAGGGTGGATATATAATGAACTGCACAGTAGAATCCACATAGATTAGCGTGCTACCTCACGACTTTACAAGAATAGAATTCAATCAAATAATAACTCTAGCATGATAAATGCACATAAACTAGCATAGCTCTCTCACGCCTATTAATCATGGACCTTGTTCTTGAACCGTGTCCAAACCCTACCCGACAAAAAAAATGAATGTATGAGTTAATAACTACTTGATATCCCAGAAAATGAACGAAAGAAACCGATATAGTGCGATAATGATTGAAATTACCTCTAGAGCATATCGATAATGCTGCGTATTTCAATGTCTTTGTTTAGTGAGTCCATGACGAGGCTGAGCATACGGAGAGCGATTCCACTAGCATGGAGCACGAGTGTCCCAAAAACGAGCAGGAGTATCCTGAGAGAAAGACTGAGCGGCAGGAGAGCTTGCACGACAAAAACATTCCCGATGACCAGGACAACGACATCGGATGCATCTAAAGGCTCACTGTTAGAAATTTGTCCTAGATGCAAACACATGTTTATTTCTATTCCCTTTGTTTATAATTGTAATTTAATCTTTATGCTACAACTTCTCTGTGTCTTGACTATGAGAAACAAAGAGAGGTATTTTGACAAATTGAATACATAATAATCAATAAAAGGTTTTTTCTCTTTTTGGGAGACCTCCAGTTGATTCTCTCTCTCCCATGATCATGTCCCAAGTCAGATCGATGCGAACATGAGTCTTCTTCACCGTCTTGAGATTCAGATCGAAGCTCTATTTCAATGCTTGCTGGATCGGAGGAGCGGGAGCCATCGTTAGGAAACGGATGTGTGTAACTCCCTTGGAGGTGCAACACTTGGGGAACTAGAAGTCGTTGGAGCCGCAGGAGTTGTTAGGACTCCAACACGACCTCGAGGTCGGCTTTGGAGCAGCTACATCAACCATGATCTCTGGCGTTGAGAACTCTTTCGGTCTTCAAGGGTAAGTTCACGAAAAGCCCTCCTATTACTACATTACTAATAGATAGGTCCTGGCATTCGGGTTCTTGGTGTAGGAAAATAATTATTTTCAGCGCGAACCCCTACTTATACCATAGATCATTCAAAAGCTAGCGAGTTGTAGGCATCCCAAAGGTATGTGTGGCACCCGCTAAAACCACTACTAGAAAATCGCGTTGTTTTTGTGCAATGCACCATCATGACTGCATGTCATCATGCCACCTTGCATTTGAGCATCGTCATCACCATGCATCTGTTTGCCTGAAACTATTTTCGAAAACCTATTTTGCTTTTCTAATTAAGCCCCGTCTTTATTCAAATACAAAACCCGGGTCTCCGGATTATTTTGTTTAAGTCTACCAACAGGATTTCAAAAGTCCCATTTTAAATAATAAAATATTTACTTTATTTTATAAGGGGCAGCCGTGCAGGAGACGATCCGACCCGATGGCCACCCCCGATAAAACAGAGCTACCCAAACCTTTTCTACCCAAACCTAATCTACCCCTCCACCTCACCTTGGCCACTCCAACTCGCCACATCACCCCACCCGCCACCCGGCACCCCGCCACCTCTCTCTTTCCAACCCCAGCCGCCACCCCACCCACCGCCACCTCATCCCACCCAATTCCACCAACCACGCCGTGGCCGCCACGGCCATCTCTTTCCCACCCAGCCGCACGCGCCCCCACGACCTCGCAAGCGGACAACCCCCAGGCCTCGTTCGCCACAACGCCGCACCCAACCGCGTGGCCGGCCCCACACGCCTCCTGTCCTCCTCCTTTCCACCAACTGCCAACCGAGCACGCGCCTCCTCCTCCTCTGCCGCCCGCTTCCCCCACCGTTCCTCTGCCCGTCCAGGTTCCCCTTCGCCAGCAGCGCCGCGCCAGCTCCGTGCTGCCCCTCGCCCGGCCTCCGTCGTCGCCTCGCCCTCTTCCCCGGATCCGCCCGTGCTCAACCCGGCTGCGTGGATCTGCCTGCAGAGCCCACGTTTAATCTGACCGAGCTCCTCCGGCCCCCTCCTCCGTCGCGACGCCGCTGGCCCCACTTCCCCACCTCGGCCGATCACGCCACCTCTCCGACCTGCGGCTCCGCCCTATGCACCGGCCATCGCCCTCTTCTTCCCTCCGCCGCTACGGCTTGTGCCGTCTCACCGGCCCGGCCTTGCCGCCGTCCTCATCGGGTCCCGCTGCCAGTACCTCGCCTCCTCTTGTGCCGGCCGCGCCTCCCCTGCAGCCACGCCGCCACCGGAGCCGCGCCTCCTCCTCCTGTTTCCGGCCGCGCTCCTCGTCATGCAACCACCGGTCCTCGTCCTGCCTTCCCGGTTCCGCCCCGCGGCGGCATGCCATCCTCGGCGCCCGGTGCCCTCAAGCACGCCCTGCGGTCACAAGGGCACTCCTCTGCACGTGTGATGTTGTGCGGTCTGCATTGTTACGTGGTGACCGAACATGTTTCGATGCGTTGTTGTCCAAGCCTCTAGTCACGGTTTTCCCTTTTCTCGATTTAACTCCAACATCTATGTGTGTGTGCTAGCTCAGCCACGGACGTGACCACAATATCTTTGACCGATATTGCAGATCTCTGGAGGGAAGTCTGAGACTCAAGGTCTTCGTAGTTGTCTTATCTGTCAAGTTCGACCGACTCGGTGCCACTCAAGACCGTGCGTTTGAAGATGAACCCGAGGGATTCGAGGAGGCAGCAGGGCGCCTCATGGAACCTGAACCTTTCAGAATGACAAGTTCACCGACACGAACCCGAAGATCGATTCGGAACGCCAAGGTCTTCTTCATAGATAAAGATTCAAAGACCTCGATCCCTGAGTCCGAAGATCGAGACCAAACCTAGGCACGCCAAGCTCTCCTTCACGGATCCGAAGACCGATCCCGCCGAGACCAAACCCCATCGACTGGGAACCCAGATACCCTAATGTGATTCCCTTTCCGAGACCCCTATTTTTTTATAATGACATATACCTGTCGCATACTAAATTGTTCATGCATGCATGACTGCCTGTGGTTTGGGGCATTATGCCGATTCACCGCATAATTAAATATGGAGTCGATATGCAGAATATCTTTGTCTTATTCCGGACTCCATTTAAATTGGTGTAGCGAATCGATGCCATGTTTCGCCCTGTTAAAACCATATTTAAATTGCGGGGGTTCTAAACAACTTGAACCGTCTAATTAATTGTCGGGACCCCGATTCCGCTTAAATTGCCTAATTACGCATCGCATCATATCATCGCATGCGGATCTTACGCGTAGTAGTATTAAATATTGTATCCGGTGTTTCTGCTAGTGTTTGCTTCGCGGATTAGGCCGATGAGTTGATGCGAGTATCGATAAGTTCTCCGGATATGATCCTTCGGCAGTGTTTCCCAGGCGAGCATCTCTCCCCCTTCTACCTATTTTGCATTTATAGTCTTTATTTCTTCCTGTTGGATCTATTGCTATCCGTGTCGTGATGCTTTAGTGTTCCGTACCAGTTATATCCCGTGCAGCCTCTATATTGCCTTGGACACCTCCTATTACCTCTCTTTGGTAGATAGCTGGCCTTGCGAGTCGTAGTTGCTTGCTCAGGTGCGATCTCGTGTTGTCAAGTACCACAGTTGTTGGAATGCTGGCAGACGTTTTTGGTGGAGATGATCATGACCTTAAATACAACTATTAAATTGCTAGATATAATTAATGAAGAGGCATCGGTGGGCAATAGATGTTATTTGGTTCTTCCACGCTCACTTGTGTCCCGTAGGACCCCGAGTACTTGATACCTGTTCCTTGATTTTTCGCACTATCCACATCCGGAGGCCTTATGGACGAGCGAGCTTGATTCATTTCTATTTCTTGGGGCCACAAAGTAGTTTGGGGCTTTATTACTATCATGTACTTATGCCATGCTTCTTGCTTTATTTAAGATTGTGCGTGGAGCACCAGATGCTTTTGGATCGCGGCATACGTTTTGCGGTATCGACAAGCCCACACTTCGGGTTCCCGATCGTTTACAGCCGTCGTCACAAAACCACAGGTCCGTTCGAGCCGGCCAACTTCATTGGGTAGCTTAGTAGGGTGGCCCCTGAAATATTTCTGAATCTGATCGCTTTTTGAATGCCTCGTTGGGTTTTGAGTTGGTTTTTCCGAGGTTGATCGAGTGTGTGTTGCTATTTGTGCACCTGCGGTGATAAAACTTTCTGAAAGCCGTGTCGCGTTATGGACGACTTGGAGCACAGATCTCGATCATGAGACACGCATAACTAAAGTAGTGCTATAAATTTGACTTAATATGTGACTAGTAAGGATGCAACTATAATGGAATGGATAATAAAAATGCCAACAACTAGTGGATCGTGGTGATGCACGTGTCATACTATACACTCTAGTAAGTATTACAACTCCAATGGAATGTGATAAAAGTGCCAACCACTGCTGGGTTTTGGTATTCCTCGGGACATTTATATCTGATTAGTAAATGTTCCAACTACAACGGGATGGTGATTAAAACTGCCCACTACTTATGCTATCAGGATGACTCATGCTATCTATATCTGATTAGTAATTGTTCCAACTATAACGGACTGAGTAAAATTGCCAAGCGTGTGAGTTGCTTGGCCGACTTCCTCGTTTGGTCTCGAGAAATCAGATGGGTTTGTTTGGTGTTAGCTTGGTTGGATTGAATAGGTCTTTCTTATCCCTCTCGATAACCGCCATTGTATCGAGTCTCTATAGGTTGTTTAGTGTCACCGCCGCTTCAACCCACCATACCTATGAATTCTAACCTCGTAGTGTCTTGGCCTCGTCTTGGCAGCTCCCTCTTTTCCTTTGCCCTTTGTTGGCACCCCTTTTGTTTTAGCAGGTTTGTGATCGGCGTCGTTAGGGGGTTACCCTTCCTGGGCGAGGTTATGGGCGCCATTGGTTATTCTTCAGGGCTCTTAGCCCCATTTGCATCTTGTCCATAGTCGGACGCTCTATCGTTTTCAAGGTGATTTGGATCTTTGTATATTATATCTGTATTCTTGACTCATGGAGTCGTTGTTGTATATATGTTTTGTGGGTTCCATCGTGGACTAAAGCTTAATGGTATTTTGTTTTCCACCCGCATTGAAAGTGCTTGGTGCGTCCTTGAATCGTTTCTATGCGGGTTTGGCGGAAAGGGATAAAACTTGCATAGGGCGATTCGAGGGTGTCTGAGTGGTATCGAGCTCAGCAGTTGCGATACCCCACAAGTCCATCTGTAGGATAGGATAACCTAGCTAACAACCAAGTAGAGTGTCAAAACTATTTTGCAAAATCGGTTGGGTAGATCTGATTAGGTCTGATTTTACTCCTTACCCTCCCTCTCCTCTTACCTCTGCATGTTTTGGTTCTGCTCTCTTATCTTTTATTCAAGTCCAGGAATTCTCGTGGTTGGGTTTCCGTCGTACCTTCAGGGTTTCGCTTCCTCCTTTGGCAACAGTGTTTGCCGGACTTCATGCTATCTGAGTGATCCTTTATCGTGGTACCATTCTTTGGTCCTTGTTGTGTCTTCCTTGGTTTCCGGCGACGACATCCTATCGCCTTGAATCCGATGCGATGCTGCATTCCTCCGTTATTCGAACCTCGATTGTCGAGATCTTCAATCTAATTCGAGTTGAATTGCATAATTCTCCTATTCATGTGAGTAATGGTTTGGATCGCGATGGACTGATCACCATCCGACTACTCTTATCATTCACACGTATATCGAATGGGTGAATCAAGCAATTTTACTCCGTCCACGAAGCTAGAGGTGGCTTTATTTGTGGATACCTCTACCTTCGTCCTTTGCTACCGGAGTGTTCTCTCGGCGATCACGGACAACGACCTCTTGTTAGTGGTGTCACGAGGATCTACGAAGCGAGAAGATTCAGATCGCCGACCTTCTTCCCGAAACCATGAGGCGAGATCTCGAGGCGAGATCCATTGTTAGTGGTGTCGAATTGTGGCACCCGCTAAAACCACTACTAGAAAATCGCGTTGTTTTGTTGCATCATCATGACGCATGCTCATGTCATCATGCCACCTTGCATTTGAGCATCGTCATCACCATGCATCATGAAACTATTTTGAAAACCTATTTGTTTTCTAATTAAGCCCGTCTTTATTCAAATACAAAACCGGGTCTCCGGATTATTTTGTTTCGTCTACCAGCAGTTTCAAAGTCCCATTTTAAATAATAAATTTTTTGGTGGCGACTTCGACCGGGCTCCTCGGGCCCTCCTCGTCGCGACACCGCCCGCCTCAGCCCTACGCCGGCCCGCCTCTCGACCTGCGGCTCCGCCCTCTGCGCCAGCCGTCGCCCTCTTCTTCCCTCCGCCGCTGTGGCTTGTGCCGTCTCACCGGCCCGGCCTTGCCGCCGTCCTCGTCGGGCCCCGCCGCCAGTACCTCGCCTCCTCTCGCGCCGGCCGCGCCTCCCCTGCAGCCACGCCGCCACCGGAGCCGCGCCTCCTCCTCCCTGTTTCCGGCCGCCGCACTGCGGGTCCTCGTCCGCAACCACCGGTCCTCGTCCTGCCTTCCCGGTTCACAAGCCCCGCCACTGGCAGCGACCATCCTCGGCGCGGAGACCCTCAGCGAGGCCCTCAACTGGCGGTCACAAGGGCACTCCTCTGCCTGTGTGATGTTGTGCCGGTCTGTTGTTACCGTGGTGACACTGAACATGTTTCCAGTACGTTGTTGGCCAAGCCTCTAGTCATGGTTTTCCCTTTGCTTTGCTCAACTTACGTGTGTGTGTGTGTTAGCTCGGCCCTGAGGCGTGACCACAATCTCTTTGACCGACATTGCGAGATCTCCGGAGGTGCAGACTCAAGGTCTTGGCGTAGTTGTCTTATCTGTCAAGTTCGACCACGACTGGTGCCACTTTCGAAGGCCGTCGTTTGAAGATGAACCGAGGATTCCGAGAGGCGGCAAGGGCGCCTCATGGAACCTGAACCTTTTCAGCGACAAGTTCACCACGAACCGAAGATCGATTCAGAGCCAAGGTCTTCTTCATAGATCAGATTCAAAGACCTCGATCCACGAGTGCGAAGATCGAGACCAAACCTAAACGCAAGCTCTAGGCGTATCAGGGCCGATCTGCGAGACCAAACCCCATCGACCCTCGGGGAACCACATCGCCCGATACCTAATGTGATTCCCTTTCCGAGACCCCTATTTTTATAATGACATATACACATCGCATACTAAATTGTTCATGCATGCATGACATACGTAGTTTGGGGCATTATGCCGATTCACCGCATAATTAAATATGGGTCGATATCGGAACACCTTTGTCTTATTCGGACTCCATTTAAATTGGTGTGTGAACCGATGCCATGTTTTGCCTGTAAAACCACATTTAAGTGCGGTGGTTCTAAACAACTTGAAGGCCGTCTAATTAATGTAGCTCACCCGGTTCGCAAATTGCCTAATTGCACGCATCGCATCATATCATAAGCATGCGGATCTTCTGCGTGGTATTAAATATTGTATCCGGTGTTTACGCTAGTGTTTTGCTTCTTGGCGGATTAGGCGATGAGTTGATGCAAGTATCGACAAGTTCTCCGGATATGATCCTTGGCGATGTTTCCCACATCTCTCCCCTTCTACCTATTTGCATTTATAGTCTTTATTTCTCTGTTGGATAGATGCTTTAGTGTTGTTCTCTATATTTCCTTGGACACCTCCTATTACACTGTGTTTGGTAGACCTTGCAGTCATAGTTGCTTGCTCAGTGCGATCGTGTTGTCGTACACCAGGTTGTTGGAATCTTTGGCGGCGTTTTTGGTGGAGAATGATCATGACCTTAAATACAACTATTAAATTGCTAGATATAATTAATGATTAGGACCCAGTACTTGATACTGTTCCTTGATTTTCGCACTATCCACATCAGGAGCCTTATGGACCCTCTGAGCGAGCTTGATTCACTTCTATTTGGTTTGGGGCTTTATTACTATCATGTACTTATGCCATGCTTGGGTTCTCCGTTGCACCTCGTTGCGGGTAAATTGGCCCTGAAATATTTCTGAATCTGTGATCCTTTGTCATGAATGCCTCATTGGGTTTTGAGTTGGTTTTACGAGGTTGATCGGTGTGTGTTGCTATTTGTGCAACCTGCAGGGTAACTTTCTGGCCGTGTCATGGTTATGGGCGACTTGGACCATATCTCGATCATAGACAAGCATAACTAAAGTAGTGCTATAAATTTGACTTAATATGTGACATCTCAACTATAATGGAATGGATAATAAAACTATACCTGCCCCTAGATTCCTCAATGGAATGTGATAAAGTAGCCATTCTCTTGTTTTGTGTTTGTTTAGGTCATAGGTTGATGTAAAACCATGTTGGTTCAAAAGTTGGGGCACTATCCTACCCGGTTTCACCTCGACGGGGAGATTCCCCTTATACGGCATTGCACGAACCTTCGCCTCTAGGTTAGAGCGCATGCATGCGAGGGGACACATGCAAGCACCTATACCAACCTCTCACCACACTCACACACATATGCTAGGGTCACATGCAAGTTTTCATCTCATTCCAATGTTCTCGTGGTCTTCCTCCCTGAAACCTCGATCTCTGGCAAGACTCTGATCGCCTACCCCCCTAGACGCTCCTCCGACAGGTAGCCCATGTAGCTCTCTCTTGTTTTGTGTTTGTTTAGGTCATAGGTTGATGTAAAACCATGTTGGTTCACAAGTTAAGGCACTATCCTACCCGGTTTCACCTCGACGGGAGATTCCCCTTATACTGGGTACTAACCTTCGCCTCTAGGTTAGAGCGCATGCATGCGAGGGGGACACATGCAAGCACCTATACCAACCTCTCACCACACTCACACACATATGCTAGGGTCACATGCAAGTTTTCATCTCATTCCGATGTTCTCGTGGTTTCCTCCCATGAAACCCCGATCTCCGGTAAGACTTGGATCGCCTACCCCCTAGACGCTCCTCCGACAGGTAGCATGTAGCTCTCTCTTGTTTTGTGTTTTTTTAGGTCATAGGTTGATGTAAAACCATGTTGGTTCACAAGTTGGGGCACTATCCTACCTGTTTCACCTCGACGGGAGATTCCCTTATACGGCACTAACCTTCATCTAGGTTAGAGCGCATGCATGCGTGGGGGGACACATGCAAGCACCTATACCAACCTCTCACCACACTCACACACATATGCTAGGGTCACATGCAAGTTTTCATCTCATTCCATGTTCTCGTGGTCTTCCTCCCATGAACCTCGATCTCTGTATAAGACTGATCGCCTACCCCCTAGACGCTCCTCCGACAGGTAGCCCATGAGCTCTCTCTTGTTTTGTGTTTTTTTAGGTCATAGGTTGATGTAAAACCATGTTGGTTCACAAGTTGGGGCACTATCCTACCCGGTTTCACGTCGACGGGAGATTCCCCTTATACGGCACGTTTAACCTTCGCCTCTAGGTTAGAGCGCATGCATGCAGGGGGACACATGCAAGCACCTATACCAACCTCTCACCACACTCACACACATATGCTAGGGTCACATGCAAGTTTTCATATCATTCCGATGTTATCGTGGTCTTCCTCCGAAACCTCGATCTCTGGCAAGATTTGATCGCCTACCCCCCTAGACGCTCCTCCGACAGGTAGCCCTGTAGCTCTCTCTTGTTTTGTGTTTGTTTAGGTCATAGGTTGATGTAAAACCATGTTGGTTCACAAGTTGGGGCACTATCCTACCCGTTTCACCTCGACGGGAGATTCCCCTTATACTGCACGAACCTTCATCTAGGTTAGAGCGCATGCATGCAGGGGGACACATGCAAGCACCTATACCAACCTCTCACCACACTCACACACATATGCTAGGGTCACATGCAAGTTTTCATCTCATTCATGTTCTCGTGGTCTTCCTCCCGAAACCTCGATCTCTGTATAAGACTTTGATCGCTCACCCCTAGACGCTCCTCCGACAGGGTAGCCCATGAGCTCTCTCTTGTTTTGTGTTTGTTTAGGTCATAGGTTGATGTAAAACCATGTTGGTTCACAAGTTGGGGCACTATCCTACCCGTTTCACCTCGACGGGAGATTCCCCTTATACGGCATTTTAACCTTCGCCTCTAGGTTAGAGCGCATGCATGCGAGGGGGGACACATGCAAGCACCTATACCAACCTCTCACCACACTCACACACATATGCTAGGGTCACATGCAAGTTTTCATCTCATTCCATGTTCTCGTGGTCTTCCTCCCATGAACCTCGATCTCTGCAAGACTCTGGATCGCTGCCACCCCCTAGACGTTCCTCTGACAGGGGTAGCCCGGCGTAGCTCTCTCTTGTTTTGTGTTTGTTTAGGTCATAGGTTGATGTAAAACCATGTTGGTTCACAAGTTGGGGCACTATCCTACCCGGTTTCACCTCGACGGGGAGATTCCCCCCTTATACCGGAACGGAACATAAGCCTCTAGGTTAGAGCGCATGCATGCAAGGGGGGACACATGCAAGCACCTATACCAACCTCTCACCACACTCACACACATATGCTAGGGTCACATGCAAGTTTTCATCTCATTCCGATGTTCTCGTGGTCTTCCTCCGCGAAACCCTGATCTCTGGCAAGACTGGATCGCCTACCCCCTAGACGCTCCTCCCGACAGGTAGCCCGTAGCTCTCTTGTTTTGTGTTTGTTTAGGTCATAGGTTGATGTAAAACCATGTTGGTTCACAAGTTGGGGCACTATCCTACCCGGTTTCACCTCGACGGGAGATTCCCCTTATACTGGCACGAACCTTCGCCTCTAGGTTAGAGCGCATGCATGCGAGGGGTGACACATGCAAGCACCTATACCAACCTCTCACCACACTCACACACATATGCTAGGGTCACATGCAAGTTTTCATCTCATTCCGATGTTCTCGTGGTCTTCCTCCCATGAAACCTCGATCTCTGGCAAGACTCGGATCGTCTACCCCCCTAGACGTTCCTCTGACAGGGGTAGCCCGGCGTAGCTCTCTTTTGTTTTGTGTTTGTTTAGGTCATATGTTGATGTAAAACCATGTTGGTTCACAAGTTGGGGCACTATCCTACCCGGTTTCACCTCGACGGGGAGATTCCCCCCTTATACGGGTACGGAACCTTCGCCTCTAGGTTAGAGCGCATGCATGCGAGGGGGACACATGCAAGCACCTATACCAACCTCTCACCACACTCACACGCATATGCTAGGGTCACATGCAAGTTTTCATCTCATTCTGATGTTCTCGTGGTCTTCCTCCGGCGAAACCCTGATCTCTGTAAGACTGGATCGCCCACCCCCTAGACGCTCCTCCGACAGGGTAGCCCATAGCTCTCTCTTGTTTTGTGTTTGTTTAGGTCATAGGTTGATGTAAAACCATGTTGGTTCACAAGTTGGGGCACTATCCTCGGTTTCACCTCGACGGGGAGATTCCCCTTATACTGCACGTGAACCTTCGCCTAGGTTAGAGCGCATGCATGCAGGGGGGACACATGCAAGCACCTATACCAACCTCTCACCACACTCACACACATATGCTAGGGTCACATGCAAGTTTTCATCTCATTCCGATGTTCTCGTGGTCTTCCTCCGGTGAAACCCTGATCTCTGGCAAGACTGGATCGCCTACCCCTAGACGCTCCTCCGACAGGTAGCCCATGAGCTCTCTCTTGTTTTGTGTTTGTTTAGGTCATAGGTTGATGTAAAACCATGTTGGTTCACAAGTTGGGGCACTATCCTACCCGGTTTCACCTCGACGGGAGATTCCCCTTATACTGCACTGAACCTTCGCCTCTAGGTTAGAGCGCATGCATGCGAGGGGGACACATGCAAGCACCTATACCAACCTCTCACCACACTCACACACATATGCTAGGGTCACATGCAAGTTTTCATCTCATTCCGATGTTCTCGTGGTCTTCCTCCCAAACCCCGATCTCTGGCAAGACTTCTGGATCGCCTACCCCCTAGACGCTCCTCCGACAGGGTAGCATGCGTAGCTCTCTCTTGTTTTGTGTTTGTTTAGGTCATAGGTTGATGTAAACCATGTTGGTTCACAAGTTGGGGCACTATCCTACCCGGTTTCACCTCGACGGGAGATTCCCCTTATACTGCACGAACCTTCGCCTAGGTTAGAGCGCATGCATGCGAGGGGGACACATGCAAGCACCTATACCAACCTCTCACCACACTCACACACATATGCTAGGGTCACATGCAAGTTTTCATCTCATTCCGATGTTCTCGTGGTCTCCTCCCATGAAACCCTCGATCTCTGTCAAGACTGGATCGCTCACCCCCTAGACGCTCCTCCGACAGGGTAGCCCATGAGCTCTCTTGTTTTGTGTTTGTTTAGGTCATAGGTTGATGTAAAACCATGTTGGTTCACAAGTTGGGGCACTATCCTACCCGTTTCACCTCGACGGGAGATTCCCTTATACGGGTGAACCTTAACCTCTAGGTTAGAGCGCATGCATGCGAGGGGGACACATGCAAGCACCTATACCAACCTCTCACCACACTCACACACATATGCTAGGGTCACATGCAAGTTTTCATCTCATTCCGATGTTCTCGTGGTCTTCCTCCCACAAACCTCGATCTCTGTGGCAAGATTTGGATCGCCTACCCCCTAGACGCTCCTCCGACAGGTAGCCTGTGTAGCTCTCTCTTGTTTTGTGTTTGTTTAGGTCATAGGTTGATGTAAAACCATGTTGGTTCACAAGTTGGGGCACTATCCTACCCGGTTTCACCTCGACGTGGAGATTCCCCTTATACGGCACTAACCTTCGCCTCTAGGTTAGAGCGCATGCATGCGAGGGGACACATGCAAGCACCTATACCAACCTCTCACCACACTCACACACATATGCTAGGGTCACATGCAAGTTTTCATCTCATCTGATGTTCTCGTGGTCTTCCTCCCTGAACCTCGATCTCTGGCAAGATTTCTGATCGCCTACCCCCCCTAGACGCTCCTCGACAGGGTAGCCTTGTAGCTCTCTCTTGTTTTGTGTTTGTTTAGGTCATAGGTTGATGTAAAACCATGTTGGTTCACAAGTTGGGGCACTATCCTACCCGGTTTCACCTCGACGAGGAGATTCCCCTTATACGGCACTAACCTTCGCCTCTAGGTTAGAGCGCATGCATGCGAGGGGGACACATGCAAGCACCTATACCAACCTCTCACCACACTCACACACATATGCTAGGGTCACATGCAAGTTTTCATCTCATTCCATGTTCTCGTGGTCTTCCTCCCATGAACCCCGATCTCTGTATAAGACTTCTGGATCGCCTACCCCCTAGACGCTCCTCCGACAGGTAGCCCTGTAGCTCTCTCTTGTTTTGTGTTTGTTTAGGTCATAGGTTGATGTAAAACCATGTTGGTTCACAAGTTGGGGCACTATCCTACCCGGTTTCACCTCGACGGGAGATTCCCCTTATACTTGCATTTTAACCTTCGCCTCTAGGTTAGAGCGCATGCATGCGAGGGGACACATGCAAGCACCTATACCAACCTCTCACCACACT
Source organism: Avena insularis (assembly GCA_023614405.1). NCBI lineage: Eukaryota > Viridiplantae > Streptophyta > Magnoliopsida > Poales > Poaceae > Avena > Avena insularis. Next base: position 282,987,866 of record CM042685.1, on the reverse strand, counting down.
CACACACATATGCTAGGGTCACATGCAAGTTTTCATCTCATTCGGATGTTCTCGTGGTCTTCCTCCCACAAACCTCGATCTCTCGGCAAGACTTCTGGATCGCCTACCCCCTAGACGCTCCTCCGACAGGTAGCCATGCTCTCTCTCTTGTTTTGTGTTTGTTTAGGTCATAGGTTGATGTAAACCATGTTGGTTCACAAGTTGGGGCACTATCCTACCCGGCTTTCACCTCGACGGGAGATTCCCCTTATACGGCACGAACCTTCATCTAGGTTAGAGCGCATGCATGCGAGGGGGACACATGCAAGCACCTATACCAACCTCTCACCACACTCACACACATATGCTAGGGTCACATGCAAGTTTTCATCTCATTCTGATGTTCTCGTGGTCTTCCTCCCATGAAACCCGATCTCTGGCAAGACTGGATCGCCTACCCCCTAGACGCCTCCCGACAGGGGTAGCCTGTGTAGCTCTCTCTTGTTTTGTGTTTGTTTAGGTCACAGGTTGATGTAAAACCATGTTGGTTCACAAGTTGGGGCAATATCCTACCCGGTTTCACCTCGACGGGGAGATTCCCACTTATACGGGCACTAACCTTCGCCTAGGTTAGAGCGCATGCATGCGAGGGGGACACATGCAAGCACCTATACCAACCTCTCACCACACTCACACACATATGCTAGGGTCACATGCAAGTTTTCATCTCATTCCGATGTTCTCGTGGTCTTCCTCCCAAACCTCGATCTCTGGCAAGACTCTGATCGCTACCCCCCTAGACGCTCCTCCCGACAGGTAGCCTGCTGTAGCTCTCTCTTGTTTTGTGTTTGTTTAGGTCATAGGTTGATGTAAACCATGTTGGTTCACAAGTTGGGGCACTATCCTACCCGTTTCACCTCGACGGGAGATTCCCCTTATACTGCACGGAACCTTCGCCTAGGTTAGAGCGCATGCATGCGAGGGGGGACACATGCAAGCACCTATACCAACCTCTCACCACACTCACACACATATGCTAGGGTCACATGCAAGTTTTCATCTCATTCTGATGTTCTCGTGGTCTTCCTCCCATGAAACCTCGATCTCTGTGGCAAGACTTGATCGCTCCACCCCTAGACGCTCCTCCGACAGGGGTAAATGTAGCTCTCTCTTGTTTTGTGTTTGTTTAGGTCACAGGTTGATGTAAAACCATGTTGGTTCACAAGTTGGGGCACTATCCTACCTGCTTTCACCTCGACGGGAGATTCCCCTTATACGGGCACGGAACCTTCGCCTCTAGGTTAGAGCGCATGCATGCGAGGGGAGACACATGCAAGCACCTATACCAACCTCTCACCACACTCACACACATATGCTAGGGTCACATGCAAGTTTTCATCTCATTCTGATGTTCTCGTGGTCTTCCTCCCATGAAACCTCGATCTCTGGCAAGACTTGGATCGCCTACCCCCTAGACGCTCCTCCGACAGGTAGCCATGTAGCTCTCTCTTGTTTTGTGTTTGTTTAGGTCATAGGTTGATGTAAAACCATGTTGGTTCACAAGTTGGGGCACTATCCTACCCGGTTTCACCTCGACGGGAGATTCCCCTTATACTGCACTGAACCTTCATCTAGGTTAGAGCGCATGCGAGGGGGACACATGCAAGCACCTATACCAACCTCTCACCACACTCACACACATATGCTAGGGTCACATGCAAGTTTTCATCTCATTCCGATGTTCTCGTGGTCTTCCTCCCGAACCCTCGATCTCTCAAGACTGGATCGCCTACCCCCTAGACGCTCCTCCGACAGGTAGCCCATGTAGCTCTCTCTTGTTTTGTGTTTGTTTAGGTCATAGGTTGATGTAAAACCATGTTGGTTCACAAGTTGGGGCACTATCCTACCCGGTTTCACCTCGACGGGAGATTCCCCTTATACTGGCACGAACCTTCGCCTAGGTTAGAGCGCATGCATGCAGGGGGACACATGCAAGCACCTATACCAACCTCTCACCACACTCACACACATATGCTAGGGTCACATGCAAGTTTTCATCTCATTCCAATGTTCTCGTGGTCTTCCTCCCTGAAACCCCGATCTCTCTGGCAAGACTTGGATCGCCTACCCCCTAGACGCTCCTCCGACAGGGTAGCCCATGTAGCTCTCTCTTGTTTTGTGTTTGTTTAGGTCATAGGTTGATGTAAAACCATGTTGGTTCACAAGTTGGGGCACTATCCTACCCGGCTTCACCTCGACGGGAGATTCCCTTATACTGCACGGAACCTTCGCCTTAGGTTAGAGCGCATGCATGCGAGGGGGACACATGCAAGCACCTATACCAACCTCTCACCACACTCACACACATATGCTAGGGTCACATGCAAGTTTTCATCTCATTCCGATGTTCTCGTGGTCTTCCTCCCATGAACCCCGATCTCTGGCAAGACTGGATCGCCTACCCCCTAGACGCTCCTCCGACAGGTAGCCCCGTAGCTCTCTCTTGTTTTGTGTTTGTTTAGGTCATAGGTTGATGTAAAACCATGTTGGTTCACAAGTTGGGGCACTATCCTACCCGGTTTCACCTCGACGGGAGATTCCCTTATACTGCACGGAACCTTCATCTAGGTTAGAGCGCATGCATGCGGGGGACACATGCAAGCACCTATACCAACCTCTCACCACACTCACACACATATGCTAGGGTCACATGCAAGTTTTCATCTCATTCCGATGTTCTCGTGGTCTTCCTCCCATGAAACCCCGATCTCTGGCAAGACTGGATCGCTCTACCCCCTAGACGTTCCTCTGACAGGGGTAGCCCGGTGTAGCTCTCTCTTGTTTTGTGTTTGTTTAGGTCATAGGTTGATGTAAAACCATGTTGGTTCACAAGTTGGGGCACTATCCTACCCGGTTTCACCTCGACGGGGAGATTCCCCCCTTATACGGGTACTGAACCTTCGCCTCTAGGTTAGAGCGCATGCATGCGAGGGGGGACACATGCAAGCACCTATACCAACCTCTCACCACACTCACACACATATGCTAGGGTCACATGCAAGTTTTCATCTCATTCCGATGTTCTCGTGGTCTTCCTCCGGTGAAACCCTGATCTCTGGCAAGACTGGATCGCCTACCCCTAGACGCTCCTCCGACAGGTAGCCCATGTAGCTCTCTCTTGTTTTGTGTTTGTTTAGGTCATAGGTTGATGTAAAACCATGTTGGTTCACAAGTTGGGGCACTATCCTACCCGGTTTCACCTCGAGGGGGAGATTCCCCCATTTTACGGGTAGTTAACCTTCGCCTCTAGGTTAGAGCGCATGCATGCGAGGGGGACACATGCAAGCACCTATACCAACGTCTCACCACACTCACACACATATGCTAGGGTCACATGCAAGTTTTCATCTCATTCCATGTTCTCGTGGTCTTCCTCCCATGAAACCCCGATCTCTCAGGCAGACTTGGATCGCCTACCCCCTAGACGCTCCTCCGACAGGGTAGCCCATGTAGCTCTCTCTTGTTTTGTGTTTGTTTAGGTCATAGGTTGATGTAAACCATGTTGGTTCACAAGTTGGGGCACTATCCTACCCGGTTTCACCTCGACGGGAGATTCCCCTTATACTGCACTAACCTTCGCCAGTAGGTTCGAGGCCATGCTGGCGAGGGGGACACATGCAAGCACCTATACCAACCTCTCACCACACTCACACACATATGCTAGGGTCACATGCAAGTTTTCATCTCATTGCGATGTTCTCGTGGTCTTCCTCCCATGAACCCTCGATCTCTGTATAAGACTTGATCGCCTACCCCCCTAGACGCTCCTCCGACAGGTAGCCATGTAGCTCTCTCTTGTTTTGTGTTTGTTTAGGTCATAGGTTGATGTAAAACCATGTTGGTTCACAAGTTGGGGCACTATCCTACCCGGCTTTCACCTCGACGGGAGATTCCCCTTATACTGCACTGAACCTTCGCCTCTAGGTTAGAGCGCATGATTGCGAGGGGGACACATGCAAGCACCTATACCAACCTCTCACCACACTCACACACATATGCTAGGGTCACATGCAAGTTTTCATCTCATTTCGATGTTCTCGTGGTCTTCCTCCCATGAAACCTCGATCTCTCGGCAAGACTTTCTGGATCGCTTCCTACCCCTAGACGCTCCTCCGACAGGGTAGCCCGGCGAGCTCTCTCTTGTTTTGTGTTTGTTTAGGTCATAGGTTGATGTAAAACCATGTTGGTTCACAAGTTGGGGCACTATCCTACCCGGTTTCACCTCGACGGGAGATTCCCCTTATACTTGCACTAACCTTCGCCTAGGTTAGAGCGCATGCATGCGAGGGGGACACATGCAAGCACCTATACCAACCTCTCACCACACTCACACACATATGCTAGGGTCACATGCAAGTTTTCATCTCATTCCGATGTTCTCGTGGTCTTCCTCCCATGAAACCTCGATCTCTGTGGCAAGACTCTGATCGCCCACCCCCTAGACGCTCCTCCGACAGGTAGCCCATGAGCTCTCTCTCTTGTTTTGTGTTTGTTTAGGTCATAGGTTGATGTAAAACCATGTTGGTTCACAAGTTGGGGCACTATCCTACCCGGTTTCACCTCGACGGGGAGATTCCCCCCTTATACGGGTACGAACCTTCGCCTCTAGGTTAGAGCGCATGCATGCGAGGGGGGACACATGCAAGCACCTATACCAACCTCTCACCACACTCACACACATATGCTAGGGTCACATGCAAGTTTTCATCTCATTCCGATGTTCTCGTGGTCTTCCTCCCATGAAACCCTCGATCTCTGGCAAGACTTGATCGCCTACCCCCTAGACGGTCCTCTGACAGGGGTAGCCCGGCGTAGCTCTCTCTTGTTTTGTGTTTGTTTAGGTCATAGGTTGATGTAAAACCATGTTGGTTCACAAGTTGGGGCACTATCCTACCCTATTTCACCTCGACGGGGAGATTCCCCTTATACTGCACGAACCTTCTCTTTAGGTTTGAGCGCATGCATGCGAGGGGGACACATGCAAGCACCTATACCAACCTCTCACCACACTCACACGAATATGCTACGGTCACATGCAAGTTTTCATCTCATTCTGATGTTCTCGTGGTCTTCCTCCCATGAAACCCTCGATCTCTGTAAAGACTGGATCGCTCCACCCCTAGACGCTCCTCCGACAGGGTAGCCATGTAGCTCTCTCTTGTTTTGTGTTTGTTTAGGTCATAGGTTGATGTAAAACCATGTTGGTTCACAAGTTGGGGCACTATCCTACCCGGTTTCACCTCGACGGGAGATTCCCTTATACGGGTTTTAACCTTCGCCTCTAGGTTAGAGCGCATGCATGCGAGGGGACACATGCAAGCACCTATACCAACCTCTCACCACACTCACACACATATGCTAGGGTCACATGCAAGTTTTCATCTCATTCCGATGTTCTCGTGGTCTTCCTCCCATGAACCCCGATCTCTGCAAGACTGGATCGCCCACCCCCTAGACGCTCCTCCGACAGGTAGCCCATGTAGCTCTCTCTTGTTTTGTGTTTGTTTAGGTCATAGGTTGATGTAAAACCATGTTGGTTCACAAGTTGGGGCACTATCCTACCCGGTTTCACCTCGACGGGAGATTCCCCTTATACTGCACTAACCTTCGCCTCTAGGTTAGAGCGCATGCATGCGAGGGGGACACATGCAAGCACCTATACCAACCTCTCACCACACTCACACACATATGCTAGGGTCACATGCAAGTTTTCATCTCATTCCGATGTTCTCGTGGTCTTCCTCCCAAACCCCGATCTCTGTATAAGACTCTGATCGCCTACCCCTAGACGCTCCTCCGACAGGGTAGCCCATGTAGCTCTCTTGTTTTGTGTTTGTTTAGGTCATAGGTTGATGTAAAACCATGTTGGTTCACAAGTTGGGGCACTATCCTACCCGGCTTCACCTCGACGGGAGATTCCCCTTATACTGCACTTTTAACCTTCGCCTCTAGGTTAGAGCGCATGCATGCGAGGGGATACACATGCAAGCACATATACCAACCTATCACCACACTCACACACATATGCTAGGGTCACATGCAAGTTTTCATCTCATTCCGATGTTCTCGTGGTCTTCCTCCCAAACCCCGATCTCTGTGGCAAGACTCGGATCGTCTACCCCCCTAGACGTTCCTCTGACAGGGGTAGCCCGGGATAGCTCTCTCTTGTTTTGTGTTTGTTTAGGTCATAGGTTGATGTAAAACCATGTTGGTTCACAAGTTGGGGCACTATCCTACCCGGTTTCACCTCGACGGGAGATTCCCTTATACGGGTATTTTAACCTTCGCCTTTAGGTTAGAGCGCATGCATGCGAGGGGGACACATGCAAGCACCTATACCAACCTCTCACCACACTCACACACATATGCTAGGGTCACATGCAAGTTTTCATCTCATTCCGATGTTCTCGTGGTCTCCTCCCACAAACCTCGATCTCTGTATAAGACTTGGATCGCCTACCCCCTAGACGCCTCCTCGACAGGTAGCCCATGTAGCTCTCTCTTGTTTTGTGTTTGTTTAGGTCATAGGTTGATGTAAAACCATGTTGGTTCACAAGTTGGGGCACTATCCTACCCGGTTTCACCTCGACGGGAGATTCCCCTTATACTGCACTAACCTTCATTTAGGTTAGAGCGCATGCATGCGAGGGGGACACATGCAAGCACCTATACCAACCTCTCACCACACTCACACACATATGCTAGGGTCACATGCAAGTTTTCATCTCATTCCGATGTTCTCGTGGTCTTCCTCCCGAAACCCCTCGATCTCTCGCAAGACTCTGATCGCCCACCCCCTAGACGCTCCTCCCGACAGGGTAGCCCGGCATAGCTCTCTCTTGTTTTGTGTTTGTTTAGGTCATAGGTTGATGTAAAACCATGTTGGTTCACAAGTTGGGGCACTATCCTACCCGTATTCACCTCGACGGGGAGATTCCCCCCTTATACGGGTACTTTAACCTTCGCCTCTAGGTTAGAGCGCATGCATGCGAGGGGGACACATGCAAGCACCTATACCAACCTCTCACCACACTCACACACATATGCTAGGGTCACATGCAAGTTTTCATCTCATTCCGATGTTCTCGTGGTCTTCCTCCCACAAACCCCGATCTCTGGCAAGACTGGATCGCCTACCCCTAGACGCTCCTCCGACAGGGTAGCCCATGTAGCTCTCTTGTTTTGTGTTTGTTTAGGTCATAGGTTGATGTAAAACCATGTTGGTTCACAAGTTGGGGCACTATCCTACCCGGTTTCACCTCGACGGGGAGATTCCCCCCTTATACGGGTACGGAACCTTCGCCTCTAGGTTAGAGCGCATGCATGCAAGGGGGGACACATGCAAGCACCTATACCAACCTCTCACCACACTCACACACATATGCTAGGGTCACATGCAAGTTTTCATCTCATTCCGATGTTCTCGTGGTCTTCCTCCCATGAAACCCTCGATCTCTCTGGCAAGACTGGATCGCCTACCCCCTAGACGCTCCTCCGACAGGTAGCTGCGTAGCTCTCTCTTGTTTTGTGTTTGTTTAGGTCATAGGTTGATGTAAAACCATGTTGGTTCACAAGTTGGGGCACTATCCCACCCGGTTTCACCTCGACGGGAGATTCCCCTTATACTGCACTGAACCTTCGCCTCTAGGTTAGAGCGCATGCATGCGAGGGGGACACATGCAAGCACCTATACCAACCTCTCACCACACTCACACGCATATGCTAGGGTCACATGCAAGTTTTCATCTCATTCTGATGTTCTCGTGGTCTTCCTCCCATGAAACCTCGATCTCTGTATAAGACTGGATCGCTCACTCCCCCTAGACGCTCCTCCGACAGGGTAGCCCATGTAGCTCTCTCTTGTTTTGTGTTTGTTTAGGTCATAGGTTGATGTAAAACCATGTTGGTTCACAAGTTGGGGCACTATCCTACCCGGCTTTCACCTCGACGGGAGATTCCCTTATACGGGCACTAACCTTCATCTAGGTTAGAGCGCATGAATGCGAGGGGGCACACATGCAAGCACCTATACCAACCTCTCACCACACTCACACACATATGCTAGGGTCACATGCAAGTTTTCATCTCATTCCGATGTTCTCGTGGTCTTCCTCCCATGAAACCCTCGATCTCTGTAAGATTCTGGATCGCTCACCCCCTAGACGCTCCTCCGACAGGGTAGCCTGCGTAGCTCTCTCTTGTTTTGTGTTGGTTTAGTTCATAGGTTGATGTAAAACATGTTGGTTCACAAGTTGGGGCACTATCCTACCCGGTTTCACCTAGACGGGAGATTCCCCTTATACTGCACTAACCTTCGCCTTTAGGTTAGAGCGCATGCATGCGAGGGGACACATGCAAGCACCTATACCAACCTCTCACCACACTCACACACATATGCTAGGGTCACATGCAAGTTTTCATCTCATTCATGTTCTCGTGGTCTTCCTCCCATGAAACCTCGATCTCTATGCAAGATTCTGGATCGCCCACCCCCTAGACGCTCCTCCGACAGGGTAGCCCATGTAGCTCTCTCTTGTTTTGTGTTTGTTTAGGTCATAGGTTGATGTAAAACCATGTTGGTTCACAAGTTGGGGCACTATCCTACCCGGTTTCACCTCGACGGTGAGATTCCCCTTATACTGCACTAACCTTCGCCTCTAGGTTAGAGCGCATGCATGCGAGGGGGGACACATGCAAGCACCTATACCAACCTCTCACCACACTCACACACATATGCTAGGGTCACATGCAAGTTTTCATCTCATTCCGATGTTCTCGTGGTCTTCCTCCGGCGAAACCCTGATCTCTCAGGCAAGACTGGATCGTCTACCCCCTAGACGTTCCTCTGACAGGGGTAGCCCGGTGTAGCTCTCTCTTGTTTTGTGTTTGTTTAGGTCATAGGTTGATGTAAAACCATGTTGGTTCACAAGTTGGGGCACTATCCTACCCGGTTTCACCTCGACGGGAGATTCCCCTTATACGGGTAATTAACCTTCGCCTCTAGGTTAGAGCGCATGCATGCGAGGGGAGCCACATGCAAGCACCTATACCAACCTCTCACCACACTCACACACATATGCTAGGGTCACATGCAAGTTTTCATCTCATTCCGATGTTCTCGTGGTCTTCCTCCCACAAACCTCGATCTCTATAAGACTTGGATCGCTCCCCCCTAGACGTGTCTCTGACAGGGGTAGCCCGGCGGAGCTCTCTCTTGTTTTGTGTTTGTTTAGGTCATAGGTTGATGTAAAACCATGTTGGTTCACAAGTTGGGGCACTATCCTACCCGGTTTCACCTCGACGGGGAGATTCCCCTTATACGGCACTAACCTTCGCCTCTAGGTTAGAGCGCATGCATGCGAGGGGAGCCACATGCAAGCACCTATACCAACCTCTCACCACACTCACACACATATGCTAGGGTCACATGCAAGTTTTCATCTCATTGCGATGTTCTCGTGGTCTTCCTCCCATGAACCCCGATCTCCGGCAAGACTGGATCGCCCACCCCTAGACGCTCCTCCGACAGGTAGCCCCATGTAGCTCTCTCTTGTTTTGTGTTTGTTTAGGTCATAGGTTGATGTAAAACCATGTTGGTTCACAAGTTGGGGCACTATCCTACCCGGTTTCACCTCGACGGGAGATTCCCCTTATACTGCACTAACCTTCGCCTCTAGGTTAGAGCGCATGCATGAGGGGGACACATGCAAGCACCTATACCAACCTCTCACCACACTCACACACATATGCTAGGGTCACATGCAAGTTTTCATCTCATTCCGATGTTCTCGTGGTCTTCCTCCCATGAACCCGATCTCTGATCGCTTGCCTACCCCCTAGACGCTCCTCCGACAGGGTAGCCCGCGTAGCTCTCTCTTGTTTTGTGTTTGTTTAGGTCATAGGTTGATGTAAAACCATGTTGGTTCACAAGTTGGGGCACTATCCTACCCGGTTTCACCTCGACGGGAGATTCCCCTTATACTGCACTAACCTTCGCCTCTAGGTTAGAGCGCATGCATGCGAGGGGGACACATGCAAGCACCTATACCAACCTCTCACCACACTCACACACACATATGCTAGGGTCACATGCAAGTTTTCATCTCCTTGCGATGTTCTCGTGGTCTTCCTCCCATGAACCTCGATCTCTGTAAAGACTTCTGATCGCCTACCCCCTAGACGCTCCTCCGACAGGTAGCCCATGTAGCTCTCTCTTGTTTTGTGTTTGTTTAGGTCATAGGTTGATGTAAAACCATGTTGGTTCACAAGTTGGGGCACTATCCTACCCGCTTTCACCTCGACGGGAGATTCCCCTTATACTGGCACTAACCTTCATTTAGGTTAGAGCGCATGCATGCGAGGGGGACACATGCAAGCACCTATACCAATCTCTCACCACACTCACACACATATGCTAGGGTCACATGCAAGTTTTCATCTCATTCGATGTTCTCGTGGTCTTCCTCCCATGAAACCTCGATCTCTCGGCAAGACTGGATCGCCTACCCCCTAGACGCTCCTCCGACAGGGTAGCCCGCGTAGCTCTCTCTTGTTTTGTGTTTGTTTAGGTCATAGGTTGATGTAAAACCATGTTGGTTCACAAGTTGGGGCACTATCCTACCCGGCTTCACCTCGACGGGAGATTCCCCTTATACGGCACTAACCTTCGCCTCTAGGTTAGAGCGCATGCATGCGAGGGGACACATGCAAGCACCTATACCAATCTCTCACCACACTCACACACATATGCTAGGGTCACATGAAAGGTTTCATCTTATTCCCATGTTCGCGTGGTCTTCCTCCCTAAACCTCGATCTCTGGCAAGACTGGATCGCCTACCCCCTAGACGCCTCCCGACAGGGGTAGCCCATGAGCTCTCTCTTGTTTTGTGTTTGTTTAGGTCATAGGTTGATGTAAAACCATGTTGGTTCACAAGTTGGGGCACTATCCTACCTGTTTCACCTCGACGGGAGATTCCCCTTATACGGCACGGAACCTTCGCCTCTAGGTTAGAGCGCATGCATGCGAGGGGGACACATGCAAGAACCTATACCAACCTATCACCACACTCACACACATATGCTAGGGTCACATGCAAGTTTTCATCTCATTCCATGTTCTCGTGGTCTCCTCCCATGAACCCTCGATCTCTGGCAAGACTCTGGATCGCCTACCCCCTAGACGCTCCTCCGACAGGGTAGCCATGTAGCTCTCTCTTGTTTTGTGTTTGTTTAGGTCATAGGTTGATGTAAAACCATGTTGGTTCACAAGTTGGGGCACTATCCTACCCGGTTTCACCTCGACGGGAGATTCCCTTATACGGCACTAACCTTCGCCTCTAGGTTAGAGCGCGTGCATGCGAGGCGGGACACATGCAAGCACCTATACCAACCTCTCACCACACTCACACACATATGCTAGGGTCACATGCAAGTTTTCATCTCATTCCATGTTCTCGTGGTCTCCTCCTGAAACCTCGATCTCTGGCAAGACTGGATCGCCTACCCCCTAGACGCTCCTCCGACAGGGGTAGCCCATAGCTCTCTCTTGTTTTGTGTTTGTTTAGGTCATAGGTTGATGTAAAACCATGTTGGTTCACAAGTTGGGGCACTATCCTACCCGCTTCACCTCGACGGGAGATTCCCCTTATACGGGTACTAACCTTCGCCTCTAGGTTAGAGCGCATGCATGCGAGGGGGACACATGCAAGCACCTATACCAACCTCTCACCACACTCACACACATATGCTAGGGTCACATGCAAGTTTTCATCTCATTCCGATGTTCTCGTGGTCTCCTCCCAAACCTCGATCTCTCAGGCAAGACTGGATCGCCTACCCCCTAGACGCTCCTCCCGACAGGTAGCCTGCGTAGCTCTCTCTTGTTTTGTGTTTGTTTAGGTCATAGGTTGATGTAAAACCATGTTGGTTCACAAGTTGGGGCACTATCCTACCCGGTTTCACCTCGACGGGAGATTCCCCTTATACTGCACTAACCTTCGCCTCTAGGTTAGAGCGCATGCATGCGAGGGGGACACATGCAAGCACCTATACCAACCTCTCACCACACTCACACACATATGCTAGGGTCACATGCAAGTTTTCATCTCATTCCGATGTTCTCGTGGTCTTCCTCCCTAAACCTCGATCTCTGGCAAGACTGGATCGCCTACCCCCTAGACGCTCCTCCGACAGGGTAGCCCATGTAGCTCTCTTGTTTTGTGTTTGTTTAGGTCATAGGTTGATGTAAAACCATGTTGGTTCACAAGTTGGGGCACTATCCTACCCGGTTTCACCTCGACGGGAGATTCCCCTTATACGTGCACGGAACCTTCGCCTCTAGGTTAGAGCGCATGCATGCGAGGGGGACACATGCAAGCACCTATACCAACCTCTCACCACACTCACACACATATGCTAGGGTCACATGCAAGTTTTCATCTCATTCCGATGTTCTCGTGGTCTTCCTCCCATGAACCTCGATCTCTGTGGCAAGACTTGATCGCCTACCCCCTAGACGCTCCTCCGACAGGTAGCCCATGAGCTCTCTCTTGTTTTGTGTTTGTTTAGGTCATAGGTTGATGTAAAACCATGTTGGTTCACAAGTTGGGGCACTATCCTACCCGGTTTCACCTCGACGGGAGATTCCCCTTATACTGCACTAACCTTCGCCTCTAGGTTAGAGCGCATGCATGCGAGGGGGACACATGCAAGCACCTATACCAACCTCTCACCACACTCACACACATATGCTAGGGTCACATGCAAGTTTTCATCTCATTCCGATGTTCTCGTGGTCTTCCTCCCAAACCTCGATCTCTGTGGCAAGACTGGATCGCTCACCCCCTAGACGCTCCTCCGACAGGTAGCCCATGTAGCTCTCTCTTGTTTTGTGTTTGTTTAGGTCATAGGTTGATGTAAAACCATGTTGGTTCACAAGTTGGGGCACTATCCTACCGGTTTCACCTCGACGGGAGATTCCCCTTATACGTGCACTAACCTTCGCCTCTAGGTTAGAGCGCATGCATGCGAGGGGGACACATGCAAGCACCTATACCAACCTCTCACCACACTCACACACATATGCTAGGGTCACATGCAAGTTTTCATCTCATTCCGATGTTCTCGTGGTCTTCCTCCCATGAAACCTCGATCTCTGTGGCAAGACTGGATCGCCTACCCCCCTAGACGCTCCTCCGACAGGTAGCCCATGTAGCTCTCTCTTGTTTTGTGTTTGTTTAGGTCATAGGTTGATGTAAACCATGTTGGTTCACAAGTTGGGGCACTATCCTACCCGCTTTCACCTCGACGGGAGATTCCCTTATACTGCACTAACCTTCGCCTCTAGGTTAGAGCGCATGCATGCGAGGGGGACACATGCAAGCACCTATACCAACCTCTCACCACACTCACACACATATGCTAGGGTCACATGCAAGTTTTCATCTCATTCCGATGTTCTCGTGGTCTTCCTCCCAAAACCTCGATCTCTGCAAGATTCTGGATCGCCCACCCCCTAGACGCTCCTCCGACAGGTAGCCCATGTAGCTCTCTTGTTTTGTGTTTGTTTAGGTCATAGGTTGATGTAAAACCATGTTGGTTCACAAGTTGGGGCACTATCCTACCCGGTTTCACCTCGACGGGAGATTCCCCTTATACGGGTACTAACCTTCGCCTCTAGGTTAGTGCGGATGCATGCGCGGGGGGACACATGCAAGCACCTATACCAACCTCTCACCACACTCACACACATATGCTAGGGTCACATGCAAGTTTTCATCTCATTCCGATGTTCTCGTGGTCTCCTCCCATGAACCTCGATCTCTGTGGCAAGACTCTGATCGCCTACCCCCCTAGACGCTCCTCCGACAGGTAGCCCTGTAGCTCTCTCTCTTGTTTTGTGTTTGTTTAGGTCATAGGTTGATGTAAAACCATGTTGGTTCACAAGTTGGGGCACTATCCTACCCGGTTTCACCTCGACGGGAGATTCCCTTATACTACTGCAAACCTTCGCCTAGGTTAGAGCGCATGCATGCAGGGGGACACATGCAAGCACCTATACCAACCTCTCACCACACTCACACACATATGCTAGGGTCACATGCAAGTTTTCATCTCATTCCGATGTTCTCGTGGTCTTCCTCCCGAAACCTCGATCTCTCGCAAGACTGGATCGTCTACCCCCTAGACGTTCCTCTGACAGGGGTAGTCGGCGTAGCTCTCTCTTGTTTTGTGTTTGTTTAGGTCATAGGTTGATGTAAAACCATGTTGGTTCACAAGTTGGGGCACTATCCTACCCGGTTTCACCTCGACGGGAGATTCCCTTATACTGCACTAACCTTCGCCTAGGTTAGAGCGCATGCATGCGAGGGGGACACATGCAAGCACCTATACCAACCTCTCACCACACTCACACACATATGCTAGGGTCACATGCAAGTTTTCATCTCATTCCATGTTCTCGTGGTCTTCCTCCCTGAAACCTCGATCTCTGGCAAGACTGGATCGCCTACCCCCTAGACGCTCCTCCGACAGGGTAGCCCATGTAGCTCTCTCTTGTTTTGTGTTTGTTTAGGTCATAGGTTGATGTAAAACCATGTTGGTTCACAAGTTGGGGCACTATCCTACCCGGTTTCACCTCGACGGGAGATTCCCCTTATACGGGTACTAACCTTCGCCTAGGTTAGAGCGCATGCATGCGAGGGGGACACATGAAAGCACCTATACCAACCTCTCACCACACTCACACACATATGCTAGGGTCACATGCAAGTTTTCATCTCATTCCGATGTTCTCGTGGTCTTCCTCCCATGAAACCCTCGATCTCTCGCAAGACTGGATCGCCTACCCCCTAGACGCTCCTCCGACAGGGTAGCCCATGTAGCTCTTTTGTTTTGTGTTTGTTTAGGTCATAGGTTGATGTAAAACCATGTTGGTTCACAAGTTGGGGCACTATCCTACCCGTTTTCACCTCGACGGGGAGATTCCCCCCTTATACGTGTACGGAACCTTCGCCTAGGTTAGAGCGCATGCATGCGAGGGGACACATGCAAGCACCTATACCAACCTCTCACCACACTCACACACATATGCTAGGGTCACATGCAAGTTTTCATCTCATTCCGATGTTCTCGTGGTCTTCCTCCCATGAAACCTCGATCTCTGGCAAGACTGGATCGCCTACCCCCTAGACGCCTCCCGACAGGGTAGCCCATGTAGCTCTCTCTTGTTTTGTGTTTGTTTAGGTCATAGGTTGATGTAAAACCATGTTGGTTCACAAGTTGGGGCACTATCCTACCCGGTTTCACCTCGACGGGAGATTCCCTTATACGGCACTAACCTTCGCCTCTAGGTTAGAGCTCATGCATGCGAGGGGGGACACATGCAAGCACCTATACCAACCTCTCACCACACTCACACGCATATGCTAGGGTCACATGCAAGTTTTCATCTCATTCTGATGTTCTCGTGGTCTTCCTCCGGCGAAACCCTGATCTCTGTGCGCAAGACTCTGATCGCTCCACCCCTAGACGCTCCTCCGACAGGGGTAGCCTGTAGCTCTCTCTTGTTTTGTGTTTGTTTAGGTCATAGGTTGATGTAAAACCATGTTGGTTCACAAGTTGGGGCACTATCCTACCCGGTTTCACCTCGACGGGGAGATTCCCCCCTTATACGGGTACTAACCTTCATCTAGGTTAGAGCGCATGCATGCGAGGGGGACACATGCAAGCACCTATACCAACCTCTCACCACACTCACACACATATGCTAGGGTCACATGCAAGTTTTCATCTCATTCCGATGTTCTCGTGGTCTTCCTCCCTGAAACCCTCGATCTCTGGCAAGACTGGATCGCCTACCCCCTAGACGCTCCTCCGACAGGTAGCCCATGTAGCTCTCTCTTTGTTTTGTGTTTGTTTAGGTCATAGGTTGATGTAAAACCATGTTGGTTCACAAGTTGGGGCACTATCCTACCCGGTTTCACCTCGACGGGAGATTCCCCTTATACGGGCACTAACCTTCGCCTCTAGGTTAGAGCGCATGCATGCGAGGGGGACACATGCAAGCACCTATACCAACCTCTCACCACACTCACACACATATGCTAGGGTCACATGCAAGTTTTCATCTCATTCCGATGTTCTCGTGGTCTTCCTCCCATGAAACCTCGATCTCTGGCAAGACTCTGATCGCCTACCCCCTAGACGCTCCTCCCGACAGGTAGCCCATGTAGCTCTCTCTTGTTTTGTGTTTGTTTAGGTCATAGGTTGATGTAAAACCATGTTGGTTCACAAGTTGGGGCACTATCCTACCCGGTTTCACCTCGACGGGAGATTCCCCTTATACTGCACTAACCTTCGCCTCTAGGTTAGAGCGCATGCATGCGAGGGGGACACATGCAAGCACCTATACCAACCTCTCACCACACTCACACACATATGCTAGGGTCACATGCAAGTTTTCATCTCATTCCGATGTTCTCGTGGTCTTCCTCCCATGAACCTCGATCTCTGTGGCAAGACTGGATCGCCTACCCCCTAGACGCTCCTCCGACAGGGTAGCCCATGTAGCTCTCTTGTTTTGTGTTTGTTTAGGTCATAGGTTGATGTAAAACCATGTTGGTTCACAAGTTGGGGCACTATCCTACCCGGTTTCACCTCGACGGGAGATTCCCCTTATACTGCACTAACCTTCGCCTCTAGGTTAGAGCGCATGCATGCGAGGGGGACACATGCAAGCACCTATACCAACCTCTCACCACACTCACACACATATGCTAGGGTCACATGCAAGCTTTCATCTCATTCCGATGTTCTCGTGGTCTTCCTCCCATGAAACCCCGATCTCTGGCAAGACTGGATCGCCTACCCCCTAGACGGACCTCTGACAGGAGCCCGGCGTAGCTCTCTCTTGTTTTGTGTTTGTTTAGGTCATAGGTTGATGTAAAACCATGTTGGTTCACAAGTTGGGGCACTATCCTACCCGGCTTTCACCTCGACGGGAGATTCCCCTTATACGGCACTAACCTTCGCCTAGGTTAGAGCGCATGCATGCGAGGGGGACACATGCAAGCCCCTATACCAACCTCTCACCACACTCACACACATATGCTAGGGTCACATGCAAGTTTTCATCTCATTCCGATGTTCTCGTGGTCTTCCTCCCACAAACCTCGATCTCTGGCAAGACTGGATCGCCTACCCCCTAGACGCTCCTCCGACAGGGTAGCCAGTAGCTCTCTTGTTTTGTGTTTGTTTAGGTCATAGGTTGATGTAAACCATGTTGGTTCACAAGTTGGGGCACTATCCTACCCGGTTTCACCTCGACGGGAGATTCCCTTATACGGGCACTAACCTTCGCCTCTAGGTTAGAGCGCATGCATGCGAGGGGGACACATGCAAGCACCTATACCAACCTCTCACCACACTCACACACATATGCTAGGGTCACATGCAAGTTTTCATCTCATTCCGATGTTCTCGTGGTCTTCCTCCCATGAAACCTCGATCTCTGTATAAGACTGGATCGTCTACCCCCTAGACGTTCCTCTGACAGGGGTAGCCCAGCGTAGCTCTCTCTTGTTTTGTGTTTGTTTAGGTCATAGGTTGATGTAAAACCATGTTGGTTCACAAGTTGGGGCACTATCCTACCCGGTTTCACCTCGACGGGAGATTCCCCTTATACGGGTACTAACCTTCGCCTCTAGGTTAGAGCGCATGCATGCGAGGGGGACACATGCAAGCACCTATACCAACCTCTCACCACACTCACACACATATGCTAGGGTCACATGCAAGTTTTCATCTCATTCCGATGTTCTCGTGGTCTTCCTCCTGAAACCTCGATCTCTGTGGCAAGACTGACTGCCTACCCCCCTAGACGCTCCTCCGACAGGTAGCCCATGTAGCTCTCTCTTGTTTTGTGTTTGTTTAGGTCATAGGTTGATGTAAAACCATGTTGGTTCACAAGTTGGGGCACTATCCTACCCGGTTTCACCTCGACGGGAGATTCCCCTTATACGGCACGAACCTTCGCCTCTAGGTTAGAGCGCATGCATGCGAGGGGGACACATGCAAGCACCTATACCAACCTCTCACCACACTCACACACATATGCTAGGGTCACATGCAAGTTTTCATCTCATTCCGATGTTCTCGTGGTCTTCCTCCCACAAACCTCGATCTCTGGCAAGATTCTGATCGCCTACCCCCTAGACGCTCCTCCGACAGGGGTAGCCCATGTAGCTCTCTCTTGTTTTGTGTTTGTTTAGGTCATAGGTTGATGTAAAACCATGTTGGTTCACAAGTTGGGGCACTATCCTACCCGGTTTCACCTCGACGGGAGATTCCCCTTATACTGCACTAACCTTCGCCTAGGTTAGAGCGCATGCATGCGAGGGGGACACATGCAAACACCTATACCAACCTCTCACCACACTCACACACATATGCTAGGGTCACATGCAAGTTTTCATCTCATTCCGATGTTCTCGTGGTCTTCCTCCCAAACCTCGATCTCTGCAAGACTGGATCGCTTCCACCCCTAGACGCTCCTCCGACAGGTAGCCCATGTAGCTCTCTCTTGTTTTGTGTTTGTTTAGGTCATAGGTTGATGTAAAACCATGTTGGTTCACAAGTTGGGGCACTATCCTACCCGGTTTCACCTCGACGGGAGATTCCCCTTATACTGCACTTTAACCTTCGCCTCTAGGTTAGAGCGCATGCATGCGAGGGGATACACATGCAAGCACCTATACCAACCTCTCACCACACTCACACACATATGCTAGGGTCACATGCAAGTTTTCATCTCATTCCGATGTTCTCGTGGTCTTCCTCCCATGAAACCCCGATCTCTATGACTGACTGGATCGCCTACCCCCCTAGACGCTCCTCCGACAGGGTAGCCCATGTAGCTCTCTCTTGTTTTGTGTTTGTTTAGGTCATAGGTTGATGTAAACCATGTTGGTTCACAAGTTGGGGCACTATCCTACCTGTTTCACCTCGACGGGAGATTCCCCTTATACTGGGTACGAACCTTCGCCTCTAGGTTAGAGCGCATGCATGCGAGGGGACACATGCAAGCACCTATACCAACCTCTCACCACACTCACACACATATGCTAGGGTCACATGCAAGTTTTCATCTCATTCGGATGTTCTCGTGGTCTTCCTCCCATGAAACCTCGATCTCTGGCAAGACTTGGATCGCCTACCCCCTAGACGCTCCTCCCGACAGGGTAGCCCATGTAGCTCTCTCTTGTTTTGTGTTTGTTTAGGTCATAGGTTGATGTAAAACCATGTTGGTTCACAAGTTGGGGCACTATCCTACCCGGTTTCACCTCGACGGGAGATTCCCTTATACTGCACTAACCTTCGCCTCTAGGTTAGAGCGCATGCATGCGAGGGGTGACACATGCAAGCACCTATACCAACCTCTCACCACACTCACACACATATGCTAGGGTCACATGCAAGTTTTCATCTCATTCCGATGTTCTCGTGGTCTTCCTCCCATAAACCTCGATCTCTGGCAAGACTCGGATCGCCTACCCCCTAGACGCTCCTCCGACAGGTAGCCCATGTAGCTCTCTCTTGTTTTGTGTTTGTTTAGGTCATAGGTTGATGTAAAACCATGTTGGTTCACAAGTTGGGGCACTATCCTACCCGGTTTCACCTCGACGGGAGATTCCCCTTATACTGCACTTTAACCTTCGCCTAGGTTAGAGCGCATGCATGCGAGGGGACACATGCAAGCACCTATACCAACCTCTCACCACACTCACACACATATGCTAGGGTCACATGCAAGTTTTCATCTCATTCCGATGTTCTCGTGGTCGTCCTCCCATGAAACTCGATCTCTGGCAAGACTTGGATCGCCTACCCCTAGACGTTCCTCTGACATGGGTAGCCCGGTGTAGCTCTCTCTTGTTTTGTGTTTGTTTAGGTCATAGGTTGATGTAAAACCATGTTGGTTCACAAGTTGGGGCACTATCCTACCCGGTTTCACCTCGACGGGGAGATTCCCCCCTTATACGGGCACTAACCTTCGCCTCTAGGTTAGAGCGCATGCATGCGAGGGGGCACACATGCAAGCACCTATACCAACCTCTCACCACACTCACACACATATGCTAGGGTCACATGCAAGTTTTCATCTCATTCCGATGTTCTCATGGTCTTCCTCCCATGAAACCCTCGATCTCTCAGGCAAGATTCTGGATCGCCTACCCCCTAGACGCTCCTCCGACAGGGTAGCCCATGTAGCTCTCTTGTTTTGTGTTTGTTTAGGTCATAGGTTGATGTAAAACCATGTTGGTTCACAAGTTGGGGCACTATCCTACCCGGTTTCACCTCGACGGGAGATTCCCCTTATACGGCACTAACCTTCGCTCTAGGTTAGAGCGCATGCATGTGAGGGGGGACACATGCAAGCACCTATACCAACCTCTCACCACACTCACACACATATGCTAGGGTCACATGCAAGTTTTCATCTCATTCCGATGTTCTCGTGGTCTTCCTCCCATGAAACCTCGATCTCTGGCAAGACTCTGGATCGCCTACCCCCCTAGACGCTCCTCCGACAGGTAGCCCATGTAGCTCTCTCTTGTTTTGTGTTTGTTTAGGTCATAGGTTGATGTAAAACCATGTTGGTTCACAAGTTGGGGCACTATCCTACCCGGTTTCACCTCGACGGGAGATTCCCCTTATACGGTACTAACCTTCATTTAGGTTAGAGCGCATGCATGCGAGGGGACACATGCAAGCACCTATACCAACCTCTCACCACACTCACACACATATGCTAGGGTCACATGCAAGTTTTCATCTCATTCCGATGTTCTCGTGGTCTTCCTCCCATGAAACCTCGATCTCTGTGGCTTCTGGATCGCCTACCCCCTAGACGCTCCTCCGACAGGTAGCCCGGTAGCTCTCTCTTGTTTTGTGTTTGTTTAGGTCATAGGTTGATGTAAAACCATGTTGGTTCACAAGTTGGGGCACTATCCTACCCGGTTTCACCTCGACGGGAGATTCCCCTTATACTGCACATTTAACCTTCGCCTCTAGGTTAGAGCGCATGCATGCGAGGGGGACACATGCAAGCACCTATACCAACCTCTCACCACACTCACACACATATGCTAGGGTCACATGCAAGTTTTCATCTCATTCCGATGTTCTCGTGGTCTTCCTCCCATGAAACCTCGATCTCTGTAAGACGATTTGGATCGCCTACCCCCTAGACGCTCCTCCGACAGGGTAGCCCGCGTAGCTCTCTCTTGTTTTGTGTTTGTTTAGGTCATAGGTTGATGTAAAACCATGTTGGTTCACAAGTTGGGGCACTATCCTACCCGGTTTCACCTCGACGGGGAGATTCCCCTTATACGGGCACTAACCTTCGCCTCTTGGTTAGAGCGCATGCATGCGAGGGGGACACATGCAAGCACCTATACCAACCTCTCACCACACTCACACACATATGCTAGGGTCACATGCAAGTTTTCATCTCATTCCGATGTTCTCGTGGTCTTCCTCCCTGAAACCTCGATCTCTGGCAAGACTTCTGATCGCCCACCCCCTAGACGCTCCTCCGACAGGGTAGCCTGTAGCTCTCTCTTGTTTTGTGTTTGTTTAGGTCATAGGTTGATGTAAAACCATGTTGGTTCACAAGTTGGGGCACTATCCTACCCGGTTTCACCTCGACGGGAGATTCCCCTTATACTGCACTTTAACCTTCGCCTCTAGGTTAGAGCGCATGCATGCGAGGGGGACACATGCAAGCACCTATACCAACCTCTCACCACACTCACACACATATGCTAGGGTCACATGCAAGTTTTCATCTCATTCCGATGTACTAGTGGTCTTCCTCCCATGAAACCTCGATCTCTGTAAGCAAGACTGGATCGCTCACCCCCTAGACGCTCCTCCCAGGGGTAGCCCGTAGCTCTCTCTTGTTTTGTGTTTGTTTAGGTCATAGGTTGATGTAAAACCATGTTGGTTCACAAGTTGGGGCACTATCCTACCCGGTTTCACCTCGACGGGAGATTCCCTTATACTTGCACTAACCTTCATTTAGGTTAGAGCGCATGCATGCGAGGGGGACACATGCAAGCACCTATACCAACCTCTCACCACACTCACACACATATGCTAGGGTCACATGCAAGTTTTCATCTCATTCCATGTTCTCGTGGTCTTCCTCCCAAAACCCTCGATCTCTGTGGCAAGACTGATCGCCCACCCCCTAGACGCTCCTCCGACAGGTAGCCCATGTAGCTCTCTCTCTTGTTTTGTGTTTGTTTAGGTCATAGGTTGATGTAAAACCATGTTGGTTCACAAGTTGGGGCACTATCCTACCCGGTTTCACCTCGACGGGAGATTCCCCTTATACTGCACTAACCTTCGCCTCTAGGTTAGAGCGCATGCATGCGAAGGGGGACACATGCAAGCACCTATACCAACCTCTCACCACACTCACACACATATGCTAGGGTCACATGCAAGTTTTCATCTCATTCCGATGTTCTCGTGGTCTTCCTCCCATGAAACCTCGATCTCTGTGGCAAGACTGGATCGCCTACCCCTAGACGCTCCTCCGACAGGTAGCCCATGTAGCTCTCTCTTGTTTTGTGTTTGTTTAGGTCATAGGTTGATGTAAAACCATGTTGGTTCACAAGTTGGGGCACTATCCTACCTGTTTCACCTCGACGGGAGATTCCCTTATACGGCACTTTAACCTTCGCCTCTAGGTTAGAGCGCATGCATGCGAGGGGGACACATGCAAGCACCTATACCAACGTCTCACCACACTCACACACATATGCTAGGGTCACATGCAAGTTTTCATCTCATTCCGATGTTCTCGTGGTCTTCCTCCCATGAACCCTCGATCTCTGGCAAGACTCGGATCGTCTACCCCCCTAGACGTTCCTCTGACATGGGTAGCCCGGCGTTGCTCTCTCTTGTTTTGTGTTTGTTTAGGTCATAGGTTGATGTAAAACCATGTTGGTTCACAAGTTGGGGCACTATCCTACCCGGTTTCACCTCGACGGGGAGATTCCCCTTATACTGCACTAACCTTCATTTAGGTTAGAGCGCATGCATGCGAGGGGGACACATGCAAGCACCTATACCAACCTCTCACCACACTCACACACATATGCTAGGGTCACATGCAAGTTTTCATCTCATTCCATGTTCTCGTGGTCTTCCTCCCACAAACCCTCGATCTCTGTGGCAAGACTCTGATCGCCTACCCCCTAGACGCTCCTCCGACAGGTAGCCATGTAGCTCTCTCTTGTTTTGTGTTTGTTTAGGTCATAGGTTGATGTAAAACCATGTTGGTTCACAAGTTGGGGCACTATCCTACCCGGTTTCACCTCGACGGGAGATTCCCCTTATACGGGTACTAACCTTCGCTCTAGGTTAGAGCGCATGCATGCGAGGGGGGACACATGCAAGCACCTATACCAACCTCTCACCACACTCACACACATATGCTGGGGTCACATGCAAGTTTTCATCTCATTCCGATGTTCTCGTGGTCTCTCCCATGAAACCTCGATCTCTGTGGCAAGACTGGATCGCCTACCCCCTAGACGCTCCTCCGACAGGGTAGCCCATGAGTAGCTCTCTTGTTTTGTGTTTGTTTAGGTCATAGGTTGATGTAAACCATGTTGGTTCACAAGTTGGGGCACTATCCTACCCGGTTTCACCTCGACGGGAGATTCCCTTATACGGCACGAACCTTCGCCTTAGGTTAGAGCGCATGCATGCGAGGGGGACACATGCAAGCACCTATACCAACCTCTCACCACACTCACACACATATGCTAGGGTCACATGCAAGTTTTCATCTCATTCCGATGTTCTCGTGGTCTTCCTCCCACAAACCCTCGATCTCTGTGGCAAGACTGGATCGCCCACCCCCTAGACGCTCCTCCCGACAGGGTAGCCATGTAGCTCTCTCTTGTTTTGTGTTTGTTTAGGTCATAATTTGATGTAAAACCATGTTGGTTCACAAGTTGGGGCACTATCCTACCCGCTTTCACCTCGACGGGGAGATTCCCCCCTTATACGGGTACGGAACCTTCGCCTAGGTTAGAGCGCATGCATGCGAGGGGGACACATGCAAGCACCTATACCAACCTCTCACCACACTCACACACATATGCTAGGGTCACATGCAAGTTTTCATCTCATTCCGATGTTCTCGTGGTCTTCCTCCCGAAACCTCGATCTCTGGCAAGACTGGATCGCCTACCCCCTAGACGCTCCTCCGACAGGTAGCCCATGTAGCTCTCTCTTTGTTTTGTGTTTGTTTAGGTCATAGGTTGATGTAAAACCATGTTGGTTCACAAGTTGGGGCACTATCCTACCCGGTTTCACCTCGACGGGAGATTCCCCTTATACGGGTACGAACCTTCGCCTCTAGGTTAGAGCGCATGCATGCGAGGGGGACACATGCAAGCACCTATACCAACCTCTCACCACACTCACACACATATGCTAGGGTCACATGCAAGTTTTCATCTCATTCCGATGTTCTCGTGGTCTTCCTCCCACAAACCTCGATCTCTCAGGCAAGACTGGATCGCTCACCCCCTAGACGCTCCTCCGACAGGGTAGCCATGTAGTTCTCTCTTGTTTTGTGTTTGTTTAGGTCATAGGTTGATGTAAAACCATGTTGGTTCACAAGTTGGGGCACTATCCTACCCGGTTTCACCTCGACGGGAGATTCCCCTTATACGGGTACTAACCTTCGCCTAGGTTAGAGCGCTTGCATGCGAGGGGGACACATGCAAGCACCTATACCAACCTCTCACCACACTCACACGCATATGCTAGGGTCACATGCAAGTTTTCATCTCATTCTGATGTTCTCGTGGTCTTCCTCCTGAAAACCTCGATCTCTGGCAAGACTTGATCGCCTCCACCCCCTAGACGCTCCTCCGACAGGGTAGCCCATGTAGCTCTCTCTTGTTTTGTGTTTGTTTAGGTCATAGGTTGATGTAAAACCATGTTGGTTCACAAGTTGGGGCACTATCCTACCCGCTTTCACCTCGACAGGGAGATTCCCCCCTTATACGGGACCGAAACCTACGCCTGGATGATAGACCGCATGCATTCGAGGGGGACACATGCAAGCACGTAAACCTAACTCGCACCACACTCACACACATATGCTAGGGTCACATGCAAGTTTTCATCTCATTCCGATGTTCTCGTGGTCTACCTCCCATGAAACCTCGATCTCTGTGGCAAGACTGGATCGCCTACCCCCTAGACGCTCCTCCGACAGGTAGCCCGTAGCTCTCTCTTGTTTTGTGTTTGTTTAGGTCATAGGTTGATGTAAACCATGTTGGTTCACAAGTTGGGGCACTATCCTACCCGTTTCACCTCGACGGGAGATTCCCCTTATACGGGTACTAACCTTCATTCTAGGTTAGAGCGCATGCATGCGAGGGGGACACATGCAAGCACCTATACCAACCTCTCACCACACTCACACACATATGCTAGGGTCACATGCAAGTTTTCATCTCATTCCGATGTTCTCGTGGTCTTCCTCCCAAACCTCGATCTCTGGCAAGACTTCTGATCGCCCACCCCCTAGACGCTCCTCCCGACAGGTAGCCCATGAGCTCTCTCTTGTTTTGTGTTTGTTTAGGTCATAGGTTGATGTAAAACCATGTTGGTTCACAAGTTGGGGCACTATCCTACCCGCTTTCACCTCGACGGGGAGATTCCCCCCTTATACTGCACTAACCTTCATTTAGGTTAGAGCGCATGCTTGGGCGGGGGACACATGCAAGCACCTATACCAACCTCTCACCACACTCACACACATATGCTAGGGTCACATGCAAGTTTTCATCTCATTCCGATGTTCTCGTGGTCTTCCTCCCATGAACCTCGATCTCTGGCAAGACTGGATCGCCTACCCCCTAGACGCTCCTCCGACAGGTAGCCCATGAGCTCTCTCTTGTTTTGTGTTTGTTTAGGTCATAGGTTGATGTAAAACCATGTTGGTTCACAAGTTGGGGCACTATCCTACCCGCTTTCACCTCGACGGGGAGATTCCCCCCTTATACGGGTACTAACCTTCGCCTAGGTTAGAGCGCATGCATGCGAGGGGGACACATGCAAGCACCTATACCAACCTCTCACCACACTCACACACATATGCTAGGGTCACATGCAAGTTTTCATCTCATTCCGATGTTCTCGTGGTCTTCCTCCTGAAACCTCGATCTCTGTAAGACTGGATCGCCTACCCCTAGACGCTCCTCCGACAGGGGTAGCCATGTAGCTCTCTCTTGTTTTGTGTTTGTTTAGGTCATAGGTTGATGTAAAACCATGTTGGTTCACAAGTTGGGGCACTATCCTACCCGGTTTCACCTCGACGGGAGATTCCCTTATACTGCACTAACCTTCATTTAGGTTAGAGCGCATGCATGCGAGGGGACACATGCAAGCACCTATACCAACCTCTCACCACACTCACACACATATGCTAGGGTCACATGCAAGTTTTCATCTCATTCTGATGTTCTCGTGGTCTTCCTCCCATGAAACCTCGATCTCTAGGCAAGACTCTGATCGCCTACCCCCTAGACGCTCCTCCGACAGGGTAGCCATGTAGCTCTCTCTTGTTTTGTGTTTGTTTAGGTCATAGGTTGATGTAAAACCATGTTGGTTCACAAGTTGGGGCACTATCCTACCCGGTTTCACCTCGACGGGAGATTCCCCTTATACTGCACGGAACCTTCGCCTCTAGGTTAGAGCGCATGCATGCGAGGGGGACATGCAAGCACCTATACCAACCTCTCACCACACTCACACACATATGCTAGGGTCACATGCAAGTTTTCATCTCATTCCATGTTCTCGTGGTCTTCCTCCCATGAAACCTCGATCTCTGGCAAGACTCTGGATCGCCTACCCCCTAGACGCTCCTCCCGACAGGGGTAGCCATGTAGCTCTCTTGTTTTGTGTTTGTTTAGGTCATAGGTTGATGTAAAACCATGTTGGTTCACAAGTTGGGGCACTATCCTACCCGGTTTCACCTCGACGGGAGATTCCCCTTATACGGGTACTAACCTTCGCCTAGGTTAGAGCGCATGCATGCGAGGGGGACACATGCAAGCACCTATACCAACCTCTCACCACACTCACACGCATATGCTAGGGTCACATGCAAGTTTTCATCTCATTCGATGTTCTCGTGGTCTTCCTCCCATGAAACTCGATCTCTGTGGCAAGACTGGATCGCCTACCCCCTAGACGCTCCTCCGACAGGGTAGCCCTGTAGCTCTCTTGTTTTGTGTTTGTTTAGGTCATAGGTTGATGTAAAACCATGTTGGTTCACAAGTTGGGGCACTATCCTACCCGGTTTCACCTCGACGGGAGATTCCCCTTATACGGGTACTAACCTTCGCCTAGGTTAGAGCGCATGCATGCGAGGGGGACACATGCAAGCACCTATACCAACCTCTCACCACACTCACACACATATGCTAGGGTCACATGCAAGTTTTCATCTCATTCCATGTTCTCGTGGTCTTCCTCCCACAAACCCTCGATCTCTGTGGCAAGACTGGATCGCCCACCCCCTAGACGCTCCTCCGACAGGGGTAGCCCATGAGCTCTCTCTTGTTTTGTGTTTGTTTAGGTCATAGGCTGATGTAAAACATGTTGGTTCAAAAGTTGGGGCACTATCCTACCCGGTTTCACCTCGACGGGAGATTCCCCTTATACGGGTACTAACCTTCATCTAGGTTAGAGCGCATGCATGCGAGGGGGACACATGCAAGCACCTATACCAACCTCTCACCACACTCACACACATATGCTAGGGTCACATGCAAGTTTTCATCTCATTCCGATGTTCTCGTGGTCTCCTCCCTGAAACCTCGATCTCTGGCAAGACTGGATCGCCTACCCCCTAGACGCTCCTCCGACAGGGTAGCCCGACGTAGCTCTCTCTTGTTTTGTGTTTGTTTAGGTCATAGGTTGATGTAAAACCATGTTGGTTCACAAGTTGGGGCACTATCCTACCCGGTTTCACCTCGACGGGGAGATTCCGCCCTTATACGGGTACTAACCTTCGCCTAGGTTAGAGCGCATGCATGCGAGGGGGACACTTGCAAGCACCTATACCAACCTCTCACCACACTCACACACATATGCTAGGGACACATGCAAGTTTTCATCTCATTCCATGTTCTCGTGGTCTTCCTCCCATGAAACCTCGATCTCTCAGGCAAGACTTCTGATCGCCTACCCCCTAGACGCCTCCGACAGGGGTAGCCCGTCGTAGCTCTCTCTTGTTTTGTGTTTGTTTAGGTCATAGGTTGATGTAAAACCATGTTGGTTCACAAGTTGGGGCACTATCCTACCCGGTTTCACCTCGACAGGGAGATTCCCCCCTTATACGGCACTAACCTTCGCCTCTAGGTTAGAGCGCATGCATGCGAGGGGAGACACATGGAAGCACCTATACCAACCTCTCACCACACTCACACACATATGCTAGGGTCACATGCAAGTTTTCATCTCATTCCGATGTTCTCGTGGTCTTCCTCCCATGAACCTCGATCTCTGTGGCAAGACTCTGATCGCCTACCCCCTAGACGTTCCCCCGACAGGGGTAGCCCGGCATAGCTCTCTCTTGTTTTGTGTTTGTTTAGGTCATAGGTTGATGTAAAACCATGTTGGTTCACAAGTTGGGGCACTATCCTACCCGGTTTCACCTCGACAGGGAGATTCCCCTTATACTGCACTTGAACCTTCGCCTCTAGGTTAGAGCGCATGCATGCGAGGGGGGACACATGCAAGCACCTATACCAACCTCTCACCACACTCACACACATATGCTAGGGTCACATGCAAGTTTTCATCTCATTCCGATGTTCTCGTGGTCTTCCTCCCACAAACCCCGATCTCTGTGGCAAGACTGGATCGCCCACCCCCTAGACGCTCCTCCGACAGGTAGCCATGTAGCTCTCTTGTTTTGTGTTTGTTTAGGTCATAGGTTGATGTAAAACCATGTTGGTTCACAAGTTGGGGCACTATCCTACCCGGTTTCACCTCGACGGGAGATTCCCCTTATACTGGTACTAACCTTCGCCTAGGTTAGAGCGCATGCATGCGAGAGGGACACATGCAAGCACCTATACCAACCTCTCACCACACTCACACACATATGCTAGGGTCACATGCAAGTTTTCATCTCATTCGATGTTCTCGTGGTCTTCCTCCCATGAACCTCGATCTCTGGCAAGATTCTGATCGCCTACCCCCTAGACGCTCCTCCGACAGGTAGCCCATGTAGCTCTCTCTTGTTTTGTGTTTGTTTAGGTCATAGGTTGATGTAAAACCATGTTGGTTCACAAGTTGGGGCACTATCCTACCCGGTTTCACCTCGACGGGAGATTCCCCTTATACGGGCATTGAACCTTCGCCTCTAGGTTAGAGCGCATGCATGCGAGGCGGGACACATGCAAGCACCTATACCAACCTCTCACCACACTCACACACATATGCTAGGGTCACATGCAAGTTTTCATCTCATTCAGATGTTCTCGTGGTTTTCCTCCCATGAAACCTCGATCTCTCGTAAGACTGGATCGCCTACCCCCTAGACGCTCCTCCGACAGGTAGCCCATGTAGCTCTCTTGTTTTGTGTTTGTTTAGGTCATAGGTTGATGTAAAACCATGTTGGTTCACAAGTTGGGGCACTATCCTACCCGGTTTCACCTCGACGGGAGATTCCCCTTATACGGGCTTTAACCTTCATTTAGGTTAGAGCGCATGCATGCGAAGGGGGACACATGCAAGCACCTATACCAACCTCTCACCACACTCACACACATATGCTAGGGTCACATGCAAGTTTTCATCTCATTCCGATGTTCTCGTGGTCTTCCTCCCAAAACCTCGATCTCAGGCAAGACTGGATCGCTTCCACCCCCTAGACGTTCCTCTGACAGGGGTAGCCCGGCGTAGCTCTCTTGTTTTGTGTTTGTTTAGGTCATAGGTTGATGTAAAACCATGTTGGTTCACAAGTTGGGGCACTATCCTACCCGGTTTCACCTCGACGGGGAGATTCCCCCCTTATACTTGCACTAACCTTCGCCTCTAGGTTAGAGCGCATGCATGCGAGGGGGACACATGCAAGCACCTATACCAACCTCTCACCACACTCACACACATATGCTAGGGTCACATGCAAGTTTTCATCTCATTCCGATGTTCTCGTGGTCTTCCTCCCAAAACCTCGATCTCTGGCAAGACTCTGGATCGCCTACCCCTAGACGCTCCTCCCGACAGGGGTAGCCCATGTAGCTCTCTCTTGTTTTGTGTTTGTTTAGTTCATAGTTTGATGTAAAACATGTTGGTTCACAAGTTGGGGCACTATCCTACCCGGTTTCACCTCGACGGGGAGATTCCCCTTATACTGCACTAACCTTCGCCTCTAGGTTAGAGCGCATGCGAGGGGGACACATGCAAGCACCTATACCAACCTCTCACCACACTCACACACATATGCTAGGGTCACATGCAAGTTTTCATCTCATTCCGATGTTCTCGTGGTCTTCCTCCGGAGAAACCCTGATCTCTGTCAACAATCTTATCGTCTACCCCCTAGACGTTCCTCTGACAGGGGTAGCCCGGCATAGCTCTCTCTTGTTTTGTGTTTGTTTAGGTCATAGGTTGATGTAAAACCATGTTGGTTCACAAGTTGGGGCACTATCCTACCCGGTTTCACCTCGACGGGGAGATTCCCCCCTTATACGGGTACGGAACCTTCGCCTCTAGGTTAGAGCGCATGCATGCGAGGGGGGACACATGCAAGCACCTATACCAACCTCTCACCACACTCACACACATATGCTAGGGTCACATGCAAGTTTTCATCTCATTCCGATGTTCTCGTGGTCTTCCTCCGGCGAAACCCTGATCTCTGTGCGCACTCGGATCGTCTACCCCCTAGACGTTCCTCTGACAGGGGTAGCCCGGCGTAGCTCTCTCTTGTTTTGTGTTTGTTTAGGTCATAGGTTGATGTAAAACCATGTTGGTTCACAAGTTGGGGCACTATCCTACCCGGTTTCACCTCGACGGGGAGATTTCCCCCTTATACGGCACTAACCTTCATTTAGGTTAGAGCGCATGCATGCGAGGGGGACACATGCAAGCACCTATACCAACCTCTCACCACACTCACACACATATGCTAGGGTCACATGCAAGTTTTCATCTCATTCCGATGTTCTCGTGGTCTTCCTCCCATGAAACCTCGATCTCTGGCAAGACTGGATCGCCTACCCCCTAGACGCTCCTCCGACAGGTAGCAATGTAGCTCTCTTGTTTTGTGTTTGTTTAGGTCATAGGTTGATGTAAAACCATGTTGGTTCACAAGTTGGGGCACTATCCTACCCGGTTTCACCTCGACGGGGAGATTCCCCCCTTATACGGGTACGGAACCTTCGCCTCTAGGTTAGAGCGCATGCATGCGAGGGGGACACATGCAAGCACCTATACCAACCTCTCACCACACTCACACACATATGCTAGGGTCACATGCAAGTTTTCATCTCATTCCGATGTTCTCGTGGTCTTCCTCCCACAAACCTCGATCTCTGTATAAGACTTGATCGCCTACCCCCTAGACGCTCCTCCCGACAGGGTAGCCCATGAGCTCTCTCTTGTTTTGTGTTTGTTTAGGTCATAGGTTGATGTAAAACCATGTTGGTTCACAAGTTGGGGCACTATCCTACCCGGTTTCACCTCGACGGGGAGATTCCCCCCTTATACTGGTACGGAACCTTGCGCTCTAGGTTAGAGCGCATGCATGCGAGGGGAGCCACATGCAAGCACCTATACCAACCTCTCACCACACTCACACACATATGATAGGGTCACATGCAAGTTTTCATCTCATTCCGATGTTCTCGTGGTCTTCCTCCCAAACCTCGATCTCTGTGGCAAGACTTTGATCGCCCACCCCCTAGACGTTCCTCTGACAGGGGTAGCCCGGCGTAGCTCTCTTGTTTTGTGTTTGTTTAGGTCATAGGTTGATGTAAAACCATGTTGGTTCACAAGTTGGGGCACTATCCTACCCGGTTTCACCTCGACGGGGAGATTCCCCCCTTATACGGGTACGGAACCTTCGCCTCTAGGTTAGAGCGCATGCATGCGAGGGGGGACACATGCAAGCACCTATACCAACCTCTCACCACACTCACACACATATGCTAGGGTCACATGCAAGTTTTCATCTCATTCCGATGTTCTCGTGGTCTTCCTCCGGCGAAACCCTGATCTCTGTGCGCAAGACTTGATCGCCTACCCCTAGACGCTCCTCCGACAGGGGTAGCCTGGTGTAGCTCTCTCTTGTTTTGTGTTTGTTTAGGTCATAGGTTGATGTAAAACCATGTTGGTTCACAAGTTGGGGCACTATCCTACCCGTTTTCACCTCGACGGGGAGATTCCCCCCTTATACGGGTACGTAACCTTCGCCTCTAGGTTTGAGCGAATGCATGCGAGGGGGACACATGCAAGCACCTATACCAACCTCTCACCACACTCACACACATATGCTAGGGTCACATGCAAGTTTTCATCTCATTCCGATGTTCTCGTGGTCTTCCTCCCATGAAACCTCGATCTCTGGCAAGACTGGATCGTCTACCCCCTAGACGTTCCTCTGACAGGGGTAGCCCGGCGTAGCTCTCTCTTGTTTTGTGTTTGTTTAGGTCATAGGTTGATGTAAAACCATGTTGGTTCACAAGTTGGGGCACTATCCTACCCGGTTTCACCTCGACGGGGAGATTCCCCCCTTATACGGGTACGGAACCTTCGCCTTTAGGTTAGAGCGCATGCATGCGAGGGGGGACACATGCAAGCACCTATACCAACCTCTCACCACACTCACACACATATGATAGGGTCACATGCAAGTTTTCATCTCATACAATGTTCTCGTGGTCTTCCTCCCACAAACCTCGATCTCTGGCAAGACTTGGATCGCCTACCCCCTAGACGCTCCTCCGACAGGGTAGCCTGTAGCTCTCTCTTGTTTTGTGTTTGTTTAGGTCATAGGTTGATGTAAAACCATGTTGGTTCACAAGTTGGGGCACTATCCTACCCGGTTTCACCTCGACGGGAGATTCCCTTATACGGCACTAACCTTCGCCTCTAGGTTAGAGCGCATGCATGCGAGGGGGACACATGCAAGCACCTATACCAACCTCTCACCACACTCACACACATATGCTAGGGTCACATGCAAGTTTTCATCTCATTCCGATGTTCTCGTGGTCTTCCTCCCACTAAACCTCGATCTCTGGCAAGACTGGATCGCCTACCCCCTAGACGCTCCTCCGACAGGGTAGCCCATGTAGCTCTCTCTTGTTTTGTGTTTGTTTAGGTCATAGGTTGATGTAAAACCATGTTGGTTCACAAGTTGGGGCACTATCCTACCCGGTTTCACCTCGACGGGAGAATCCCCTTATACGGCACTAACCTTCATTTAGGTTAGAGCGCATGCATGCGAGGGGGACACATGCAAGCACCTATACCAACCTCTCACCACACTCACACACATATGCTAGGGTCACATGCAAGTTTTCATCTCATTCCGATGTTCTCGTGGTCTTCCTCCGGCGAAACCCTGATCTCTGTGCGCAAGACTCTGATCGCCTCACCCCCTAGACGCTCCTCCGACAGGTAGCCATGTAGCTCTCTCTTGTTTTGTGTTTGTTTAGGTCATAGGTTGATGTAAAACCATGTTGGTTCACAAGTTGGGGCACTATCCTACCCGGTTTCACCTCGACGGGGAGATTCCCCCCTTATACGGGTACGGAACCTTCGCCTCTAGGTTAGAGCGCATGCATGCGAGGGGGGACACATGCAAGAACCTATACCAACCTCTCACCACACTCACACACATATGCTAGGGTCACATGCAAGTTTTCATCTCATTCCGATGTTCTCGTGGTCTTCCTCCGGCGAAACCCTGATCTCTCAGGCAAGACTTGGATCGCCCACCCCCTAGACGCTCCTCCGACAGGTAGCCCATGTAGCTCTCTCTTGTTTTGTGTTTGTTTAGGTCATAGGTTGATGTAAAACCATGTTGGTTCACAAGTTGGGGCACTATCCTACCCGGTTTCACCTCGACAGGGAGATTCCCCTTATACTGCACTAACCTTCGCCTCTAGGTTAGAGCGCATGCATGCGAGGGGGACACATGCAAGCACCTATACCAACCTCTCACCACACTCACACACATATGCTAGGGTCACATGCAAGTTTTCATCTCATTCCGATGTTCTCGTGGTCTTCCTCCCGAAACCTCGATCTCTGTGGCAAGACTGGATCGCTTCCACCCCCTAGACGCTCCTCCGACAGGTAGCCCATGTAGCTCTCTTGTTTTGTGTTTGTTTAGGTCATAGGTTGATGTAAAACCATGTTGGTTCACAAGTTGGGGCACTATCCTACCCGGTTTCACCTCGACGGGAGATTCCCCTTATACGGGTACTTAACCTTCGCCTAGGTTAGAGCGCATGCATGCGAGGGGACACATGCAAGCACCTATACCAACCTCTCACCACACTCACACACATATGCTAGGGTCACATGCAAGTTTTCATCTCATTCCGATGTTATCGTGGTCTTCCTCCCGAAACCTCGATCTCTGGCAAGACTGGATCGCTCACCCCCTAGACGCTCCTCCGACAGGTAGCCTGCTGTAGCTCTCTTGTTTTGTGTTTGTTTCGGTCATAGGTTGATGTAAAACCATGTTGGTTCACAAGTTGGGGCACTATCCTACCCGTTTCACCTCGACGGGAGATTCCCCTTATACGGGTACTTTAACCTTCATTTAGGTTAGGTTAGAGCGCATGCATGCGAGGGGGACACATGCAAGCACCTATACCAACCTCTCACCACACTCACACACA
The DNA here is from genome assembly GCA_023614405.1 of Avena insularis. NCBI lineage: Eukaryota > Viridiplantae > Streptophyta > Magnoliopsida > Poales > Poaceae > Avena > Avena insularis. Next base: position 282,952,852 of record CM042685.1, on the reverse strand, counting down.
TATGCTAGGGTCACATGCAAGTTTTCATCTCATTCCGATGTTATCGTGGTCTTCCTCCCATGAACCTCGATCTCTGGCAAGATTTGGATCGCCCACCCCCTAGACGCTCCTCCGACAGGTAGCCCGGCATTTCTCTCTCTTGTTTTGTGTTTGTTTAGGTCATAGGTTGATGTAAAACCATGTTGGTTCACAAGTTGGGGCACTATCCTACCCGGTTTCACCTCGACGGGACGATTCCCCTTATACTGCACTGAACCTTCGCCTCTAGGTTAGAGCGCATGCATGCGAGGGGGACACATGCAAGCACCTATACCAACCTCTCACCACACTCACACACATATGCTAGGGTCACATGCAAGTTTTCATCTCATTCCATGTTCTCGTGGTCTTCCTCCGCGAAACCCCGATCTCTGTGGCAAGACTGGATCGCCCACCCCCTAGACGCTCCTCCGACAGGGTAGCCCATGTAGCTCTCTTGTTTTGTGTTTGTTTAGGTCATAGGTTGATGTAAAACCATGTTGGTTCACAAGTTGGGGCACTATCCTACCCGTTTCACCTCGACGGGAGATTCCCCTTATACTGCACTGAACCTTCGCCTAGGTTAGAGCGCATGCATGCGAGGGGGACACATGCAAGCACCTATACCAACCTCTCACCACACTCACACACATATGCTAGGGTTACATGCAAGTTTTCATCTCATTCCGATGTTCTCGTGGTCTTCCTCCCATGAACCTCGATCTCTGTGGCAAGACTGGATCGCCTACCCCCTAGACGCTCCTCCGACAGGGTAGCCCATGTAGCTCTCTTGTTTTGTGTTTGTTTAGGTCATAGGTTGATGTAAAACCATGTTGGTTCACAAGTTGGGGCACTATCCTACCCGTTTCACCTCGACGGGAGATTCCCTTATACGGCACTTTAACCTTCGCCTCTAGGTTAGAGCGCATGCATGCGAGGGGGACACATGCAAGCACCTATACCAACCTCTCACCACACTCACACACATATGCTAGGGTCACATGCAAGTTTTCATCTCATTCCGATGTTCTCGTGGTCTTGCTCCTGAAACCTCGATCTCTGTGGCAAGACTGGATCGCCTACCCCCCTAGACGCTCCTCCGACAGGGTAGCCCATGTAGCTCTCTTGTTTTGTGTTTGTTTAGGTCATAGGTTGATGTAAACCATGTTGGTTCACAAGTTGGGGCACTATCCTACCCGGTTTCACCTCGACGGGAGATTCCCCTTATACGGGTACTAACCTTCGCTCTAGGTTAGAGCGCATGCATGCGAGGGGGACACATGCAAGCACCTATACCAACCTCTCACCACACTCACACACATATGCTAGGGTCACATGCAAGTTTTCATCTCATTCCGATGTTCTCGTGGTCTTCCTCCCAAAACCCTCGATCTCTCATAAGACTGGATCGCCCACCCCTAGACGCTCCTCCGACAGGTAGCCCATGTAGCTCTCTCTTGTTTTGTGTTTGTTTAGGTCATAGGTTGATGTAAAACCATGTTGGTTCACAAGTTGGGGCACTATCCTACCCGGTTTCACCTCGACGGGGAGATTCCCCTTATACGGCACTAACCTTCGCCTAGGTTAGAGCGCATGCATGCAGGGGGACACATGCAAGCACCTATACCAACCTCTCACCACACTCACACACATATGCTAGGGTCACATGCAAGTTTTCATCTCATTCCGATGTTCTCGTGGTCTTCCTCCTGAAACCTCGATCTCTGTATAAGACTTTGATCGCCCACCCCCTAGACGCTCCTCCCGACAGGTAGCCCATGTAGCTCTCTTGTTTTGTGTTTGTTTAGGTCATAGGTTGATGTAAAACCATGTTGGTTCACAAGTTGGGGCACTATCCTACCCGGTTTCACCTCGACGGGGAGATTCCCCTTATACTGCACTAACCTTCGCCTCTAGGTTAGAGGGCATGCATGCGAGGGGGACACATGCAAGCACCTATACCAACCTCTCACCACACTCACACATATGCTAGGGTCACATGCAAGTTTTCATCTCATTCCGATGTTCTCGTGGTCTTCCTCCGGCGAAACCCTGATCTCTGGCAAGACTCTGATCGCCTACCCCTAGACGCTCCTCCCGACAGGGGTAGCCCATGTAGCTCTCTTGTTTTGTGTTTGTTTAGGTCATAGGTTGATGTAAAACCATGTTGGTTCACAAGTTGGGGCACTATCCTACCCTCTTTCACCTCGACAGGGAGATTCCCCTTATACGGCACTTTAACCTTCGCCTAGGTTAGAGCGCATGCATGCGAGGGGGACACATGCAAGCACCTATACCAACCTCTCACCACACTCACACACATATTCTAGGGTCACATGCAAGTTTTCATCTCATTCCGATGTTCTCGTGGTCTTCCTCCCATGAAACCCCGATCTCTCGGCAAGACTCTGATCGCCCACCCCCTAGACGCTCCTCCGACAGGTAGCCCATGTAGCTCTCTCTTGTTTTGTGTTTGTTTAGGTCATAGGTTGATGTAAAACCATGTTGGTTCACAAGTTGGGGCACTATCCTACCCTATTTCACCTCGACGGGAGATTCCCCTTATACGGGTACTGAACCTTCGCCTAGGTTAGAGCGCATGCATGCGAGGGGGACACATGCAAGCACCTATACCAACCTCTCACCACACTCACACACATATGCTAGGGTCACATGCAAGTTTTCATCTCATTCCATGTTCTCGTGGTCTTCCTCCCAAACCTCGATCTCTGGCAAGACTGGATCGCCTACCCCCTAGACGCTCCTCCGACAGGGTAGCCCATGTAGCTCTCTCTTGTTTTGTGTTTGTTTAGGTCATAGGTTGATGTAAAACCATGTTGGTTCACAAGTTGGGGCACTATCCTACCCGGTTTCTCCTCGATGGGGAGATTCCCCCCTTATACGGGTACTAACCTTCGCCTTAGGTTAGAGCGCATGCATGCGAGGGGACACATGCAAGCACCTATACCAACCTCTCACCACACTCACACACATATGCTAGGGTCACATGCAAGTTTTCATCTCATTCCGATGTTCTCGTGGTCTTCCTCCCATGAAACCTCGATCTCTGTGGCAAGACTGGATCGCCCACCCCCTAGACGCTCCTCCGACAGGGTAGCCCAAGTTCTCTCTCATGTTTTGTGTTTGTTTAGGTCATAGGTTGATGTAAAACCATGTTGGTTCACAAGTTGGGGCACTATCCTACCCGTTTCACCTCGACGGGAGATTCCCCTTATACGGGTACTAACCTTCGCCTCTAGGTTAGAGCGCATGCATGCGAGGGGGACACATGCAAGCACCTATACCAACCTCTCACCACACTCACACACATATGCTAGGGTCACATGCAAGTTTTCATCTCATTCCGATGTTCTCGTGGTCTTCCTCCCATGAAACCTCGATCTCTGTAAGACTTCTGATCGCCCACCCCCTAGACGCTCCTCCGACAGGTAGCCCGGTAGCTCTCTCTTGTTTTGTGTTTGTTTAGGTCATAGGTTGATGTAAAACCATGTTGGTTCACAAGTTGGGGCACTATCCTACCCGGTTTCACCTCGACGGGAGATTCCCCTTATACTGCACTAACCTTCGCCTAGGTTAGAGCGCATGCATGCGAGGGGGACACATGCAAGCACCTATACCAACCTCTCACCACACTCACACACATATGCTAGGGTCACATGCAAGTTTTCATCTCATTCCATGTTCTCGTGGTCTTCCTCCCAAAACCCTCGATCTCTGTAAGACTGGATCGCTGCCTACCCCCTAGACGCTCCTCCCGACAGGTAGCCCTGTAGCTCTCTCTTGTTTTGTGTTTGTTTAGGTCATAGGTTGATGTAAACCATGTTGGTTCACAAGTTGGGGCACTATCCTACCCGGTTTCACCTCGACGGGAGATTCCCTTATACGGGTACTAACCTTCGCCTAGGTTAGAGCGCATGCATGCGAGGGGGACACATGCAAGCACCTATACCAACCTCTCACCACACTCACACACATATGCTAGGGTCACATGCAAGTTTTCATCTCATTCCGATGTTCTCGTGGTCTTCCCATGAACCTCGATCTCTGGCAAGACTCTGATCGCTCACCCCCTAGACGCTCCTCCCGACAGGGTAGCTGCTGTAGCTCTCTCTTGTTTTGTGTTTGTTTAGGTCATAGGTTGATGTAAAACCATGTTGGTTCACAAGTTGGGGCACTATCCTACCCGGTTTCACCTCGACGGGAGATTCCCCTTATACGGGTGCACTAACCTTCGCCTAGGTTAGAGCGCATGCATGCGAGGGGGGACACATGCAAGCACCTTTACCAACCTCTCACCACACTCACACACATATGCTAGGGTCACATGCAAGTTTTCATCTCATTCCATGTTCTCGTGGTCTTCCTCCCATGAACCCCGATCTCTGGCAAGACTGGATCGCCCACCCCTAGACGCTCCTCCGACAGGTAGCCCTGTAGCTCTCTCTTGTTTTGTGTTTGTTTAGGTCATAGGTTGATGTAAAACCATGTTGGTTCACAAGTTGGGGCACTATCCTACCCGGTTTCACCTCGACGGGAGATTCCCCTTATACTTGCACTAACCTTCGCCTCTAGGTTAGAGCGCATGCATGCGAGGGGACACATGCAAGCACCTATTCCAACCTCTCACCACACTCACACACATATGCTAGGGTCACATGCAAGTTTTCATCTCATTCATGTTCTCGTGGTCTTCCTCCGCAAACCCCGATCTCTGGCAAGATTCTGGATCGCCTACCCCCTAGACGCTCCTCCGACAGGTAGCCCATGTAGCTCTCTCTTGTTTTGTGTTTGTTTAGGTCATAGGTTGATGTAAAACCATGTTGGTTCACAAGTTGGGGCACTATCCTACCCGGTTTCACCTCGACGGGAGATTCCCCTTATACGGGTACTAACCTTCATCTAGGTTAGAGCGCATGCATGCGAGGGGACACATGCAAGCACCTATAGCAACCTCTCACCACACTCACACACATATGCTAGGGTCACATGCAAGTTTTCATCTCATTCCGATGTTCTCGTGGTCTTCCTCCCACAAACTCGATCTCTGTGGCAAGACTGGATCGCCCACCCCCTAGACGCTCCTCCGACAGGTAGCCCATGTAGCTCTCTCTTGTTTTGTGTTTGTTTAGGTCATAGGTTGATGTAAAACCATGTTGGTTCACAAGTTGGGGCACTATCCTACCCGGTTTCACCTCGACACGGAGATTCCCCTTATACTGCATTTTAACCTTCGCCTCTAGGTTAGAGCGCATGCATGCGAGGGGGACACATACAAGCACCTATACCAACCTCTCACCACACTCACACACATATGCTAGGGTCACATGCAAGTTTTCATCTCATTCCGATGTTCTCGTGGTCTTCCTCCCAAAACCTCGATCTCTGTAAGACTTCTGATCGCCTACCCCCTAGACGCTCCTCCGACAGGGTAGCCCATGTAGCTCTCTCTTGTTTTGTGTTTGTTTAGGTCATAGGTTGATGTAAAACCATGTTGGTTCACAAGTTGGGGCACTATCCTACCCGGTTTCACCTCGACGGGAGATTCCCCTTATACGGGTACTAACCTTCATTTAGGTTAGAGCGCATGCATGCGAGGGGGACACATGCAAGCACCTATACCAACCTCTCACCACACTCACACACATATGCTAGGGTCACATGCAAGTTTTCATCTCATTCCGATGTTCTCGTGGTCTCTCCTGAAACCTCGATCTCTGTAAAGACTGGATCGCCTACCCCTAGACGCTCCTCCGACAGGGTAGCCTGGCGTAGCTCTCTTGTTTTGTGTTTGTTTAGGTCATAGGTTGATGTAAAACCATGTTGGTTCACAAGTTGGGGCACTATCCTACCCGGTTTCACCTCGACGGGAGATTCCCCTTATACGGGTACTGAACCTTCATCTAGGTTAGAGCGCATGCATGAGGGGGACACATGCAAGCACCTATACCAACCTCTCACCACACTCACACACATATGCTAGGGTCACATGCAAGTTTTCAGCTCATTCGATGTTCTCGTGGTCTTCCTCCCATGAAACCTCGATCTCTGCAAGACTGGATCGCCTACCCCCTAGACGCTCCTCCGACAGGTAGCCCATGTAGCTCTCTCTTGTTTTGTGTTTGTTTAGGTCATAGGTTGATGTAAAACCATGTTGGTTCACAAGTTGGGGCACTATCCTACCCGGTTTCACCTCGACGGGAGATTCCCCTTATACTGCACTTGAACCTTCGCCTAGGTTAGAGCGCATGCATGCGAGGGGGACACATGCAAGCACCTATACCAACCTCTCACCACACTCACACACATATGCTAGGGTCCCATGCAAGTTTTCATCTCATTCATGTTCTCGTGGTCTTCCTCCCATGAAACCTCGATCTCTGGCAAGACTTGGATCGCCTACCCCTAGACGCTCCTCCGACAGGGTAGCCCATGTAGCTCTCTTGTTTTGTGTTTGTTTAGGTCATAGGTTGATGTAAAACCATGTTGGTTCACAAGTTGGGGCACTATCCTACCCGGTTTCACCTCGACGGGAGATTCCCCTTATACGGGTACTAACCTTCATTTAGGTTAGAGCGCATGCATGCGAGGGGGACACATGCAAGCACCTATACCAACCTCTCACCACACTCACACACATATGCTAGGGTCACATGCAAGTTTTCATCTCATTCCGATGTTCTCGTCGTCTTCCTCCCATGAAACCTCGATCTCTGGCAAGACTGGATCGCCTACCCCCTAGACGCTCCTCCGACAGGGTAGCCCATGTAGCTCTCTTGTTTTGTGTTTGTTTAGGTCATAGGTTGATGTAAAACCATGTTGGTTCACAAGTTGGGGCACTATCCTACCCGTTTCACCTCGACGGGAGATTCCCCTTATACGGCACTTTAACCTTCATCTAGGTTAGAGCGCATGCATGCGAGGGGGAGACATGCAAGCACCTATACCAACCTCTCACCACACTCACACACATATGCTAGGGTCACATGCAAGTTTTCATCTCATTCCGATGTTCTCGTCGTCTTCCTCCCAAAACCTCGATCTCTGTATAAGACTGATCGCCCACCCCTAGACGCTCTCCTCCGACAGGTAGCCATGTAGCTCTCTCTCTTGTTTTGTGTTTGTTTAGGTCATAGGTTGATGTAAACCATGTTGGTTCACAAGTTGGGGCACTATCCTACCCGTTTCACCTCGACGGGAGATTCCCTTATACGGGTACTGAACCTTCATTTAGGTTAGAGCGCATGCATGCGAGGGGGACACATGAAAGCACCTATACCAACCTCTCACCACACTCACACACATATGCTAGGGTCACATGCAAGTTTTCATCTCATTCCGATGTTCTCGTGGTCTTCCTCCATGAAACCTCGATCTCTGGCAAGACTGGATCGCCTACCCCTAGACGCTCCTCCGACAGGGTAGCCCGGCATAGCTCTCTCTTGTTTTGTGTTTGTTTAGGTCATAGGTTGATGTAAAACCATGTTGGTTCACAAGTTGGGGCACTATCCTACCCGGTTTCATCTCGACGGGGAGATTCCCCTTATACTGCACGGAACCTTCGCCTAGGTTAGAGCGCATGCATGCGAGGGGACACATGCAAGCACCTATACCAACCTCTCACCACACTCACACACATATGCTAGGGTCACATGCAAGTTTTCATCTCATTCCGATGTTCTCGTGGTCTTCCTCCCAAACCCTCGATCTCTGTGGCAAGACTGGATCGCCTACCCCCCTAGACGCTCCTCCCGACAGGTGGGTAGCATGTAGCTCTCTCTTGTTTTGTGTTTGTTTAGGTCATAGGTTGATGTAAAACCATGTTGGTTCACAAGTTGGGGCACTATCCTACCCGTTTCACCTCGACGGGAGATTCCCCTTATACTGCACTTTAACCTTCGCCTAGGTTAGAGCGCATGCATGCGAGGGGGACACATGCAAGCACCTATACCAACCTCTCACCACACTCACACACATATGCTAGGGTCACATGCAAGTTTTCATCTCATTCCGATGTTCTCGTGGTCTCCTCCTGAAACCCCGATCTCTCAGGCAAGACTGGATCGCCTACCCCTAGACGCTCCTCCGATGTGGGTAGCCCATGTAGCTCTCTCTTGTTTTGTGTTTGTTTAGGTCATAGGTTGATGTAAAACCATGTTGGTTCACAAGTTGGGGCACTATCCTACCCGGTTTCACCTCGACGGGAGATTCCCCTTATACGGGTACTTTAACCTTCATTTAGGTTAGAGCGCATGCATGCGAGGGGGACACATGCAAGCATCTATACCAACCTCTCACCACACTCACACACATATGCTAGGGTCACATGCAAGTTTTCATCTCATTCCATGTTCTCGTGGTCTTCCTCCTGAAACCTCGATCTCTGGCAAGACTTGATCGCCCACCCCCTAGACGCTCCTCCGACAGGGTAGCCTGTGAGCTCTCTCTTGTTTTGTGTTTGTTTAGGTCATAGGTTGATGTAAACCATGTTGGTTCACAAGTTGGGGCACTATCCTACCCGGCTTTCACCTCGACGGGAGATTCCCCTTATACGGGTACTTTAACCTTCGCCTAGGTTAGAGCGCATGCATGCGAGGGGGACACATGCAAGCACCTATACCAACGTCTCACCACACTCACACACATATGCTAGGGTCACATGCAAGTTTTCATCTCATTCCGATGTTCTCGTGGTCTTCCTCCCTGAAACCCCGATCTCTGGCAAGATTCTGATCGCTCACCCCCTAGACGCTCCTCCGACAGGGTAGCCCAGTAGCTCTCTCTTGTTTTGTGTTTGTTTAGGTCATAGGTTGATGTAAAACCATGTTGGTTCACAAGTTGGGGCACTATCCTACCCGGTTTCACCTCGACGGGAGATTCCCTTATACGGCACTAACCTTCGCCTAGGTTAGAGCGCATGCATGCGAGGGGGACACATGGAAGCACCTATACCAACCTCTCACCACACTCACACACATATGCTAGGGTCACATGCAAGTTTTCATCTCATTCCGATGTTCTCGTGGTCTTCCTCCCGAAACCCTCGATCTCTGGCAAGACTGGATCGCCTACCCCTAGACGCTCCTCCGACAGGTAGCCCATGTAGCTCTCTCTTGTTTTGTGTTTGTTTAGGTCATAGGTTGATGTAAAACCATGTTGGTTCACAAGTTGGGGCACTATCCTACCCGGTTTCACCTCGACGGGAGATTCCCCTTATACTGCATTTTAACCTTCGCCTAGGTTAGAGCGCATGCATGCGAGGGGGACACATGCAAGCACCTATACCAACCTCTCACCACACTCACACACATATGCTAGGGTCACATGCAAGTTTTCATCTCATTCCGATGTTCTCGTGGTCTTCCTCCTGAAACCTCGATCTCTGGCAAGACTGGATCGCCTACCCCCTAGACGCTCCTCCCGACAGGTAGCCCATGTAGCTCTCTCTTGTTTTGTGTTTGTTTAGGTCATAGGTTGATGTAAAACCATGTTGGTTCACAAGTTGGGGCACTATCCTACCCGCTTTCACCTCGACGGGAGATTCCCCTTATACTGCACTAACCTTCGCCTAGGTTAGAGCGCATGCATGCGAGGGGACACATGCAAGCACCTATACCAACCTCTCACCACACTCACACACATATGCTAGGGTCACATGCAAGTTTTCATCTCATTCCGATGTTCTCGTGGTCTTCCTCCCAAACCTCGATCTCTGGCAAGACTTGATCGCTGCCTACCCCTAGACGCTCCTCCGACAGGGTAGCCCATGTAGCTCTCTCTTGTTTTGTGTTTGTTTAGGTCATAGGTTGATGTAAAACCATGTTGGTTCACAAGTTGGGGCACTATCCTACCCGTTTCACCTCGACGGGAGATTCCCCTTATACGGCACTAACCTTCATTTAGGCTAGAGCGCATGCATGCGAGGGGGACACATGCAAGCACCTATACCAACCTCTCACCACACTCACACACATATGCTAGGGTCACATGCAAGTTTTCATCTCATTCCGATGTTCTCGTCGTCTTCCTCCCATGAAACCTCGATCTCTCAGGCAAGACTCTGATCGCCTACCCCTAGACGCTCCTCCGACAGGTAGCCCATGTAGCTCTCTCTTGTTTTGTGTTTGTTTAGGTCATAGGTTGATGTAAAACCATGTTGGTTCACAAGTTGGGGCACTATCCTACCCGGTTTCACCTCGACGGGAGATTCCCCCCTTATACGGGTACAGAACCTTCGCCTCTAGGTTAGAGCGCATGCATGCGAGGGGGACACATGCAAGCACCTATACCAACCTCTCACCACACTCACACACATATGCTAGGGTCACATGCAAGTTTTCATCTCATTCCGATGTTCTCGTGGTCTTCCTCCCATGAACCTCGATCTCTGTGGCAAGACTGGATCATCCACCCCCTAGACGCTCCTCCGACAGGGTAGCCATGTAGCTCTCTCTTGTTTTGTGTTTGTTTAGGTCATAGGTTGATGTAAAACCATGTTGGTTCACAAGTTGGGGCACTATCCTACCCGGTTTCACCTCGACGGGAGATTCCCCTTATACGGGTACTAACCTTCGCCTAGGTTAGAGCACATGCGTATGAGGGGGGACACATGCAAGCACCTATACCAACCTCTCACCACACTCACACACATATGCTAGGGTCACATGCAAGTTTTCATCTCATTCCAATGTTCTCGTGGTCTTCCTCCCATGAAACCTCGATCTCTCAGGCAAGACTGGATCATCTACCCCTAGACGCTCCTCCGACAGGTAGCCCATGTAGCTCTCTTGTTTTGTGTTTGTTTAGGTCATAGGTTGATGTAAAACCATGTTGGTTCACAAGTTGGGGCACTATCCTACCCGGTTTCACCTCGACGGGAGATTCCCCTTATACGGGTACTAACCTTCATCTAGGTTAGAGCTCATGCATGCGAGGGGAGACACATGCAAGCACCTATACCAACCTCTCACCACACTCACACACATATGCTAGGGTCACATGCAAGTTTTCATCTCATTCCAATGTTCTCGTGGTCTTCCTCCCATGAAACCCTCGATCTCTGGCAAGACTTGATCGCCTACCCCTAGACGCTCCTCCGACAGGGTAGCCTGCGTAGCTCTCTCTTGTTTTGTGTTTGTTTAGGTCATAGGTTGATGTAAAACCATGTTGGTTCACAAGTTGGGGCACTATCCTACCCGGTTTCACCTCGACGGGAGATTCCCCTTATACTGCACGAACCTTCGCCTCTAGGTTAGAGCGCATGCATGAGGGGGACACATGCAAGCACCTATACCAACCTCTCACCACACTCACACACATATGCTAGGGTCACATGCAAGTTTTCATCTCATTCCAATGTTCTCGTGGTCTTCCTCCCAAACCTCGATCTCTGTGGCAAGACTTGATCGCCTACCCCCTAGACGCTCCTCCGACAGGGTAGCCCAGTAGCTCTCTCTTGTTTTGTGTTTGTTTAGGTCATAGGTTGATGTAAAACCATGTTGGTTCACAAGTTGGGGCACTATCCTACCTGTTTCACCTCGACGGGAGATTCCCCTTATACGGCACGAAAACCTTCATTTAGGTTTAGAGCGCATGCATGCGAGGGGGACACATGCAAGCACCTATACCAACCTCTCACCACACTCACACACATATGCTAGGGTCACATGCAAGTTTTCATCTCATTCCAATGTTCTCGTGGTCTTCCTCCGGCGAAACCCTGATCTCTGGCAAGACTGGATCGCCTACCCCCTAGACGCCTCCCGACAGGTAGCCTGACGTAGCTCTCTTGTTTTGTGTTTGTTTAGGTCATAGGTTGATGTAAACCATGTTGGTTCACAAGTTGGGGCACTATCCTACCCGTTTCACCTCGACGGGAGATTCCCCTTATACGGGTACGAACCTTCGCTTTAGGTTAGAGCGCATGCATGCGAGGGGACACCTGCAAGCACCTATACCAACATCTCACCACACTCACACACATATGCTAGGGTCACATGCAAGTTTTCATCTCATTCCAATGTTCTCGTGGTCTTCCTCCGGCGAAACCCTGATCTCTGGCAAGACTGGATCGCCTACCCCCTAGACGCTCCTCCCGACAGGGTAGCACAGTAGCTCTCTTGTTTTGTGTTTGTTTAGGTCATAGGTTGATGTAAACCATGTTGGTTCACAAGTTGGGGCACTATCCTACCCGGTTTCACCTCGACGGGAGATTCCCCTTATACGGGTACTAACCTTCGCCTAGGTTAGAGCGCATGCATGAGGGGACACATGCAAGAACCTATACCAACCTCTCACCACACTCACACACATATGTTTTGTGTTTGTTTAGGTCATAGGGTGATGTAAACCATATTAGCTTCACGACGGGAGATTCCCTTATACGGGTCCGAACTCACGCCTGCATGCATGCGAGGGGGACACGACATGTGATTGAATCTTGAACAACTTCACAAAAATTTGTGAAATATAAATTTCATGCACATGTGATAATAACACAAACATGCAAATTTCTCAACTTGTGAGAAGATTCGACATTTTATATGGGCGTGAAGACTATTATTCGGAGGCTACTTAATCCATCCAATTGATAAAATAGAACCTAAATAATTGATACTAATAAATAAATACAAATAATTTGGTAAGGAAAAAAAGGTGCATAGGTACGCCGAGGGTCACCGTCATGAGGCGTGACGACGCCGAGGGTCACCGTCGGGCGATCCTATGCCGACAGCGCTTTGCCAGAATGTCGACGCCGTTAGGGCCTTCCCGGCCTGGATCGTTTAGTGCCACGCTGCCATCACAGACGCCGAGGGCAACGTTACGCTGACGGTCACCTCGGCGATTCGCTGCCACGCCGACGGCCATGGGTACGCCGAGGGCTCGAAGCTGGCTGGTTCGTCTCGGTTACGCCGACGGCTCGACCTTTTGGCCGCCGACGAGCATCCGGCCGCTGGCACACAATTCCATTCTCAGAGTGAGGGAATCGTCTGCCTGGCCCCGTGGGCTGGTGGCCTAAGGTAGCTGGCTTGGGGTCAGTAAAGGTGGAGACGCTAGTCATTTTTTTAAACCACTTTTGCTTCGGTGTCTCACTACTGTTCAAACTTTGTCAAACAAAAAACTCAATATTTTGTTTCGAAGACGTACAAACCCACACGAAACCTCTTAGACATATACTCACCGTACACGTATACTCACGCGTCTGTAGGAGGCGGAAATCGCGAGGTATATAGGGGCAATAACAAAAATTCAAAACGTGCCACTAAAAGACGTAGATCGTGATAATAGGAGGTAGAATCAGCCGGTGGGAACATGGAGTATACCTAGATCGATCGAGTACACCTATACAGAGATATACATGACCTGGATATGGGTTTCGACGGAGTTAAAAAAAAACTAGCCCATGCAAACTTAAGTTTAAAGGAGGGACACCGAAGCACACCTCCTTTTTAAACACGACTAGTTGAAAGATCTCCATTTGTAGCAAGGTGAATGAGGATTGAATGACAGAGTTCAAACTGGCATTTACATGGAACTCTTCGCAACATCTAGGAGAGGGCCTTAGTGACACTACTGCCAAGTGGCACACAACACTAGTAGAAACCAGGCAATGAGCCCGATTCGTAAGGACCTTTAGTCCCGGATTGTAACCGGATCGCAAAGCGGACTAAAGGTCTCGCTTTTAGTCCCAGCTCACATTTAACCGAACTAGAGGTCCACCACGTGGCCTCATGAGCCACGATAGGTTGAGGATGAGTCCTGTTCGTAACACGAACCGACTAAGGTTTCTCGCGCCAGCTGCTTTGGGCCATTTGACGCCACAGTGAGATGAGGTTTTAGGGTTTTGTATTTTTCTTTTCATTTTGTGTTTGTGTTCAATTATTTTTCATTCTGTGTTTTCATTAGAAACAAGTTTTCGTATATATACAGAACGCTACTACCAAGTAATTGTACACATTGATGCAATATATAATATAATTTCTCTTACAAGCATACATGGAGTCCCAACCGAGTCCAGAGCCTGTCTATTTGATTATATGGAGATCATTACATGGATGCTTTAGGGTGTATCTAGAGAGAATTCTCCTCATGGGTCTGTGACCTCGTTGACAAAAAATCTAGCAAATTCCTTTTGGATTGCTAGTAGACGGTCCTTTGGTAGGAGCTTGTCCCGCATCGCGTCCAACTATAAAGAAGGAGATCGTATGAATTAGACTCAACAAAACTTTTTTAATAAAAATAAAGGGTGGATATATTGTTTAATTACTCGAACATTTTCCAAGGGCTTCTTAGTAGTCATGCGAATGAACTCGCACACGTAGAATCCACATAGATTAGCGTGGCTGCCTCATGACTTTACAAGAATAGAATTCAATCAAATAATAACTCTAGCATGATAAATGCACATAAACTAGAATTAAATAGATGCGCGGACTTAGATCGTACTACTTACCGAGACCGATTTAAAAAATAGCTCCTCACGCCATTAACCGCGGACCTTGTTCTTGAACCGTGTCCAAACCCTACCCGACAAAAAAATGAATGTATGAGTTAATAACTACTTGATATCCCAGAAAATGAACGAAAGAAACTGATATAGTGCGATAATGATTGAAATTACCTCTAGAGCATATCGATAATGCTGCGGTAGTATTCAATGTCTTTGTTTAGTGAGTCCATGACGAGGCTGAGCATACGGAGAGCGATTCCACTAGCATGGAGCACGAGTGTCCCAAAAACGAGAAGGAGTATCCTGAGAGAAAGACTGAGCGGCAGGAGAGATTGCACGACAAAAACACTCCCGATGACCAGGACAACGACATCGGATGCATCTAAAGGCTCACTGTTAGAAATTTGTCCTAGATGCAAACACATGTTTATTTCTATTCCCTTTGTTTATAATTGTAATTTAATCTTTATGCTACAACTTCTCTGTGTCTTGACTATGAGAAACAAAGAGAGGTATTTTGACAAATTGAATACATAATAATCAATAAAAGGTTTTTTCTCTTTTTGGGAGACCTCCAGTTGATTCTCTCTTTCTCTCTCTCTCTGCATCATGTCCCAAGTCGATCGTATAACATGAGTCTTCTTCACTGTGGAGCATCGTTGCCAAGGGATTCAGATCTGTAAGCTTCTATTTCAAGAATCGCTGCTGGATCGAGGAGCGGAGCCATCGTTAGAAACGGATGTGTAACTCCTTGGAGGTGCAACACTTGGGGAACTAGAAGTCGTTGGAGCCGCAGGAGTTGTTAGACTCCAACACGACCTCGAGGTCGGCTTTGGAATGGCTACATCAACCATGATCTCCTCGAGCGCTGAGAACTCTTTCGTCTTCAAGGGTAAGTTCACTAAAAGCCCCTCCTATTACTACATTACTAATAGATAGGTCCTGGCATTCGGGTTCTTGGTGTAGGAAAAATAATTATTTTCAAGCGCGAACCCCTACAGTTATACCATAGATCATTCAAAAGCTAGCAGAGTTGTAGGCATCCCAAAGGTATGTGTGGCACCCCGCTAAAACCACTACTAGAAAATCGCGTTGTTTTTGTGCAATGCACCATCATGACCGCATGCTCATGTCATCATGCCACCTTGCATTTGAGCATCGTCATCACCATGCATCTGTTTGCCTGAAACTATTTTCGAAAACCTATTTTGCTTTTCTAATTAAGCTGCCTTTTATTCAAATACAAAACCCGGGTCTCCGGATTATTTTGTTTCGTCTACCAACGGATTTCAAAAGTCCCATTTTAAATAATAAAATATTTACTTTATTTTAAGGGGCAGCCGTACCAGGACGATCCGACCCAGTCGACCACCCCCAGTACAAAAACAGAGCTACCCAAACCTTTTTCTACCCAAACCTAATCTACCCAGCCCCCTCCACCTCACCTTGGCCACTCACAAGTCGCCACATCACCCCACCCCGCCACCCTGGCACCCCGCCACCTCTCTCTTTCCAACCCCAGCCGCCACCACAGCCACCCCACCGCCACCTCATCCCACCTGCCCAATTCCCACCAACCACCGCCGCCCAGCCGCCACCTGGCCATCTCTTTCCCACCACCCAGACGACGCTTCCCACGACTCGCAAGCGACAACCTCTGGCCTCGCTCGCCACAACGCCAAGACTCCAATCAAGGTACGGCCCACACACGGGCCACCTCCTGTCCTCCCCTCCTTTCCACCAACCTGGCCAACCGAGCACGCCTCCTCCCTCCTCTACTGGCCCTCTAATTCCTCACTTCCCCTTCTCCAGTTCCCTTCACACATAGCCAAGGCCGCCGCTTAAGTCTGTGGTCGCCGCCTCGCTGCCGCCGCCTTTTCTTCCCGGATCCGCCAAGGCCAACCCGCCTACGTGGATCTGCCTCAGAGCTGGGCCGGTGACTTTCTCGACCTGAGCTCCTCCGCCCTCCTCCATCGCGACGCCGGCCCCACCTCGGCCCTACTCACCGGCTTTCTCCGACCTGCGGCTCCGCCTATGCACCGCCATCGCCTTCTTCTTCCTCCGCCACACGGCCAGTGCTGCCTCACTGCCCGGCCTTGCCTGCCCTCATCGGGTCCCGCTGCCAAGATTCTCGCCTCTTGTGCCGGCCGGCCTCGCAGCCACGCCACACCGGAGCTGGCCTCCTCCTCAAGCTTCCGTCACAGACTGCGGGTCCTCGTCTGCAACCACCGGCCTCGCCCCGCCTTCCTGTGTTCGGTTCCTGGCCATTGCAGCCAGCCATCCTCGACGCCAAGTGTTCCTCAAGCACGCCGACTAGCGGGTCACAAGGGCACCTTCCGCCTGTGTGATGTTGTGCCGTCTGTTGTTACTGGTGACATCAACATGTTTCAAAGACGTTGTTGCCAAGCCTCTAGTCACGGTTTTCCCTTTTCTCGATTTAACTCCAACATCTATGTGTGTGTGCTAGCTCAGCCACGGACGTGACCACAATATCTTTGACCGATATTGCAGATCTCTGGAGGGAAGTCTGAGACTCAAGGTCTTCGACGAGTTGTCTTATCCGCAAGTTCGACTCGACTCGTGCCACTCAAGACCGCTGCTTGAAGATGAACCCAGGGATTCCGAGGAGACTGCAAGGATCGCCATGGAACCTGAACCTTTCAGAATGACAAGTTCACCGACACGAACCCGAAGATCGATTCGGAACGCCAAGGTCTTCTTCATAGATAAAGATTCAAAGACCTCGATCCCTGAGTCCGAAGATCGAGACCAAACCTAGGCACGCTTAAGCTCTCCTTCACGGATCCAAGACCGATCCCGCCGAGACTAAACCCCATCGACTGGGAACCCCAGATTGCCGATACCCTAATGTGATTCCCTTTCCGAGACCCCTATCTTTTTATAATGACATATACCTGTCGCATACTAAATTGTTCATGCATGCATGATCATCGTGGTTTGGGGCATTATGCCGATTCACCGATAATTAAATATGGAGTCGATATGCATAATATCTTTGTCTTATTCCGACTCCATTTAAATTGGTGTAGTTAATCGATGCCATGTTTCTCGTTAAAACCATATTTAAATTGCGGGTTCTAAACAACTTGAACTGCCTAATTAATTGTCGGACCCGATTCCGCTTTAAATTGCCTAATTGCACCGCAGATCTCGATCATATCATCAAGATGCCGGATCTTCCGCCGTAGTATTAAATATTGTATCCGTGTTTCGCTAGTGTTTGCTTCATGGATTAGGCCGATGAGTTGATGCGAGTATCGATAAGTTCTCCTGGATATGATCCTTCTAAGAAGGTTTCCCAAAGCAGCATCTCTCCCTTCTACCTATTTTGCATTTATAGTCTTTATTTCTTCCCGTTGATCTATTGCTATCCGTGTCGTGATGCTTTAGTGTTCCGCATCAGCTTATATCCTGCAGCCTCTATATTGCCTTGACACCTCCTATTACCTCTCTTTGGTAGATAGCTGGCTTTATGAGTCGAGTTGCTTGCTCAAAGCGATCTCGTGTTGTCAAGTACCACGCTTGTTGGAATGTCATGACGCTTTTGGTGGAGATGATCATGACCTTAAATACAACTATTAAATTGCTAGATATAATTAATGAAGAGGCATCGTGGGCAATAGATGTTATTTGGTTCTTCCATCGCCACTTGTGTCCTGTGAGGACCCCGAGTACTTGATAATTGCTCTTGATTTTTCAAGACTATCCACATCCGGAGGCCTTATGGACCCCTTGTTGAGCTTGATTCATTTCTATTTCTTGGGGCCACAAAGTAGTTTGGGGCTTTATTACTATCATGTACTTATGCCATGCTTTATCGCTTATTTAAGATTGTGCGTGAGCACCAGACTGCTTTTGGATCGCGCCACGCTGCTATCGACAAGCCCACCACACTTTCGGGTTCCTGCTTACATGTACCGTCACACAAACCCCTGGTCCGCTCCGGAGCCGCCAACTTCATTATGGTAGCTTAGTAGGGTGGCCTGAAATATTTCTCAATCCTGTGATCGCTTTGTCGTGAATGCCTGCTTGGGTTTTGAGTTGGTTTTTCCGAGGTTGATCGAGTGTGTGTTATTTGTGCACCTCGCAGGTAAAACTTTCAAAGCCGTGTCCATGGTTATGGACGACTTGGAGCATGATTCGATCATAGACACGCATAACTAAAGTAGTGCTATAAATTTGACTTAATATGTGACTAGTAAGCGATGCAACTATAATGGAATGGATAATAAAATGCCAACAACTAGTGGATCTGGTGATCTGTGTCATACTATACCGCCTAGTAAGTATTACAACCCAATGGAATGTGATAAAAGTGCCAACCACTGGGTTTTGGGATTCCTCAGACAATTATATCTGATTAGTAAATGTTCCAACTACAACGGATGGTGATTAAATCGCCCACTACTTATGCTATCAGGATGACTCATGCTATCTATATCTGATTAGTAATTGTTCCAACTATAACGGAATGAGTAAAATTGCCAACTGTGTGAGTTGCTTGGCTCGACTTCCTCGTTTGGTCTCGAGGGGGAAATACCAGGATGGGTTTGTTTGGTGTTAGCTTCAGGTTGGATTCAATAGGTCTTTCTTATCCTCTCCTCGAGCAACCGCCATTGTATCGAGTCTCTATAGGTTGTTTAGTGTCGCTGCCGCCGCTCAACCCACCATACCTATGTAGGCGAGAGTCACTAATTCTAGCCTCGCTGCATACTGGCCTCAAGATCGACGCCTCTTTTTCCTTTGCCCTTTGTTGGCACCCTTTGTTTTAGCAGGTTTGTGATCGACGTCATAGGTGGTTACCCTTCCGGCTTGGCTCAAGCAGGGTTATGGACGCCATTGGTTATTCTTCAGGCTCTTAGCCCCATTTGCATCTTGTCCATAGCCTGGACGCCTATCGTTTTCAAGGTAATTTGGATCTTTGTATATTATATCTGTATTCTTGACTCATGGAGTCGTTGTTGTATATATATGTTTTGTGGGTTCCATCGTGGACTAAAGCGTAATGGTATTACTTTGTTTTCCACCCGCACGAAAGTGCTTGGTGGGCGTCCTTGAATCGTTTCTATGCGGGTTTGGCGGAAAGGGATAAAACTTGCATAGGGCCGATTCGAGGGTGTTACAGAGTGGTATCAGAGCTCAGCAGCCATGATACCCCACAAGTCCATCCTATAGGATAACCTAGCTAACAACCGAAGTAGAGTGTCAAAACTATTTTGCAAAATCGGTTGGGTAGATCTGATTAGGTCTGATTTTACTCCTTACCCCTCTGCTGTTCTCCTCTTACCTCTGCATGTTTTGGTTCTGCTCTCTTATCTTTTATTCAAGTCCAGGAATTCTCGTGGTTGGGTTTCCGTCGTACCTTCAGGGTTTCGCTTCCTCCTTTGGCAACAGTGTTTGCCGGACTTCATGCTATCTGAGTGATCCTTTATCTGTGGTACCATTCTTTGGTCCTTGTTGTGTCTTCCGGTGGTTTCCGACGCGACGACATCCTATACGCCAGATCCGATGCAGAGTCTGCATTCCTCCGTTGTTCCGAACCTCGATTGAAGAGATCTTCAATCTAATTCCAGAGTTGAATTGCATAATTCTCCTATTCATGTGCAGAGTAATGGTTTGGATGCGCGATGGACTGATCACCATCCGACTACTCTTATCATTCGCTTCTGTATATCGAATCGGTGAATCAAGCAATTTTACTCCGTCCACAGAAGCTAGAGGTGGCTTTATTTGTGGATACCTCTACCTTCGTCCTTTGCTACCGGAGTGTTCTCTCGACGATCACGGACAACGACCTCTTGTTAGTGGTGTCACGAGGATCTACACGAAGCGAGAAGATTCAGATCGCCGACCTTCTTCCCGGAACCATGAGGCAGATCTCGAGAGCTTAGATCCATTGTTAGTGGTGTCGAATTGTGGCACCCCGCTAAAACCACTACTAGAAAATCGCGTTGTTTTGTGCAATGCATCATCATGACCGTGATGCTCATGTCATCATGCCACCTTGCATTTGAGCATCGCCATCACCATGCATTTGTTTGCTCGAAACTATTTTCAAAAACCTATTTGTTTTTCTAATTAAGCCTGCCTTTATTCAAATACAAAACCCGGGTCTCCGGATTATTTTGTTTCGTCTCCCAACGGATTTCAAAAGTCCCATTTTTAATAATAAATTTTTTATTTTATTTTATAAGTACATTCATCCGACCACCGGCCAATACCCCCCAAAGACAAAACAGAGCTACCCAAACAGCCACCACCACCCCACCGCCACCTCATCCCACTCGCCTAATTCCCACTAACCACCGCCGCCACCACTCCGGCCATCTCTTTCCGCCTAGCCACATACACATTTTTCAAGAAGCGGATACAACCCTGCCCAGCGTTTACAACACAAGACCCAACCACGTGGCTGCCCCACCCAAGGGCCACCTCCCCTCTCCCTCCTTTCCACCAACTCGCCAACCGAGCACGCCTCCTCCTCCTCCGCTTCGCCTGCCTCATTGCTCCTCTGCCTCTGTCTGTGTTCCTTCCACAGAAGGCCACGCTAAGCTCAGACCGCCTCGGCTCAGATTGCCGCCCTCTTCCCGGATCCACCATAACACCTCCTGCTGGATCTGCCTCCAGAGCTGGCCACTGACGACTTTCTGACCTGAGCTCCTCCGGCCTCTCCTCCTCGTCATGACACTGGCCACCGCTTAGCCCTATCACGATCATGCTTTCTCCGACCTGCGGCTCCGCCTCAAGGCCACTGCCGCCTCTTCTTCCTCCGCCACTGGTTTGTGTTGCCTCACTGCCTGCCTTGCCGCCATCCTCGCTGGCCCCGCCAAGATTCTCCTCTTCACCAGGCCAAGGCTTCCTCAGAGCCACGCCACTGAGCTGCGCCCTCCTCCCCTGCTTCGGCCACAGACTGGGTCCTCGTCTGCGAACCACTGTCCTTGTCCCGCCTTCCTGTGTTCCTGCTCGGCCACTGGCAGCCGACCATCCTCGACGCCAGAGCCTCAAGCAGCCCTCAATCAAGGTCACAAGGGCACTTCTTCTGTGTGATGTTGTGCCTCCTGTTGTTACCGTGGTGACATCAACATGTTTCCAAGACGCTGTTGGCCAAGCCTCTAGTCATGGTTTTCCTTTGCTTGATTTAACTCCAACTTCGTGTGTGTGTTAGCTCGCCACAGACGTGACTACAATCTCTTTGACCGACATTGCAGATCTCCGAGGGAAGTCTGAGACTCAAGGTCTTCGACGAGTTGTCTTATCTCAAGTTCGACTCGACTCGGTGCCACTCAAGACCGCTGCTTGAAGATGAACCCGAGGGATTCCGAGAGACCGGCAAGGATCGCCTCATGGAACCTGAACCTTTGTAACCACAAGTTCACCGACACGAACTCAAGATCGATTCAACGCCAAGGTCTTCTTCATAGATACAGATTCAAAGACCTCGATCCTCGAGTCTCAAGATCGAGACCAACCTAGGCACGCCTAAGCTCTCCTTCAGATCCAAGACCGATCCCGCCGAGACCAAACCCTATCGACTCGGGAACCACAGATCGCCGATACCCTAATGTGATTCCCTTCCGAGACCCCTATTTTTTATAATGACATATACCGTCAGATACTAAATTGTTCATGCATGCATGACTCAGGGTTTGGGGAATTATGCCGATTCACCGATAATTAAATATGGAGTCGATATGCGAACACCTTTGTCTTATTCCGACTCCATTTAAATTGGTGTAGCGAACCGATGCCATGTTTTGCCTCGTTAAAACCACATTTAAATTGCGGTGGTTCTAAACAACTTGAACTGCCTAATTAATTGTCGGGACCCCGGTTCCGCTTTAAATTGCCTAATTGCACCAGATCCGTGATCATATCATAAGCATGTCGGATCTTCCGCCGTAGTATTAAATATTGTATCCGTGTTTCGCTAGTGTTTGCTTCTTCATGGATTAGGCCGATGAGTTGATGCGAGTATCGACAAGTTCTCCGGATATGATCCTTCGGTGTTTCAAAGTAGCATCTCTCCTCGCTTCTACCTATTTTGCATTTATAGTCTTTATTTCTTCCCGTTGATCTATTGTTATCCGTGTCGCGATGCTTTAGTGTTCCGTATTATATCCCGTGCACTTCTATATTGCCTTGGACACCTCCTATTACCTGTGTTTGGTAGATAGCTGGCCTTATGAAGTCATAGTTGCTTGCTCAAAAGCGATCTCGTGGTTGTCAAGTACCACGCTTGTTGGAATGTCAGACGCTTTTGGTGGAGATGATCATGACCTTAAATACAACTATTAAATTGCTAGATATAATTAATGAAGAGGCATCGGGCAATAGATGTTATTTGGTTCTTCCACGCCACTTGTGTCCCGTGAGGACCCGAGTACTTGATACCTGCTCCTTGATTTTTCAGACTATCCACATCCGGAGGCCTTATGGACCCTCCCGAGCCGTAGATTGATTCACTTCTATTTCTTGGGGCCACAAAGTAGTTTGGGGATTTATTACTATCATGTACTTATGCCATGCTTTACTGCTTTATTTAAGATTGTGCGGGGAGCACCTGTATTGTTTTGGATCGCGCCATGTTTTCGCGGTATCGACAAGCCCAGTCACATTTTCGGGTTCCCGTTACAGCCGCTGCCGCAAACCCCGGGTCCGTTTCGAGCCGCCAACTTCGCTATGGTAGCTTAGTGGGGTGGCCTCTGAAATATTTCGAATCTGTGATCGCTTTGTCATGAATGCCTCATTGGGTTTTGAGTTGGTTTTTCCGAGGTTGATCGAGTGTGTGTTGTTATTTGTGCAACCCCAGGTAAACTTTCAAAGCCGTGTCCGGGTTATGGACGCACTTGGAGCACAGATCTCGATCATAGACAAGCATAACTAAAGTAGTGCTATAAATTTGACTTAATATGTGACTAGTAAGCGATCAACTATAATGGAATGGATAATAAAATGCCAACAACTAGTGGATCTGTGGTGATCTGTGTCATACTATACCTGCCTAGTAAGTATTACAACTCCAATGGAATGTGATAAAAGTGCCAACCACTGCTGGGTTTTGGGATTCCTCAGGACAATTATATCTGATTAGTAAATGTTCCAATTACAACAGGATGGTGATTAAAACTGCCCACTACTTATGCTATTAGGATGACTCATGCTATCTATATTTGATTAGTAATTGCTGCAACTATAACGGAATGAGTAAAATTGCCCACTGTGTGAGTTCCTTGGCCTGACTTCCTCGCTTGGTCTCAAGGGGAAATACTGTGATGGGTTTGTTTGGTGTTAGCTTCAGTGTTGGATAATTAATAGGTCTTTTCTTATCCTCTCTCGATAACCGCCATTGTATCGAGTCTCTATAGGTTGTTTAGTGTCACACGCCGCTTCAACCCACCATACCTATGTAGGCTAGAGAGCTAATTCTAGTCTCGCTGCAATCGGCCTTTAGTAATCGACGCCTCTTTTTCCTTTGCCCTTTGTCGGCACCCTTTTGTTTTAGCAGGTTTGTGATCGACGCTGTTAAGGTGGTTACCCTTCCGGCTTGGCTCAAGGGTTATGGATGCTTTGGTTATTTTTCAGGGCTCTTAGCCCCATTTCCATCTTATCCGTAGCTCTGACGCCTATCGCTTTCAAGGTGATTTGGATCTTGTATATTATATCAGATTCTTGACTCATGGAGTCGTTGTTATATATATATATGTTCTGTGGGTTCCATCATGGACTAAATCATAATGGTATTACTTCATTTTCCACCCGCATGAAAGTGCTTGGTGGGCGTCCTTGAATCGTTTCTATGCGGGTTTGGCGGAAAGGGCTAAAACTTGCATAGGACCGATTCGAGGGTGTTACAGTATGCATGAGAAACCTATACCAACCTCTCACCACACTCACACACATATGCTAGGGTCACATGCAAGTTTTCATCTCATTCCGATGTTCTCGTGGTCTTCCTCCCATGAAACCTCGATCTCTGGTAAGACTGTGATCATCTACCCCCCTAGACGTTCCTCTGACAGGGGTAGCCCGGCATAGCTCTCTTGTTTTGTGTTTGTTTAGGTCATAGGGCGATGTAAAACCATGTTGGTTCACAAGTTGGGGCACTATCCTACCCGGTTTCACCTCGACGGGGAGATTCCCCCCTTATACGGGTACGGAACCTTCGCCTCTAGGTTAGAGCGCATGCATGCGAGGGGGGACACATTCAAGCACCTATACCAACCTCTCACCACACTCACACACATATGCTAGGGTCACATGCAAGTTTTCATCTCATTCCGATGTTCTCGTGGTCTTCCTCCGGCGAAACCCTGATCTCTGGCAAGATTTCTGATCGTCTACCCCCTAGACGTTCCTCTGACAGGGGTAGCCCGACGTAGCTCTCTCTTGTTTTGTGTTTGTTTAGGTCATAGGTTGATGTAAAACCATGTTGGTTCACAAGTTGGGGCACTATCCTATTCGGTTTCACCTCGATGGGGAGATTCCCCCCTTATACGGGTACGGAACCTTCGCCTCTAGGTTAGAGCGCATGCATGCGAGGGGGGACACATGCAAGCACCTATACCAACCTCTCACCACACTCACACACATATGCTAGGGTCACATGCAAGTTTTCATCTCATTCCGATGTTCTCGTGGTCTTCCTCCGGCGAAACCCTGATCTCTCGTGGCGTGATCGCCTACCCCCTAGACGCTCCTCCGACAGGTAGCCATGAGCTCTCTTGTTTTGTGTTTGTTTAGGTCATAGGTTGATGTAAAACCATGTTGGTTCACAAGTTGGGGCACTATCCTACCCGGTTTCACCTCGACGGGGAGATTCCCCCGTATACTGCACTAACCTTCGCTTAGGTTAGAGCGCATGCGAGGGGGACACATGCAAGCACCTATACCAACCTCTCACCACACTCACACACATATGCTAGGGTCACATGCAAGTTTTCATCTCATCTGATGTTCTCGTGGTCTTCCTCCCACAAACTCGATCTCTGGCAAGATTCTGGATCGCCTACCCCCTAGACGCCCTCCCGACAGGGTAGCCCATGAGTAGCTCTCTTGTTTTGTGTTTATTTAGGTCATAGGTTGATGTAAACCATGTTGGTTCACAAGTTGGGGCACTATCCTACCCGGTTTCACCTCGACGGGAGATTCCCCTTATACTGCACGAACCTTCGCCTAGGTTAGAGCGCATGCATGCAGGGGGACACATGCAAGCACCTATACCAACCTCTCACCACACTCACACACATATGCTAGGGTCACATGCAAGTTTTCATCTCATTCCGATGTTCTCGTGGTCTTCCTCCCATGAAACCTCGATCTCTGTATAAGACGGATCGCTACCCCCTAGACGCTCCTCCGATAGGGTAGCCCATGAGCTCTCTCTTGTTTTGTGTTTGTTTAGGTCATAGGTTGATGAAAAACCATGTTGGTTCACAAGTTGGGGCACTATCCTACCCGGTTTCACCTCGACGGGGAGATTCCCCCCTTATACGGGTACGAAACCTTCGCCTCTAGGTTAGAGCGCATGCATGCGAGGGGGACACATGCAAGCACCTATACCAACCTCTCACCACACTCACACACATATGCTAGGGTCACATGCAAGTTTGCATCTCATTCCGATGTTCTCGTTTTCCTCCCACAAACCCCGATCTCTGGCAAGACTGGATCGCTCACCCCCTAGACGCTCCTCCCGACAGGGTAGCCCATGTAGCTCTCTCTTGTTTTGTGTTTGTTTAGGTCATAGGCTGATGTAAAACCATGTTGGTTCACAAGTTAGCACTATCCTACCCGGTTTCACCTCGACGGGAGATTCCCCTTATACTGCATGAAACCTTCATTTAGGTTAGAGCGCATGCATGCGGGGGGGGGGGGGGACACATGCAAGCACCTATACCAACCTCTCACCACACTCACACACATATGCTAGGGTCACATTCAAGTTTTAATATCATTCAGATGTTCTCGTGGTCTCCTCCCGAAACCTCGATCTCTGGCAAGATTGGATCGTCTACCCCCTAGACGTTCCTCTGACAGGGGTAGCCCGACGTAGCTCTCTCTTGTTTTGTGTTTGTTTAGGTCATAGGTTGATGTAAAACCATGTTGGTTCACAAGTTGTGGCACTATCCTATTCGGTTTCACCTCGATGGGGAGATTCCCCACTTATACGGGTACAGAACCTTCGCCTCTAGGTTAGAGCGCATGCATGCGAGGGGGGACACATGCAAGCACCTATACCAACCTCTCACCACACTCACACACATATGCTAGGGTCACATGCAAGTTTTCATCTCATTCCGATGTTCTCGTGGTCTTCCCACAAACCTCGATCTCTGCAGACTGGATCGCTCACCCCCTAGACGCTCCTCCCGACAGGTAGCCATGTAGCTCTCTCTTGTTTTGTGTTTGTTTAGGTCATAGGTTGATGTAAAACCATGTTGGTTCACAAGTTGGGGCACTATCCTACCCGGTTTCACCTCGATGGGGAGATTCCCCCCTTATACGGGTACAGAACCTTCGCCTCTAGGTTAGAGCGCATGCATGCGAGGGGGGACACATGCAAGCACCTATACCAACCTCTCACCACACTCACACACATATGCTAGGGTCACATGCAAGTTTTCATCTCATTCAGATGTTCTCGTGGTCTTCCTCCCATGAACCTCGATCTCTCGCAAGACTTGGATCGCCTACCCCCTAGACGCTCCTCCGACAGGGTAGCCCGGCGAGCTCTCTTTTTTTGTGTTTGTTTAGGTCATAGGTTGATGTAAAACCATGTTGGTTAACAAGTTGGGGCACTATCCTACCCGGTTTCACCTCGACGGGGAGATTCCCCCCTTATAATGGTACGTAACCTTCGCCTAGGTTAGAGCGCATGCATGCGAGGGGACACATGCAAGCACCTATACCAACCTCTCACCACACTCACACACACATATGCTAGGGTCACATGCAAGTTTTCATCTCATTGCGATGTTCTCGTGGTCTTCCTCCCAAACCCCTCGATCTCAGGCAAGACTGGATCGCCTACCCCTAGACGCTCCTCCCGACAGGTAGCCTCGAAGCTCTCTCTTGTTTTGTGTTTGTTTAGGTCATAGGCTGATGTAAAACCATGTTGGTTCACAAGTTGGGGCACTATCCTACCTGGCTTTCACCTCGACGGGAGATTCCCCTTATACTGCACTAACCTTCGCTTCTAGGTTAGAGAGCATGCATGCGAGGACACATGCAAGCACCTATACCAACCTCTCACCACACTCACACACATATGCTAGGGTCACATGCAAGTTTTCATCTCATTCAGATGTTCTCGAGGTTTTTCTCCATGAACCCTCGATCTCTCAGGCAAGACTGGATCGCCTACCCCCTAGACGCTCCTCCGACAGGGGTACCCATGTAGCTCTCTCTTGTTTTGTGTTTGTTTAGGTCATAGGTTGATGTAAAACCATGTTGGTTCACAAGTTGGGGCACTATCCTACCCGGTTTCACCTCGACGGGGAGATTCTCTTATACGGTACTAACCTTCGCTTAGGTTAGAGCGCATGCAAGCGAGGGGCGACACATGCAAGCACCTATACCAACCTCTCACCACACTCACACACATATGCTAGGGTCACATGCAAGTTTTCATCTCATTCCGATGTTCTCGTGGTCTCCTCCCATAAACCCTCGATCTCTGCATGACTGATCGCTTACCCCCTAGACGCTCCTCCGACAGGGTAGCCCAAGTAGCTCTCTTGTTTTGTGTTTGTTTAGGTCATAGGTTGATATAAAACCATGTTTGTTCACAAGTTGGGGCACTATCCTACCCGGTTTCACCTCGACGGGAGATTCCCCTTATACTGCACGGAACCTTCGCCTAGGTTAGAGCGCATGCATGCGAGGGGGACACATGCAAGCACCTATACCAACCTCTCACCACACTCACACACATATGCTAGGGTCACATGCAAGTTTTCATCTCATTCCGATGTTCTCGTGGTCTTCCTCCGGGAAACCCGATCTCTGTGGCAAGATGGATCGCTTCCACTCCCTAGACGCTCCTCCGATAGGGTAGCCCATGAGCTCTCTTGTTTTGTGTTTGTTTAGGTCATAGGTTGATGAAAACCATGTTGGTTCACAAGTTGGGGCACTATCCTACCTGGTTTCACCTCGACGGGAGATTCCCTTATACTGCACTAACCTTCGCCTAGGGTTAGAGCGCATGCATGCGAGGGGGGACACATGCAAGCACCTATACCAACCTCTCACCACACTCACACACATATGCTAGGGTCACATGCAAGTTTGCATCTCATTCCGATGTTCTCGTGGTTTTCCTCCCATGAACCTCGATCTCTCGTAAGACTCTGATCGCCCACCCCCTAGACGCTCCTCCGACAGGGGTAGCCAGCGTAGCTCTCTCTTGTTTTGTGTTTGTTTAGGTCATAGGTTGATGAAAAACCATGTTGGTTCACAAGTTGGGGCACTATCCTACCCGGTTTCACCTCGACGGGGAGATTCCCCCCTTATACGGGTATGAAACCTTCGCCTCTAGGTTAGAGCGCATGCATGCGGGGGGGGACACATGCAAGCACCTATACCAACCTCTCACCACACTCACACACATATGCTAGGGTCACATTCAAGTTTTCATCTCATTCCGATGTTCTCGTGGTCTTCCTCCCATTAAACCCCTCGATCTCTGTGGCAAGATTTCGGATCGCCCACTCCCCTAGACGCTCCTCTCCGACAGGTAGCCCGACGTAGCTCTCTCTTGTTTTGTGTTTGTTTAGATCATAGGTTGATGTAAAACCATGTTGGTTCACAAGTTGTGGCACTATCCTATTCGGTTTCACCTCGATGGGGAGATTCCCCACTTATACGGCACTGTAACCTTGCTCTAGGTTAGAGCGCATGCATGCGAGGGGACACATGCAAGCACCTATACCAACCTCTCACCACACTCACACACATATGCTAGGGTCACATGCAAGTTTTCATCTCATTCAGACATGTTCTCGTGGTCTCCTCCCAAACCTCGATCTCTGGCAAGACTTGATCGCCTACCCCCTAGACGCTCCTCCGACAGGGTAGCCCCGTAGCTCTCTCTTTTTTTGTGTTTGTTTAGTTCATAGGTTGATGTAAAACCATGTTGGTTCACAAGTTGGGGCACTATCCTACCCGGTTTCACCTCGATGGGGAGATTCCCCCATACGGCAGTGAACCTTCGCCTCTAGGTTAGAGCGCATGCATGCGAGGGGACACATGCAAGCACCTATACCAACCTCTCACCACACTCACACACATATGCTAGGGTCACATGCAAGTTTTCATCTCATTCCATGTTCTCGTGGTCTTCCTCCCACAAACCCCGATCTCTGGCAAGACTGATCTGCCCCCTAGACGCTCCTCCGACAGGGTAGCCTGTAGCTCTCTCTTGTTTTGTGTTTGTTTAGGTCATAGGTTGATGTAAAACCATGTTGGTTTACAAGTTGGGGCACTATCCTACCCGTTTCACCTCGACGGGAGATTCCCCTTATACGGGTACGAACCTTCGCCTAGGTTAGAGCATGCATGCGGGACACATGCAAGCACCTATACCAACCTCTCACCACACTCACACACATATGCTAGGGTCACATGCAAGTTTTCATCTCATTCAGATGTTCTCGTGGTCTTCCTCCGACGAAACCCTGATCTCTGTATAAGACTTGGATCGCTCACCCCCTAGACGCTCTCCCGACAGGGTATCCCATGTAGCTCTCTCTTGTTTTTTGTTTGTTTAGTTCATAGGTTGATGTAAATCCATTTTGGTTCACTGTTGGGGCACTAGCCTACCCGGCTTCACCTCGACGGGGAGATTCCCCCTTATACTTGCAATGAACCTTTCGCCTAGGTTAGAGCGCATGCATGCAGGGGGACACATGCAGCACCTATACCAACCTCTCACCACACTCACACACATATGCTAGGGTCACATGCAAGTTTTCATCTCATTCATGTTCTCGTGGTCTTCCTCCTACAAACCTCGATCTCTGGCAAGACTCTGGATCGCTCACCCCCTAGACGCTCCTCCCGACAGGTATCCTGGCGAGCTCTCTCTTGTTTTGTGTTTGTTTAGGTCATAGGTTGATATAAAACCATGTTTGTTCACAAGTTGGGGCACTATCCTACCCGGTTTCACCTCGACGGGAGATTCCCTTATACTGGGTACTAACCTTCGCCTCTAGGTTAGAGCTTATGCATG
Source organism: Avena insularis (assembly GCA_023614405.1). NCBI lineage: Eukaryota > Viridiplantae > Streptophyta > Magnoliopsida > Poales > Poaceae > Avena > Avena insularis. Next base: position 282,922,118 of record CM042685.1, on the reverse strand, counting down.
CAGGGGGACACATGCAAGCACCTATACCAACCTCTCACCACACTCACACACATATGCTAGGGTCACATGCAAGATTTCATCTCATCTGTTCTCGTGGTCTCTCCTCCCAAACCTCGATCTCTGGCCGTATAAGACTGGATCGCTCTACCCCCTAGACGCCTCCCACAGGGTAAATTTGCCCAGAGCTCTCTCTTGTTTTGTGTTTGTTTAGGTCATAGGTTGATGTAAACCATGTTGGTTCACAAGTTGGGGCACTATCCCACCTGGTTTCACCTCGACGGGAGATTCCCTTATACTGCACTAACCTTCATTTAGGATAGAGCGCATGCATGCGAGGGGGGACACATGCAAGCACCTATACCAACCTCTCACCACACTCGCACACATATGATACGGTCACATGCAAGTTTTCATCTCATTCCGATGTTCTCATGGTCTTCCTCCCAAAACCTCGATCTCTGTAGCAAGATCGGACTGCCCACCCCCTAGACGCTCCTCCGACAGGGTAGGCCCATGAGATCTCTTTGTTTTGTGTTTGTTTAGGTCATAGGTTGATGTAAAACCATGTTGGTTCACAAGTTGGGGCACTATCCTACCCGGTTTCACCTCGACGGGAGATTCCCCTTATACTGGCATTTTAACCTTCGCCTCTAGGTTAGAGCGCATGCATGCGAGGGGGGACACATGAAAGCACCTATACCAACCTCTCACCACACTCACACACATATGCTAGGGTCACATGCAAGTTTTCATCTCATTCCGATGTTCTCGTGGTCTTCCTCCTAAACCCCGATCTCTATAAGACTGATCGCCTACTCCCCTAGACGCTCCTCCGACAGGGGTAGCCCATGAGCTCTCTCTTGTTTTGTGTTTGTTTAGGTCATAGGTTGATGTAAAACCATGTTGGTTCACAAGTTGTGGCACTATCCTACCCGGTTTCACCTCGACGGGAGATTCCCCTTATACGGGTACCTAAACCTTCGCATTTAGGTTAGAGCGCATGCATGCAGGGGGACACATGCAAGCACCTATACCAACCTCTCACCACACTCACACACATATGCTAGGGTCACATGCAAGTTTTCATCTCATTCCGATGTTCTCGTGGTCTTCCTCCCTAAACCCCGATCTCTATGGCAAGACGGATCGCCTACTCCCCTAGACGCTCCTCCGACAGGGTAGCCCGAATGAGCTCTCTCTTGTTTTGTGTTTGTTTAGGTCATAGGTTGATGTAAAACCATGTTGGTTCACAAGTTGGGGCACTATCCTACCCGGTTTCACCTCAACAGGGAGATTCCCCCTTATACGGGTACGGAACCTTCGCCTATATGTTAGAGGGCATGCATGCGAGGGGGACACATGCAAGCACCTATACCAACCTCTCACCACACTCACACACATATTCTAGGGTCACATGCAAGTTTTCATCTCATTCCGATGTTCTCGTGGTCTTCCTCCCACAAACCCTCGATCATCGTGGCAAGACTGGATCGCCTACCCCTAGACGCTCCTCCGACAGGGTAGTCCGCGTAGCCTCTCTTGTTTTGTGTTTGTTTAGGTCATAGGTTGATGTAAAACCATGTTGGTTCACAAGTTGGGGCACTATCCTACCCGGTTTTCACCTCGACGGGAGATTCCCCTTATACTGGTACTTTTAACCTTCATTTAGGGTTAGAGCGCATGCATGCGAGGGGACACATGCAAGCACCTATACCAACCTCTCACCACACTCACACACTAATGCTAGGGTCACATGCAAGTTTTCATCTCATTCAGATGTTCTCGTGGTCTTCCTCCAAATAAACCCCGATCTCCTGTAAGACTTGATCGCCTACCCCCTAGACGCCTCCGACAGGGTAGCCTGTAGCTCTCTTGTTTTGTGTTTGTTTAGGTCATAGGTTGATGTAAAACCATGTTGGTTCACAAGTTAGCACTATCCTACCCGGCTTCACGTCAACGGGAGATTCCCTTATACTGCACTAACCTTCGCCTCTTGGTTAGAGCGCATGCATGCGAGGGGCGACACATGCAAGCACCTATAACAACCTCTCACCACACTCACACACATATGCTAGGGTCACATGCAAGTTTTCATCTCATCTGGCATGTTCTCGTGGTCTCCTCCCACAAAACTCGATCTCCGTATAAGACTGATCGCCTACTCCACCCCCTAGACGCTCCTCCGACAGGGTAGCCCGCTGTAGCTCTCTCTTGTTTTGTGTTTGTTTAGGGTCATAGGTTGATGAAAACCATGTTGGTTCACAAGTTGGGGCACTATCCTACCCGTTTCACTGACGGGAGATTCCCCTTATACTGCACTAACCTTCGCCTCTTGGTTAGAGCGCATGCATGCGAGGGGCGACACATGCAAGCACCTATACCAACCTCTCACCACACTCACACACATATGCTAGGGTCACATGCAAGTTTTCATCTCATTCCGATGTTCTCGTGGTTTTCCTCCCATGAAACCCCGATCTCTCTAAGATTGGATCGCCCACCCCCTAGACGCTCTCCGACAGGTAGCCCGCGAGCTCTCTCTTGTTTTGTGTTTGTTTAGGTCATAGGTTGATGTAAAACCATGTTGTTTCACAAGTTGGGGCACTATCCTACCCGATTTCACCTTGACGGGGAGATTCCCCCCTTATACGGGTACGGAACCTTCACCTCTAGGTTAGAGCGCATGCATGCGATGGGGGACACATGCAAGCACCTATACCAACCTCTCACCACACTCACACACATATGCTAGGGTCACATGCAAGTTTTCATCTCATTCCGATGTTCTCGTGGTTTCCTCCCTGAAACCCTCGATCTCTCGGGCAAGACGGATCGCCCACTCCCCTAGACGCTCCTCCGACAGGGGTAGCCCGTGAGCTTCTCTTGTTTTGTGTTTGTTTAGGTCATAGGTTGATGAAAAACCATGTTGGTTCACAAGTTGGGGCACTATCCTACCCGCTTTCACCTCGACGGGGAGATTCCCCTTATACGGGTACTAACCTTCATTTAGGTTAGAGCGCATGCATGCGAGGGGACACATGCAAGCACCTATACCAACCTCTCACCACACTCACACACATATTCTAGGGTCACATGCAAGTTTTCATCTCATTCCGATCTTCTCGTGGTCTTCCTCCCAAAACTCCCCGATCTCTCGGCAAGACACTGATCGCCTACCCCCTAGACGCTCCTCCGACAGGGTAAATGGCTGAGCTCTCTTGTTTTGTGTTTGTTTAGGTCATAGGTTGATGAAAAACCATGTTGGTTCACAAGTTGGGGCACTATCCTACCCGATTTCACCTCGACGGGGAGATTCCCCTTATACGGGTATCGAACCTTCTCTAGGTTAGAGCGCATGCATGCGAGGGGGACACATGCAAGCACCTATACCAACCTCTCACCACACTCACACACATATTCTAGGTCACATGCAAGTTTTCATCTCATTCGATGTTCTCGTGGTCTTCCTCCCGAAACCTCGATCTCTGTGGCAGACTTGATCGCTCACCCCCTAGACGCCCTCCGACAGGGGTAGCCCACAGAGCCTCTCTTGTTTTGTGTTTGTTTAGGTCATAGGTTGATGTAAAACCATGTTGGTTCACAAGTTGGGGCACTATCCTACCTTGTTTCACCTCGACTGGGAGATTCCCTTATACTGCACGAACCTTCTCTAGGTTAGAGCGCATGTACGAGGGGGACACATGCAAGCACCTATACCAACCTCTCACCACACTCACACACATATGCTAGGGTCACATGCAAGTTTTCATCTCATTCCGATGTTCTCGTGGTCTTCCTCCCACAAACCTCGATCTCTCAAGACTTGATCGCTTCACCCCCTAGACGCTCCTCCGACAGGGGTAGCCCGCGTAGCTCTCTTGTTTTGTGTTTGTTTAGGTCATAGGCTGATGTAAACCATGTTGGTTCACAAGTTAGCACTATCCTACCCTTTTCACCTCGACGGGAGATTCCCCTTATACTGCACGAACCTTCATTTAGGCTAGTTAGAGCGCATGCATGCAGGGGGACACATGCAAGCACCTATACCAACCTCTCACCACACTCACACACATATGCTAGGGTCACATGCAGTTTTCATCTCATTGCGATGTTCTCGTGGTCTCCTCCGGCGAAACCCCGATCTCTCAGGCAAGACTGACTGCCCACGCCCCTAGACGCTCCTCCGACAGGCAGCCCGTAGCTCTCTCTTGTTTTGTGTTTGTTTAGGTCATAGGCTGATGTAAAACCATGTTGGTTCACTGTTGGGGCACTATCCTACCCGTTTCACTCGACGGGAGATTCCTTATACTGCACGAACCTTCATTTAGGTTAGAGCGCATGCATGCGAGGGGGGACACATGCAAGCACAAATACCAACCTCTCACCACACTCACACACATATTCTAGGGTCACATGCAAGTTTTCATCTCATTCCGATGTTCTCGTGGTCTTCCTCCCACAACCCTCGATCTCTCAGGCAAGACTTGATCGTTCTACCCCACTAGACGCTCCTCCTGACAGGTAGCCCGTAGCTCTCTTTGTTTTGTGTTTGTTTAGGTCATAGGTTGATGTAAACCATGTTGGTTCACAAGTTGGGGCACTATCTCACCTGCTTCACCTCGACGGGAGATTCCCCTATACTGCACTAACCTTCGCCTCTAGGTTAGGAGCGCATGCATGCGAGGGGGACACATGCAAGCACCTATACCAACCTCTCACCACACTCACACATATGCTAGGGTCACATGCAAGTTTTCATCTCATTCCATGTTCTCGTGGTCTCCTCCCAAAACCTCGATCTCTGTGTATAAGACTCGGATCGCTACCCCCTAGATCGCCCTCCGACAGGGTAGCCCAAGAGCTCTCTTGTTTTGTGTTTGTTTAGGTCATAGGCTGATGTAAAACCATGTTGGTTCACATGTTGGGGCACTATCCTACCCGTTTCACCTCGACGGGAGATTCCCCTTATACGGCACTAACCTTCGGCTCTAGGTTAGAGCGCATGCATGCGAGGGACACATGCAAGCACCATACCAACCTCTCACCACACTCACACACATATTCTAGGGTCACATGCAAGTTTTCATCTCATTCATGTTCTCGTGGTCTTCCTCCCATGAAACCCTCGATCTCTGTAAGACTCTGGATCGCTCACCCCCTAGACATTCCTCCGACAGGGTACCCCAGTAGCTCTCTCTTGTTTTGTGTTTCTTTAGGTCATAGGTTGATGTAAAACCATGTTGGTTCACAAGTTGGGGCACTATCCTACCTTGCTTTCCCTCGACGGGAGATTCCCCCTTATACGGGGTAACCTTCGCTTCTAGGTTAGAGCGCATGCATGCGAGGGGGACACATGCAAGCACCTATACCAACCTCTCACCACACTCACACACATATGCTAGGGTCACATGCAAGTTTTCATCTCATTACATGTTCTCGTGGTCTTCCTCCCAAAACCCCGATCTCTCAGGCAAGATTCTGATCGCCTACCCCCTAGACGCTCCTCCGACAGGTAAATTCGTAGTTCTCTCTTGTTTTGTGTTTGTTTATGTCCTAGGTTTATGTAAACCATGTTGGTTCAAGTTGGGGCACTATCCTACCCGGTTTCACCTCGACGGGAGATTCCCCTTATACTGCAATGAACCTTCGCCTAGGTTGAGCGCATGCATGCAAGGGGACACATGCAAGCACCTATACCAACCTCTCACCACACTCACACACATATGCTAGGGTCACATGCAAGTTTTCATCTCATTGCGATGTTCTCGTGGTCTTCCTCCCACAAACCTCGATCTCTGCAAGACTCGGATCGCCCACGCCCCTAGACGCCCTCCGACAGGTAGCCCCAGAAGCTCTCTTGTTTTGTGTTTGTTTAGGTCATAGGCTGATGTAAAACCATGTTGGTTCAGAAGTTGGGGCACTATCCCACCTTGCTTCACCTCGACGGGAGATTCCCTTATACGGCATACCTAACCTTCACCTCTAGGTTAGAGCGCATGCATGCGAGGGGACACATGCAAGCACCTATACCAACCTCTCACCACACTCACACACATATTCTAGGGTCACATGCAAGTTTTCATCTCATTCCGATGTTCTCGTGGTCTTCCTCCCATGAAACTCGATCTCTCTGCAAAGACTGGATCGCTCACCCCTAGACGCTCCTCCGACAGGGGTAGCTCCTGTAGCTCTCTTGTTTTGTGTTTGTTTAGGTCATAGGTTGATGTAAAACCATGTTGGTTCACAAGTTGGGGCACTATCTCACCCGGCTTCACTCGACGGGGAGATTCCCTTATACGGCACTAACCTCGCTTAGGTTAGAGGGCATGCATGCGAGGGGACACATGCAAGCACCTATACCAACCTCTCACCACACTCACACACATATGCTAGGGTCACATGCAAGTTTTCATCTCATCTGATGTTCTGGTCTTCCTCCCATGAAATTCCCCGATCTCTGTGGCAAGACTGGGATCGCCTACCCCCTAGACGCTCCTCCTCGACAGGGGTAGCCATGTAGCTCTCTCTTGTTTTGTGTTTGTTTAGGTCATAGGTTGATGTAAAACCATGTTGGTTCACAAGTTGGGGCACCATCTCTACCTTTTCACCTCGACGGGAGATTCTTATACTGCACTTAACCTTCATCTAGGTTAGAGCGCATGCATGCGAGGGGGGACACATGCAAGCACCTATACCAACCTCTCACCACACTCACACACATATTCTAGGGTCACATGCAAGTTTTCATCTCATTCCGATGTTCTCGTGGTCTTCCTCCCACAAACCCCGATCTCTCGGTAAGCAAGACTTGATCGCCTACCCCCAGACATTCCTCTCGATAGGTACCCCAGCAGTAGCTCTCTCTTGTTTTGTGTTTGTTTAGGTCATAGGTTGATGTAAACCATGTTGGTTCACAAGTTGGGGCACTATCCTACCTGCTTCTCCTCGATGGGAGATTCCCCTTATACTGCATTTTAACCTTCACTTAGGTTAGAGCGCATGCATGCGAGGGGGACACATGCAAGCACCTATACCAACCTCTCACCACACTCACACACATATGCTAGGGCTCACATGCAAGTTTTCATCTCATTACATGTTCTCGTGGTCTTCCTCCCATGAAACCTCTGATCTCTCAGGCAAGACTGGATCGCCTTACCCCCCTAGACGCTCTCCGACAGGGGTAGCCCGAGCTCTCTCTTGTTTTGTGTTTGTTTAGGTCATAGGTTGATGTAAAACCATGTTGGTTCACAAGTTAGCACTATCCTACCTTGCTTTCACCTCGACGGAGATTCCCCTTATACTTGCACGAACCTTCGCCTCTAGGTTAGAGCGCATGCGAGGGGACACATGCAAGCACCTATACCAACCTCTCACCACACTCACACACATATGCTAGGGTCACATGCAAGTTTTCATCTCATCATGATGTTCTCGTGGTCTTCCTCCAAACCCTGATCTCTATAATTCTGGATCGCCTACTCCCCTAGACGCTCCTCATTGGGGTAGCCGTGTGAGCTCTCTCTTGTTTTGTGTTTGTTTAGGGTCATAGGTTGATGTAAACCATGTTGGTTCAAAAGTTAGCACTATCCCACCCGGTTTCACCTCGACGGGAGATTCCCCTTTACTTGCACGGAACCTTCGCTCTAGGTTAGATGCATGCATGCAGGGGACACATGCAAGCACCTATACCAACCTCTCACCACACTCACACACATATTCTAGGGTCACATGCAAGTTTTCATCTCATTCCGATGTTCTCGTGGTCTTCCTCCCACTAAACCCCCATCTCTCACAAGACTGTGATCGCCCACTCCCCTAGACGCTCCTCCCATGTGGGTAGCCCGGCGTAGCTCTCTCTTGTTTTGTGTTTGTTTAGTTCATAGGATGATTGAAACCATGTTGGTTCACAAGTTGGGGCACTATCCTACCCGGTTTCACCTCGACGGGAGATTCCCTTTTACGGTACTAACCTTCATCTAGGTTAGAGCGCATGCATGCGAGGGGGACACATGCAAGCACCTATACCAACCTCTCACCACACTCACACACATATGCTAGGGTCACATGCAAGTTTTCATCTCATTCCATGTTCTCGTGGTCTTCCTCCCATAAACCCTGATCTCTCATAAGACTGATCGCTTACCCCCTAGACGCTCTCCGACAGTAAATGCGATCTCTTGTTTTGTGTTTGTTTAGGTCATAGGGTGATGTAAAACCATGTTGGTTCACAAGTTAGGGCACTATCCTACCCGGCTTTCACCTCGACGGGGAGATTCCCTTTATACTGCAATAACCTTCATTTAGGTTAGAGCCACATGCATGCGTAGGGGGGACACATGCAAGCACCTATACCAACCTCTCACCACACTCACACACATATGCTAGGGTCACATGCAAGTTTTCATCTCATTCCGATGTTCTCGTGGTCTTCCTCCCTGAACCTCCTGATCTCTGTATACACTGGATCGCCTACTCCCCTAGACGCTCTTCCCATAGGGTAGCCTGCTTAGTTTCTTGTTTTGTGTTTGTTTAGGTCATAGGTTGATGTAAAACCATGTTGTTTCACTGTTGGGGCACTATCCTACCCGATTTCACCTCGACGGGGAGATTCCCCCCTTATACGGGTACGGAACCTTCACCTCTAGGTTAGAGCGCATGCATGCGAGGGGGGTCACATGCAAGCACCTATACCAACCTCTCACCACACTCACACACATATGCTAGGGTCACATGCAAGTTTTCATCTCATTCCGATGTTCTCGTGGTCTTCCTCCCTGAACCTCGATCTCTGTGGCAAGACTGACTCGCCCACCCTCTAGACGCTCCTCCTGACAGGGTAGCAATGTAGCTCTCTCTTGTTTTGTGTTTGTTTAGGTCATAGGTTGATGTAAACCATGTTGGTTCACTGTTGGGGCACTATCCTACCCGGCTTCACTGACGGGAGATTCCCCTTATACCTGCATTTTAACCTTCGCCTTTAGGTTAGTGCGCATGCATGCTAGGGGGACACATGCAAGCACCTATACCAACCTCTCACCACACTCACACACATATTCTAGGGTCACATGCAAGTTTTCATCTCATTCCGATCTTCTCGTGGTCTCTCCCATGAAACCCCTGATCTCAGTGAAGACTCTGGATCGCTCACCCCCTAGACGCTCCTCCGACAGGGTAGCCCCACAGAGTTCTCTCTTGTTTTGTGTTTGTTATGGTCATAGGTTGATGAAAAACCATGTTGGCTCAAGTTGGGGCACTATCCCACTCCTGCTTTCACCTCGACGGGAGATTCCCCTTATACGGTACTAACCTTCGCCTCTAGGTTAGAGCATGCATGCGAGGGGGACACATGCAAGCACCTATACCAACCTCTCACACCACACACCAACATATTCTAGGGTCACATGCAAGTTTTCATCTCATTGCGATGTTCTCGTGGTCTTCCTCCCATGAACCTCGACTCACATGACTTGATCGCCTACCCCCTAGATCGCTCCTCCGACAGGGGTAGCTCAAGGCGAGTTCTCTCTTGTTTTGTGTTTGTTTAGGTCATAGGTTGATGTAAAACCATGTTGGTTCACAAGTTGGGGCACTCATCCTACCCTTTCACCTCGATGAGATTCCCCTTATACTGCACTAAACCTTCTAGGTTAGAGCCATGCATGCGAGGGGACACATGTAAGCACCTATACCAACCTCTCACCACACTCACACACATATGCTAGGGTCACATGCAGTTTTCATCTCATTACATGTTCTCGTGGTCTTCCTCCCAGAACTCCCTGACCTCTCACATCTCTGGCAGACTGGATCGCCTACCCCCTAGACGCTCCTCCCGACAGGGGTTTCATGAGCTCTCTCTTGTTTGTGTTTGTTTAGGTCATAGGCTGATGTAAAAACCATGTTGGTTCACAAGTTGGGCACTATCCTACCCGGTTTCACCTCGACGGGAGATTCCCCTTTACTGCACTAACCTTCATTTAGGTTAGAGCGCATGCATGCAAGTGGGGACACATGCAAGCACCCATACCAACCTCTCACCACACTCACACACACATATGCTAGGGTCACATGCAAGTTTTCATCTCATCATGATGTTCTCGTGGTCTTCCTCCCAAAACCTCGATCTCTCAGACTTCTGACTGCCCACGCCTAGACGCCCTCTGACAGGGGTAGCCCGGCTAGCTCTCTCTTGTTTTGTGTTTGTTTAGGTCATAGGTTGATGTAAAACCATGTTGGTTCACAAGTTGTGGCACTATCCTACCCGGTTTCACCTCGACGGGGAGATTCCCCTCCTTATACGGGTACTAACCTTCATTTAGGTTAGAGCGCATGTATGCGAGGGGGACACATGCAAGCACTCTATACCAACCTCTCACCACACTCACACACATATGCTAGGTCACATGCAAGTTTTCATCTCATCTGATGTTCTCGTGGTCTTCCTCCTGAAACCTCGATCTCGTATAAGACTCGGATCGCCTACCCACTAGGACGCCCTCCCGACAGGGTAGCCTCTACAAGGCGAAGCTCTCTTGTTTTGTGTTTGTTTAGGTCATAGGTTGATGTAAAACCATGTTGGTTCACAGTTGGGGCACTATCTCACTCCTTGTTTCACCCTCGACGGGAGATTCCCCTTATACTGGTACGAACCATTTTAACTCATTTAGGGGTTCAGAGGGCATGCATGCGAGGGGACACATGCAAGCACCCATACCAACCTCCTCACCACACTCACACATATGCTAGGGTCACATGCAAGTTTTCATCTCATTCCGATGTTCTCGTGGTCTCTCCTCCGCTAAACCCTCGATCTTCTCTCAAGACTGGACTTGATCGCTCTACTCCCCCTAGACGCCCTCCTCCTAGACAGGGTAGCCTGGCATGTAGCTTCCTCTCTTTATTTTGTGTTTGTTTAGGTCATAGGTTGATGTAAAAACCATGTTGGTTCACAAGTTGGGGCACTATCCCACCGGCTTCACTGGACGCCAGAGATTCCCCCTATATCGGGTGGTACCTGAACCGCTTTCTGGGCCTCTTGGGGGTGTTAGAGCGCATGTTGCCGAGGGGGGACACATGCAAGCACCTATACCAACCTCCTCACCACACTCACACACATATTCTCCTAGGTCACATGCAAGTTTTCATCTCATCTCGATGTTCAAGTGGTCTTCCTCGGCAGTGAAATTCTCCCGATCTCTGTACAAGCGTTGACTTCCCATCGCCTACCCCTGTAGACATTCCTCCGGACAGGTACCCCAGGCGTAGCTCTCTTGTTTTGTGTTTCTTTTAGGTCATAGGGTTGATGTAAAACCATGTTGGGTTTCACAAGTTGGGGCACCATCCCACCCGGCTTTCTCTCCTCGATGGGGAGATTCCCCTTATACCAAGTACCTAAAATTTTAACCTTCTGCCTAGGTTAGACACATGCATGAGAGGGGGACACATGCAAGCACCTATACCAACCTCCTCACCACACTCTCACACACATATGCTAGGGGCTTCACATGCAAGTTTTCATCCCATTGCGATGTTCTCGTGGTCTCCTCCGGCATTAAACCCTCGATCTCGTAGGCAAGATTCTGACTCGCTTCCACCCCCAGACGCTCCTCCTCGATGTGGGGCAGCTCACATGTAGCTCTCTCTTTGTTTTGTGTTCATGTTTAGGCTCATAGGTTGATGTAAAACCATGTTGGTTCACAAGTTAGCACTATCCCACCAAGCTAAGCCACCTCGACGGGAGATTCCCCTTTACTTGCACTAAACCTTCGCCTAGGGTTAGAGCGCATGCATGCGCAGGGGGACACATGCAAGCACCTATACCAACCTCTCACCACACTCACACACATATGCGTTAGGGTCACATGCAAGTTTTCATCTCATTGCGATGTTCTACCGTGGTCTTCCTCCCACAAAACCCTCGATCTCGTGTAAGGCATTCTGGATCGCTTCACCCCCTAGACGCTCCTTCTCGATGTGGGTAGCCCGTGTAGCTCTCTCTTGTTTTGTGTTTGCGAATAGGTCATAGGCTGATGTAAAACCATGTTGGTTCAAAAGTTGGGGCATCATCCTACTCTTTGGTTTCACTGAATGGGAGAGATTCCCTTTTACTTGGGTACTTTCCAAATCCTTCATTTCTTAGGTTAGGGGAGCGCATGCATGCGAGGGGGACACATGCACAGCACCTATAACAACCTCTTCACCACACTCACACACATATTCTAGGGTCACATGCAAGTTTTCATCTCATTCCGTATGTTCTCGTGGTCTTCCTCCCATGTAAACCCTCGATCTCTGTAAGGCAAGACTGTGATCGCCTTCTTCACTCCCCTCAGATCGCCCTCCTCCTATTGGGTAGCCCGCCACATTCTCCTCTTGTTTTGTGTTTGTTTAGGTCATAGGTTGATGTAAAACCATGTTGGTTCACAAGTTGGGCACTATCCTACCTGTTTCACCGACGAGATTCCCCCTATTACGGGTACCTAACCTTCATTTAGGTTGAGCGAGATGCATGAGGGACACATGCAAGCACTCCATACCAACCCTCTCACCACACCCACACACATGCTAGGGTCACATGCAAGTTTCCTTTTCATCTCATGAGCAATTTCGTGGTCTTCCTCCTACGAACCTCGATCTCTCTGTATGTTTCTCGACTGTTTTACCCCCCTAGACGCTCCTCTCGACAGGGGTAGCCCACAGAGTTCTCTTGTTTCAGGGTTTGTTTAGGGCTATAGGTTGATGTGAAAACCATGTTGGTTCGCTGGGTTAGCACTATTCATCCGTTTCACCCCACGGGAGATTCTTTATTGTGCATTTTTAACCTTTCTAGGTTAGAGCGCATGCATGTAGGGGACATGCAAGCACCTATACTAACCTCTCACCACACTCACACACATATTCTAGGTCACATGCAAGTTTCATCTCATTCCGATGTTCGTGGTCTTCTCC